>CM053038.1:138613417-139813417 GCA_028564925.1 Lithobates sylvaticus | reverse complement strand
CAGGTGTACAGGTGAGGAGAAGTGTGGACACCCCTCCCCCTTCCCATAGAGAACCGTTACTTGCAAAAAAAGTTGCAGTGTTTGTATGTATGTATGTATGTATGTGGCCCTTGGGAGTGTGTGTGGCCCTTGGGAGTGTGTGTGGCCCTTGGGAGTGTGTGTGGCCCTTGGAGTGTGAGTGAGTGTGTATGTGGCCCCTAGAATTCAGAGAACTCCCCAGCCGGTGTGTGTAGATGAATTGGGAGTGCCGGTCATTTCTCTGGCTGTCCTATGAGGGGGAGAGACCCCCGGTGTGTACTGCGCCCCGGACACTGAGAGCCGTACACACGCTGAACTGTCCCGCTACGTTTCCGTCCATACACCCCCTCTTCTCACTAACCTCCCACCTCCCACCCCCCACACACAGACACACACACTTACCTGTCTCCCCTCTCACTACTCTCTGCTCCTGCTAGCAGACAGCCAGCCAGCGCACTGCGTGACGTCACCAACATGGCGGCGCCCAGTGCCACGTCAAGGAGCGGAGAGCGGAGTGTGAGTGACAAGAACATGGAGAGCACCTGGAGGGATCACTGGCGGGACACTGGCGGGACACAGGCTGTGTGTGTGTGTGTGTGTGTGTGTGTGTGACTGCAATCATATCACGGGGGGGCACTGGCAGGAGCTCTCAGTGCTTGTTAGGATGCAGGACTGTTACCTACCTTTACTACCTACAACAAGCATGCAGACAGTGAAGGCTAAACCATAAGAGGGACACACTGTTACTGCCAGAGCCGTTTTTGCTTTTTTTTGTATACATGGTTAACCACTTCAATACTGGACACTTTCACCTCCTTCCTGCCCAAGCCAATTTTTTTATTTAGCTTTTAGCGCTCACACTTTGTACAGTACTGTACCCAAAGAAAATAGTTCATTTTTTAGACAGATAGTGCTTTCTTTTCATGGTGTTTAGGCTCTAGCCACACTTGTATGACTACAAAGTTGCACGATATTGGAGTGCCACTGTGATGCAACTTTGGATGGGTGCGACTTGGATGTGACTCTTGAGGGTTAACATTGAAGTCTATGGCCCTCAAGTCGCATTAAATGTGGACCAAAGTAGTGCATGAACTACTTTGAAGTCACTGTGATTTTAGGTCGCATAGATATGAACGGTACGCATTGAAAAACATGGGGTGCGTCTTGTCCACATGTGTAAATGGAGCTTTAAATCACTACTGTTTTTTTTTTATTTGCTTATTTGATTCTCTTTGCTGGACTGGACCATGTCTTTGCTGTATTGGGCTGTCTCTTTGCTGGACTGGGCTGTCTCTTTGCTGGATTGGGCTGTCTCTTTGCTGGACTGGGCTGTCTCTTTGCTGGACTGGGCTGTCTCTTTGCTGGATTGGGCTGTCTCTTTGCTGGACTGGGCTGTCTCTTTGCTGAATGAGGATGTCTCTTTGCTGAATGGGGATGTCTCTTTGCTGGATATGGGGGATGTCTCTTTGCTGGATATGGGGGATGTCTCTCTACTGGATATGGGGGATGTCTCTTTGCAGGATATGGGGATGTCTCTTTGCTGGATATGGGCCTTTCACTTTGCTGGATATGGGGATGTCTCTTTGCTGGATATGGGCCTTTTACTTTGCTGGATATGGGGATGTCAGTTTGCTGGATATGGTGCATGTCTCTTTGCTGGATTAGGGGGAAGTCTCTTTGCTGGATTAGGGGCATGTCTCTTTGCTGGATTAGGGGCATGTCTCTTTGCTGGATTAGGGGCATGTCTCTTTGCTGGATTAGGGGCATGTCTCTTTGCTGGATATGGGGCATGTCTCTTTGCACGATATGGGCCTGTAGAAATCATCTGAAAGTGCCTTTGAACTTACTTTGATAAGTGCTGGATAGTTCTAATGTTATGTGTATTTTACTACATTGCTTTTTTCTAATTTTTCCAAATTAATTGTTTAGCCCCCTAAATTATTCTTGGTTACCTGTTTTCTAAAGGTGAGGTGGAGACAAGGGGCGGACCTATGGGTGGGTAAGGGATGGAGACAGGCATGGGGGAGGGGGGAGTTCCCGCACCTTTTCTGTGAGTATAGGGATACCACGTGTGAGACTTTCTCACAGCCTAGATGCATACAGCTAGCCAAAATCCAAATAGCACCAGGACAGTGGACACGCCCACAAAATTACACAATTTTGTAAAGAAAACACTAAAATATATTTTCCAAAGAGCATAATGAGTTTTGAAAATTTCATTTTTTTTCCCCACAAGTGTTTAGAAAATTCAGGAAAGACAATGGAAATGTATTATTATTATTTTTTTTTTTTTTTTTGCACAAAGTTGTCAATAAGATATTTCTAACACACAGCATAGGCATTCTTATAGTTACACCCCAAAACACAATCTGCTACTCCTTCCAAGTATGGTGATACCAATTATGTGAGACTTTTTCACAGCATAGCCACACAGAGGGGCCCAAAATCCAAAGAGCACCTTCAGGCTTTCTAGGGGCATACGTTACACATCTAATTTCCTAACTACCTATCACAATTTTTGGAGATCCTGAAGCACAAGGATAGTGGAAACACCTAAAAAATTACAACATTTTGCAAAGCAAACACCCCAAGGTATTTTCTGAGAAGCACGGTGAGTCTTTTGAAGACTTAATTTTTTTTTTTTTCCACAATTTTTTGGAAAATGCAGAATTAAAATGAAAGCGTAACACCACTTTTGTTGAGTAAAAAATATTCCCCTTTTG
Source organism: Lithobates sylvaticus (assembly GCA_028564925.1). Classification (NCBI taxonomy): domain Eukaryota; kingdom Metazoa; phylum Chordata; class Amphibia; order Anura; family Ranidae; genus Lithobates; species Lithobates sylvaticus. The sequence continues at coordinate 139,810,676 of CM053038.1, read as the reverse complement.
GTGATCTTTGTACATTGCAAGGATTTTAACAAACTTTGTTGCTTCCTCTGTGCCCCTGTGCTGAGTGAGGAGTCTAATGGGAGTGGTTTCATAATTATAAACCAGCTGCTGCAGAATCAGGGCTCTAATGAGGAAAGTTGCAGAGTCTGCATCCCTTTGGCTGGGTTCACACTGGTACGACAAGACAGTCGTATGACTGTGGATCCGACTTTGCCCTGCGACTTGAAGCCCAACTTCCATCCAACTTCAATGAATGGGATTCGACTTTGATCCTGACGTCTAGTATGAATCTTGAGGGGATCAGCTCGGCAGGTCAGGAAAAGGGAGGGAATGAGCAAGCGCCCCCTCCCCCTCCTGGACCATACCAGTCCGCATGCCCTTAACCTGGGGGGGTAGGTGTTTTGATGGGGACAAGGGCCTCTTCCCGACAACCCTGGGGCGGTGGTTGTCGGGGTATGCAAGCGGGGGGCTTATCTCAATCTGGATGCCCCCTTTTAACAAGGAGGTCCCCAGATCCTGGCCCCCCACCCTATGTGAATGAGTATGGGGTACATTGTACTGTCAGATGTTTATACTGAAATATTAAAACCGTATTATATTTATGGAATTATGCAAAATCTGTGTTTAACCATCTCAATACAGTGCATTTTCACCCCCTTCCTGACCAAGCCATTTTTCAGCTTTCAGCGCTGTCATATTTTGAATGACAATTGCACGGTCATACAACACTGTACCCAAATGAAATTGTTATCATTTTGTACCCACAAATACAGCTTTCTTTTGGTGGTATTTGATCACCCCTGCGGTTTTTATTTTTTGTGCTATAAACAAAAGAAGAGCAACAAGTTTAAAAAAAAAAAAAAATATTTTTATTTTTATATTATCCATTTTTTTAAAACAAATTTTTTCCTCACTTTAGGCCGATACGTATTTTTCTACATATTTTTGGTAAAAATTGCAATAAGCGTATATTGATTGGTTTGCGCCTACAAAATAGGGGATAGATTTATTGCATTTGGAAGGGGTTAATATGTTCCTTGGGAGTGATTCTAACTGTAGTGGGAGGGGATTGACAAGGGGGGGAGACCGATCGGTGTTTCTCTGTATTGAGAACACACCATCGGTCTCCTCTCCTCTGACAGGACCATGGATCTGTGTGTTTACATACACAGATCCACCGTCCTGCTGTGTTACCGGGCAATCGCGGGTGCCTGGCGGACATCGCGGCCGCCGGGCACGCGCTCCGAGTTGCCAGTAACACAGCGTGCTCGCCCCCTGGTGGGCCCAAAAGGCGATGGCGTCATATGAAGTCCTCCCGCCACAAGAGCTGCGCCGCCTGGCCATCAATTGATAGCTGGCGTTTAGCAAGCAGTTAAGGAGATTTTCAATTTTTTCCACAATACAACCAATTAATTCAAGTTTGTTTATCAATGCTAGTTTGAAGACGAGTAAGTACAACAATGTGCTAAAAATATATATATTTATTAACTAACAATTCAGTGTGTAAAGGAAATTTGTAAGTTTTGTATATAATTGTATTCTATTTTGTATGTATTGCACACCTCACTCACTGTGCACACGGCACTAATAATGTTTTCATTACATGATTGCATTCTTTCGAGTCCTGATTAGAATTAGTCTGCCTATGTTACGCCCCTTGTTACCATAAAGTACAATTGTAATTTTAATGTGATACCTACATAATCATGTGTATAAAAACCTTCAATTGCGTCATAATAAAGCAGAACAGTTATTTGGAAAATTGCGGAGTGTATCTTTTGTGTCTGTTCCCTACTGCAGTAGTTATAATTAATTTGGAACCACTAATCAATATGAGGATAGTTAAAATGTCCCGCTTTAAGCAAATATATCTCTGGATATATATTAAAATTAGGGTGTGATATTGAGATTCTCACTTAAGTATTAATTTCTAAGTTTAACAATTTTATTAATAATATAGATATATTGTAACTGGTTTAGACAACCTTTGGTTGGAAATTAAATCCAGGTTAATGGGGAAATTTGTAAAATGGGATTAGTTTTAGATTAAGATAACAATTTTGTAATTTTACATTTATACAATAAACCCTTATTGAGTGAAAAAAAAGATTAAAATTAGGTTTTTAATTGGAATACAGATTCCATAATATTTAACAAAGCCAAGATGGATGGGATACATAAGAAGTTGTTCTACAAAATCAAATCTAAAGGTCTGATAATAACTTGATGTGCTGTACATGATGTGAGAGTAATAATAAATAAAATTTAAATATAACAGACCCATCACATCAAGTCCACACACAATGTTAGGATAGATGCCTCCTGCAGCCAGTTGTATAGTTTTTGATGTGGTCAAGAGCTTTCTGTTCTGTCATACAGATTGTTGGTCCTTTTTGTTTTTATTTATTTTTATTTTTGAAATCCAAAGCAGAATGTGTGGATTGTGAAATTATGCAGTGGTATAAGCAGAAGAATATTTTGGATTTATTGGACATCTCTGCATGACCGCATGGTATTGTTATCATTTATTATGTTATGACAGCAGGAAAATTATGTCAGATGCAAACTAAGGATCTGTGTTATCTAGCTAAAACTAACAACCGAGCAAGCAAGCAATGAGAAATTCTAATATTGCCAGGAAAAAGTTGTCTTTTTGAAATATGAAACTGGAGTTCTTACACAACCAGCGTGATAGAAAACAAGCCATTGTAATATATTTCATGCAAGCTGGACTCCGTAATGAAGGGTTCACCCAGATATATTGCTTTATGCAAAGGTGCTATTAGACAAAGTTACAGACATTATTTTGGTCAAATATTTAATTTTTAATGGTCCCACATTCTGCGCAGCAAATATACAGCTAACTTAATGTTTGTCTAATGAAAGGTTCCAAATATGAATTTGTTTTGTTTGTTTATGTACAAATCTAACAATGAAAAATGCGTACATTTGAATCCAGCCACCTTATTGCCTCTATTGGAGGAGGCTGGAGTAAAAGGAAAACCACATATGTTAAATTGATGACGTAGGAATCAGCTGCTCTGAGCCCAGTACAGGACACACTCCCTGAAGACCCAGATATTAAATTTTTTGTAGAGTTGATCCTGGTTTTATACTGAGGATGGCAATACCCATACTGAGTATGCAGTTTATCACCCAAAAAGATACCCTGTATTCAGAGTCATTGGATCTTTTTTTCCCAGCTCAAGAAGCAGAGCTCCATGCTTTAGCAAAGCCTGTGAGCTATAAAAAAAAATATATATCATTTTTTTTTTTTTTGTTTTTTTGAGATATAGAGAGCTTTTGGTTCCATTTGCAGGGCCAGAAGTTTGTTTTTACTTCGGCAGGTAAACCAATCAAGCATGCTAAGTTAATTTGGCTGTTTTCAGCCTTCCATCTTCTTGCTGAGGTAGCCATTCTAACATTAAGCCCCCGTCCACACATATGCGAATTAGATGCAGCTTACACCGCATCCAATTTGCAGGACATTTCAAAATACATTAATATTAATGAGGCTGGTTCACATATCTGCGGTGCATTCGCACTCCGCATTGCACAAAAAACGTGTGCGTTTTCTAGGCAGTGCGGTCCGGCTCAGGTGCGAATTCAGGCCCATTATCTTCTATGGGCACGCATCTGCCAGCAGCAGATGTGTGAACAGGATAAAATACTGATGCAATCCTGAGCTGATACTGTGGCAATCCTGAGCTGATACTGTGGCAATCCTGAGCTGATACTGTGGCAATCCTGAGCTGATACTAAGCAAAAACTGACATGAAACGCTGAACAACTGAGTTTTCTCTTGGCAGGGAAACCTGAGCTTCAATTCGCACCGCACATGTGTGAACCCATGCTTAAACTCACACATGGAAGTAGACCAGGCGACTGATGCCCTGTACACACGACCGATTTTCCTGTCGGAATAAACTCTGAAGGTTTTTAAGACGGAATTCCGTTCAAGCTGTCTTGCATACACACGGTCACACCAAATTCCGACCGCCAAGAACGCGGTGACGTACAATACGTACTACGGCACTATAAAAAGGAAGTTCAATAGCCACTGCGCCACCCTTTGGGCTTTTTCTGCTAACCTCGTGTTTATCTTGTGTTAGTAGTTTGGTGAGAGACGATTCGCGCTTTTCAGACTCGTGCTTTTCAGTTCAATAATCCAAAAAAAGGAGATCTTGATGAAATAAAAATAAAAAAAGATGACTATAAAAAATAATTCTAAACATTATTATGGAGATCTGGCTTTAAAAAAATAAAAGATTATTCATGAGATCACGAGAAATAATAAATACGTTTGTCAGAACTTTGTGTGAATATCAGCAGCAAAACAACTTCATTATTCTAGCATTATAAAACACAAAAGAATGCGCTGCATTAAAAGATCACAGAATTTGCAGCGTGAGGAATGTCCATTACGAATGCTAGTTGTACCAGACCGAGCGCTTTTGGTGCATCAGAACAGCATACAGACGAGCGTTTTTTCCGATTTTCTGTCTGAAAAATATAGAACATGTTCTCTATCTAAGTCCGTATGAATTTTCGACGGAAAAAGGCCAATGAGGCATACACATGGTCGGAATATACGATGAAAAGCTCCCATCTGACTTTTTCTGTCGGAAATTCCAACCGTGTGTACGCGGCATACGGATGCTGCATTTACAGCCCCAGACACTTGCTGGGTCTGTGGAACTCACAGATTCCACCCTAGTTCTGGCCCAGTATAGCTGGGAATAATAATTCAACTTTAAGGACCCCAGAACGAGAAGAACAAGTGCTGCACAGGGGGCAATTTCTTATGAAACAGGATTTTGGAAACATTTTATTTTTTTATGTCTGCCAGCCACTCTTTTTTCCCTCCAGCTTGACAGATGGACCGTGTCATCAGTCACAAGCAGTTATGGCTGCCTTAGTAAATGAGCATGGGATAGAGCCAGGGTTCTCCACAGTTGTTTTTTTAACCACTTGCCGACCGGCGCACGACGATATATGTCGACAGAATGGCACGTACAGGCAGGAGGGCGTATATATAATTCCCTCCTTTAGCCTTTCCGTGCCATCGGGAGCGCGCCGGGAGCGGCGCGCTCCCGCGCCGGTCGGGACCCCCGTGAGTCCGATCGCGGTCCCGCGGACTCGATCGCCGAGGGGACCCCCGCGATCGTCTCACGGGGCGGCTGAACGGGGAGATGCCGAGATAAACAGCATCTCCCCGTTCTGCCTAGCAACTAGTGACGCCGATCTCTGCTCCCTGTGATTGGAGCAGAGATCAGCATTCACTAGCTGACAGCCACGCCCCCCCACAGTAAAAAAACACACCCCTAGGCATACTTAACTCTTACACTGCCCCCTTGTGGTTAACCCCTTCACTGCCAGTGTCATTTATACAGAAATCAATGCATTTAAATGCATTAATTGCTGTAAAAATTACAATGGTCCCAAAAATGTGTCAAAAATTTCTGATGTGTCCGCCATAATGTCGCAGTCACAAAAAAAATCGCAGATCTCCGCCATTACTAATAAAAAAAAAATTATTAATAAAAATGCTATAAAACTATCCCCTATCTTGTAAACGCTATAACTTCTGCGCAAACCGATCAATAATCGCTTATTGCGATTTTTTTTTTACCAAAAATATGTAGAAGAATACGTATCGGCCTAAACTGAGGAAAAAAAAATTTTTTTTTATTTTTTTTGGGGATATTTATTATAGCAAAAAATAAAAAATAATGCATTTTTTTCAAAATTGTCGCTCTATTTTTGTTTATAGCGCAAAAAATAAAACACCGCAGGGGTGATCAAATACCACCAAAAGAAAGCTCTATTTGTGGGAAAAAAAAGGACGTCAATTTTGTTTGGGAGCCACGTCGCATGACCGCGCAATTGTCAGTTAAAGCGACGCAGTGCCGAATCGCAAAAAGTGGCCTGGTCCTTTGGCTGCAAATTGGTCCGGTCTGAAAGTGGTTAACATACTACTTCTTGTTTTACCTGTTACCAAAGGTCTTACCAAAAGCTGAACATACCTTCCAGAGATTACAAAAAAATATATCCAGATGCCCAAGCCAGGATCTCACGAGTATGCATTTTGTCTGTATGGACATGTTTTCTGGATGTCCAGTGGCAAAACTACTGCAAAGGCCACAGTAAACAGTGTTATCAGAAGTAGTTTGTAAGTACAGAGTGCAGAATCTACAGAGAGTTGCCTATCTATAAAATGTCCAGGTCAAGTAAAAAATAATATTAGAGATAATTGGTGATTTACAAAAAGATACAGTTGAAAAAAAAAAAAGTATGTGACCTCTTTTGGAATAATATGGATTTCTGCACAAATTGGTCATAAAATGGGATCTGATCTTCGTCTAAGTCACAACAATAGACAATGACAGTCTGCTTAAACTAATAACACACTAATAATTAAATGTTACCATGTTTTTATTGAACACACCATGTAAACATTCACAGTGCAGGTGGAAAAAGTGTGCGAACCCCTAGACTAATGAGATCTCCAAGAGCTAATTGGAGTGAGGTGTCAGCCAACTGGAGTCCAATCAATGAGATGAGATTGGAGGTGTTGGTTACAGCTGCCCTGCCCTATAAAAAACACACACCAGTTCTGGGTATGCTCTTCACAAGAAGCATTGCCTGATGTGAATGTTGCCTCGCACAAAAGAGCTCTCAGAAGACCTACGATTAAGAATTGTTGACTTGCATAAAGCTGGAAAGGGTTATAAAAGTATCTCCAAAAGCCTTGCTGTTCATCAATTTGGTCCGATCGGACAAGGTTGTTGAAAAATCAGACCGTGTGTATGCACCATCTGACAGTGTTCGTCGGTTTGTCCGTCGGACAAAGTCTTATCTCCTGCTGGAAAGATTTGCCGTCAACCCGGTCCGATCACACCAAATCCGAGCGTGTGTACGCTTGTCCGACGGACAAAGTGCTACGCATGCTCAGAAGAAATTCTGTGACGGAAGCGCTCGGTCAGGTAAAACTACCTTTCCTAATCGACACAGCACATTCGTCACGCTGCAATGTTAAAATGTCTTTAATGCAGCGCATTCTCTTTTTCTTTACAATGCAACAAGAATGACATCTTTTAGCTGCTCCTATTCACCCGCACTTCTCACAAACTTACTTCTTTATTACTTTGCAGCATTTATACACTACATGTTTATTTTTACTCTGAACGGAAAAGAATCTTTGTTATTTTTTTACCATGATTTGTCTTTTTTTGTTTTGTTTTGGGGAATACATATTTGAATGTTTTTTTTTTTTTTTTTTTGGAGGGGGGTTGTGTGTCTCAAATTACCAAAAACACATTATTTACATTTGTATTTCTTGCTTAAATTTACTAGGAGGTTGTTTGTTGTTGTTGCCCCTTGTTAATTCTACTTTAGGATTAGTGAAATGTACCAGCCTACTCAAAGAAAAACTGTCATTGTAGCAAAGTAAAACACAATAGTCAATGATTATTTCAAATCAAAAAAACCTTTATTTAGGTCACACCAACAAACCAAAGAGGAACGCAGCCATGGTGAAACTTGGGGAATTTGCAAAGTCTTGGCCCCCCACGGCAACCATCATTGTCCAAGCGTAGAAAATTGGGGGCCTGAGGAGTACGTATATTAAGGGGAGTGCAATCTGGTCGTGAAGTCCAAAGTATCCGGAACTGCAGCAGATGCCATCTAGGTCCCCAGGCTCTGGTACTACAAGAGGCTCCATCTTCTCTCACACCAGACTGATTGCAGGTCGTCACTCTCAGGTCTTCCTTCCACGCTTCCTTCCACGCTGTGGCTGTCGTGCTGGTGGGGTGGCAGAAGGAGGAGGAGGAGGAGGCGGAGCATGGTAACTATGGCAAACATGTGTGACTGGGGTCATCTCCCCAGCCCTACCCTTATTTAGGACATGGAGGATGAGCCCCTCACACATGTTGCGTTGCCCCACCTCCATACCCATCATTTTTGTGACAACCACCGAGCCAAAGGTCTCCTCGTCGGCGGGTGTGGCATGTAGGGAGTCTGAAGCCTCTCTGATCATCCGGAGCGCTGACTGTGCCGCATAACCCCCCCTTCTCGCCCTTTTGTACGGAGGGCGGAGGGGAGGGGTTTGGGTGTCAGTCAGGCTCCGAGGCCTAGCCCCCTCTTGGCTGCCACTACCCAGCTGGTGGCTGCCACTAACCCCTGCCTCCTCCTGACTGCCACCTTCCACAGCCACCTCCTGGCTGAGGTCTTCCTGTGTAGGAAAAAGGGACATAGTTTCAGTTATTTGTTCATCAAACACACACAATTCTCATCTAGTGACTGGTGCAAAATGTTTACAAATAGAAAACCATACAATTCTCAGCCCTGCAGTTTAGATTCTGGCCCCAAATGTCTCCCACACCACTGTCTGTTGATATGTCAAACACGTTAGGAACTAAGCAATTGGCGATCCTGAATTAAGTGAACATCATTCATTATTCCCATAAATGGTAACAAAACTACTATACCTGGAACAAGCTGGGCTCCTCCACCTCTTCCAGACTGGAAGGCCCAGGTTGCTCCTCGGAAGCCTCATCAGGGGTGGGCTGCGCGCAAGGAAGCGTGGAAGGAGGAGTTGAGGTTGGCTCCGTGACATCAGCCTGGTCCTTCAGAAAATGGAGACTCTGATAGTACCAGAGCTTGGGGACATAGACCTCATCTGCTGAAGTTGCAGTTTCCTCAGACTTCACGACCTTCTTCCGCTCCCTGATATACGCACTCCTCAGGCTGCCAATTTTCTTTCTAATATCATCAACAGTTGCCGTGGGGAACCTTGGCTTGACAAATTCCACAAGTTCCTCCAGGGCTGCGTGCCTCTTTGGTTTGTTGGTGTAATGTGGGTGTATACCCTGCCACAATATGGGAAAATCCCTGTATTTGGCAATGAAGAGGGGGAGAAAACTCATGTCGTTGAATCCCTTCATATCAATCTCTGCAAGACACAACAACACACCAAACCCTATAAATTATGTCAGGCTAAACTCTCCTAATCTTCTTCATAAAGAAGCCTCAAGTTCAAATCAGTCTAGGCTAGTTATGTACCAACGTTAAATTGTACCTTCGTTTGTAGCGATCGTCTCGTGTGAGTTTTCTCTCCCCTCGTCTCCCAGATCGTGGCTACGACACAGGCGTGTGACGTTTTATATACACTGCGCATGCTTCAAACTCCGCCCGCCCCTGACGATCTTTCTCGTCTATTCCCCACCCCTTCTCTTTATGGCGTAGTGGGGAGAGCACATGGCGGGGACACAGCAGGTGCGCCACAAATATCCCACCAACGAGGAGGAGGACGAGGAAAGTCCGGAGGCAGAAACGTCCCGATCCCGGAGCCTGAAATTCAAGGCCTCCAATATGTCATTTGGAGAAATGTTGGAGATGGTGGACATATTAAAGAGGAGCGACTATGATGGGAAGTATGGGCCTTACCTCAACCCCAATGTCCGCAAGGCCAAGATCATGTCTAAAGTTGTGAGAAGGCTGTACAATAATTTTGGGGTACAACGATCCAAGGAGCAACTCAGGAAACGCTGGTCAGACCTGAAACTGAGGGAGGCCGATCAGTACAGAAAGATCAAGAGAATTCTACAAAAAAGTAAGTAGTTGTGTTTTGTGTTTGATTTCTTGCTTGCATACTGCTCCATTGTGTTTTGATTTTTACCAAGTTGTACATTCCAAAATGGCCACTTTCAGGTTCGTCTGTGCATTCGATCGTACTCAGCCTCGATCTTTCTGCCACTGTCATGGTCGTGTGTGTGTGCATTCGATCGTACGCAACCTCGATCGTTCGGCCACTTATAATACGATGTTTGGTGTTTTTTTGGGGAAAGGAAGTTTGTTCTCACTAGAAATGTCATCAAGAATGTAAAGCCAATTTATTCAATGTAAAGGAGAGGTCACTCAGTAGCTGTTTACCCATCTGGACTCTAGAGCACTAGTGCTGGGACACCCAAACCCCCTTTTTATTATGCTTTTCCACACATGTGCTCCAGTGGATACTAGAGGGGGGTCTCCATCACACAAACTTCTACCAAAAAGCTAGTCAGTTTAGCACCTTTACAAAGTGACTTCATTCATGTAGTTGACATTTGTAACTGGCCAAACTAAAATAGTGTCCGTCACTTTCAAGCAATGTTTGTCATTTCCTATTTCTGCCCTCAATAGCTTGTGTTGCTAAATCTTCCTTTTGGACATTCTCATAGGGGAGCGAAAACTTGGGCCGTCTGAGGAAACCCCCAAACCAACACCTCCCAAAAAAGGGGAAAGAGCAGAAGCAGAGGAGGAGGAGGAGGAGGAAGGAGAGATCATCGAACTTGGAGAAATTGTCACCACAACAGGTGAGTGTGGGAGAACACAGCTACTGGTAAGCTAATCCATGTATGGCTGCCTCATTTCCAACACCCCATTTTTGTTTGTTTGTGGTTTTTAGATGACGTGGATGTTGTGGAAGAAAAATCGCACTTTACCACAGAGAGTGCCCACGTACTCATCGGAGAGATAATGGTCTGCAATAGAGATCTAGATTACATAAAGCAAAACATCAATGATGTTCAACAAAAATTGAAGAACATCATTGATGTTTTAGGAAAAATATGAAAACGCACCAAGTAATTAACACACATTTGTGCCAGCTTCTGAACACATTTGCAACTTAAAAACTGTCTGAAATTTGGAACATGCACACATTGTGTCCACATGTGCTAGCTCCCACCATGGTGGATGAATGGCAACGTTTTTTTGGGGTGCAAACACTTTACGAACTACGAAAGTGGTTGTGGTGAAGGGGTTGCACCCCCAAAAAACGTCCATTCATCCCCATGATGGAAAATGGCACTTTTGAAGCTTCTAGGCATGTGTTTTACCATCTAATGACCATTTTCAGTCCCAAATTGTGTGCATGTTCCAAATTTCCACTTTTCGGGGGTGACCCCCCCATGTGATGAAGGCAAGATCAAACACACTTTGAACATATAGTCATGTCTGATCTTGTCTTCACTTTACAAAGTTGAACTTTCCAAGTTCCTAGGTTCTGTTTTGCTCCATGCCTGGTTTTACCAATTGCGGAATGTTTGTAAACAATGTTGTAAATAACCAAGATGTTGTCAGTTTTGGCGTGAAGATTGTAAACGCACTTGGGAATGTTTTCCTAGTAAACTTTTATTTTTCTAAATGTGTGGCTTCCTTATTTAAAAACACAATGCATTATGTATGTAAAATGAAAAGGATATGGGGGGCAATGGGTGTTATTTACTAAAGGCAAATCCACTTTGCACTCCAATTTTCTTTCCCGGGGAACTTTTTCAATGCACTTGTAGAGCATAGCGGATTTGACTTATGTAAATGACACCCACAGTGCTTTGTACAAAAACACGGAGCACAGCATTTTGGAGAATACACACATGTCAGACCTGGTGATGAAAAGGAGTATTTTGTGTGTCAGTTATGCAGTACAAACCTTCTCTAGACCAAAGATTAGGTAGCAAACACACAACATGAGAATAATCTTTTTGGGAAGAAGAGACTGTTACCTCCTTTTGCCCAGAAAGTGCATTCCCACTGTCGAAGGCAAAGGGAAAAAATGTCAAAGTAAAATAAGCTAAAAAGAAGACTGAAATGACAAGAAATCATAGGTTGGTTAAAATATCAGATTTATTAAAAAATGCCTCTCACACATCGTCAGGCAGAGCAATGGCCCCCCTACCCACAAAGTACTGCATATATTGGTCCCGGACCACACGGGCATTTAGAGGGGGCAAGCCTGGACGTGCCACTCGAAGGGCTGTGAGTTCCGCATTTGGAGGGCCCTCCACATCTGGGCCAACGGCCACCACATAGTTCCTGTTATGTCTTTTGAGGAAGTTGTGCAATATGCAACAGGCAAGAACTATGTGGTTGAGTTTGTATTCCGCCAAGTTAAATGCCGTCAGGAACAGGCGGAAGCGGCTGGCCAGGATGCCAAAAGCGTTCTCGACAACTCTTCTGGCTCTGGACAGCCTGTAGTTGAAGACCCTCTGGTCCGGGGTGAGGGTCCTCATCGGGAACGGCCTCATCACATGGGGAGTCAACGCAAACGCTTCATCTGCGACAAAGACGAAGGGGAGTCCTTCGGCATTCTCCTCTGGAGGTGGCAAGCACAGACTGCCACTTTGGAGACGCCAGTAGAACTCCGTGTGCGTAATGGCCCCACCATCCGATATCCCGCCGTTCATCCCCACGTCCACATACATAAACTCGTATGTTGCCGACACCACCGCCAACATCACTACACTATTAAACCCTTTATAATTATAATAGTAGGACCCCGAGTTGGGCGGTGGGACGATGCGGACGTGTTTCCCATCAATTGCCCCTCCGCAGTTAGGAAAGTCCCAACGGCTGGGGGAGGCCACAGTCTGCCATTCCTGTGGCGTGGAAGGGAACTGTGGAGTGAAACAAGAAAAAAAAATTAGTCACTTTGCACCTAAACATTGCAAGCAGATTAGACAATCAACATCTTGGAACAAGAGCATTGTATAAAATTGGAGGCTGGAAAGTATTTGCACAGAAAAGTAGAGGCTCCCCTTCACAGATTACTCACCCCCCCATCAATCCCCCCACTTCTGATGGGCCATTGGCAATAACTAGGGGTTTTGGGGGGGGGTGGTGGACAGCTAACCCTCTGCACTTCATTGATTGGCAAATGGCTCAATAATGTGGGCTAGTTTGGCCAGACCCTCTGTACTTAACACTATTGGCAGGCCACAGGAAAGATCAAATAACATTTCAAACCCCCCCCCCCCCCCAAAAAAAGGCAGGCACAGTGTGACATTATTAAATTACCAAGCAAGCTAATAGGAGGGAAAGAAGACAAAAAAATAGGAAATGGAATGTATGGAGGCAGCCCCTTGCACTACATGCTTTGCTGAATTCATCCTAAAGATGCGCACTATAAAGAGGTAGGTATATAGTGTGTATGGACCTTGGGAAAGCCAGCAGATAAAGGATTGGTACCATCTGACAGAGCAGTTGGGGGAGGGGGTTCCTAATGAGTTTGCCCCCCCCACCAAAAGAAAAAAAAAAGGGGGCTCTACATGAAGTAAACCACACAGCAAACATTTGTGCATATTTTAGGGGGTGTTTTGGGGCAAACAATACTATGCAGCAGACAAAAGACATTGCTTAAGTGACTAGGCCATAGGTGTCTATCGGGGCAGAAGAGCATGCCGGTGAGGTAAGTGAAGGGAAAAATGCATGAAGGAGAAAAGGGGCACAGCATATTAGAACATATTGCAATCATGGTAATTAGGGAAGGAGGTCAAAAATACAAGTCATTAGCAAACAGAGCATACATAGAAGGGAATAGTAAAGTATAAATGTTACCTTAATATAGTCCTCCTGCAGGACCTGAATGATGGCAGAACAGGTCTCTGGAATAATGATTCCCAGGGCCTGGGGAGAGATACCTGAAGAGAACTTCAAATCCTGAAGACTTCTCCCTGTCGCCAAGTACCTCAACGTGGCAACAAGCCTCTGCTCCGGAGTAATGGCTTGTCTCATGCAGGTATCCTGCCGGCTGATAAAGGGGGTCAGCAAAGCCAAAAGACGGTGAAAATCGGGGTCCGTCATCCTGAGAAAGTTCCTGAAATCATCAGGATTATTCTCCCGGATCTCACGAAGCAAAGGCATGTGCGAGAACTGGTCACGCTGAAGCAACCAATTCTTGGTCCACATACTCCTCGTCACTCTGTTCATGGACGGGTCTTGGCTCAAAGCTAAAAGCCCGACACCAATTCCGCGTACAGCACGAACTCGGCGACGAGTACGCACGGGATCAGCAGAAGGAGCCCAACGGGTGCCTGACGTGGTGCTGAACTTCCCTTTTGTAATCTCGTGGACGACGACTTACGTCACGACGTTCTTCCGGACCGGATATTCCGACAACGTAGTCCGACCGTGTGTACGCAACGCCAACATCGGACAAAGTACGTCGGACAAAGTCCGACCGACCTGGTCCGCGGATTGTCCGAGCGTGTGTATGGGGCTTGAGACAAACTGTCTATAAATAGAGAAAGTTCAGCACTGCTGCTACTCTCCCTAGGAGTGGGCGTCCTGTAAAGATGACTGCAAGAGCACAGCGCAGACTGCTCAATGAGGTGAAGAAGAATCCTAGAGTGTCAGCTAAAGACTTACAAAAGTCTCTGGCATATGCTAACATCCCTATTAGCGAATCTACGATACGTAAAACACTAAACAAGAATGGATTTCATGGGAGGATACCACAGAGGAAGCCACTGCTGTCCAAAAAAAACATTGCTCCTGGATGTTCCACAGCAGTACTAGCAAAATATTCTGTGGACAGATGAAACCAAAGTTAAATTGTTTGGAAGAAACACACAACACTATGTGTGGATAAAAAGAGGCACAACACACCAACATCAAAACCTCATCCCAACTATGAAGTATGGTAGTGGGGGCATCATGGTTTGGGGCTGCTTTGCTGTGTCAGGGCCTGGACGGATTGCTATCATCAAAGGAAAAATGATTTCCCAAGTTTATCAAGACATTTTGCAGGAGAACTTAAGGCCATCTGTCCACCAGCTGAAGCTCAACAGAAGATGGGTGTTGCATAGAAGTAAATCAACAGAATGGCTTAAACAGAAGAAAATACGCCTTCTGGAGTGGCCCAGTCAGAATCCTGACCTCAACGCCATTGAGATGCTGTGGCATGACCTCAAAAAAGTGATTCACATCAGATATCCCAAGAATATTGCTGAACTGAAACAGTTCTGTAAAGAGGAATGGTCAAGAATTACTCCTGACCGTTGTGCACGTCTGATCCGCAACTACAGGAAACGTTTAGTTGAAGTTATTGCTGCCAAAGGAGGTTCAACCAGTTATTAAATCTAAGGGTTCACATACTTTTTCCACCTGCACTGTGAATGTTTACATGGTGTGTTCAATCAAAAACATGGTAACATTTAATTCTTTGTGTGTTATTAGTTTAAGCAGACTGTGATTGTTTATTGTTGTGAAATTGTATGACCAATTTGAGCAGAAATCCATATCATTCCAAAAGGGTTAGGGTTTTTTTTGCAAGTTTTTGTTACAACATGTCATATTTCAACACTAAGGGCCCTTTCACATGGACGGACCGTATGTCCGTTTTTCATGCATCCGTTTTCGGATGAAAACGAACATACATGTATCCCTATGGGATAGCGGATGTCATTAGATGAATATCCGCTGACATCAGTCTCTGCTATGCTCCGTTTCTGATGACGGAGGAAAGCCCTACTTTTCCATCCGTCATCGGATCGGATAAAAACGGACTCTACGGTCCCATAGAGGAGAGCGGCGCTCTAACAGGTCAATCCCTGCACAGTGTGCAGAGACAGACCTGTCATCTGCCTGCTCAGCGGGGATCAACAGAGCCCATACGTCTGTGTGAAAGAGCCCTTAAGTAAACTTATACTTAGTAACCCTTGGTAAATAGCTTTTCGTGGCTCTATAGACTTATGTAAACAAACTAGGTGTTGACTTTAACACGTGATTTTTCTCAAAACAAATAAACTTTCAAGCTTAAACCTCTTTTACACTATATGGACAATTTTATTAACCATATACAAACTTGTTAATTTAACCAAGACTCATTTAAAAAATAAATAAATAAATAATAATTTAGAATGAATCTATGGTTCAACACATACTATAACTCAGGCATGTCCACAGGCCAATTGCGGTCTGCGTTCCGGTTTTGAACCGCCCGTCTGGTAATTTGGACATATATATTTTGTGGCTCCCAGCGCCGGGGCAACAAAAGATATATATGCTGGCTGCCTTGGAGGGGACAGGGAGGAGGCGGGACGAGTGCCGTACACACAGGTGAATTTCCTGTTTACACGGCAGCCTCTGTAATAGGAAGTCCCGTCTCCTGTGCTGCCATTAGACGACTGTTCTGTCCATCTTGTATTAAAGAGGCCGCCGAGAAGATGGGGGTGCTGCACTGATGGCAATGGGGGTGCTGCATTCATGGCAATGGTGAGGCTGCATTCTGGGCACTTGTGAGGCTGCAGATGGGCACTGACCCTTATTTTCACATTTCTTTATTTGAAATTTTATTTTTTTCCTGAAACTTCCCTCTTAAAGTGAAGTTGTTGTTATATGTTATATGCCAATAAATACGGTATATCCAAATAACACACCCGAGCTCATCTCTTTACTCACAGACAGCCACAAAGGCAAGATAATTCTAGGGCAGTGTATTAGTGCTCGAAGGAACACACTTAGACTTTATTTTATATTATTTTTTAATGGTTCAAAGAATGTCAGGCAAAATGGTCGGTCCTCGCGCATGTTCACTTCATGTTCACTTCATCAAATCTGGCACTCTTTGAAAAAAGTTTGGACACCCCTGCTATAACTAATCCAATCATAATACTTTGAAGTCAGTTTTTCTGAGATATAACAAGATATTTATCGCTTTGCTTAAAAGGGAGGAGAACTCATACTGCAGTTAGAATTCAACTCACTCCCAAAACTGACACTACCAACATTGATTCGTTTAGTTAAGCATATGCTCAACTTCAATTACCCAAAAGGTAAAAAAAAAAAAAATAATACTTTACCATGGCTTAAGACTCTTTTGTTTTGAGAAGTATCAACTGGATGTCCAAAGGACTTCTTTGACCCTCATTACTACATCTCTGCGCTTTGTTTTTCTACTCTCGTCTCTCCATCTCAAGATCTTCTCCCCTTTCAAAATTATTTCAGCCTCCTCAAGATTCTGTCCGCCTTTCTCAAGATCCCTCTTCACTGTCATGTGTATACTCTTTTATCCCACCAAAAAAGTGTGTGTGTGTGTGTCACTACTACGTAATTGATGATGTCAAATGACGGGTTGTTTCCATGTAACCATGACAACCTCATTTGGGTGGCCATTTTGGACTCTTAATATTTTTACCACCAGGGGGCGGTATTGAATTAGAATTGACTTTATTTAATACTTGAATAACCTTTTGACTTAGGCTTAACAGAAAGCCGTGAATTAGACTGAAATGTCATATATGTGTCAGACCACTCCGGACCTAGCGGCGACTTATAAGATCTATTACTTTTTTTAAATCAAAAATAAAGTTTATTGAGCATAAAAGTCAATACAGAATGTTACATATTAAAAATCAGGTCCCACGAGCACCAACCATCATTAAAAGGATATACAAGGTTTGTCTGACATACATGTCTTAATTTACCATCTTTGTATCTACTTATCATTTATGCAAAAGTATAGGTGCGCTTGAGATTCCACTGGCATGGGTAATAAGAGTGATGTAAGGCTATCTCTGCGGTTCTACTTTGTTGGAGTAGCGGCCCTATTCTGTACAAGTGTAGAAGTTTTTGATCCACCTATCCCATATCTTCTGGAACTTGCCTGGGCATCCACGGTGGGAGTATAGGACTTTCTTATACGGTAGTGTGAGATTCACAGCCCTTTTCCACTGCTGAACTGTGGGAGACACGGGTCTAAGCCAAAGTTGAGCTATCTGCATCCTGGCTGTAAAGAGGGTTTCCTGAAAGAATATTGTGAGGTATTTCTCTTCTTCGGGTAGAGGAAGAAGACCGAGAATGCATTGGCGTGGGCACAGTGTCAGGGGGGATCCCATATGAACATGGAGGAATTTAATGATCTGCGCCCAGTACTGTTGGATAGGTGGGCAGGTCCAGATGAGGTGGTGGAAAGTGCTGTCAGTGTCCCCGCATCTAGGACATGTAGGGTCGGTGTTCGGTTTGTATTTAGACTGTCGAGCGGGTGTGATGTACGATTTTTGGAGGATATAGAGGTGGGTGAGTCTGTCAGAGAGTTTGGGTGATACTTTTTTAGGTGTTTCTAATATCTCCCCCCCACTGTTCATCCTCAATTTCCCCGAGGTCCGCCTCCCATTTCGCTTTTAGCTGATATGCATGGGCTGTAGCCCTAGGAGTGAGGAGGTGTGTGTATAGGAGGGAAATCAGTTTCTTGGGGTCGTCGCAGAGTACTATGTCTGCTAGGGTCACTGATTCTAATAAAGACGTAGAGCTCCTGAACTGGGTCTGGATGGCATGGCGGATCTGCAAGTAGCGAAAGAATGTGTGATATAAGTATATGATCCTCTTAGCTATCCATATTTTATGATCTGGGATACTCAGCAGCTCCGGTAAATGAGGGTTCTCCCATAGGGGTGTGTGCACAAGTAGGAGAGGAGTCCCAGTAATGGTCTGTGCCGTATGCCAAATTTTACTGTGGTGTGCTAGCATATGCCGCCTGTCACCTAATCGCGAGAGGCCCTGATGTTTGCAAAAGATTATTTGAAAGGGGTGGGCCACAACGTCCGTGGCCGCCATGCACACTAATGTGGAGTATCTGAGTTTATCATGCTTGTTGAGGTAGTAGAAGTGGGACAATTGGGAAGCGAAGTAGTATAGTGCCAAATCAGGTAGGGCGGTGCCGCCCAGATGGATAGGGCACTTCAGGGTCCGCCATGCCAATTTGTGCCTGGAGGAACCCCATATAAATGTATTAAGGATAGATTCCATGTTTCTGAACATGTGGGCCGGGACATGAAGTGGGGCATGCCAGAAGAGATAGAGGAGATTGGGGAGAAGGATAATTTTTACTAAATTAAGCCGGCCCATGACCCCAAGAGGGAGTCTGGACCAGACCTGGGTTCTGCGTTTTAAAAGTTCGAAAGAGAGGTTCTAGATTAAAGCTAGTATAGTCTGTAAGGGATCAGGAGCATTGTACACCTAGGTATTTAATTTGGTCAGTTCGTACTAGGGGTAGGGCCGGCTGCGTTTCCTGAGGGACGGTGACATCTATTGGAATAATTTGGGATTTGAACCAGTTTATCTGTAGTCCCAAGAAAGCCTCAAAATGCCAAATTAGTTGTAAAGCTGCTGTCAGGGAGGGGCCGGCGTCCTCCAGGTAGAGCAGCATGTCATCAGCAAGTATTTGGGAGTATTTCTCACACCAAACATCCAGTCCCTCTTTAAACATAATTATATTCCTCTGCTGCTGTCAGGGAGGGGCCGGCGTCCTCCCACTGGGTGTGCCCATAGGGTTCTTCTCCTTGCTGCAGACCATGGTCTCCCGCTTTATCTGGAGGAACAGCCACCCCAGAGTGTCCAGGGACGTGCTTTTCCGCTCCAAGGGTGCTGGGGGACTGGCCCTCCCAAACTTTAAGGCGTATTATAACGCCGTGGTCCTGTCTAGGATCTCGGAGTGGAGATATGCCGCCAAATCTAAATTATGGGTAAGTCTTGAAACTGCTCTAAGCAATACGGACCTAGCAGTCACTCCATGGCTCCCACGCCCCCACAGACATCTAGCCACAACTACCTCATCGTTAACCACTTCCACCTTGGACATCTGGGACTTTTTGCATAGAAAGTTCTCTTGGTCTTACACATCACCCTTCCTGCCACTCCTGGGCAATGCCTTCTTCCTCCCTGGCCAACTAGACCCTGGCTTCCAGACTTGGTCCCCAAACAGACCTCTCCTACTTCACCATGTTCTTCAAGCCAACACTCCCAAACCCCTAAGGGAGATTCTTGGCCCTAAACCACCAGTGCTCCTTGATAAATGGAGGTATATTCAACTACGGCACTTCCTCGGCTCCCTTCAGCAGCCTCTGAGGGGGCTACAGGACCTGAACGGCATTGAGGAAATACTATACCCAACAGACCCACCTGAACACTGTATTTCACTTTTTTACAAAGCGCTCATCAAGTTACAGGACGATAAACACCCTTCCTTCCTTGCGAAGTGGGAGGCAGATCTGGACTCCTACCTCTCAGACAACCAAAAGGATAAAGTGCTGCAGCTGGTCCACGTCTCCTCAATAGCGTCAAAAATGACCGAGGTCAATTATAAATTACTAACTAGATGGCACTATACCCCATCAAAGCTCCATCAGATGTTCCCCGCCAATTCCCCGTTGTGTTGGAGGAATTGTGGGAACAAAGCAACTCATGCCCACATATGGTGGTCGTGCCCACTTATCCGCCCCTTCTGGGCCAAGGTCATCCACACTATACACCAGATTTCCAACGTCAACCTCCCCTCCGAACCCTGGATCATCCTCTTCCACGCAACCAAGGAACCTATTGGAAAGTACAAACGATCTATAGTCCCTCACCTACTTAACACAGCCAAGGCATTAATACCTGCACTGTGGGGCCAGCCAGAGACTCCGACATTGAAAATATGGTTTCAAAAAATATCGGAAGTTGCCCTTATGGAAGACATCACACACCGCGACAGGAACACCTCGGAGCGAAATAAAGGCTAATCACCTCAGTCACCTGGCCCATGTGGAGGCCCCGAATATCTGGGTGTGCCCTAATGGCGATGGTCAGGGGCTCCACGGCCAATGCATAAAGCATGGGTGAGATGGGGCAACCCTGGCGGGTTCCTCGGGACAGAGGGAAAGGATTGGATATCTGACCATTTACTTGGATACGAGCGGTTGGGGCTTGGTAGAGGAGCTGGAGCCACTTGACAAACCTGGGGCCAAAGCAAAATCTGCGCAAGCACTCCCATAGATAGCCCCACTCCACCGAATCGAACGCCTTGGCGGCATCGAGACTGACTACTACCCTTGTGCCGGTGTTGTCATGGGGAACTTGGAGTTCATGAATAACCTTCTATGGTTGGATGCCGTATTCTTATTAGGCATGAAACCAGTTTGGTCGGGATGGATGAGGTTGAGTATTACTTTGCTTAATCTAAGGGCAAGAATTTTGGCCAGGATTTTAACATCCAGTTGCAGTAGGGAGATAGGACGGTACGATTCAGGGCATAGAGGGGCCTTGCCGGGCTTCGGGATAAGGACAATCAGGGCCTCACTCATAGTGCGTGGGAGTGTGTCGGTATCGTATATGTGGGAATATAATGCATTAGGGAGAAGGGTTTCTTGATATTGGGTGTAGAATTCTAGGGGGAGGCCATCAGAACCTGGGGCTTTGGATGGTGACAGGCATGCTATGGCTTCCGCAATACATTCCTCTGTAATAGTGGAATTCAGGAGCTCTACCTGGGGGTCCGTAAGGGTGGGGAAGTCTATGTTCTGTAAGAGGGCATGCAATTCACATGATGGGCGATTGGCTTTTGAGGTATATAGATTGGCGTAGAAGCGTTTGAATTCCTGGGCCACTTCTACCGGATCTGTCAGGGTGGCCCCAGCATCGGATACAAGCTGGACCACCACTGGGGGGCTATGATCTAAATGGACCATATATGCCAGGAGTTTCCCTGCCCTCTCCCCATGTTCATATGTTTTTTGCTTGCTAAAAAAGATTCCCCTCCTTGCTTTTTCAAAGTGTAAGTGATCTGTAAGCCTGGATTGCAGGCGTAGTTTGGCTGAGTTCAAGGCTGTGGGATTTGCCAGGAACACATGCTCTAACGAGTCCAGTGCCTCTTTGGCTTGTTGTAGAGCAAGCTTTGAGGAGGCCTTATGCCTATTAATGCGGGTTGTCAAGATCATGCGGGCATGTACTTTGAAGGCCTCCCAAACCATTCCAAACGAGGGCGAACCCGCATTGGACTGGAAGTAGTGAACCCACTCTCGTTGGATGGCCTCCAAATCAGTGAGGACCGTGAACCAGAATGTGTTCAGTTTCCATATACGGGATGGTGGGGTAGAGGGTAAGCGGAGCCTGGCCCAATATGGCGAATGATCCTATAGGATCCTGGTGCCAAACCCGACCTCTTGTAAGTGTGGGGCGAGGGTGGGAGATAGCATGATCATGTCGATACGTGACATGTCGGTCTGGGAGGGAGTGAAACAGGAGTATGCTTTTGTATTGGGGTGTTTAAGTCTCCATGTGTCAGTCATGGCGAATTCCAACAGAAACTTGCCAAACTGGTCAGTGAGGGCTGGATCGGTGGTGTGGGGAGCTGGTGAAGTCTGTCGAGATAGGGGTTAAAATCTCCAAGCTAGATAGCCAGCACCGTGGGGTGCAGTATCATGAAATCTAAACCCTCTTTGAGAGCTGCAAAATGGAAGGGTGGAGGGATATAAAAGGCCAGGAGGAGAAGTTCAAGGCCTCCCAATGTTGCGTGCAAAAATAGGAATCTCCCCTGCCGGTCCGACCGCAGTGTGTGTAGTTGGAACTGGACAGTTTTGGCAATGAGGATGGCAATTCCCCTGGAGTTATTTGTGTAGGGGGCCTGGTATAGCTAGCCCACCCACGGCTTTTTGAGGGACATCTGCAGCTGCCTTGTCATGTGAGTCTCCACTAGCACAGAAATGTCTACATGCAGTTATTTGAGGTGGGAGAGGACAGCCAGGCGTTTGGGCCTGGCCCTCACTCCCCGCACATTACATGTGATTAGTTTAAGAGTTGCCATCTTGGTAGCCACAAAAGTATATGATACAGTCGGACCAACAGGGGGCAACCCAACCCCACACACACACACGTAATGTAATTAACAAGCATACAAGCCTACAGCGAAAGATGGGCTCTGTCCTCCATCTCAGGGCGAAATCGCTCACAGTGGTCCTACAGCGTTTTGCACCAAGAGGTGGACAGACGAGCAGCCAGGTCATCATACAACAGGATAAGCATTGCGTTCTAACGCATGTCAGACATTTCAAAAGTGAAATCATGTAAAAAAATGAAAAGACAAAAAAAACATGTAACTGTAGAACCTGTGAAAACATTGCCTACTCTGGACCAGCGTGGCACAACGAACCTGAGGCAGCCCTCCACATCCGTGGGGGCTGGAGCTGGCCAGGGAAACAGATCTTGTAGAAACAATGAGAAGCACATACGCCTGTGTATAAAGGCATCAGAGCCTTGTGGTGAAAATCCAGGTGCATTCTCTGGTGGCAAAAGTTAACTGAGGTACATGGCAGAGCTAGTGGAGCTAGCATCCTGGGGCAGCAGTGAATAAAGTTAGTCTGAGAATGTAGCTGCATAGTTCCTCTGTTTGAATGGGGGGGATAAAGCATGTCTAGTTGGTCAGCTTGGCAGTTCTGTACCAGTAGCTTGCAGTTGAAGGGGACAAGGGGAAACAATGGGTGTTCACTGTGCAGGGCTTCAATAAGGGCGAACAGAGGGGTCAGGGGGGAGAGGAGGAAGAACACTGGCCGAGGCCTACTCACGTTTTGTAATACTGCTGTCCTTAGAACAGGATATCAGTCCTCGGCACAGCAGACGCCTGTGGCAGGACATGGTCACTTATGGCGGTGTGTGGGCATCTTCGTTGCGCCTCTCTAGCCACGAAATCACTGCGGAAGGATCCTCAAAAAAATGGGCCTTGCCGTTGCGGATGACACGGAGTCGTGCTGGAAACAACATCGCATAGGCAAGGTGGTGATTGCAAAGTTGGCGCTTGGCTTCGGTAAACTGTGCCCTTTTTTTCTGGACCTTGGTGGAGAAGTCCGGGAATACTGCGATGTGCTTGTCCTCGAATGGTGTGTTGCCTTTCTCGCAGGTGAGACGTAATATTGTATCGCGATCCCGGTAATTCAACAGCTTCGCAATGAAAGTACGCGGCGGAGCTCCAGGAGGCGGAGGCCTCGAGGCTAGGTGGTGTGCGCGCTCCACCACGATCATGAAGGAGA
Organism: Lithobates sylvaticus; assembly: GCA_028564925.1. Classification (NCBI taxonomy): domain Eukaryota; kingdom Metazoa; phylum Chordata; class Amphibia; order Anura; family Ranidae; genus Lithobates; species Lithobates sylvaticus. The sequence goes on along the minus strand of CM053038.1, from coordinate 139,787,076 downwards.
AGGCCTCCCTGCCGAAGTTGGTAATGAGCAGGCATTCGAGTGGGGGGGGTCCGACCTCTCCGGCAGACCCACAAATCTAAGGTTGCATCGGCGGAGTCTATTTTCCATGTCATCCTGTTTACTCAGGACGACACTCAGTTGATGCTGTAGCCGCTCAGTGGTGATCTGCAGAGGGGGGATGTCGTCCTCCACCAGCCCGATCCTGCGCTCCGTCTCGCCGGCTCTCTCCCGCAGCTTATGGAGGTCTTGGCGGATGAGAGAAATGTCGACCTTGACCTCCTCAATTCTGGATGTAAGGGTGGTCTGGCAGAGGGAGACGGCATCCAGAATGCGAGCCGTGTCTCCGGAAGGCGGAACCTCCTCGCCTGAGCTGGATGCAGCGCCATCTTCCTCCAGGGGGTCTGGGTCATCAGCGCGGTATTTACTGAGTTTAGCAATCACCCCTTGAGCTCTTTTTGGCGGCGACATGGGCACAAAGTTTTCACCCTGAAGGGCCGGTATCTCATACTGGAAAAGGAGGCGATTTTAGTCCCTAAGGATCGGTAGTAGGATTATGTGCAGCCGGAGCTCTCACCCTGTGCGTTCTACGCCATGCAGCTTCAGGCCACGCCCCAAGATCTATTACTTTAAGAAAATATACCCACGCTAATTACCTTATCTTTAAATTCCTTAAACTAGGTAATATAGAACTTAACCCCATGTTTCTGACTAGAAGTATAATGACTTATTCTTAAACATCCCCATTAAAAGGAATTTCTAGACATCACATTGATATAAAGTATTTTCCCTCATATAAATAATATGAAGACATAGTTAGTTAGGTTGAAAAAAGACACAAGTCCATCCAGTTCAACCACAAATAAAAAAAAATAAAAAAATAACAATATCATACAATCCCATATACCCCATTCTATACCCACAGTTGATTCAGAGGAAGGCAAAAAACCCCAGCAGCGCATGCTCCAATTTGCTAAAGCAGGGGAAAAAATTCCTTCCTGATCCCCCAAGAGGCAATCCCGGACCAACTTTACCTATAAATGTTGTTACCCAGTTATATTATGTACATTTAGAAAAGTATCCAGGCCTTTCTTAAAGCAATCTACTGAGCTGGCCAGAACCACCTCTGCAGGGAGTCTATTCCACATTTTCACAGCTCTTACTGTGAAGAAACCTTTCCGTATTTGGAGATGAAATCTCTTTTCCTCTAGACCTAAAGAGTGCCCCCTTGTCCTCGTTGTTGACTGTAAAGTGAATAACTCAACACCAAGTTCACTATATGGACCCCTTATATATTTGTACATGTTGATCATATCCCCCCTTAATCTCCTTTTATCAAGAGAGAATAAATTCAGTTCCTCTAAATCTTTCCTCATAGCTGAGCTCCTCCATGCCTCTTATCAGTTTGGTTGCCCTTCTCTGCACTTTCTCCAGTTCCCCAATATCCTTTTTGAGAACCGGTGCCCAAAACGGAACTGCATATTCCAGATGAGGTCTTACTAATGATTTGAACAAGGTCAAAATGATATCTCTCTCTCTGGAGTCCATACCTCTCTTAATACAAGAAAGGACTTTGCTCGCTTTGGAAACAGCAGCTTGGCATTGCATGCTATTATTGAGCTTATGATCTACCAAAACTCCCAGATCCTTCTCCACTATGGATCCCCCTAGTATGTATGATGCATGCATATTCTTAGCCCCCAAGTGCATAACTTTACATTTATCAACATTAAACCTCATCTGCCACATAGTTGCCCAATTAGACAGAGCATTGAGGTCGGCTTGTAAATTGGAGACATCCTGTAAGGACGTTATTCCACTGCATAGCTTGGTGTTATCTGCAAAGATGGAAATGTTACTTTTGATCCCAGACTAATCAGTGAGTACATCAAACTATATATATATATATATATATGCGCATCCTCAAGCAACATGTAACCGACACTATGGTCGAATAATTCTGGTGACTCCTCCGTGCATGATGGTGGGGCTACAGAAGGAGTAACTGTGGACAAGGAGCCAGTGGAATAGGCCGAATGACACATCACAGGAAACACCCTCATGGCTAACAGAGGACATAATTAGAAATAGACTTGAAAAACTTAACATTAATAAGTAAACAGGAGGACCAGATCGCTTGCACCCGTGGGTCCTTAGGGAACTCAGTCAAGTAATTGCCAGACCATTGTCCCTAATTTTTACTGGGACGATTTGCTGATGCCACTGCTGCCAGTATTCTATATATGCTTTTAACCAGCTTTGTACATGTGAGTACCCACTTTTATGGGATTTTAATAAATACAAATTGCTTGACGGTATCACACTATATGGTTCCTTCTTTCATTGTCGGTAATACCATCTGAGATGAACCACATCATATACTGCCTATTGTCCTATCCTTGAGCTATTTCGAATTATCCAGTGAGAGATTCCATTCACGGCTTCTGTACGGTTGGGCTGGGAAAAGTTCCTATTGGTGTACCAACACCATCAAGCGTTTGTGACTCATACGGCGTAAGCCTATCTGAGTCCACAACATTCGATAAGCCTCTTCCCTATTGGTGGTGGACCCCTTCAGACAAGCCGCACAAGTCACTTATATGTTTTTATAACACATATGGATATCACATGTTTGGTGTATTTGTTTCAGTCACAGATTTAATTTTATATATATCATATGTTCTAATAGATATATATGTATGATCACGTTTTGTTGTTTTTGGTTAGAACTTTCCTTTATATAGTCATTGGTATTTCATCATCACTATATAGGAACATTTGCCATATTACGGTCACTATGTGAAATTTTAATTTTGAAAAATGTATCTTATTTTAATCACTGTATATTTTATAGTGGATGATGCACATATTCTAACCACTTATGCACTCAATATAGTTTGCAAAATTTGATATTGAACACATTTTTGCATATCACCACAGGTATATGTTCACTAATTAACTATTGAACATTTAGAGTGCCGCACTTTCCATACTCCCTAATTTTTACTGACAGTCTACTGACTCGAATGGTACCAGCAGCTAATTGGAGAAAAGCCAATGTAGCACCAATATTTTAAAAAGGGTCAAAATACATCCTTGGGAATTACAGACCAGTTAGCCTAACATCAATAGTATGCAAGCTCTTGGAGGGAATGATAAGGGACTATATACAAGATTTTAGTAATGAATCAATGAATGTATCATTAGCAGTAATCAGCATGGATTCATGAAGAATCGATCTTGCCAAACCAATCTATTAATCTTCTATGAGGAGGTGAGCTGCCATCTGGATAAAGGAAGTCCCATCGACGTGGTGTATCTGGATTTTGCAAAAGCATTTGACACAGTTCCCCACAAATGTTTACTGTACAAAGTAAGGTCAGTTGGCATGGACCATAGGGTGAGTACATGGTACACAAGGGCAAGTTCAGAGGGTAGTGATAAATGGGGAGTATATGGAATGGTCAAGGGTGGAAAGTGGGGTCCCCCAGGGTTCTGTCCTGGGACCAATCCTATTTATTTTTTCATAAACGACCTGGAGGATGTGGTGAACAGCTCAATCTCTGTATTTGCGGACAATACTAAGCTAAGCAGGGCAATACCTTCCCCACAGAATGTGGAAACCTTGCAAGTAGATCTAAACATATTTGAATTTTTTTTTTTAAATAATGCATTTGGGGGGCAAAAATATTAATGCAATCTTCTCACTGGGGGAGAACCACTGGGGGAATCAAGGATGGAAAAGTACCTGGGAGTCCTAGTAGATGATAGGTTCAGCAATGGCATGCAATGCCAAGCTGCTGCTAACAAAGCAAACAGAATATGGGCATGCATTAAAAAGGGGATTAAGAGATAAAGCGGTAATTCTCCCACTCTACAAGACTCTGGTCCGGCCGCACCTGGAGTATGCTGTCCAGTTCTGGGCACCAGTGCTCAGGAAGGATGTGCTGGAAATGGAGCGAGTACAGAGAAGGGCAAAAAACTAATAAAGGGACTGAAGGATATTAGTTATGAAGAAAGGTTACAAGCACTGAACTTATTCTCTCTGCAGAAGAGATGCTTGAGAGGGGATATGATTTCAAGATGAAGACACGTGACGCGTCGTAACGCGTAGGGAGTGGCTCGAGGCAGGCGAACACCAGGAAGGTGACATCCAAGGTTTAAAGGCTCTTAAAGGAGAAGGATATTGCTGTAGCTCTTGCCAGGCTTTGCTGACTTCTGTTATCAAAATCTCCTGGGGCTATAGGATACCCCTGAAAGGCGATATTTATTTTCCCTTAATGTGAGAGTTCTGAGAGACCAGAAAACGGATGAGAAAATAGATGAAAACCAGGGTCAACATATACTTATCCAGCATTATATATAAACGCTCAGTGTCAATTGGAATAACTTTGGAGCAACTTTTGGAGAACGAATTAATTGCTGTTTGATCTATTTAGATTGTGGAGTAGCATTATATGCTACCACACCATTAAGACTTGGTTTATCAATTTGGACTATTTTTTTATTTATTTATCCATTCTGGGACTACCTCATATATTTTTTAATTATATTCATTCACTGATTTTTCACTTTATATGGTCTTGACCCACATGCATTTTATTCCTCAATTCTTTTATATATTTTGATACAAGTGATTCACATGAATTGTATTCTTTGATTCTTTTATATATATATATATATATATATATATATATATATATATATATATATATTTTATATATATATACAGTTTTTCACTTAGGGGTGTACTCACTTTTGTTGCCAGTGGTTTAGACATTAATGGCTGTGTATTGAGTCATTTTGAGGGGACAGGAAATGTACACTGACAGCTTCCCTCACAGCTGGGATGAAATCAGGGGCCCCCACCAGCCTTGACACAAGGAGACCCCTGAGCAGAGGTTGGACATGGAGAGCCCACTGATTATGCGGTGGGGGGGGGGGGGGGTTGTGATGATTGCTAAACAGGAAGGACATGGGGGGACCATGCCCTGCAATATCCATCGCTTGGCTGGCTACTGTCTATGTGATGTCCACAGGCAGCAGTTATCAGGCAAGAATGGCAATGGGGAGATTGTACAGAATCACAGATGTTCTCAATGCTATCTCCCAGGGGTCAAGTCCTGGGGAAAAAAGTGTGGGAACTCCCACCCAAGATCCACTCCCCCACCAAAAAATAAATAAAAAATTATACGCTCATATGCACGAACGCTTCAAAAGTGGTATTTTTCATCCAATTTTCATATTGTGTGTATGAAGCTTAACTGTTAGTACATAAAAAAAACAATCCTCAATAAACATAAATACGGTAATTCTCTGAATAGTCAGCATTCATTCAATTGAGCTTCCATGCAAATGTGAACATCGGTTCTGATCTTTATTGGGGAATTTTATTTTGTATATAGAGTGTTTATATGGTGAGTTTACACTTTTCATTGAACAGAGTTTGGATAACACAGGGTTAAACAGAAAGGTCATAAATTAACTGCACATTATCTGGACAGAATGCTTGGGGAGATAGTGATGTGTTCCTGCTTAGGAGATGTATGTTAGCTTGGGGAGCTGCAAACTCTGCAGGGCTCCAACACACACTCGCTGCTATTCCAACCCTTCACATATTTCCACATAAACTTCCCTCCTGGCATTAAACTTTGCCAGGTATTGTGCTCAGCTTACCACCCCAAACTGATGTTCCTACAGGTGTGCGGCACTTACTATTGCGAGCTGTGCCGGCAGCTGCTGGTGTAGCACCTGCCACACAGCTCGCATACTTCAAAGTCTTGCAGGACACGGCTGCTAATGGGAACTGAGCTCCTGTTGTGGAAAAAGTACAGGAACTCCGTTCCCATGCGTTCCCGCAGGACTTAAGCCCTGCTATCTCCTGTATCCTATCTGCATCCTCTTACCACCTCCTGTATCCGGTCCGCAGCTTCTAACTATCTCCTGTATCCAGTCCGCATCCTCTGACCACCTCCTGTATCCTTTGTGCATTCTCTGACCACCTCCTGTATCCTGTGCGCATCCGCTCACCACCTCCTGTATCCTGTGCGCATCCTCTGACCACCTCCCGTATCCTTTGCGCATCCTCTGACCACCTCCTGTATCCTTTGCGCATCCTCTGACCACCTCCTGTATCCTGTGTGCATCCTCTGATCTCCTGTATCCTTTGCGCATCCTCTGACCACCTCCTGTATCCTTTGCGCATCCTCTGACAACCTCCTGTATCCTGTTCGCATCCTCTGACCACCTCCTGTATCCTGTGCGCATCCTCTGACCACCTCCTGTACCATGTCTGCAGCCTCTAACCACCTCCTGTATCCCATCGGCAGCCCCTAACCATCTCTTGTATCAAGTCTGCAATCTCTGACCATCTCTTGTCTTTCATCATGTTTGGAGTCTCTGAGTCTGGAGAGGAATCAAGAGTGGGAGCGCCGCCGGGATGGGGATTACGGGAGGAATCAGACATGTGTGGACTGTGGAGAGGAGAGTATAGGATAAAACCAGAGCCACCAATGTGGAGCCATCTGATTGAGCCCTGCACGGTACACCTGAGAGGTTGTCAGGCCAGTCTGAGGGGGGGGGGGTCACTGATGTAAGGGGGAATGAATACAATAATGTAAGGGGGCACTGACAAATGTTTCCCCTTATATCAGTAACCTACCCCTTACCTTAGCATATTCACTCTACGGAAGGTGGTCTCTGGTCACCAGAGTCTCCACCCCCCCCCCCCCCCCACACACACACATCAGATTTCCCGGTGTTCCCCTATACATCAGAGTCTGCAGGATTACCCCTTACAGTGCAAGGGAACTCTGGAGTAAAGGGGAATGCTGCAGAGCATGATCTAAGGGGGAACTCTGATGTAAGGGGTGCTCTGGTCACCAGAGACCACCTTATATCAGAGTCCACTGCATTCCCCTTTATAGCAGAGTTCCCACTTACATCAGGGTCTGCAGCATTGCCCTTTACATCAGGGTTCGCAGTTCCCCTTGCACTGTAAGATTAAAAGGGATGGAGGCCCAGAGACATGTCCAGGGTACAGAAGTTAAATGCGTTAGATTAGAAGGGATGGAGGCCTCCTCTGTGTATCCTGGACACGTCTCTAAGCCTCCATCCCTTCTAATCTAACCCATGTATCCTCTGTGTACTGTGTCCATGAAAGCCAAGACTTGTCTGTGAGCTGATTTTCTAGTTCCTTTCTTTGGAGTTCATTTTCTTTTAAATTACTGTAGAGAATTCACTAGTGTGACAGCGACACCATAGTGCTTCTTTTTGGGTAGAATTCTACTTCTAAGCTGTGGTAGAAAATGTACAAACGGCCTGTTAAGACTTATTTATCCAACTACAGTTCATACACACAATCATGTTTTAAAATGCTATAAAATGTGTGGATTTCATAAGGTATATCATTTTTGTTCAGTTTTGAAATGGACTAAATGTCTACAGGATATAGATGTGATATCAGAGGAATATAATTTTTTTACCTACTTACTTAAGTATGTTTTTTTACATCTTGTCTTTAGTTATGTTTGCCATTATTATGGTGCAGGCCCCCAACCCCCACGCTCAAACTGCTCAAACTTCACCCCCCACACAGCACTGTCCCCCAGACTCTGCCCCCTTCGTCAGCCCCTACAACACTGTTCTCCTCCCTGGCCTTCAACCTTCACCCCACAGTCACAGTAATGTCCTCTGTGGCCGCAGCGTCAGATTAGGCGACCCGTCAGAATGTGTAACGGAAGTGACGTTCCGTCACCTCCATCTTGCTACACCCCGTACTCCTCCATAGTAAGGATACACTGAGAAGGGTGTTTCATCACATATGGCGACCCATCACATTTGGCTACCCGCTGAAGTGCGCATGTGCGACGCTGCCATATGCGTTCCAACACTGTTGTTTCGTCAGATTAGGCGACCCGTCAGAATGTGTAACGGAATGTGTAACGGAAATGACGTTCCGTCGCTGCCATCTTGCTACATCCTGCACTCCTCAATAGTAAGAATACACTGAGAAGGGGAAAGTGGACATCTTGTTACACCCACCGGATGTTTTGTATTTTACACTTATTTGTAACAGTAAACTGAGTTTATATTGTGAAATACAGTACTTAGAACTACGTCTGACAGGTTAGATGTTGAATTTTGAAAGCAGCGAACTTCTGTCAGATTAGCCAACCTTTGACATAAGCAGGCTTGATGCTGCTTTTAAAATTCATCTAACGAGTCAGACGCAATTGTAAGTACTGTATTTGACTAGATAAACTCACTTTACTGCTAAAAATAAGTGTAAAAAGCAAGACTCCGGTGGGTGTAAGAAGATGTCCGCTTTCCCCCTTCTCAGTGTATCCTTACTATGGAGAAGTGCTGGGTGTAGCAAGATGGCGGCAACGGAATGTTACTTCCATGGCAGTTTTAGTGTGCTCTTTTGTCCTAAAACTGTTGGAATGCATATGGCGACATTGCACATGCGCACTCCAGCGGGTAGCCAAATGCATACCTCCCAACTTTTTGAAATGGGAATGAGGGACACCTATTAGCAAAAGTATGTAGGTATAGGACACACTCCCTTAAAGGAGAATATTACATTGGGCCAGTTCACCCCAACCAACAAGCGCCTCGAGGCGATTCAGTTCGCAGTTGCAGCGCTATACAAATCGTTCATTCATTCATTCACCCCATAAGCAGTCCAGTGCGTTTTTTTTCTGCATCAAAAACGCATAGAAAGTACAAGTGCTTGCAGTTCCAGTGCGTTCCAGTTCCAGAAAAAAAAAGTAGAACATGCTGCATTTTTCTTCCACTGGACTGTACTGGAATGCTGTAAAAAGCATCAAAAACTCACGGGAACGCACCTAAACGCACCAAAAATGCACTGAAACACCCATGTTCTTATTTAAGGTTAGAAATGCATCAGAAATGCAGCAAAAACGCACCAAAAAGGCTCTGGACTACATCAAAAACGCACATGCAAAAAAGTATTTGGAGCACATACAGACTGCGTTTCTATGGTGTGAACTGGCCCTTATTTAAAAAAAAAGATTAGTTAACCTATAAGTGCTTTTTTTTACTACTTTTATTCCTTTATACTGGTTTTGAAATGTACAAATGTAGCAATTAAGAAATTGGGTGAAAGCACAGGGTAAACACTTTTTGAAAGATAAAAAATCACACCAATCACACAGAGTTCTAAGTACTCTATTTCACTATATAACCTCAGTTTATGGTTTAAAATAAGTGTAAAATTCAAAACTCCGGTGGGTGTAACAAGATGTCCGCTTGCCCCCTTTCAGTGTATTCTTACTATGGAAGAGTGCGGGGTGTAGCAAGATGGCGGCGACGGAACGTCATTTCCGTTACACATTCTGACGGGTCGCCTAATCTGACGAAACACCCTGACTGACCGACGTAACTGCGCATGTGCCTGCCCGATAATGGGCGAGCGTGTACGAGCTTTTCCGAGCCAAGTGTCCTGTCAGAAACACCAGGCTTCGGAGCGGCGCATGCGCAGTTGCCCGTAAATTAAAAGGCGGTTGACAGCACTGCATGTCATGTGTAATTTGTATGCCTTATAAATAAATAACAATATTTATATTGTCCACTAGGTGTCATACCAGCAGCTGTAGCATATAAGTATAGACAACCAGGAAAAGGAGAATCTGAGAGAGCCATGACTTCCCAGGAATCAGCCCCCAACCTCACTGTTCAGACAGGGGATACTCTTGAAGGGTAAGTAAATCACAGACACAGCAGGGTACATGTGCACTTACCTCACAGCCTGAGAAAATGTATACTTTATTTTTGTAATACATTTCAACTCATTTATCTTTCAAGTTTGACCTTTGAGATCTTAACTTCCCATGCGTTTGTTTTTGTACACCAATTGAAAGTAGGAAATTGCTTTAATAAAATACTATTCTTGTTTTAATTTAATTTGTAAAGTTTAGGTTTGAGTTGTGTATGGTGTACCTTGTACTGTTTGCTGCTGTTACATTTTATCAGCAGTTTCTCAGATTTGATTCCTTTATTGTTTTGTTTTTATTTAAAAAAAGTATGTAAGGCACAATGGCCATGATGGTTCCCTTCTCATACGTTCTTATGTAGAACGTATTTACATTTTCTAATACACCAGTCAATGAACCATGTCATTTTGGCACAGGCTGCCATACACGGCTTAACCACTTAACGACCGGAAGGGTTTGCCCCCTTAAAGCGGAGCTCCACCCTAAAGTGGAACTTCCGCTTATCGGATTCCTCCCCCCTCCGGTGCCATAATTGGCACCTTTCAGGGGGGAGGGGGGTGCAGATACCTGTATAATCCAGGTATCTGCACCCACTTCCGGGACTAGCTAGCCGCAGCTGCCCCGCCCCTACCCGAAGATGCCCGCCCCTATCCGAAGATGCTGCCCCCCGTTGTGTCTTGGGAAACACACAGTTCCCAGGACACAACGGGGACCAATAAAGACGCGCAGCGCGACTCGCGCATGTGCAGTAGGGAACCGGGCAGTGAAGCCGTTGCGGCTTCACTTTCTGATTCCCTGACAGAGGATGGCGGCGGGGGCAGCCGAGAGACGAGCGGTTGCTCGTTATCTTCTGCCGACACCGCTGGAACCTGGAACAGGTAAGTGTCCATTTATTAAAAGTCAGCAGCTGCAGTATTTGTAGCTGCTGACTTTTTTGTGCGGGTGGACCACCTCTTTAATGACCAGGCCATTTTTTGGGATACGGCACTGCGTCACTTTAGGTGACAATTACGCGGTTGTGCGACGTTGTACCCAAACAAAATTGACGTCCTTTTTTCCCTTAAATAGAGTTTTCTTTTGGTGATATTTGATCACCTCTGCGGTTTTTATTTTTTACTATAATAAATATCCCCAACAAAATATAAAATTCCTCAGTTTAAGCCAATATGTATTCTTCTACATATTTTTGGTAAAAAAAAATTGCAATAAGCGTATATTGATTGGTTTGTGCCAAAGTTATAGCGTCTACAAAATAGGGGATAGATTTTTGGCCATTTTTATTATTATTTCTTTTTTACTAGTAATTGCGGTTATCAGCAATTTTTTGCAGGACTGCGACATTGTGACGGATAGATCGGACACTTATGGCACTTTTTTGGGACCAGTGACATTTATACAGAGATCTAGCTATAGCTATAAAAATGCACTGATTACTGTATAAATGTCACTGGCAGGGAAGGGGTTAACACTAGGGGGTGATCAAGGGGTTAAATGTGTTCCCTGGGAGGTGTTTCTAACTGTGGGGGTATGGGACTGACTGGAGGAGAGAGATCACTGTTCCTGATCACTCTCTATTCCCCTGACAGAATGGGGAATATTGACAGATCCTGTTCTTGCTCTCTGTGGAGTGATCACAGGTGGCCGGCGGACATCGCGGCCACCGATCACGAGCATCGGACTCAGTGCCGTGCGGGGGCCCACTGTATCTATTACACAAACCAGCTACGGCGATTTGCGTAATAGAGCCAACTTGCCGCAGTATAATGACGGTGGCTGGTCGGCAAGTGGTTAAAGCAGATCGTCACTGTATAGTTTCATAGTAGTTTCATAGTTAGTAAGGTTGAATAAAGACATCAGTCCATCCAGTTCAACCTGAGTGAGTGTCTACAATTGTCCCTATCCCTGTACATTGCACACTCACATCAGTCCCTACCCTCAAGGAGCCCACAATCCAAGGTCCCCATTCATATACTAGGGCCAATTTTTGGACAGAAGCCAATTAACCTACCTGCATGTCTTTGGATTGTGGGAGGAAACCGGAGTACCCGGAGGAAACCCACGCAGGCACAGGGAGAACATGCAAACTCCAGGCAGGTAGTGTCGTGGTTGGGATTTGAACCAGCGACCCTTCTTACTGCTAGGTGAGAGTGCTAACCACTACACCACTGTGCCACCCTGGGCACCACAAACCAAATAACACTAATGAATTTATTTTTAAAATTTAAAGCAAACTCCCCCATCTATCCATGTCTCTATGCTTTATTTTTTTGAAAAATCACTTTGAAAAACAACCCCTTCGCATTTCTGGCCGTGGTCAACTTGAGTAAGGGCAGATGGTTCATGTGGAATTTACTTCCTGGAATCCATCTGCCCTTAGCTCAAGCATGCATGCAGGAGAGTGTGCGTAGCAGAAACAACCCCTCCTCCCCTCCTGAAGACTCCTGGGATGTATGACATCATTTGCCTGGGCAAGAAACTAGGAAGTAACCATATAAATGTAAATAAAAAAGTTTAAAACAAGTAAATATTAAATACGGTACTTTCCTAACTATTTACTAATCCTATCCGCATAAGGCTTACACATAATCAATGTTGATTGAAAGAGTGAAGTAACATTTTAAATTTGAGTCGTGTGTGTCCTTGTCAGCATCACCCAGGTCGAAGGAGACAGGTGGAAAACTGTCAGCTGACTAGCAGCTGCATCAAATCAAATGCAGCCGCTGGTCGCGGAGTCTGGTGGCAGCAGGCAGTGCGGCTGTCTGAATACAATAACCGGCAGGGAGAATCTTCCATCTGCATTGTTTAGTGTGGAAGGAGAAATCTGTTGGGGTTTTCTTATATACTGTATTACCCAATACCTTTGTAAGGGCAAACATTTGGTCACTGGAGATGACAGTGGGATGTATATGAAATTTATTGTAAATGTGAGTGCTGTTTTTTTTTTTTTTTTCTAGGCTACTTGTTGAGGACAAGAGCAAATTTAAGACATGCAGCCAGATTGGATTTTACAGGTATATTCTAGAAGTAAAAATATTACTTACGGTATGTAAATAAATCTGTATTTGCTTGGCAGTAAAGGTACTTAGTGATCACCAAGTGTATACACATGTCAGCTCATATAGAACATACCTAATAGCAGAATCTTACAAATTCATTTATATTTATGATTAGAGAAATACTGTAGATGAATAAAACCCCAGACAGATTGTTCTGTTTTCTTTCCCTTTACATTGTTATTAACACAATGCTGGCTTTATTGTATTGTTCCACTTTCACATGCAGGAGGCAGAAACTGCTTCACCCAGACCAGTCGCCATATTTGGCTCAGTTGGACACCCTCAAAACCGAGAATGGCTTTGCTACACTTAACATTATTCATCAGGAAACAAAGGTCAGTACTTTCTAAAAAATGCTGATTGCTAAACCCTGGAGCATTTGTAATTGTTTAGTTGTTTGAAGAGTGTCAGTTGACTACATGTCATCTTACAGATTACAGCCCTTGTATTTGATGTGTTTCCCACTTTTGAGAGCTGATGTCCTAGAGAGGGATTAAACAAAGAACCAAATTGTGGAGACCCAGCCAGATAGAAGACAGATGTCAAGAGAGGGAAGCGTACAGGTTTAGTCAAGGAAATAGTCATATTAGGAGCACCATAAGATCAGGATTGAATAGAAGGAGTTCAACCAAGTGTAAACCACTGTCTATCTGCTCCACCTGCACCAGTTTCTATTTCAGAGTGAAATAGTAACTGCCCCTAATAGAGGGAATATCACAGTTTTCCACATAGAAAACTGCCATCGATTCCTACCAAGCATGACCTTGTCCTAAGGCCCCTTTCACACTGGGGCGTTTTTCAGGCGGTACAGCGCTAAAAATAGCGCCTGTACAGCGCATGAAAAAATCCGGCCCCATTCACTCCAGTGTGAAAGCTGTCGGGCTTTCACACTGGATCGGTGCGCTAGCAGGACGGTCAAAAAAGTCCTGCTAGCAGCATCTTTGGAGCGGTATAGGAGCGGTGTATTCACCGCTCCTATACCGCTACTACCCATTGATTTCAATGGGACACCGCGGCAATACCGCGGCAATACCGCTGCAAAGCGCCACTACGGCGGCTCTTTGCGGGGGATTTTAACCCTTTTCCGGCCACTAGCGGGGGTTAAAACCGCTAGCGGCCGAATACCGCGGCTAAAGCTACGGTAAAGCAGCGCTAAATATAGCGCTGCTTTACCGTCGCCGCGGCTCCCGCCCCAGTGTGAAAGGGGCCTAAGAGATGTGAGCTGTCAGTTGACAGCTTACATTCCTCTCTCTGCTGGTGCAGTGATTAGACTACAGGAGCAGAGCCTGCAGAGTTACTAACCCTCCCTCCTGCTCTGAGCTGAGCGGGGAGCAGGGACAGCAGGACAGCAGAAAGATTACAGCATGCAGCATAAGCTATCTGTTCTCTGTGCTGTGTCTGTCATACACTGCAGAACAGAGAACTGATGACCCATTTTGTTAATTAGAAACAGCATCTGCTCCCTTATTTGTATTTAAAAGAGTGTGACAAGAGCAATATATTGTTACCATAGTAACTACTCTGGGGAAGTGATCAGGATTTCTTATTTGTTTTTATACACAACATGATTGCGTATACCAGTGAATTTCCCTGGTAAAGGCAACAATTTTTACTGAATGAAACTGATTCATTCAGTGTGTATTGTTGTGATTAATCACAGATAGTCACATGGTACAGATGGGCTGTGATTGTTCCTGTTTGTACCATGTGACCACTGTGACCAATCACAGTTAGCAACACAGTTGTACACAATGAATGGCATGAAAGGGAGCCTTCCATTGTTTACAATTGTCATGTGATCTGCTGTGATTGGTCACAGTGATCACATGGTACTGACAGCTACTCACTCATCGGTTGTATCCAGTAGCCACAGCCGGTGACAGATAGTGCCGCAGTGCGGCACATGGGGCGCATTCTGGGAGGACGTCATATGACATCTACCTGGAACGACGAATATCTCGTCCAGCTGTCATTTGAGATTAGACTGCGTGGAAAGTGGTTAACCGTCCTGCTGGATGTGGCGCACCATTATTCTTTGAGGTTGATTTACTAAAGGCAGATATACTATGCACTGCATGTGCAGTTGCTCTAGACCTGAGGGGAAGCTCTGCTGGTTTCTATCATCCAATCATGTGCAAGAAAAAATGCTGCTTTTTGTTTTTATTTTCCTTGCATGTGATTGAGTATTTTTTGCAAAGTGAAGCGTTACCTCATTTACTAGGCTCTGGAACAAGTGCACAGTATATTTGCCTTTACTAAATAAACCCCATTGTGCTTTAATATGAAATAATGCTTACAGTCTTTTTAGCTGTAAAATATAAGTAAGTATTTCTGACCTGCTTGCATGTTTTAAACAACTGCTTTGATTTTAATAAATGTTTTAGTTAAAAAATATCTTCCAGAGGCTACAAGTTTCAGAAGTAGACTAGCCATGTCAGTTAAGATAGCAAATTACTCATGTGTGGTTGACTAAGTATTGCATTTCAAATGTATCTGATAAATACTTGAATAAAACTGTTATTGATAAAAAAAAAAAAATATCTTCAGTGTCAGTTTGATATAGTAAAATGTATGACTGATTTATCTGTCTGATCCAAAATTCTGATTTCATTCATCTCCTCTCTTTTAGGTTCCCTTGCAACTGCAAGTCATTGCAGTGGAAGGCAATATCATTAGACTTAAAATTAAAGAGCTTTCACCTTTAAAACCTAGATATGAAGTGCCTGATGTATTGGTGAAGGAGCCAACTACTGAAAGGTCAGAATGAATACCATTAAAGTATCCTTCCATGCCAGGTCCTGCTGTAATACTAAACCAGTAGACTGTGCTGTGCCTGTGTGATACTATTTATTTTTCACTCTCCTCCATAGATCAAGGAAAGACTGGGCCCTGTGTGCAGTGAGATTTTTTAACAATCAAATTATTGCTTCCTAGGAAATCAGAATAGCCCAATTATCAAATGCAATGCTCAGAATCCTGAGCATTCCTATTATTGTGCAAAATATGACTATGTTTCTTTGCAAAATACCTTTTTAGTTAGCACTAGAAATTAGGTGAAGTTAAGTTAATATTCACTGTGGAAAGAATACCCAATCATGTGTAAGGACATATAAAAAAAAACAAAAAAACAGGGTGTTTGGTTGAATGATTGAAGGTCAGCTCACCTTTTCTTTATTCAGCAAGCCAAGTGAAAGCTCACTTTGCAAAGTGAATATATACTTATTCAATTTAGTGAATACGGTGAAGCCGTTCTGACGTATTCTTACTGGAGAAGAGATGCTTATGAGGCTTATGGTGACTCTAGCAATGGGAGGAAACTTATAATTCTTAGGTTCCTAAAGAAGACATGCGGCCACACAACGTTCAATCCTAAACTGTGTAAGGCAGGGACGCCCAACCTTTTGAAGCATGAGGGCCACTTAAGTGACTTGGTAACCGGTCGTGGGCCACAATAAGCGGAGCAGGCGGATGGCACAGCCCACTAAACTCTTTTTTTTTTCGGATAGGATTGAAGATAGGACACAAGTCTGTTTACATCTGCCACTCCTTAGAGGTGAATGGAGGGTCAAATTGGGTCGGACTGACCGTGTGAAAGGGGCCCAAGGCTGCTTTAACACTGATGCACTGCGGTTTTCCCGCACCGCGGGTGCAACGCAGTGTACCTGTTAATAACAGTATTCTATTCTATTCCATCCCAGAGCAGAAGGTCGAGGGGCCACATCAGAGGGCTATGCGGGCCACATGTGGCCCCCGGGCCACTGGTTGGGCACCCCTGGTGTAAGGGATTCTTTACTGTTAGGGCGGTAAGGAACTCCTTCCACACTTGGTGGGGTCAGTGGAGAGGCGTTCGTAAGTTCAAAAAACTTTTAGATGTGCCTTAACACAATGTACAGGGATATGGAAAACAGTAGTCACACACACACACACGTTCAGGTTGAACTGAAGGTACCAGCGTCCTTATTCAATCTATGTAACTGTGTAATTATTATAAAGGATTTGTACAATTATCAGCCATAACTTTATGACCACCCACCTAAAATTGAGTATGTCCCATTTTGCCACAAAAACAGCCCTGACTCATCAGGGCATGGATGCCACTAGACCTCTGAAGGTATGCTGAGGTATCTGGCACCAAGCTGTCAGTAGCAGATCCTTTAAATACTGTCAGTTGTGAGGTGGGGGGCCTCCATGGATTGGTCCAGTTTTTCCAGCATATCCCACAGATTCTCCAATGGATTGAGATCTGGAGAATTTGGAGGCCAAGTTAACATCTCAAACTTGTTGTGTTCCTCCAATCATTCTTGAACCATTTTTGCAGTGTGGCAGGGTGCATTATTCTGCTGAAAGAGGCCACTGTCATCAAAGCATACCGTTTCCCTAAAGGGATGTACTTTGTCAGCAACAATGTTTAGGTATGTGAAACGTGTCAAGTAACATCCACATTACTGGCAGGACCCAGGGTTTCAAAGCAGAACTTTGCCCAAAGGTGGGCTTGCCTTCTGCCTATAATGCATCCTGGTGCCATCTCTTCCCCGGGTAAGCGACGCACACACATCTGACTATCTACATGATGTACAAGAAAACATGATTCATTGGACCAGGCCATCTTATTGCATTGCTGCATGGTCCAGTTCTGATGCTCATGTGTCCACTGTAGGAGCTTTCGGTTGTGGACGCAGGTCAGCATGGGTACTATGACTGGTCTGTGGCTACGCAGCCCCATACACAAAAAAAATGCTATGTCCATTTTCATGCTTTCAACACATTAACTTCAGGGACAACATTTTTAATTGCTGCTTAACCACTTGCCGACCGGCGCACGACGATATACATCGACAGAATGGCACGTACAGGCAGGAGGGCGTATATATAAGTCCCTCCTTTAGCCTGTCCGTGCCATCGGGAGCGCGCCGGGAGCAGCGCGCTCCCGCGCCGGGAGCAGCGCGCTCCCGCGCCGGTCGGGACCCCCGTGAGTCCGATCGCGGTCCCCGCGGACTCGATCGCCGCGGGGACCCCCGCGATCATCTCACGGGGCGGCTGAACGGGGAGATGCCGAGATAAACAGCATCTCCCCGTTCTGCCTAGCAACTAGTGACGCCGATCTCTGCTCCCTGTGATTGGAGCAGAGATCAGCATTCACTAGCTGACAGCCAAGCCCCCCCACAGTAAAAAACACACCCCTAGGCATACTTAACTCTTACACTGCCCCCTTGTGGTTAACCCCTTCACTGCCAGTGTCATTTATACAGAAATCAATGCATTTAAATGCATTAATTGCTGTAAAAAATGACAATGGTCCCAAAAATGTGTCAAAAATGTCCGATGTGTCCGCCATAATGTCGCAGTCACAAAAAAAATCGCAGATCTCCGCCATTACTAATAATAAAAAAAAAATATTAATAAAAATGCTATAAAACTATCCCCTATCTTGTAAACGCTATAACTTCTGCGCAAACCGATCAATAATCGCATATTGCGATTTTTTTTACCAAAAATATGTAGAAGAATACGTATCGGCCTAAACTGAGGAAAAAAAAAGTTTTTTTATATATTTTTTGGGGATATTTATTATAGCAAAAAATAAAAAATAATGCATTTTTTTCAAAATTGTCGCTCTATTTTTGTTTATAGCGCAAAAAATAAAAACCGCAGGGGCGATCAAATACCACCAAAAGAAAGCTCTATTTGTGGGAAAAAAAGGACGTCAATTTTGTTTGGGAGCCACGTCGCACGACCGCGCAATTGTCAGTTAAAGCGACGCAGTCCCGAATCGCAAAAAGGGGCCTGGTCCTTTGGCTGCAAATTGGTCCGGTCTGAAAGTGGTTAATATGTCCCATTTACTTTAAGATAGCATTGTAACAAGATATGTTATTCATGTAACTTTTCAGTGGTCATAAAGTTATAGCTGATCAGTGTATGTTGTCAACAGTTTGCACAGTGCTCTATAAAATAGATATTGATAAATCAGTACAAAATGTTCTCTAGGGCTAGCCAATTCTTTTTTTTTTTTCAAAAAGAATTTGTTTAACTGATGTTTTAACAAACAGTACAGGTTAAGACAACAGTACAGTCAACATCAGGCGTTGCATAATACATGTATTAATGAGGTGCAAACCTGGCAATGGGATACAAATCAGCCTAGAAAGTCTAGTACATTGGCAACAAGAAAATCATATCAATACACGTAAGGTGTGAAATAGATGTTAAACAGTGTTGGATTTTGAAGGCACGCAAACAAAAGCATGAGGGAGACACAATGTGCTGAAAGTGGTGTCAGGGTAGCAAATTCAATATAAGCTGAAGAGAAAACATGGATGTGAGAGCATGAGCATGTAACGTTCTTTGCCAAGGTAGGGCTAGCCAATTATTGTAGCGTTATTACATAAACTAATTAGTGTTAAAACACAAAATGAATAAATGTAATATTCCATCAGGTTCAATATCTTGCTGCAAGAGACAGAAACTGTGGTTCTCGAGCATCCAAGTGGCACAAGCAAGGTCCATATCCATTCCCAGCCATTTTCTATTATGGTGACACAAGAAGACAAGGCACTTTTTGGAATAAACTCTCAGGGCTTTTTGTATTTTGAACACCTACGACTACCACCAGAAAAAAGGTACAAAATCAGTGGAAGGGAAGGTTTTTATTTAATGTATATATATGGATATTGTAATGTATGTTGATAATGATAAAAGTACAGAAACATTTTGTAGCCAAACAGAACTTGCATTTTACCCAAGTCTGATATGGTTTACTATGATGTAAAAATTGCACTGCTCTGGACAATGTGCACAAATGACTGTTTTTGTAAGCTGTGTCACTACAACTGTAAGCCCTCATGCACACAGGACGTTTTAAAATCACTAGCACTAAAAACGCTAGTTTTTTCAAATTTTTACATTGACTTTTTTGTGCTTTTTCTAGCGTTTTTCTGACACTAGTGTTTTCCAGCGTTTTTTCATTAAAAACACTCCCTTTAATGTAAAAACTCTAAACAGGGCTTGACAGTGTTTTTTGGTGTTTTTTGTTTTTACAGCTTGTTTTACTGCTCCTGGAAGCACAGGCTGTCGTGTTTTTCTACTGCTTATGCCTCCAAATGCTTCTGACAGTTTATGTGTGCATGGACACATAGGCTAACACGGAGAGGCTTTTAGAGACAGTTAAAAAAAACATCAAACGCCCCTAACAGCAGCTGTAAAAACATCCTGTGTGCGTAAGCCCTAAGGCCCCTTTCACACTGGGGCGGTGCGGGGCGGCGACGGTAAAGCAGCGCTATAGTTAGCGCTGCTTTACCATCGTTTTACCCGCGGTATGCGGCCGCTAGCAGGGTGGTTTTAACCCCCGCTAGCGGCCGCAAAAGGGTTAAAAACCTCCACAAAGCGCCGCTGCAGCGGCGGTTTGCGGGCGGTATCCCCGCGGTTTCCCATTGATTTCAATGGGAAGGAGCGGTATAGGAGCGGTAAATACACCGCTCCTTCACCGCTCCAAAGATGCTGCTAGCAGGACTTTTGTTGCGGTCCTGCTAGCGCACCGCTCCAGTGTGAAAGCCCGCCGGCTTTCACACTGGAGTGAATGGGGCCGGTTTTTTCAGGCGGTGTACAGGCGCTATTTTTAGCGCTGTACCGCCTGAAAACCGCCCCAGTGTGAAAGGGGCCTAACTGTTGTTCATAATTAAGTAAGCCCTGGGTGATCAGCACACATATACCAAACAGTACATATATTTACCAAGATCTCTCCTGAAGCCTGAAAGTGGCAGAGGTATACTAACCTACTATTCTATTCATTGCATGTCACTTACTATTACTGACTGTGGGGGAGTATAAAACTTTACTAACTTATTCAGATAAAAGAACATAGTTCAAAATATTCTGCCCTACTTGGTCCCATATCATAGCAATGCTGTCATAATTTAGTTAAATTGTTGTGCTCCAAACAGAGATTAAAGCTTAAAGGGGTTGTAAAGGTTCATTTTAAAAAAAATAACAAACATGTTATACTTACCTCCTCCGGACAAAATCCGTTTGCATAAATTCTGATCGTGTGTACACAATTCCGACGCACAAAGTGCCACCCATGCTCAGAATCAAGCAGAAGAGCCGCTCTGGCTATTGAACTTAGAATGTCCGATCAATGTCCAATCGTGTGTACGGGGCATTAGTGTAAGGCCAGCTTGAGACTACAATCAGTAATATATCAGGAGTATTTTATAAAGTGGTTGTAGCAGGTTAAACAGCACAGTGCTCGTGCTGTCTAACCTGCCCCTCTGGAAGCTGTACAAAACCTGGCTGATCCTGCCAGTTTCTACCCTCCCCCGTAAACTGACCACGGTTTATCATGGTTGCTGAGTCCTGACACAACGGTCAGTTTACGTGCATGTGTCATCTGCAGCTTTCCTTTGTTCTCCTCTCCCCCTCTACCCCCCCCCGCCTGTCAGCTCATGTATCTTCTGTGTGAGCTGTCTTTGCCCCCTGCCCCTCCTGCTGCTGTTAGTGAAAAAGTGAACTTTTAAAAAATTCACTGCCAGTCCTTTACTTGTATGCAGGTATAATGTACTGTATAAGTTTTTGTTAAAAACAATGCCTCTAAATACTTTTTTGCATGTATCTTCAGGCCGGACAGGTGACTCGCGGCCGCTCTACACCTCCAAACCAGGGCTGCAGCAGGTGAGCCCAAGCGGCCACATGACCTCCCCAGCTGACATCAGAGGGAGATCTTGGCCCCTCCCGCTATAGCCCTGGATCAGAGGTGTAGAGCAGCCGCGGGTCACGCGACCGGCCTGAAGATGCAAAAAGGTATTTAGAGGCATCAATTTTAACAAAAACTTAAACTTATATGGCTCCATACAAGGGGGGGCCTGGAAGTACAGTACAGTATCTCACAAAAGTGAGTACACCCCTAACATTTTTGTGAATATTTTATTTTATCTTTTCATGTGACAACACTGAAAAAATAACACTTTGCCACAATGTAAAGTAGTGAGTGTACAACTTGTATAACAGTGTAAATTTGCTGTCCCCTCAAAATAACTCAACACACCACACACTCAACAGCCATTAATGTCTAAAACGTTGGCAACAAAAGTGAGTACACCCCTAAGTGAAAATGTCCAAATTGGGCCCAATTAGCCATTTTCCCTCCCGGTGTCATGTGACTCGTTAGCGTTACAAGGTCTCGGGTGTGAATGAGGAGCAGGTGTGTTAAATTTGGTGTTATCGCTCTCACTCTCTCATACTGGTCACTGGAAGTTCAACATGGCACCGCATGTCAAAGAACTCTCTGAGGAGCTGAAAAAAATAATTGTTTCTCTATATAAAGATGGCCTAGGCTATAAGAAGATTGCCAAGACCCTGAAACTGAGCTGCAGCTGAAACTGGCCAAGACCATACAGCGGTTTAACAGGACAGGTTCAACTCAGAACAGGCCTCGTCATGGTCGCCCAAAGGAGTTGAGTGCACATGCTCAGCGTCATATCCAGAGGTTGTCTTTGGGAAATACAGTGGTGTGAAAAAGTGTTTGCCCCCTTCCTCATTCCCTGTTCCTTTGCATGTTTGTCACACTTAAGTGTTTCGGAACATCAAACCAATTTAAACAATAGTCAAGGACAACACAAGTAAACACAAAATGCAATTTGTAAATGAAGGTGTTTATTATTAAAGGTGAAAAAAAATCCAAACCATCATGGCCCTGTGTGAAAAAGTGATTGCCCCCCTTGTTAAAACATACTATAACTGTGGTTGTCCACACCTGAGTTCAATTTCTCTAGCCACACCCAGGCCTGATTATTGCCACACCTGTTCACAATCAAGGCATCACTTAAATAGGAGCTGCTTGACACAGTAAGGTCCACCAGAAGATCCTTAAAAGCTACACATCATGCCGAGACCCAAAGAAATTCAGGAACAATTGAGAAAGAAAGTAATTGAGATCTATCAGTCTGGAAAGGGTTATAAAGCCATTTCCAAAGCTTTGGGAATCCAGCGAACCACAGTGAGAGCCATTATCCACAAATGGCGAAGACATGGAACAGTGGTGAACCTTCCCAGGAGTGGCCGGCCACCCAAAATTACCCCAAGAGCGCAGCGACGACTCATCCAAGAGGTCACAAAAGACCCCACAACAACGTCCAAGGAACTGCAGGCCTCACTTGCCTCAGTTAAGGTCAGCGTTCATGCCTCCACCATCAGAAAAGACTGGGCAAAAATGGCCTGCATGGCAGAGTTCCAAGGAGAAAACCACTGCTGAGCAAAAAGAACATCAAAGCTCGTCTCAATTTCTCCACAACACATCTTGATGATCCCCAAGACTTTTGGGACAACATTCTGTGGACCGATGAGACAAAAGTGGAACTCTTTGGAAGGTGTGTGTCCAAGTATATCTGGCGTAGAAGGAACACTGCATTTCAGAAAAAGAACATTATACCAACAGTAAAATATGGTGGTGGTAGTGTGATGGTCTGGGGCTGTTTTGCTGCTTCCGGACCTGGAAGACTTGCCGTGATAAAAGGAACTATGAATTCTGCTGTCTACCAAGAGATCCTGAAGGAGAATGTCCGACATCTGTTCGTGTACTCAAGCTGAAACGAACTTGGGTTCTGCAGCAGGACAATGATCCTAAACACACCAGCAAGTCCACCACCGAATGGCTGAAGAAAAACAAAATGAAGACTTTGGAGTGGCCTAGCTAAAGTCCAGACCTGAATCCTATTGAGATGTTGTGGTATGACCTTAAAAAGGCCGTTCATGCTCGAAAACCCTCTAATGTAACTGAATTAGGACAATTCTGCAAAGATGAGTGGGCCAAAATTCCTCCAGGACGCTGTAAAAGCCTCATTGCACGTTATCGCAAACGCTTGGTTGCAGTTGTTGCTGCTAAGGGTGGCCCAACCAGTTATTAGGTTTAGGGGGCAATCACTTTTTCACACAGGGCCATGATGGTTTGGATTTTTTTTCACCTTTAATAATAAACACCTTCATTTACAAATTGCATTTTGTGTTTACTTGTGTTGTCCTTGACTATTGTTTAAATTGGTTTGATGTTCCGAAACACTGTGAAGCTCTGGTGAACTCCATGCCCAAGAGGGCTAAGGCAGTGCTGGAAAATAATGGTGGCCACACAAAATATTGACACTTTTGGCCCAATTTGGAAATTTTCACTTAGGGGAGTACTCACTTTTGTTGCTAGCTGTAAAGTGTAATTTCTTCAGTGTTGTCACATGAAAAGATAGAATAAAATATTTACAAAAATGTGAGGGGTGTACTCACTTTTGTAAAATACTGTGTAGGTGTTAGGGTTACAAACACTTTAACTTAGGTAGCAATATTCATTTCTCTGGGCAGCAGCCGATATGATCTTGGGGAAAATTGGTGATAAACCTATTGTTTCCCCTGACATATTGCTAGGTGTATCTGGACACTACTCCCTTCCCCTGTAGATGGTAACAGAAATACTTAAGTTACTTGTGTATTCATACAAATATCTAACATTTGGACCTTTACATAACCATCTAATGTTATAGCAAGCTTAAGGTGGTTATAAACTTTTACATATAACCAGTGAAGTGACTGGTCTCAGGTAATACGCATAGATGAAACAAATCCTCCTATATAATTTGTAACAATCTATCTGCATTCTTTTCTTCTCTACATCAAAGTGCTGAATTTATAAAGCTTGCCAGAGAGTTCCCAAAAAGGGGGCGGAGAGCTGAAGTTACACTCTGCAGAGTTCAGTGAGGAGAGCTCTGAGAGCTGATTGGAGGGAAGAGACACATCCCCTTCACACAGAACACACAGGATATGCTTTGTTCATATTTACAACCACTTAAACTCTTTTATATTGTGGAAAGAATAAAAGGGAAAGTGTTGCCCATAGCAGCCTTTTTTTTCCCTAAATACAGCTTTATTATTAAGTAGAACTTTCAACTTTATTTTTATTCTTTAACACCCATATATACAATGAATACAGTACATTGTTCTTCAGCACATAGTGACATTCTTTATGGTTACTAATTTTGGTGTAATAAACTTATCACCTTTATTGGTTCTGTGTTTGTTTATTACAGAGAACCAGCAGAGACAGACACAAAAGTGCAGCCGGATAAGTCAGAGGTACATTGTTCTGATATTTCAGATAACACACTTGAAATTTATTTTTTGTGTGACTGTCTACCATCCAATCTTTTGCATTTCAGGCTACGTTAGAAAGTAATGGTGCTGTTGTTATTCCTACAAGGGGCACAGTCACAGCTAAAGGGGTTTGTATTATTGCCATGGTAGAAGAGGAACCAGCCTCGTTGGCGTGGCAATGGTGCCATTGGCTCTGTTGCCACTGTATTAGAGGTATCAACCATGTCACCTTGGGATTGGAAGGATCAGCACTGTGGGAATGGAGGAATTTACACCACTGATATAGTAATAAGAAGGTTGGCCTTGTTGTCATATTTACAGAGGAGTCAGCCATGTTGCCACGGCAAAGAAAAATTGGCATGTTCCCATGGTGATGGGTGGATTGGTGACAGCCTATGGCAACAAATGAATTGGTCATGGCACTATTGTTCCTGAGGGATTGGCAGTATTGCCATTGGAGACATCTGCCCTGTTGTCATAGCAGCAAAAGATTGGCCTTATTGCAAGTGCTAAAACTGATCAGTCTTAATGATATGGTGATGAGGGATTAGCCTAATTTTATAGCAATCATGGGATCTGTCCTATCGCCCTGGTGAAGGATATGTCCCATTGGACTGGCCGAAGAGGGATTAGCCAAATAGCCATGCTCACTATAACTGTGGCAATTCCATGGAAACAAAGGGATCAATCTCGTTGCCAATGAAAAGATTGGACACATTGCCATGGCAAAGTAGAGATCTATTATTTTGTGAATGGCAACAGAGGGATCAGCCGTGTTACCATAGTTACAGATGTATCACCCACGTTGCTGTGGTGATGAAGGGTTCAACAACATTGCTTGGTGATAGAGGGATCAGCCATGGAGATGGAGGAATTGTTTCTGGCAACATTGCCATGATAACGGAAGGGTTGGCAGTAGTAGTACAGAAGTGACAGAAGAACAGGGCATGGCAATAGGACAATCATCTTCTGCAATATTGCCAAAGGGACTATGGACCTGTTGGCACAGTGATGAAGGGATCAGTCGTGGAGCCAATGCAATGGTGATAAAGGGATTATCGGTTACCATGGGACAATACAGGAGTATTGGTATAATAAGAAAAATTCTTGTTTGCAGATTTATTATAGGACCCAAATTTATTTGGAACTAAAGAATTATAAATTAATATAGATTTTGGAGTGACGCAAGTTATTTATGTAGAAGACATGTGATGGGATTTGGGTGGTCTTTCGTTATTTTAAATCCAAGATTTCGGATGGGGAGGCATTTGGAGGAGAACACCTAGTACAGTTCAAAAGGGAGCCTTCAATGCGTATTGAATTGTAAGAGTAATTTTTTTGTTTTAGAGATTGCAGAGGAGATGATTAATACTTCTGGTGAACCTGTGCTTTGTATTGACAGCTCCACGCTAATGTCAGTCTTCACTGAATATAGCTAAATATACTTACTATTCTGTGGAAGCAATAAGTATAAGTAGTGTCGCTATAAGTAGCAACCTCAAGCTTTACACAGAGATAAGGAAGATCTCTCTGTCCCCATGAAACATCATTGCATTACTGTGCACACCCAATACTTGTTAGGACAGAAATATGGGGTAGCCATGGCTGCCTTGTTTTAGAAGTTGCAGGCTCCAGGGCTGTTATCCTTATTCCCCTTCCACTACTTCTACTACTTGCTTAGCTAATGATCCGAAACAAGCATATTTGTATAAGGAGGCAGCATATCTGACATACACATACTAGTTCCCAGTTAGTGACTTTCATGTATTATTTTAGGACTTTAAGAACTCCAACTGTATCTAGTTTAATAGTCTTCTTTACTCTGGCCTGAAATATCATGCTTTCCTTTTCAGCAGGATGTATTTGGACTCTGGAAAGAAAAGTTTGGAGATTTTGTAGACAATAAAGCCCATGGTAGGTCGGAGTTATTTATTTAATATTGTGGCTTGTGGTACAGTTCATCTTATTTTTGTATCTGCTCAGGTCCCTCTTCTGTGGGGCTGGATTTTACCTTGTACGGGTTTGAAAATGTTTACGGACTGCCGGAACATGCAGATATCCACTGCCTCAAGGACATAGGGTAAGCAGAACGTTTAAAAGAGAAGTATGGGAGGACCGGGAACAGAGTGCCACCACAGTTAGGGGGCACGACAGGGCCCTCGAGCGGGGGAGGATGCCTCCGCCTAGCACAAACCATAGGGCAGAATAGGCCTCAATAGGAGGCACAGCAAAGAAGGATGTAAAAACCCGTTTGAGCTATAATTGATTGCACTTTTTTGGGTTCAAGATCCTTATATTTTATATAAAGAGAATGTATATATTTTTTGTTATCTATAACTCATTTAGCACTGTCTAAACCTATGCAATGTTACTATACCGAGCCAAAATGTTCTATAAACCCTATGACACCCGCCAGATGATATCTAGAGAGGCTGCTATATACAAAGATTGACTATCAGGTACTCACCATGTGGCCAGCTAAGAGAGGAGGGGGTGAAGGAGAAAATGTAGACGAGAATTGTCAATGTTAATATAAAAGTTGTACTTTACTTTGTACTTTGTGAAAAAAACTAATAAAAACTATTGAAAACTAAAAGAGAAGTATGGGCTTAAAAGAAAAAAAATATATATCTATTCTTACCTAGGTGGATGCACCTAGCCTCTGTAGTGAGAACTGAGCGATCAAACACTGCTGATTGCTTAGTTCTCCCCTCCGCTCTGAGCAGAGAGCGGTAAATGTCGAACCTAGTACGCAAAGGCCAAATGTTGGGTGGCATTGGCCGGTTCAATAAAAACTGGCTGACATTTGGCCCTTGTGCACTGGAGTCGGTCAACAGAAGCTGGCCGTTCTGTCGAGGGGCATGACCAAGAAAGGTCTGTTGATTGGCTCCCGATCAGGGCTCTCAGCCAATGGTTGGGAGCACTGACCGTAGTGTTCTGGTGGGGGGCCTGTCCCCCTGTCAGAACACAATAGAACAGCAGGGGAGATCGTTGTACTAACGTTGGATAGTTAGTACAACGGCTCTTCCTGAACTGTCAGTTTTTTTTTCGTTTAACCCTGGTGGTTTGAACGAAAGAAAAAATACTAGTGTGTTAGAGGCTTCAGTCACTGGCTCTCTGCTCTGCCCCTCCATTGCTCACTGGACCTCCGGGCTGTGGAGGGGAGGGAGCGGCTGAGCCACATGCCGGTCCAGGCATCTGGGTGCATCCTGACCATATGGTTATGATCTTTTCCAAGCCTGGACCGGCTGAGTGACGTCAGTCGACAGCGGATGAACTGCACTCCTGTGACCTACAGGAGAAGTATAGCCAAAATAGCTTTGGCTATACTTCTCCTTTAAAAAAATGAATCGGTCTTGTAAAAAACATCTGAAATCAAACACATGGGGACATTTGTAGCCATCTGACACTGATTAATTTACAAAACCAGGATTGCCAAAATGAAAACATATTCTGTATATCTCCCCAATACATGCATATTTCCCATATGTTGACTATTTAAAAATGCTGCAAGCACAGAAAAATTCCAGCTGAATCTTCCAGAAATGTGAATTAAAAATTCTGAATTGAAATCCAAAGTTGTCTTATCAGCCCTGTTCAGCTTACCTTTGTTAACTACAGGACACATCCCCTTATATTATGGAAGAGGGAGGTGTTCTGTAGTCCTAACATACTTTCTGTTCTAGGGTGACAGCAGTTCCTCTCAATAGATACAGTACAGTAAGTAGGCCTTGTTTCCCTAGGACAGGAAGTGTATTACTGTACTGGAAAGATCACCAGATGAAAAAAAAAAAAAAAGAAAACTAATGAACCTACATCCAAGGACTGGTAAGCTGCAAGGTGAAAAACCTCCTGTGATGCAGCTGCCCCCAGAGACCCCCTTTTACTTACCTGAATCCGGTCTTTCCAGCGACAGGAATGAGCTCACCAACTCCAGCAAGTGACTCGGGTCCTGATTGGCTAGATTGACAGCAGCGCAGCCATTGGCACCCACTGCTGTCAATCAAATCCAATGACACGGGAGCCTGAGGGCGGGGCCGAGTCCTACTGTCTGTATCAATAGACGCAGCAGCAAGGCACGGGAGCATGCCCACACGAGTGCCCCGAGGGAGAGCGGCTCTCCAACGGGGCACTCGAGAAGAGAAGGAGCCAGGAGCGCTGCTGAGGGACCCCAGAAGAGGAGGATCGGGGCCATTCTGTGCAAAACCATCTGCACAGAGGAGGTAAGTATAACATGTTTGCTTTTTTTTGTTTTTTTTTTTTTAAACCAAAGCTTTAGATATCCTTTAAGATGGAGGGGTTTGAGTGCAGGGACACTTAATACTTTTTATTGGCTGGTGTAAATTTAATAATGATGTGGGTCTGGACACAGGAGTTCCTGAAGATTTTCCTTGGACCCTCTCTACTACATCACCCATCTCATTTTACAAAATTAATAAAGACATACTTAATAAAAGGATAAAGCGGAAGGATAAAGAGGGTATTCAGTGAATACATCAGCATGCTGTCTTCTAGAACAGAATAGTGTCAGTTCACCTTATGAGAAAAAAAATGTAAATGTGAACAAACACCCTACACCCTTACCAAAATACAGAGCTTCCATTGCTGAAACCCTTCCAAAAATATTAACTGCCTAAAGCTACTTTTACACTGGGGCGAGGGGGCATCAGCGGTAAAGCGACGCTAATTTTAAACCCCGCTAGTGGCCGAATGGAGAGTTAAATTCGCCCGCAAAGCGCAGCTGCCGAATCTCTTTTCAGGCGCTTTGGCAGTGGTAGCCATTGATTTCAATATACACCGCTGCACCGCCCAAAAGATGCTGCTTGCAGAACTTTTTCTAACGTCCTTCAAGCGCACCACTTCAGTGTGAAAGCACCCGGGCTTTCACAGTGGGGCTACGGGGGAGGCGTTTTTCAGGCATTTTTCAGGCGCTATTTTTAGCCCTTTAGCGTGAAAGTAGCCTAACTGTTATACTGCTCACTGTCTTTAGTACTTTCTGAGTTACTGGCCAAGAACATGGATACAGATCAGGGAAGTCTGAGAAGTGTCACACGTCTACCTGCATGCTTGTTGCGAGGCAACTCACAAATGAGTGAAGCTAGAGAGTCATACAATGATCCTAAGCAAGAAGGTAGATCAATTGTGCACATGGCTCTGACAAACTCAGGTCGGTGTACATTATTATTATATTAATATTATACAGGATTTATATAGTGCCAACAGTTTGTGCAGCACTTTACAATATAATTGTCAGAGAACTCACGTTTTCCATGCCCGTCCTCGTCCAGCAGGAGTGAATCCTCACTCTGCGAGCGCCAATACCCATGCGCAGTCTTCCCAACGGAACCGAACGTGCGGGCGTACCCGCGTACCAACGCAAACATGTGCGCGTCCTCGTCTACCAATACGAACAGGGGCACGCACTCCCACGTCAGCACGAACGTGTGTGCGCAATCGCGCACAGACCCTCACCTCCACCAATCCCAGCACAAGGCGCCCTATATAAACAGGGCCTTCACATGGTGTCAGTGCTGGATCGTCTTCAGTCTTATGTCCTGAATACCTGCCTGAAGTACCTGCTACCTTGTTCCTGATTCACCCGGTTTTCCTGTTACCCTTCCTGGATTGACCCTGCTTATTGACTGTTTCCTCTGGTTTGACCTCGGCTTGGATTCCTTGACTACGTCTCTGCTCTCCGATTTGGTACTTCATCACCTGCCCGTTGCCAACCTTTTGCCTGCTTTTGACCACGAACTTGCCTTCCGCTTTGTACCTTGTTTGCCAGCCAGTTGCCGACCTGTTTCCTGTCTTGACCTCGCAGTGCCTACACCCACCTGTTCGGCCTTCACTGAGTACAGCCTTGGTTACCAACCTATACACCAGCTCTCCAGAAGAACCGGTACTTCCAAGCACCAGTCTACCAGCCGCAGGCACTTGCACCCTTTCGTGCCCCAGCACTCCCTGTTCCTACCACCAGGGGTGTTGGGACCGGAACCGTGCACGAGGCCACCCCCAGCATCCGGACTCCGCTGTAAGGTACGTGATAGTACGATCCAGCCAGAATGGAGTCCGAAGGGGGTGCCTCGCCTTTGGAAGCTCTGTGCCAACAGATGTCGGCCCTTACCCAGGCAGTCCAGGGCCTGCGAGATGGCTATCATCAACTGGAACAGAGAGTGGAATCCATGTCCCCAGGCTCTGCAACTCATCAGGGCCCCCTGACATCCCGGCTTTCCGGCTCAGCAACCTCTGCATCAGCACCCACAGTAATGATGCCACCCCCAGAACCTCGTGTGCCCCCACCGGAACGGTTTTCAGGGGACCGCAGCAAGTTCCGCTCCTTCAGGAATGCTTGTCGGCTCTACTTCCTGCTACAACCCCGTACCTTCTCCCTGGAGAGCACTAAGGTGGGGTTCATAGTCTCCCTACTCCAAGGGGAGCCTCAAACCTGGGCCCACCGTATGTTGGAACAAGCCAGCCCTCTTCTGGATACCCCGGACTAATTTTTTGATGAAATGGCCAAACTATATGATGATCCTCAGCGCACCACAACAGCAGAGGCCAGCCTCCATGCCCTCCAACAAGGGCGCCGGCCAGTAGAGGACTATGTAACGGACTTTAGGCGGTGGAGTTCCGACACCTCTTGGAACGACGCCGCCCTCCTCTATCAATTCCGCATAGGCCTCTCCGAAGCACTGAAGGATGAGCTAGCCCGAGTGGGAATCCCTAGTTCTTTGGAGGATTTGATCCAGCTGTCTATCCAGATAGACCGTCGCCTGAGAGAGCGGAGGTCCGAGAGGTCCGGCTTGACACGCCCCACATGGGTGTTACCCAAAGGTCCCAACTACCCTCCTACTCCCGTCTCCCATGTGCCTGCTGCCACCTCAGGAGCACCAGAGCCCATGCAAGTCGGCTTACTCCGCTCACCATTATCACCAGAGGAAAAACAGCGGCGTCGCCAGAACAACCTCTGCCTCTACTGTGGGGAAGCTGGGCACTACGCCAACACATGCCCGAACAAGATCCGTAAGTTCAACTCATCATCCCGTGTGCCTTTCGCCTTGTCTCTAATAAAAGCCGCTCACATCGCTGTTCCTATTTCCACCAGTGTACCACAACTTCTTGGACGTGTTCGATAAACAGAAAGCAGACACCCTTCCTCCCCATCGGGTCTACGACTGTCCGATTGAGCTACTACCTGGGGCCGAAATTCCTTTCGGGCGGATCTTTCCCCTGTCCGAACCCGAACTCCTGGTCCTCAAAGAGTACATCGATGAGAACCTCAAAAAGGGGTTCATCCGACATTCCTCCTCCCCAGCAGGAGCCGGAATATCCTTTGTTGAAAAAAGGGATCACTCGCTCCGCCCATGTGTGGATTACAGGGATCTGAATAAAGTGACAATTAAAAACCGGTACCCGCTTCCACTAGTCCCGGAATTATTTCAGAGACTCCGCTCAGCAAAAATATTCACGAAGTTGGACCTACGTGGGGCCTATAACCTGATCAGGATACGCAAAGGGGACGAATGGAAGACAGCATTCCGAACACGTTTTGGCCACTTCGAATATTTAGTCATGCCATTTGGACTATGCAACGCCCCGGCCACTTTTCAACATTTTGTTAATAATATTTTCAGAGACTTCTTAGATTCCTTTGTAATTGTCTACCTGGACGATATCCTGATATTTTCCACCTCTCTAGAAGTACATCGTGATCATGTAAAACAAGTTCTGGGCAGATTAAGACAACATGGACTTTACGCAAAGGCCGAAAAATGTGAATTCGAACGCCAGACCATTCACTTCCTCGGCCTGATGATATCAACTGGGGGTGTAGCCATGGATCCCCAGAAGGTCTCTGCCATCATGTCCTGGCCGCCCCCAAATGACAAGAAAGGGGTACAACGTTTTATCGGATTCTCCAACTTTTATAGAAAGTTTATCAAGAACTTCTCCAAGATCATCGCACCCATCACTCAGCTCACCAAGAAGCAACGCCGCTTCCAGTGGACTAAAGCGGCCCAAGCCGCCTTCGACCAATTAAAAAGGGCATTTACCTCCGCCCCAGTACTAAAACACCCTGACCCTGCATTACCCTACACTCTGGAGGTCGATGCTTCGGAGAGTGCGGTAGGGGCCATCCTGTCTCAACGCCAAGGACCCAAGTCCCTAATGCATCCGGTGGCCTTCTTTTCCAGAAAACTAGGTGTGTCGGAAAGGAACTATGACGTAGGTGACCGAGAACTCCTAGCAATAAAGCTAGCTTTGGAAGAATGGCGGTACCTCCTGGAAGGGGCAGCACATCCGATACTGATCTTCACAGATCACAAAAATTTAGAGTACCTCAGAACTGCCAGACGCCTTAGACCCCGACAGGCCAGATGGGCTCTTTTCTTTTCCCGTTTTAATTTTCATATTACTTATCGCCCCGGATCCAAAAACGTTAAACCCGATGCCTTATCCCGAATGTTCACGGAACTTGAAACCCCGTCTCCACCGGATACTATCCTACAAGCAGGGAATTTCCTACTGACCCAATCCAGTTTCATGACACAGGTCCGCCAAGCCTCCGTGAAAACACAGTTACCTCCGGGCACTAACCTTCAGGAGAGGGATGGGCTTTTTTGGCTAGACAATAAGATTTTCATCCCTCAAGACCTACGCACCATCGTGTTACAGGCCTGCCATGACTATCCTCTGGCGGGTCACTTTGGGGGCCACAAGACTGTGGATCTAATCCAGAGACACTTCTGGTGGCCAAATCTGGCCAAGGACTGCAGGAATTATGTCAACTCTTGTCCGATCTGTCTGAGAAACAAGAGCAGTAAAAATAAATCATGGGGCCTGCTGAAACCACTGCCCATTCCCGAAAGGCCATGGGACAAAATCGCCATGGATTTTATTGTGGAGCTTCCCCCCTCTAAAGGGTTCTCTTCCATTTTCGTGGTGGTAGACCGCTTTTCCCGGATGGCACATTTCATTCCCATGAAAGGGACACCTTCAGCTATTGAAACCGCCAGGATCTTCATTAAAGAAGTTGTCAGACTCCATGGAATCCCCAGTGACATCGTCTCTGACCGTGGAGTACAATTCACATCCAAGTTTTGGAGGTCATTATGCAAGGCACTAGGTATTAAATGTAGTCTCTCTTCAGCTTACCATCCACAGACCAACGGGCAGACCGAACGTACCAATCAAACGTTGGAACAATACCTACGTTGCTTCTCCTCGTTTTCCCAAGAGGATTGGGCCTCACTGCTTCCTTTGGCAGAATTTGCATTCAACAATTCCATCCACTCCACCACGAACCAATCACCATTTTTCTCCAACTACGGATTCCATCCCTCCTTTTTACCCGCACTTGTGCCCGAATCCTCCGTACCGGCTGTTCAGGATAGATTGGATTTCCTTTCCTCCAACAACCAGGTGCTCAGGGAAACTATTGCTAAAGCACAGGAGGATGATATAAAATATTTTGACAAGAAGAGAAGGGGAGAATTGAACTTGGAGGTAGGAGATCATGTGTGGCTATCTACCACAAATTTAAAACTGGCATGCCCCTCCAAGAAATTGGGAGCTAGATACTTGGGCCCTTTCCCTGTCAAGAGAAAGGTCAACCCAGTGGCCTATGAACTTGAACTCCCCGCCTCATTCAGGATACATCCGGTATTTCACGTTTCCCTACTTAAACCTGATGTTCCAAATTCCTTCCCAGATCGTGAAGTAGGGCCTCCGGAAGCTATCAGGGTGAATGGGGAAGAAGAATTTGAAATTGAAGCTATCCTGGACCACAGGAAAAGGCAGGGAGAGGACCAATATTTAATTAAATGGAAAGGTTTTGGCCCAGAAGAAAATTCCTGGGAACCAAAAACGAATCTTCATGCTCAGAGACTCATACAGGCTTTTCACCGTTCCCGCTCTCAGGGTTCGTTTCAAAGAGGCATCCGGAGGCTGCCCCTAAGGAGGGGGCAATGTCAGAGAACTCACGTTTTCCATGCCCGTCCTCGTCCAGCAGGAGTGAATCCTCACTCTGCGAGCGCCAATACCCATGCGCTGTCTTCCCAACGGAACCGAACGTGCGGGCGTACCCGCGTACCAACGCAAACATGTGCGCGTCCTCGTCTACCAATACGAACGGGGGCACGCACTCCCACGTCAGCACGAACGTGTGTGCGCAATCGCGCACGGACCCTCACCTCCACCAATCCCAGCACAAGGCGCCCTATATAAACAGGGCCTTCACATGGTGTCAGTGCTGGATCGTCTTCAGTCTTATGTCCTGGAAGACAGCATGTCTTGTTCCTGATTCACCCGGTTTTCCTGTTACCCTTCCTGGATTGACCCTGCTTATTGACTGTTTCCTCTGGTTTGACCTCGGCTTGGATTCCTTGACTACGTCTCTGCTCTCCGATTTGGTACTTCATCACCTGCCCGTTGCCAACCTTTTGCCTGCTTTTGACCACAAACTTGCCTTCCGCTTTGTACCTTGTTTGCCAGCCAGTTGCCGACCTGTTTCCTGTCTTGACCTCGCAGTGCCTACACCCACCTGTTCGGCCTTCACTGAGTACAGCCTTGGTTACCAACCTATACACCAGCTCTCCAGAAGAACCGGTACTTCCAAGCACCAGTCTACCAGCCGCAGGCACTTGCACCCTTTTGTGCCCCAGAACTCCCTGTTCCTACCACCAGGGGTGTTGGGACCGGAACCGTGCACGAGGCCACCCCCAGCATCCGGACTCCGCTGTAAGGTACGTGATAATAATAGGAGACAATACAGCTACAGTACAATTCTATACAAGAGGGCTAGGAGAGCCCTGCTTTTGCAAGCTTACAATCTAATAGGGAGGGGCTGATGAAACAAAAGGTAGTGACTGTGATGGATGAACTGATGAGGGAAGTAGAAGATTTGGTTGTTAGTTGAAGGCAGGATAGGCCTCCCTGAAGAGATGAGTTTTCAAGGATAGTCTAAAAGTGGACAGAGTAGGAGATAACCGGACAGATTGGGGTAATGTGTTTCAGAGGATAGGAGAGGCTCTGATGAAGTCCTGGAGGCGAGCATGGGAGGAGGAGACAAGGGAGCTAGAGAGCAGGAGGTCTTGGGAGGAACTGAGAGGACAGTTTGGGTGATTATTGGAGATAAGATTGGTGAAGTAGCACTGGGCAGAGTTGTAAATGGCTTTGTATGTTATTGTTAATGTGTTGTTGCCTTCCAACATAGTGTTTTGAATTGTATTTGTTGGGCAATGGGAAACTGTCAGGTCACCTGGGACCAGGTGACAGATGCACTCCGTAGGAGTCAGGAGTGCACCGCTAAGGTAGTGGACCCTAGGACTGACTGCTGCGGATTGAACCCTGGGAGTTTCAGGAAGCAGGTCTACTAGATCACTAACACAGATCCCAGTGGGAGCTAGAGCATAGATTCCCCCGGGCGCGGAGTCTAAGAGCCAGCAGGTGTTCACCAGACCCTCTAGTGGTGAGGATGGACTGCGCTGCAGTCTGGCTCCAGGACGCGGCCCCCAGGGTCTCACATCTCACGCTCACCGTAGACTACAGGAGATAGAGGAAGGAAGCAGCAGGCTGGAACAACAAGTATAGCAAGGGGATAAGCCAAAGGTCAGGGCGACTAGCAGACAAGAATAAGACACAGCAAGTACACACGAAAACTAACATACAATGGTTGATCAGCCAGGTTGGCTTGCAATGCACAGGTTAATATAGTGTTTCTAATTAGAGGCTAAGGTGGAGCTATGTTGAGGGAAGATTATATATGCAGTCAGGTGAGAGTGTCTGGCCTCTAAAGGAATACATGGAGAGAGGAAAGCTGACAGACACACATTACTGCATAACCATGACAGAAACTAGTGGAGGGATTGGCAGAGAGGGGTAGCGTACACTGAACGGTTGGTAAGGTGGATGAGTCTGGCAGCGTAATTCATTATAGACTGAGTAGGGGATAGTTACAACAGTCAAGGAGAGCTATAACAAGGGAGTAAATAAGTTGCTTAGTGGTTTCAATGGTTAGAAAGGGGCGTATTTTGGAGATGTTATGCAGGTGAAGCAAGATTTGAACAGCGATTGGATTTGGGTCTGAAAGGACAGGTCAGATTCCAGTATTACACCTAGCACCCTGGCATGAGGGGAGGGACTGATTGTTGTATTATTGATCTTGATGGAGAAGTCAGGGGAGGGGGCACGGGCCATAGGAAAAATTATAAGCTCAGTTTTAGAAAGATTGAGTTGAGGAAGTGGTGTGACATCAATGCTGATGTGTCAGTTAGTAAGTTAGTAATGTGAGAAAAGACTGAAGGAGTGAGGTGAAGAGTAGAGAGATAGATTTGTGTTTCGTCAGCATAGAGATGGTACTGGAAACCATGGGAGTTTATTAATTGACCAAGGGAGGAGGTGTAAATGGAGAAGAGGAGGGGTCTGAGGACAGAAACTTGGGGGACCCCTACAGAAAGAGGAAGTGGAGAGGAGGAAAGGAAACAGTTATAGGTAACACTGAAAGAGCGCTGTGATAAGTAGGAGGAGAACCAGGAGAGAGAAGAGTCTTGAAGGCCAAGAGAGTGGAGTTTTTTGAGAAGGAGGGGATGGTCAGTAGGTTGGTGCACATAAATATATCTACTTACTTGTATTGCACAATGTAAAATGACTCCTGTTTTCTCTCTCACTGTTAGAGAAAATGAGGCATACCGGCTCTACAATTTGGATGTATTTGGATACCCTGTCTATGATAAAATGGGCACATATGGATCTGTACCTTTACTGTTGGCACACAAACCATCATACACGTGTGGCATCTTCTGGCTCAATGCCTCCGAGACATTAGTAGAAATCCATTCCAAAGCTGCCTTACAGGTAGGACTATGGCTTTTATTACATTAAGGAATTTCTTTACAGCCATAATGTATTTTGACTTATTTAAAATGTTATTATACAGCGTTCCGATATCTTCAGTTCAGAGACTTAGGCCGGCCATACACAGTTTGAATCTTGACCGGTTCAGCATGAACCGGCCGAGATTCGAACTGTTAATGTGTAGGCTTGGGTACAACCAGCCTGCCAGATTTTCTTACGATTATTCCCCTGTCAGCACTGTCTGCGTTGATGGGGGAATCGTGCAAATGGAGGTCCTCCATTCCCAGATGATGCCTTTTACAGAAAGAACGCATCGGGTGGAGACAGGAGTTTGTGACGTAACCACGCTCTGAACCTATTGGTGTACCCCATGGTACCGCTTGATTTTACACTTTTTATCTGTAAGTGCAATACTTTTCTTTTAATAATATGGAGTGTGGATATACTGCACGATGAGCCTTCCTTTTTTACATCTCAAACACATGCCACAGCCCAAGTACAAGAGAGAGCAGATTCACGGTTTGCAACAAGGTCTGACACATGTGTGGAGGCCAGGACGCTGACCATTGGGCATACGACCCGTCTCTGAGGAGTGCTGCTGTGAGAACGAGACTTG
This sequence comes from Lithobates sylvaticus, assembly GCA_028564925.1. Taxonomy (NCBI): domain Eukaryota; kingdom Metazoa; phylum Chordata; class Amphibia; order Anura; family Ranidae; genus Lithobates; species Lithobates sylvaticus. Next base: position 139,748,692 of record CM053038.1, on the reverse strand, counting down.
GCGGTTCACAGGATACCCCCTTATATTATGCTTGTCATGATCTCCTATAATTTAGACATCATGACTATCTGGTAAGAGGCAAACTTTTCTTTGAGCACTGGTGGAGCGCGGATATATTTTTTAAGAATATATAACACTTAACATTGGGAGCAGCGCACCAAATATCTTATTTGTTTGTTTGGAAATTGATATGGAGACTTGTTTAAAAATATTTACTTTATGGACATTTGTTTAGATTTATAATTGCACTTATCTCCTATGTGAATACTCTTTTTTTTAAAAATTCACATCACATGTTTGATTTACACTGTGTTTATTTTTATCTTTAAGCCTATGTGCAATCTCAGACAACTCATGGGATTCGCACCCACACCGCAGGTGCCGATCACATGCAACATCTTAGCAGTGCGAGTTCAGCCATACAGTTGTATAGCTGAACTCGCATTGGATTTGCTTGAAAATAGTGCAGGGACTTTTTTTTCACCGCACTAGAATCGTATCGCATGGGTGTTCTCACCCGTGCGGTCTGATTTATGTGCAAGTTCACAGTTTGCACTGCGATCTGTAAACGGATCTGGGGGTGTCATTGACAATGTCTTGACTCCCACAGGAGTTTGCAGAGGGCTGTGTGAACTGCCTGCGGGCTAGCTGTGATGCATGGAACCGGCGCTGGAATCTCGCTGGTTACCGCATTGCACATATGTGAACCTAGGCTTAGTTTGTGGATTAATTAACTATTAGGCTCCGTTCACACTTGTGCGATGTGGGAACACTGCGAAACCACTGCGGGTTCCCACATCGCACCCGACTCGCACGGCAGTTCACACTGCCATATGCGAACTGCTGGAAGTGTCAATACATTGTTAATGACACCCCCATTTCAGCTCGCATATTGCACTGCGAAACTGACAGTTCGGACATGAATCGAACACCCATGTGATCGATTCTGGTGTGGACCAAAAAAAGGGTCCTGTGCGAGTTTGGTCCAAATGCGATATCAGCCATACTATCTGTATGGCTGAAATCGCATCACACGGACATCGCATGTAATTTGCAGTGCGATTCACATGCGATATCGCAGAGCGCACAAGTGTGAACCACCAAAGGCACTTGTTTATTTTGGGATGTACGTTTCTGACTGAAGACAGGCAGCGCAATCTTTTTATTACGATTAGATATTAGTTCCATATCCTGTATTCAGAATTTTTAAAAAGTGCTACAGTCTGTTCCTCTCTAGTGCGAGGTCTATTATATATGTCTTACACAAGTAAATGTACAGAAGGAATTATCCTATTATCAGACAAGACATAAACAAAGTAAAAAAAATTATAACCCTTAAGGGTAAGGACTTCATAACATTTTTTTAACCTGGATACACAATTAAGGAAAATTGTTGCCCATACTTACCATAATTTTCCTTTCCTGGATCCTCCCCATGTCAGCCTACTATGGGTCAGCTCCGCCCCCTCTGACCCCTCCAGGACCACCTTTTTTCGAGCCCATAAAGGGTGGCTGTCTGCCCACACCAGTGTTCAAAAAATACTCGCCTTGCGACAGATAAACTGGGTGGGAATCCTCCGGCTGACATGGGGAGGATCCAGGAAAAGAAAATTACGGTAAGTATGGGCAACAATTTTCCTTATTCCTGGACCTCCCCATGTCAGCCTACTATGGGACGTACCAAGCAACATTAAAAAGGGAGGGAAGACAAAAAATCAGACAAACCCTCAATGCAATGGTACTCAAATTTTTAATGGGCAACAGCCGCCGTAATAACCATAGAGCCAAATATTTCCTCAGGTGGCCAAATTAAGCCTGTAATGCCTAATAAAAGGTGTTGGGCGTGCTCCAGCTTGCCGCTCTGCAAACTACCTCAGGGGCGACCTTTACGTATGCTGCCCAGGATGCTGCCATACCCCTCATTGAATGTGCTTTGATCTCTGAAGGAGGAGGAAGGCCCAGCGTTCTGTATGCAATATGTATGGTCTTTGATAAATCCGGAAGACACAATTCTGGATGTTGCCTGTATACCCTTTTAGGGCCCATTGGGAAAAAAACTACAGCTGATCTGCTTTTAGTCCATTCCAGGTAGGTTGAAACCGCGGAGGCCAGGTCTAACCTACTCCACTCATCAGCTGTATCCGCCGGAAAGGCTGGGGGAATGACCTCCCAGTTCCTAAGAAATTATATGGCAACCTTAGGGAGTAATCTTGGTATCGGCATAAGGACTGTCTTGTCTGGGAGCCCCAAACAATATGGTTCTTTAGATGAAAAGGCGCACAACACAGAGACTCTTCTGGCCGAGGCAACGGCTAGTAAAAAAACAAATAAACTGTTAAAAGTAAAAATGAACAAGAGAAAGCTTGATCAAATGGAGGAACCAGCGATGTTCCCAAGACTAGTGTTAAGTCCTCTTTTGGAAAAAACGATTTCAATGGACGTCAAATTTCTATTGCTGCCCCTAAAAATTGGATCACCAACTGATGTAGAGCATATCTTGTACATGACATAGCTGACAAAGCGGGGATTTGACCCTTCAGGGAATTATAAGCTAACCCTAAGAGACCACTCTGCAGAAACTCCAAAATGTTAGATACCGAAGGAAATCCAAGGGCCCAAACCCTTTCTGTAGTACTCCAGATCTGGTAATAGGTCACAATCGTGGACCTCTTACGAGCCTGTAATAATGTCTCCACTATACTGCCCGAGAGACCCAAGCCAGCTCAAGCCTCCCTCTCACTTCCAAGTTATTAACTTCATCCTCCTGCGGTTCGGGTGCCAGGCCCCACTCCGCCAAAGGAGATTTTGACAAGGAGGCAGTGGGATTGGTGAGCCCAACTTTATCCTGCAAAGCAAGAGGGAACCACGGCGGCCTGAGTCAGTAAGGTAAGACTACTATTCCTGTGATCCTTTCTCGCTGAATCTTCAGCAGGATTTTGAAACCCAATGGAAGTGGCAGGAACACATATACCAAGAGGAAATTCCAAGACCTGGACAGAGCACCCCGACCCAACGCCTGTGGATGCCAGGTCCGGAAGGAGAAGAAAGGCGGTTGGCAATTCTCCTCCAATGCCATAAGATCTATCGATTGAGGCCCCATTCGTTGTGATCCTCAAAGCCTCGACTCAAGTGATCTGCTAAAACATTCCCAGGCTCTGGGAGATAAGATGAAGTAAGAGAGCTTCTTCTCTGCGCATAGGTGGATTGACATGCCACCTGAAGGAGAGGGCGACTCCTTGTGCCCCCTTGATGAGACACCTAAGCCCCCGTAGTTGTTCAAAGACTTTTGACAGCTCGACCTCGCAACATAGTTTGGAACGCTAAGAGAGCGCGTCTGACAGCATCCAATCCCAGGAAACTTGAACTCTTCACCCCACAAAAGTTCCATCGGCCTTGAACCTGCTGTCCCAGGCAGTGTGCCCCGCAGCCTGCCAGACTGGCATTGGCCGTCACCACTATTGGTTCTGAGGCCTTCAATGGAACTCCGCAGGAAAGATAGCGATGTACTGAACTACTGGAACTGTGGCTGATAGAACCCCCAGATACTGCATGCATTGCTTCACCATCATAGACGGCCTGGCTATCACTGCTTTTGTCTAAGACTGAATCTCCTGGACCTTCCTCTGAGGAAGAGAAACACCACCCTGATCCGTGTGGAATTGTACTGCCAAATACTCCAACATTTGGGTCGGATGCATCTGGCTCTTCCGAGAGTTGAACAACCAACCGAAACAAGCTAGTGTTTTACAGGTGAAATTCACATGAAGTAGAAGGAGCTCATTTGACAGACCCAGAAGTAGCATGTTGTCTAGATAATGGAATATTGACCCTGAGAGTGGCGATGACAGCAGACAGTAGCTTTGAGAACATTCTCAGAGTCGCACAGAGACGGAATGGGAGACATTCAAATTGAAAATTAGAGCATTCCACGTAAAACCTGAGAAACCGACGGTGAGATGCGTCTATGGAAACAAGAAGATACGCACCACCAGATCGATGGAAACCATCCAGTCTCCTGAGTCCAATGACTCAATTTTGAATAGTGGTACCTTCATGTAAGAATTCCGAAACCCCCTGAAGCCTCTGGGACTAAAAACAGAGGGGAACATAATCTTTGCCCCAATTCGTGCCTTGGAACCGGAAGGATGGCCCTTGCTGCCAACCGCTCCCCTATATAGCCTCACAAACATCCGTAGGAAGCCCAGCTCCAAACCACTGCATGAATGCACAAAAACATGGAAGGAGAGAGTGCCAGTACCTGCCTAACGAAGGTGTATACAGTAATTTATACCGTTGTGACCTTGCCAGTAATACACAGTCATTTATACTGTACCATACAATCCCAGCACCACGGGAACCCACACTCCTCGGGAGATTTACAGCCCATCTGGGGGGGTCTTCTGATCCGGGAGAGGCTTAACCCGGACAGGATGGATGGTGGATGGAGAAAAAAATAAATAAATACATAAATAAAATAAAAATAAATATATAAATAAATAACTAAAATTAAACTTTAAAAGGTGTCCGGAGCGAGGACGAAAAAAGAACACTGGTGTGGGCAGACAGCCGCCCTTTATGGGCTAGAAAAAAGGTGGTCTGGTGGGGTCAAAGGGGGCGGATCTGACCCATAGTAGGCTGACATGGGGAGGTCCAGGAAAAGAATATTTAAACCAAAGAGCGGTCTGTATTTTATTATTCCCTAACTTCCATGGTTACAAAGGGTTAACTGATCTGTGGCGGTGCTAATTACGCATATAAAATATAAAAAAGTAAGATGTACAAAAATATCACAGGTCAGTACTGGGTCAGTAATCAAAGAAAGCATAGAGTCGCTGGTATCGTGGATATCCAAAAAGCCCAGATCTTGTAAAATGTTCTGGAACATCCCCTGGCCTCATATGTCAGCTTATATAGGAGCAGGTTTTGATTGATCATTTTTTTTCCATATACTAATATGTAAAACCTCAGTATGGGTCCAATTTATAACAATCATCTTTCTGGCATAATAAAACAGAAGACGAGGAAAATGTTTGGTTGCAGCAGTGACATCTAGATCCCGAAAATGCCAAGGGGGCACCATTTAGGGCAACACACATTCGGTTAATCAAAAGTAGTGGAAATAAACACTGTGACCTGAGACCAAAAAAGGCTAATTTTATCACAACCCCAGACCATGTGTAGGAAGTTGCTTGATTCGTTTTTGCATTCGTGGCATGTAGGAGTATCCAATTTATGCATTCTGAATAGACGTAGTGGTGTATAGTACAAATCTTAACTGGCTAAGCCCATCCCTGGCCAAAATTAACACGCTAGTGTGGGAGTTATATAGTTCCACAATTTTCAGCCAAAAGATCGGGAACATAACTTAACTAGAAGGTTTGCAGTTTTAGAAGGTGTGGGGATTGCTTATCCAGGAGCAATAAGTAATGTAGTAATGTAGTAATGTAGAGATGAGGCATGTATGATCATGGTGAAGTTTTGCATTACAAAGTTGGACATTGCGAGCCCCATATGGTCCTCAGCTAGTTGTTTCTTTAGTGCCGTGTTCTGCAAAACATTCTTAAGATTCCTTTAGGTTTGGCTATGTCTTTTTTTTTAATCTTAAGAAAATTGCAAAAAGTCCACACTGAACAGATGACCCTAGGGTCTGTATCGGTGTGTAAGAGAATTTTTTGTTTTGACAATATGTAGTGTTCTGTAAGTCTAGGTTCACATCTATGTGGCTGCGCTTGATGTATTTTTCAGGCACGTTTTTTAGTGCATTTTGCATTTTTATACCAGCATGTTTATGTTATTTTTGTATGCAGTTTACATGCATTTTGCGTTTTAAGTTTTATTTTTTTCTCTCTTTTAATGCACTGTAAAACACACTGTATATAGCTGGTTGCTAAGGAGGGGGCAAGGAAGCCAGCCGCCACATCCATAGCAACCGATGAGTCATCATCAAAAAAAAAAATTTGAAAAAATAAAAACACCATGGGGTTCCCCCCAAGTTAATACCAGGCCCTTTAGGTCTAGTATGGATTTGGAGTGGACCCCCCGCTATGCCAAAATAAAAAAATGGCATGGGGTCCCCCCAAAATCCATATCAGACCCTTATCCGAGCATGCCACCCAGCAGGTCAGGAAAGGGAGGGGACGAGCGAGCGCCCCCCCCCCTCCTGAACCATATCAGTCCACATGTCCTCAACATGCACCTTGCTCCCAAATTGATGAGGACAAAGGCCTCTTCCCAATAACCCTAGCCAGTGGTTGTCAGGGTCTGTGGGCGGGAAGCTTATCGGAATCTGGAAGCGCCCCTTTAAGAAGGGGGCTCCCAGATCCCGCCCCCCCCCCTATGTGAATGGGTATCCGGTATATCGTACCCTTACCTCTTCACCAAAAAAGCAGTGACATGTAATAAAAACAGAAATGTAAAAAAAAGAGCTGTTTTTTGACAGTTCCTTTATTAATGGCTCTGTCTTCTCTAGCCGTCTCTTCCCGCCGTCTTCTCCTTCCCGCTGTGTCTTCCCACCGTCTTCTCCTTCCCGCTGTGCCTTTCCCCTATCTTCTCCCACCGCCTCTTCCCGCTGCCGCCGTCTCTTCACGCTGCTGTCTTCTTCCTCGCCGCCAGTTACGCGCTAAAGAAAAATGAAAAAAGCCGCTCTTGTTCTGTTGATGTCTTCATCTGTTTTGTTGTCACCCGCTCTCTGCCGAATCTTATATAGCCATGGGGCGTGGCCATCCGATGACAGCACCTGGAGAACCCTCCCCTTGTGACGGGGTTCCTCTTAATATCCATACCAGACTTGAAGGGCCTGGTATGGAATTTTTATTTTTTTTTCTTAATGCTAACATTGTGTGTAAATAGCCTTAAAAAAAACATAGAAGTGAACCAGCGTAGTTGAGAGGTGTGCCGTTCAACTTATGCAAATGCATTTACGTGGCTTGACATTTACTAAGATTTTGCCGGCGCAGTGAACCAAAGCACTTGAACACGCGCAAATGCCGCTTGCGCATGCGCAGCGCAATAATTTACCTCACGCAGTTCTAAGTGTACTTGCCGGCGCAGCAGGCTTGTTCAGAGAAAGTTACTTTCTCATTCTATTTTGGGCATATTTGTTACTTGGACAGTTATAACTATACTTCCTCACATCACCCCACATCACCCTCATAATATTGGCACTTCCATCTTCTTTTAATCCTGAGTTAAAGATGCCGTGCGCCATCTCTATAGCGGCGCACCGATCGCCGCCTCCCGTGCGCCGGCAAGATAATAGTAAATGGGAAATTTTCCGCTATGTTACAGGCGCAAATGTTTTGTAAATACGAAAACGGCTGTTGCGCATCGTCGTGCGCCGCAACTCATGGCGCAAACCGTTCGTAAATCAGCCACATCAGTGTGGATCTCATGAATACATATACATATCAATTTGAGGGCATATAGAATTGACAAAAAATGAGTATGGACAAAAAGTAAATGCAAATTCATATATATACATGTCGTATAACCTGCACTATGCAGTGTGGTAAATGATAAGAAAGACAGTATAATCGTTTTTTTGGTTGAAGAAGATGAGTCTAGATATGTTCCTATTAACAGGGATGAGAATGCATCCTGAAAGCCTGCCGCGTTTTGTGTATGTAAACACTTCCTCAGGGGCGGATTTAATCTACAATAAACAAAATAGGATTAATCTAGTGGGTCACTAGGCATAACAGGAAAAAGCAGTTGCCAATCCTGATTACTTACAGTGGAATGCAATGGTATGTAGTAGACATGGGGCCAGGATCAGAGAATTGTCTCTCCTGGGAGCTGAGGTGTACTGAAGCAGCGTACAAGCAAGGCGCACACAGAGCACCCCAGAACACAGATTGGTAAAACGGAAATGGTGGATACAAGTGATAACTGCCAAGGAGTCTGTCAGGATAAAAAGTAATATCCATGATGGAGGGAGGGGTGGGCGAGGGGGGACTTTTTTATTTTGAGGGATGCTATCAGGAGACAAGGAAACCTCTCAGGCCATAATATAACCTTTCTTAATGGGTTTTGTTGATACTTAGATGATAAGAGTTCTCTCATGAGCTGCTCGGAATGCTTTCAAGGGAAAGCCAGCCACCGGCTGAAAAAAACAATATCAGGGTTAAGGCTGATATCTTTAGCCATAATTTCTGGTAAACCACTGGCAAACCGCAACGTATAAATACTGTATACATATTGCGGTCGGCAAGTGGTTAATGTGGAGGAACTCAAGTGGCCTGCACAGAGCCCTGACCTACTGAAAAACTTTGCCATAAATTGGATTGCTGATTGTGAAGCAAGTTTTCTTAAATATCAGCACTTACCCTCACAAATGCTCTTTTGCTGAATGAGAGCAATTTCCCACAGATACGCTCCAAAATCTTGTTTAAAACCTTCCTAGGATAGTTGAATCTGTTATAGAATCAAAGGGGTACAAAAAAAAAGACCAGCAAGCTCATATAATTAGATCGATGGTCAGGTGTCCACAAGCCTTTGACTATATAGTACACATTGCCATGACTGGCTTGGTAATTCCTCACAAATTTTTTACCTTTTGTGTAAAACCATACTTTTACTGGCCATAGCTTAACCACTGAAACTGTCCTGTCTTCATTATATTGCCAGTCGCACTTGCAATCGAATTCTCCAGATATACGGAAGCAAAAGGCAGTACCCAAAATGGATATCAGATGGATGTCTGAGAGCGGGATAGTGGATGTCTTTCTTTTACTGGGACCTATGCCTCAAAATGTTTTTAACCAGTATGCACAGCTAACAGGTGATTACTAAATGGATTACATTTTAATTTACTCTGTACCTACTCTTCCCTGTATGATTGTAATAGAGCTCTGTAATGACAGGTACCCAGATACTTCCTCCACTCTTCTCACTGGGTTATCATCAGTGTCGCTGGAATTATGAAGATGAGGCAGATGTTGAAGCTGTGGATTCAGGGTTTGATGAGCACAATATTCCCTATGATGTTATCTGGTTGGATATTGAGCACACCGATGGAAAGAGGTATTTTACCTGGGACCCTGACAGATTTCCTGACCCTGTAAAGATGCAAAAGAAACTGCGGGAGAAAAGACGCAAGGTACAAATATTATGTGTACATTTAGTATATGGCAAATGAAGAAATTGAGTATTTTCAAATATATGTTATGTAGCACCATAGAAGCAGTGTAATTAGCTTTTATTATAATAAATACATGTTATGTAGCACCACAGAAGCAGTTTAATTAGCTTTATAGAAATAAATACATATATGTTATGTAGCACCAGAGAAGCAGTGTAATTAGCTTTATAGAATTAAGTACAGATCTGTGCATAGCAGTAGGAGATGGTGAGTGAACTAAGCATCTTGTTGTTTCTATAGTCACTCTTTGCTGACTGAATTTCTATACTGTCCTTTATTTTGAACAATGTAAAATTGAAGCTGAATTTCAGGTGTATATATATATATATATATATATATATATATATATATATATATGTTTTGTAAAGTTACATTGGTTACAGGTTGGACCAAGGTGAGTATATATATATATTCCATACCTGGCCAGTCCCCGTGAAGATGGAGAATTACTGTAGTAGCTGCCACTACTACAGTGATCCTGTCTTTTGGCTCCCATGACAAGCGGCTGCCCTGCTGTATTAGTAACCCCATGTTTTCACTCATTCGCATTCAGAGAATGCCTTGTATTTTTCTGAATGAATGCAAAGCCTTCTGTGATTGGATAAGGTTGAGGGTGCGGAGGTGACACCACAAGCTCCACCTCATCCAAACAGAGACTGCTGTGCATTATTTGAGAGAAATGCCAGGTGTTTTATGAATGGTGCCTGTGCTGAGCAAGCAACTTCTTTTGATTACTATGCATCAGGGCAGCTAATCAGCATCTGATATGGAAGACAGCGAGGATCACTGTAGTAGTAGTGGTTAGTACAGTGATTCTCCACTTCCACAGGGATCAGCCAGAAACGGAATATGTATGCTTACAGTGGTCTAAGCTGTACCAATGTAACAACAATACAAAAAACATACCTGGAATTCAGCTTTAGGCCAAAAATTTACAGTGGACCATCCTCTCCTCCTCAAAAAACTCCACTCCTTTGGTCTTCGTGACTGTACTCTTTGCTGGTTCTCATCCTACCTATCTCGCCGCTCTTTCAGTGTCACTTACAACTCTACTTCCTCCTCTCCTCTTCCTTTCTCCGTCAGGGTCCCCCTAGGTTCTGTTCTTGGACCTCTCCTTTTCTGAATCTACACCACCTCCCTGGGTCAGTTGATTGCCTCCCATGGCTTTTAATATCACCTCTACACGGATGACACCCAATTCCACCTTTCCAAAACCGTGCTCATTATATTTCCTCCCCCGCGTGCTACTTCCCCTATTTTCTCTGTCAAAACCAACAGCTCAACTATCAATCCGTCCCTGCATGCCAAGGTCCTAGGTGTAGTCGTGAACTCTGAACTATCCTTTTGGCTCCACATCCACATCCAATCACTGTCCAAAGCTTGACCCTCCCTCTTAGATTGTGAGCTCTAACGAGCAGGGCCCTCTGATTTCTACTGTATAAAAGTGTATTGTATTTGTACTGTCTACCCTCAAGTTGTAAAGTGCTGCCTAAACTGTTGGCGCTATATAAATCCTGTATAATAATAATTTTCTTAGACATTGGGGTTGAATTATTAAAACTGGGGAGTGCAAAATCTGGTGCAGCTCTGCACAGAAACTCCCCAGAGAACCCCCCTTACATCTGACCCACCAGAGAGCCCTTTCCTTACATCAGACTTCCCAGAGAGCCCCTTCCTTACATCAGCCTCCCCAGAGAGCCCCTTCCTTACATCGGCCACCCCAGAGAGCCCCTTCCTTACATCAGGGTCCCCAGAGAGCCCCTTCCGTACATCAGCCTCCCTAGAGAGCCCCTTCCTTACATCAGGGTCCCCAGAGAGCCCCTTACTTACATCAGGGTCCCCAGAGAGCCCCTTCCTTACATCAGGGTCCCCAGAGAGCCCCTTCCTTACATCAGGGTCCCCAGAAAACCTCCCCCTTACATCAGGGTCCCCAGAGAGCCTCCCCCTTACACCTGGGTCCACAGAGAGCATCCCCCTTACATCAGGGTCCCCAGAGAACCCCCCCCTTATATCAGGGTTCCCAGCGAGCTTCCCCTTACATCAGGGTCCCCAGAGATCCCCCTTACATCAGGGTCCCCAGAGAGCCTCCCCCTTACATCAGGGTCCCCAGAGAGCCTCCCCCTTACATCAGGGTCCCCAGAGAGCCTCCCCCTTACATCAGGGTCCCCATAGAGCCTCCCCCTTACATCAGGGTCCCCAGAGAGCCCCCCTTACATCAGGGTCCCCAGAGAGCCCCCCTTACATCAAGGTCCCCAGGGAGCCTCCCCCTTACATCAAAGTCCCCAGAGAGCCTCCTCCTTACATCAGGGTCCCCAGAGAGCCTCCCACTTACATCAGGGTCCCCAGAGAGCCTCCCACTTACATCAGAGTCCCCAGAAAGCCTCCCCTCTGGGGACCCTTACATTAGGGTCCCCAGAGAGCCCCTCCCTTACATCAGGGTCCACAGAGAGCCCCCTATACATCAGGGTCCCCAGAGAGCCTCCCTATACATTAGGGTCCCCAGAGAGCCTCCCTATACATCAGGATGAGAGAGAGGGGGGGTGGATGAAAAGGGGTGAAAGAGAGAGGGGGTGGATGGGGGGTGAGAGAGAGGGGGGTGTATGAGAGACCCCCTAGCCCTGCCTGCAGTCCCTACTGTCCCAGCCCCTGTCTGTGTGGGTAGGCGTGTGTCATCCACCTACCTCCTGACAGTCCTCGGCTAGCTTGTTTCTTCCTGTTCCAGTCACAGCGAGCTGGTAGAGGAGGTTGGAGGAGTGCAGGCTCTGGAAGGTGCCGAGGATGCTGCTCAGGGTGGTGGTGTCTTTTCTCTCTTTCTCTCTCCCTCTCTCCCTCCTGGGCTCTTCCCGGCTGCCCAGGCCTCCCCCTCCCTGTTTGACGCCGCTGCTCTGCACTCCACGCCACCACCGGACCAGCGGTGGGACGCTCCAGTCCAGGGGTTGCAGGCCAGGCCCCATGAGCACTAGCACGGAGGAGAAGGAAGTGGAATTCTCCTCCGCTTTGAATGCTAGGCACAGTGGGCAGGAAGGGAGTTGCGGCCGTGACGTCACTGGTTGCTAGACGCTAGTTGCTAGGCTCTAGAAACCAGTTACCAAGAGTAGAGTCAGGTGGAGGTGGGGGCAGAGCCAGAGCCAGCGCTACCACGGCTCAGTGCTGCATTCTGGACTGGGACAAAAGACTCGGGCTATGGGCCCCAGACTCTAGGTTGTAGCCCCAATAGTCAACCCCTAGCGACGCCACTGGCTACCATGCACAGCTGCACCAGATTTTGCACTCTCCAGCATTAGTAAATTGTGGTTCATTCTCAGTGCATATTCCAGTGGGTCCGTAGAGTCTCTAATCTCATACAGATAGGGCTCCATTTGCTACTGTATGTTTGTGTGCCTTTTATATGTTCATGCGATAAAGCGTTATTGTACTTTTAATTTATTATAATCATGTGCATTACCCAACCTTGTATTTCTAACGTTCTACAGCGTCAAGGGAGATGAAGGCACTTCAATTATTGATAAGTAAAGTAATCCAAAATAAATTGGATTCAATAAAGAAAGGTGCAAGTACCTCATTCTCTTAGTTTTAGCATAACAGATAACAGCTTGAATACTGTATACCAGGGATATGCAATTAGCAGACCTCCAGCTGTTGCATAGTCCCATCATGCCTTTGCCTCTGGGTGTCATGCTTGTGGCTGTCTGAGTCTTGCTATGCCTTGTGGGACTTGTAGTTCTCCAACAGCTGGAGGTCCGCTAATTGCACATCCCTGCTGCACGCTATACTTTTTATTTGCACCAAGAGTTTTTTTTTCAGGAAAAGCATTTGAAGGTCCATCCCCTTCTTCTTGGTCGGAACTGTACTAAGACATCACAGGGTCTGTTTGGACAAAGAAGAAGAGAGTAGACCTTCAAAAGCCTGCCTTGAAGAACGAACTTGGTGCAAAAAAAAAAAGTTTCACATACAGTACTCAGTGGGAGTGATAGATAACAGCTTGAATTCTAAAGGCAGCAAGTTTTAGGTGTTTAAACTAAATGATCAGATCGTTAGACTTTAATAAAAAATCTTACTAACATTACAAAAAATCAGGTCTGTAATATCAGAAACATATTTGGTCCTAGCTCCGATTTATCTTCTGCTTACAGTCCCCTGACATAATGCCTCTCTTATTCTCAGCTGGTTGTGATCTCTGACCCTCACATAAAAGTTGATCCAAACTACACCCTGTATGCGGAGGCCAAAGAAAGAGGCTACTTTGTGAAAGACAGAGAAATCCAGAATTTTGAAGGCTCCTGCTGGCCAGGTTAGAATTGTACACTTTTATGTGAAATGCTATGTGTATTGAAAGTATGAAAAATTCAGACTGTTTCAGTTTTATAGTCTGTAGTAACATTGATTGTAGGTTCATTGGTAAGTTTAAGAACAGACATATACAATATATAATATAAAGGATTAGCAGTATTGTCCTTACATTCCTGTTAGTGTAACTTGGAAAAAGACTCCTCTGTACAGAGTCTAATGCCGCGTACACACGGTCGGAATTTCTGATGGAAACCGTCCGATGGGAGCTTTTCATCGGATTTTCCGACCGTGTGTATGCCCATCGGTCTTTTTCTGTCGGAATTTCCGACAGACTTTGGCTTAAGAACCTTAAGAACCTCAATTTTTCAAACGGATTTTCCGATCGTGTGTATGCAATTCCGACACGCAAAATTCTGACGCATGTTCGGAAACAATTTGATGCATGCTCAGAAGCATTAAACTTCCCTTTTATAGTGCAGTCGAACGTGTTTTATGCCGTGGTGTTATTGACCGTCGGAATTTGGTGTGACTGTGTGTAGGCAAGACAGTTTGAGCGAAATTCCGTCGGAATTCTGACGGGAAAACCATCAGAGCTTTTTCCGACGAGAATTCCGACCGTGTGTACGCGGCATTAGACTAAAGCCCCATACACACGCACGGATTATCCGAGGACCAGGTCCGTCAGACCATGTCCGTCATACTTTGTCTGATGTTGGTTTTGCGTACACACGGTCGGACAAAGTTGTCGGAAAATCCGATCATTCTGAACGTGGTGACGTTTGTTGCCTACGACGGGACTACGTAGAGGCTAGTAGCCAATAGCTTTGGTCTTGTAATGTGATCTGAGCATGCGTAGCACTTTGTCCGGTCGGACTACCATACACACGATCGGATTTGGTGTGATCGGACCGTGTTGTCGGAAAATCTATCCAGCAGGAGATAGGACTTTGTCCGTCGGACAATACGACGTACACTGTCCGATGGTGCATACACACGGTCTGATTTTTCAACAACATTGTCCGATCGGACAGAATCCATGCGAAAATCCGACCGTGTGTATGGGGCTTAACTACTATAAGACATTACCATGAAAGGTTTTTTATCCAGCAGAATGTTTAGATCAATGATATATTATTCAGTTTAAGAATGTGCAGGCTTGTTCAATAGACTATCCCTAGGGTACATGCATATACTGTAACTATCATTTCAAGTTATGTGCCTGATTACAGTATGCTGTAAGCATAATTGTACAAATGTGACACATGGTGCCTTTGGTCTTTCTGGTAATTGTATTTGTTTTGTAATTTGACTTAGGCCCCTTTCACACTGTCGGACCATTCAGGTCCGCCTGTCAGTTTTGACGGCCGACCTGAACGGGCGCTCCATGCTAGTCTATGAAGCGACGGATGTCAGCGCTGACATGTCCGCTGACATCCGACCCGGTCCAATCCGCTAAAAGCAGATAGATGGCCCTACATTTGCATCCATCTGATGAAAATGGACATGCTGTCCGTTTTCATCCAATCTCTCCATAGAAACCAGCAGTGCTCGACAAGCCCCTCCCCGCTCAGTGAGCAGAGAGGGACCTGTCATCCGCCGGCTCAGCGGAGATCAACAGAAAGATCTCTCGCTAAGCTGGCGGACAGAGGCGGACTCCGTGGAAGCGGATCCGCCTCGTGAGAATGAGGCCTTATGCTGTTAGTAGGTGTGCAGATTGTCTTGCAATGTCTTGCCTGTCTTCATACGTCATCTGCAATCACCTGAAAAGCTACTACAACTTTTCCATGCAATTTTAGCTTTGTGCTTTTTATTTAAAATAAATGTGAACCCTAACTGAAAGACATTTAGGGGTTGGTTTACTAAAGGCCAATAGACTTTTCACAATGCAAGTTCAGTTGCATCATGCAACAGCTGCTGATTTCCATCATCCAATCATGTGTAAGCAAAAATGCTGTTTTTATTTTTTTTATGTTCTTGCATCTGATTGGGTATTCTATACAAAATGAAGCTTCACCACATTCACTAAGCTCTGAGGAAAACGAGTGCAGTCTATTTGCCTTTTAGTAAATGAACCCCTTAGTTTGCTAAAGCAATGTGTATCAGAAACAGTTTCCATTTTTTTTTTTTTAACACGGATACATTTTTATTGATGTAACATTTTTTTTAACATGATTTAACATGACTCACAAAAAAGAAACCATCAATTATTTCTTCCACAAAATAACCCCCCCATTCCACTTACAATCTCCCCAACAGTGGGGTTACACGTACAGAAAAAAATATAAATGCTAACATATTATTGTAGAACTCCATATAGCTAGTATAAAGCACAGATACAGTGGTGTGAAAAAGTGTTTGCCCCCTTCCTCATTTCCTGTTCCTTTGCATGTTTGTCACACTTAAGTGTTTCGGAACATCAAACCAATTTAAACAATAGTCAAGGACAACACAAGTAAACACAAAATGCAATTTGTAAATGAAGGTGTTTATTATTAAAGGTGAAAAAAAATCCAAACCATCATGGCCCTGTGTGAAAAAGTGATTGCCCCCTAAACCTAATAACTGGTTGGGCCACCCTTAGCAGCAACAACTGCAACCAAGCGTTTGCGATAACGTGCAATGAGGCTTTTACAGCGTCCTGGAGGAATTTTGGCCCACTCATCTTTGCAGAATTGTCCTAATTCAGTTACATTAGAGGGTTTTCGAGCATGAACGGCCTTTTTAAGGTCATACCACAACATCTCAATAGGATTCAGGTCAGGACTTTGGCTAGGCCACTCCAAAGTCTTCATTTTGTTTTTCTTCAGCCATTCGGTGGTGGACTTGCTGGTGTGTTTAGGATCATTGTCCTGCTGCAGAACCCAAGTTCGTTTCAGCTTGAGTACACGAACAGATGGTCGGACATTCTCCTTCAGGATCTCTTGGTAGACAGCAGAATTCATAGTTCCTTTTATCACGGCAAGTCTTCCAGGTCCTGAAGCAGCAAAACAGCCCCAGACCATCACACTACCACCACCATATTTTACTGTTGGTATAATGTTCTTTTTCTGAAATGCAGTGTTCCTTCTACGCCAGATATACTTGGACACAAAGAGTTCCACTTTTGTCTCATCGGTCCACAGAATGTTGTCCCAAAAGTCTTGGGGATCATCTAGATGTGTTGTGGAGAAATTGAGACGAGCTTTGATGTTCTTTTTGCTCAGCAGTGGTTTTCTCCTTGGAACTCTGCCATGCAGGCCATTTTTGCCCAGTCTTTTCCTGATGGTGGAGGCATGAACGCTGACCTTAACTGAGGCAAGTGAGGCCTGCAGTTCCTTGGACGTTGTTGTGGGGTCTTTTGTGACCTCTTGGATGAGTCGTCGCTGCGCTCTTGGGGTAATTTTGGGCGGCCGGCCACTCCTGGAAAGGTTCACCACTGTTCCATGTCTTCGCCATTTGTGGATAATGGCTCTCACTGTGGTTCGCTGGATTCCCAAAGCTTTGGAAATGGCTTTATAACCCTTTCCAGACTGATAGATCTCAATTACTTTCTTTCTCAATTGTTCCTGAATTTCTTTGGGTCTCGGCATGATGTGTAGCTTTTAAGGATCTTCTGGTGGACCTTACTGTGTCAAGCAGCTCCTATTTAAGTGATGCCTTGATTGTGAACAGGTGTGGCAATAATCAGGCCTGGGTGTGGCTAGAGAAATTGAACTCAGGTGTGGACAACCACAGTTATAGTATGTTTTAACAAGGGGGGCAATCACTTTTTCACACAGGGCCATGATGGTTTGGATTTTTTTTCACCTTTAATAATAAACACCTTAATTTACAAATTGCATTTTGTGTTTACTTGTGTTGTCCTTGACTATTGTTTAAATTGGTTTGATGTTCCGAAACACTTAAGTGTGACAAACATGCAAAGGAACAGGAAATGAGGAAGGGGGCAAACACTTTTTCACACCACTGTATATACTGTACATTTTCTGCAATTATTTCACAGTAGAATGTCAGTTACCACAGCAAGAGAATTGCAATACATACAAACTATCAGATATCAGTCTTATGACACCTAGACGGCCAGTGGAAAATATACAGTGGGGAAAATAATTATTTGATCTCCTGCTGATTTTGTAAGTTTGCCCACTTACAAAGAAATGAAGGGCCTATTATTTTTTATCATAGGTGTATTTTAAATGATAGAGACAGAATATCAACCAAAAAACCCTGAAAAAACATACAATACAAATCTTATAAATTGAGTTGCAGTTCAGTGAGTAAAATAAGTATTTGATCCCCAAACAAAACATGACTTAGTACCTGGCAAGGAAAACTCTTGTTGGCAAGCACAGAGGAAAGACGTTTCTTGTAGTTGGTGATCAGGTTTGCACACATCTCAGGAGAGACTTTGGTCCACTCTTTTTTACAGATCTTCTCTAAATCCTTAAGGTTTCTTGGCTGTGGTTTGGCAACTTGAAGTTTCAGCTCCCTCCATACATTTTCTATAGGATTAAGGTCTGAAGACTGGCTAGGCCACTCCATGATCTTAATGTGCTTCTTCTTGTGCCACTCCTTGTTGCCTTGGCGGTATGTTTTGTGTCATTATCATGCTGAACGGCCTGACCCATCTTCAGTGTTCTGGCTAAGGGAAGAAGGTTCTCATCTAAGATTTTACAATACATGGCCCTGTCTATTGGCCCCTCAATGTGGCAAAGTTGGCCTGTACCTTTAGCAGAGAAGCAGTCCCAAAGCATAATGTTTCCATCTCCATGCTTGACTGTAGGGATGGTGTTCTAATGCTGCGTACACATGAGCAGATTTTCCATCAGAAAAATCTTGGATGGAATTCCACTGAAGCTTAGCTTGCATACACACGGTCACACAAAAATTTGCTGAACTTTTGACCATCAAGAACGCGGTGACGTACAACACTACGACGAGCCGAGAAAATGAAGTTCGATGCTTCCGAGCATGCGTCGAATTGTTTCCGAGCATTCGTCGGAATTGCTACAGACGATCGGAACTTTTTCCGACCGAAAAATTGAGAACATGCTCTCAATCTTTTGCTGGCTGGAATTCAGCCAGCAAAAGTCTGATGGAGCATACACATGGTCGCATTTTCCGACCAAAAGCTCTCATTATGCCCCGTACACACGGTCGGATATTGCGATGGAAAAAGTCCGATCGGATTATGTTGGCGGAAAATCCGATCATGTGTGGGCTCTAGCGGACTTTTTCCGTCTGAATTTTCAACGGAAAAAAAGCAGGATCTCAAATTTTCCAACAACAAAATCCGATCAGACTTTTTCCGATCGTGTGTAGAGAATTCCGACGGACAAAGTGCCGCGCATGCTCAGATCAAATTACGAGACCAAAGCTATTGGCTACTAGCCTCTACGTAGTTTCGTCATATGCAACGAACGTCACCACGTTCGGAACCATCTGATTTTCCGACAACTTTGTCCGGATTTTGTGGTTGGAATTTCCGATCGTCTGTACGGGGACTAAGGGTCATAGTCAGCATTTTTCTTCCTCCAACACGGCGAGTCCCTCTCCTCAAGAAGATACATGTACAGTCATGCCAATGAACCTCTAAATGATTTAGAGAAGGATTGGAAGAAAGTGCTGTGGTCAGATGAGACCAAAATTGAGCTCTTTGGCATTAACTCGACTCACCGTGTTTGGAGGAAAATTTACTGGTAAATTGACCCCATTGTGCATATACTAATGTGCTCTGCTATATGTGCATCACATATAATTAATTTACAGTGATTGTAAACGATCACCTTGTAAATCAACCCATTCAGTTTAAAATAGAACTGAAAGGCAAAACCTTAATCTTTTTGTATAGATATAAAAAAAACATTATAATACCTTTTTTCCCTTTTTATAAGTGATCACATTCCCTCTGTTCTCAGCTGCATAAGAGCTGGGGAAGGAGAAGCAGCAGCACACCGAGCTTGCCAGTGAATGCTTAGTGTGGTCAGTTTTTAATAGTAAAAGCAGAGGGACTGGCAGGAACACCAGGGATTTTCACATAAAGGAAGCAATACAAGGAGAACAGGATACTTTCTCATACAAGTACATGGTACAGCAGGCACATATCAGGAATATGACGTTTTGGAGTAACAAACAAAGTCATATATAACTTAAAGCGGCGTTCCGCCTGGGATTTTTTTTTTTAAAGTCAGCAGCTACAAATACTGTAGCTACTGACTTTGAATATAAGGACACTTACCTGCCTTGCGGCTTCACAGTTTGTTTCCTACTGTGCATGCACGAGTCACGCTGCGCTTTCTTAATGGTCCCTGCTTTCTTCTAGGACCTGTGTGTCTCCCAGAAGGCCAAGGGGGGGAAGGAGGAGGGGCCGGACATTTCGTAGTTTGCCGCACAGATTGTGGCGATCTTTCCCCAGAAGTGGGAGCAGATACCTGGATTTGACAGGTATCCGTTCCCCCCTCCCCCTGAAAGGTGCCAAATGTGGCACCGGAGGGGGAATGAATCTGATCCACAGAAGTTCCATTTCTGGGTGGAACTCCGCTTTAAGTTGCAGTAAGATAAAACAAAAATACCAGCAAATACAACATATAAATAAATCATCACTACAATAAATATCAATATTAAATAAAATAAGTGAAACAACTGCATAAATACGTATACTGCATTTAGTCAATTAATCATGCAAAGGTGTAAATTAAAATATTCTTAACCCCATGAAATCCAAAAGTGCATCATGCATAAATATATGGTAGGGCTGAAACAACTAATCGATTAATCAACAACTAATCGATTATGAAATTAATTGGTTACTATTTTCATAATCGATTAATCGGCCAGTAACATAATGGGGTTAAGAAAAACTAAAATGAGCCCTTATAGTACAAAAAGAGAAAATAATTGCTACTGTAAATATTACTTTCACAGTTCTACAGTAAAAAAAATGAACCCCTACAGTAGTGATTACCGTATTCATCGGCGTATAACACGCACTTTTTCCCCCTTAAAATCGGGGGAAAGTCGTGGGTGCGTGTTATACGCCGATCCCCCCCAAAAAAATGCAAAAAAAAAAAAAAATCAAACGGCGCCGAAAAACAGTGACCGCCGTCAATAAAAAACGAGCGCCGCCGAAAAAAAACCGAGCGCCGCCAAAAAAGACCGATCTGTCTGTTCGGCTCCGCTCGCAGTCCCGCCTCCCTGCGCTCGCTTCCGAAACAGCAGGGAGGCGGGACTGCGAGCCGAGCCGAACAGACGGCTCGGGTTTTTCCAGTGCCGCTCGGTCTTTTCCGCCGCCGCGGTCTTTCTAGGCGGCAAATTTAAATGTGGGCAATCTGCAAATGACGCTTGTAACCTGCAAATGACACTGACAAGCTGCAAATCACACTGGGCAAGCTGCAAAACACACTGGGCAAAGCTGCAAATGACGCTGACAAGCTGCAAATCACACTGGGCAAGCTGCAAATCACACTGGGCAAGCTGCAAATGACGCTTAAATGTAAGTGTTTTTTTTTCCTAAACTTCCCTCCTAAAACTTTTTTTCCTTAACCGCTTCCCGACCGCCTAACGCAGATATACTGTGGCAAAATGGCACGGGCAGGCAAAATCATGTGCCTGTCGGGAGCTCCGTGACCCCGGCCGCGGGACCAGCGGACCCGATCGCCACTGGTGTCCCGCGATCGGGTTACGGAGCTGAAGAACGGGGAGAGGTATGTGTAAACAAACCTCTCCCCGCGCTTCCTACTCTGCCTGTCATTGATTGGCTGTTCCCGGTCATCGGGAAAGCCGATCAATGACGTCAGACGTCAGCCCCGCCCCCTAATGTAAAAAAAAAACACACACGTCACAGCCCATAACCCCTCCCCTCCCCCTAGTGGTTAACCCCTTCACTACAACTGTCATTTATACAGGAATCAATGCATTTAAATAGCATTGATTGCTGTATAAATGACAATGGTCCCAAAAATGTGTCAAAAATGTCCGATATGTCCGCCATAATGTCGCAGTCACAATTAAAATCGCTGATCGCCGCCATTACTAGTAAAAAAAAAAAATATTAATAAAAATGCTATAAAACTATCCCCTATTTTGTAAACGCTATAACTTTTGCGCAAACCGATCAATAATCGCTAATTGCGATTTTTTTTTTTACCAAAAATATGTAGAAGAATACGTATCGGCCGAAACTGAGGAAAAAAAATTTTTTTTATATATTTTTTGGGGATATTTATTATAGCAAAAAGCAAAAAAATATTGCATTTTTTTCAAAATTGTCGCTCTATTTTTGTTTATAGCGCAAAAAATAAAAACCGCAGGGGCGATCAAATACCACCAAAAGAAAGCTCTATTTGTGAGAAAAAAAGGACGCCAATTTTGTTTTGGAGCCATGTCGCACGACCGCGCAATTGTCAGTTAAAGCAACGCAGTGCCGAATCGCAAAAAGGGGCCTGGTCCTGGCTGCCAATTGGTCCGGGGCTGAGGTGGTTAAAATGCCCTCCTAAACTTGGGGTGCGTGTTTTACGCCGATAAATACGGTATCTTCTTCTCTTTTTTTTTTTTTACTATAAAGGGCTAATTTTAGTTTTTTTTTAACCCCCATTATGTTACTAAATGTCTTAGGCCTGGTTCACACATGTGTTTTTTGGTGCTTTTTGCAGAAACGCACTACAGTTCATTTACATGGTTTCCTATGGGACACGTTCACATCTATGCTTTTTTCAGCCGCTGCTGTTTGGAAAGGGTCAGGGACTTTTTTTAACGCAAAACTGTGCTTTTTTGGTTCAATATACTTCAATAGAGGAGCTGCAGAAAAGCATGTAATGAGTTTTTGCAGAAATGTGTGTTTTTTAATCTGCCCAACAACTAATTGGCCAAAAAAAGTATATCTCTTCTGTCTGTTATTCTTATGCCGCGTACACACGGTCGGAATTTACGATGGAAACAGTCCGATGGTAGCTTTTCATCGGATTTTCCGACCGTGTGTATGCCCATCGGTCTTTTTCTGTCGGAATTTCAGACAGACTTTGGATTGAGAACCTGTTCATAATTTTTCCAACGGAAAACCTTTCTATCGGATTTTCCGATCGTGTGTATGCAATTTTGACACGCAAAATTCCGACGCATGCTCGGATACAATTCGACGCATGCTCGGAAGCATTAAACTTCCTTTTTATAGTGCAGTTGAACGTGTTGTATGCGGTGGTGTTATTGACCATCGGAATTTGGTGTGACCGTGTGTAGGCAAGACAGTTTGAGCAAAATTCCGTCGGAATTCCGATGGGAAAACCATCAGAGCTTTTTCCGTCGAGAATTCCGACTGCGTGTACGCGGCATTAGAGTGGATTAAATATTTTGCTCCCTAACCATAGTGTTGGTTATTTATATTTACCACTGCATAAAGATATTTAAGACTAAATTGCCTTTTTTTTAAAACTTAACATATTAACTCAATTATATACCACAAATTTTTTTTTTAAGGTTATTAACCGATTAATCGATTATTCGAAACAACAATCGGCCAACTAATCGATTATGAAAATAATCGTTAGTTGCAGCCCTAATATATGGAGTACTTCTGAGCACAGAAGAGGGCGGAGCTGAGCGGTGGCTCTATGTGTCCTATGGACGTATACAGTGCCTTGAAAAAGTATTTATACCGCTTGAAGTTTTTCATATTTTGTCATGTTACAACCAAAAAAATAAATGTATTCTATTGGGATTTTATGTGATAGACCAACACAAAGTGGAAAATAATTGTGACGTGGAAGGAAAATGATAACTGATTTTCTATTTTTTTTACAAATATGTGAAGTGTGGCGTGCATTTGTAATCAGCCCCCCCCCCCCCCAAGTCAATACTTTGTAGAACCAACTTTCGCTGCAATTACAGCTGGAAATCTTTTTGGGTATGTCGCTACCAGCTTTGCACATCTAAAGTGAAATGTTTGCCCATTCTTTTTTGCAAAATAGCTCAAGCTCTGTGAGATTGGATGGAGAGCGTCTGTGAACAGCAATTTTCAAGACTTGCCACAGATTCTTAATTGGATTCAGGACTGGACTTTGACTCGGCCACTCTAACACATGAATATGCTTTGATCTAAACCATTCCATTGTAGCTCTGGTTGTATGTTTAGGGTCATTTTCCTGCTGGAAGGGGAACCTCCACCCCAGTCTCAAGTCTTTTGCAGACTCTAACATGTATTCTTGTAAGATTGCCCTGTATTTGGCTCCATCCATCTTTACATCAACTCTGACCAGTTTCCCTGTCCCTGCTGAAGAAAAGCATCCCCATCACAATGCTGGCACCACCATGTTTCACGGTGGGGATGGTGTGCTCAGGGTGATGTGCAGTGTTAGTTTTCCGCCACACATAGCGTTTTGCTTTTAGGCCAAAAAGTTCAATTTTGGTCTCATCTGACCAGAGCATCTTCTTCCACATCTTCGCTGTGTCCCCCACATGGCTTCTCGCAAACTGCAAACTGGACTTCTTATGGCTTTATTTCAACAATGGCTTTCTTCTTGCCACTCTTCCATAAAGGCCAGATTTGTGGAGTGCACAACTACTAGTTGTCCTGTGGACAGATTCTCCTACCTGAGCTGTGCAGCTCCTGCAGAGTTACCACGGGCCTCTTGGCTGCTTCTCTGTTTAACCCTTTCACTGCCAGGCCCTGGGCTCCATTTTGTACACTCAGGTGGTATCAGGTACCAAAGTGCTGGAGGCCAATGGAGAGAGGGCTTCCCTTGCAGCTCAGTTCCAGACTCCCCTGGAGGTGAGACAGGAGGAGTCAGGCCCAAAGCCACACAGGTCCCCTGAGTTGCTTGCAGAAAAGGCTCAGGAACACCACTGATGTGCTGCAGGGCTGCTGCAGGCAGGTGGCGCCTGTGAGATGTAACAGGTAACCAGGGTCACTGAGACAGAGGGTAGTTGGTACAAGCCAGGTGTTCAGTGCCAGGTGGATTGCAGAGGAGACGAGGTTAGGTGGGAGTCAAGACAGGTAGCAGGCCAAGGAGATCCGTTTAACAAGCCAAGGTCAGGAGGCAGACAGGAGACAGGTCTGGAACAAGCCGGGTCGGTAATCAAGGATCACAGGAAACAGGAAACACAGGAACGTCAGTAACAGCTGAAATCAAACAGCACTTCAGCCAAGGGATGACTTCCTTATAAAGGTCCATGTGATGTGCTGGCGGAGGGACTGGGTCCTAGAGCCCTTCTGGTTCTCTGACAGGTGCTGGGTCCTAGAGCCCTTCTGGTTCTCTGACAGGTGCTGGGTCCTAGAGACCTCCTTCTATTGGTACCCTGACAGTGCCCCCCCCCAGACGGGCAGCCTCCGGATGCCCCACTGGGCCATCCTTCTCAGACATCTCATATGCAATTCCAGAAGGAGTCTAGGCACATGGATGTTGATCTTTGTTTCCCAGGAGCTCTCTTTGGGTGGATACTCCTTCCACTTGATCAGCTATTGGATTTGTCTGCCTTGCATTCTGCAATCCACCTCGTATTCTGTTTTTTCTCCAACAGTTACCAGTGGCGGAGGTGGTTCCACCCTCCCTGGGAATGGATCCGGAGTGGCCGTTTTAAGGAAAGAGGCATGAAAAACTGGGTGAATCCTATAAGAATCAGGCAAGGATAATTTGAACGCCACTGGGTTTACCTCAGGTATGACTGGAAATGGCCCGATGTATATTGGCCCCAGCTTCTTCGATGGGCATGGCAATTTCAGATTGGCTGTTGACAGCCATACCTCATCCCTGACTTTAAGGGAGGGATTCCCCCTTCGTTTTTTGTCAAACTTTTTGTAGTCGGTTTGAGCCTTCTGTATGCATTCTTGGAGGGTTCAACAGTTTGCTGTATAAAAGCAAGTCTGTCCTGAACAGCAGGCACTGCTGATTCTGATATAGTTTTGGGCAAGGCAAGAGGGTGGAATCCATAGTTGGCCCAGAACAGAGACTGGTTTGTGGCTGAGTGTAGCGAATTGTTATAGGCAAAGTCTGCAAGTGTTACCAGCGAAGCCCAGTCGTCCTGGGAAAAGGCAGAGAAACAGCTTCAGTGGTGCTTCAAGGTTTGATTTGCGCGCTCTGTTTGTCCGTTGCTCTGAGGATGGTAGGCCGATGAGAGGCAAAGTTCTACTTTCAGGGCCTTACAGAGCGCTCTCCAAAACTTGGAGGTAAATTGTACTCCCAAATCAGAAACAATGCTACTGGGTAAGCCGTGGAGTCTCACAGTTTCCTTATGAATGTGTGGGCAGTCTCAGTTGCTGACGGTGTGCCTACCAATTACTTGTGACAATAGCGAATTAATATTCGCTATTGTCGTCTGGCTTCTTCTCCTGGCCAATCAGGAAGAATAGGGTTGGCTGGGAGAAAAAGTTGAAGAAGCTGTGGAGGGGTGAGTGCGATGGGGGGGGGGGGGGGATGGTGTCACCGTGGAGGGGTTAGTGTGGGTGGACCTGGGGAGTCTTACTATGTTTGTGTTTTTTAAAACATTTTTTTAACTTTTTACATTTTTTTTTACAGTTATTTCTTACTTTTTTTTTTTATTATTATTACAATTTTTTTTTGGGGGGGGGATCTTTGGTGAGACATCAGAGGTCTAAACAGACCCCCATATCTCTATTTCTGAGACAGAGAAAGGGACTGAAGTCCCTTTCTCTGTAGCACTTTACATGAATGATTGGAATCTCTATAGAGAGTCCGTTCATTCAGAAAATGACAGTCTGATACATTGTAACACACTTGCGGTTACAATGATCAGCTGTCAGTGGATATAGCAGCGATCACTGCCTTTATCCATTGTAGGGGGAGGGGGTTGGTAAACACATGTTTATCAAGCCCCCCGAAGCCCCAACTTCACCCCCACCCACGCCGCTAACCACCCCCCCTCCCCCGCCGCTATCCCCAGCCTGACAGATCATGGAGATCTGTGCAGGAAGAAGATACAAGCGGCGGGAGGGGAAGGAGAGATGTTGCTCAGAGCGGCCATGGATCGGGGGCTTTTGGGGGGGTGATCTGACAGGCAAGGGGGACACATCTGGGTCCCCCCAAACCCCCTGCAGCACCTGAAGCCGGCAGTTTAAGCTGAAAAGGAGCGGCGGGAGGTGGAGTGGCAGGTGACAGGGAAGCGGCGGCATTGGTGGGGGGGAGGTGCCGTCACATTTAGGGTTAATAACTCTAATCAGCGGTTTGTAATCCACTGATAAGAGTTATAGAATTATTAAGCAGAGTCTGCTGAACAATTCAGATATAAGCTTATGGTCATAGAAGTGATTGATTGTGCTTCTTCAAAAGAGCTTGAACAGCACATCCCAGTCTGCTTTGAAATCTTTGCCTGAGAGAGACCTTGATGATGCAGTATAGCTACCTTGAATTTTGTTGCTGTGCTTACCATGGTGTATAACCTGTGATATATAACTGTCTTCCATAACCCCACATTTGTTGCACAGTTTTACTGTTCCTCACCCAGTTATAAACCTCCTACACAATTGTTTCTGTGTCAGATAATGAACCTACATATGAAATTGAAATTGAAATTGATGATCATTAGCGGCTTCTTGGAATAATTGATTAATCATACACCTGAATCCTCCAAAATCTCTGCCTTTGTGCAAGTGTAAGAATTGATGCTGGTTTGAAGCCAAAAAATAGTCACACCAAATATTGATTTGATTTAGATTTTTCTTCTGATTGCTTAAAGTGGTTGTAAAGTCAGAAGGTTTTTCATCTTAATGCATTCTATGCATTAGGAATAAAAAACTTCTGTGCGCAGCAGCCACCCCAGCATCCCCCTAATAATTACGTGAGTCCCATCTCTCTCTAGCGATGTCCACGTGTGCCTCAGCCATCCAGGACTCTCCTCCTGAGTGCCTGAGACACAGTAGCACACCATTGGCTCCCGCTGCTGTCAATCAAAGTCAGTCAGCCAATCAGGTGAGAGGGAGCGGGGGCTGAACCTGGGCTCCATATCTGAATGGAGCTGTGACTCGGCTTGGGTACCCCATAGCGAGGTGCTTGCTGTGGGGGCACTCGACAGGAGAAATGGGCCAGGAGAACTGAAGAGGGACCCGAGAAGAAGAGTGTCCGTCCTGCCCTGTGCAAAACCACTGCAGTAGAGGAGGTAAGTATAAGGCCCTTTTCACACGAACGGACTGTTCAGGTCCGCCTGTCAGTTTTGTCGGCTGACCTGAACGGGTGCTTCATGTTAGTCTATGGAGCAACGGATTTCAGCGGTGACATCTCCGCTAACATCTGACCCGGTCAAATCGGCTAAAATCAGACGGATGGCCTTACGTTCGGATCCGTCCCGGCGGATCGGGTGAGATCTGATAAAAACGAACATGCTGTCCGTTTCCTCTGATCTTTCCATAGCAACCAGCAGCGCTCTACAAGCCCCTCCCCGCTAAGTGAGCAGAGAGGGACCGGTCATCCGCCGGCTCATTGGAGATCAACGGAGAGATCTTCCACTGAGCTGGCGTGCCATCGCGTGCGCACCGCCGGCGACGTGCACGTGTGCTGGTCGGGACCACCGCGAGTCCGGTCGTGGGTCCCGTGGACTCGATCCCCGCGGGGATACCCACGATCGTCTCGCGGGATGGCTGAACGGGGAGATGCGGAAGTAAACAGCATCTCCCCGTTCTGCCTAGCAACTAGTGACACTGATCTCTGCTCCCTGTGATTGGAGCAGAGTTCAGTGTTCACTAAATCACAGCCACGCCCCCCCCCCCACAGTTAGTAACACACCCCTAGGAACACTTAACCCCTACACTGCCACCTAGTGGTTAACCCCTTCACTGCCAGTGTCATTTACACAGGAATCAGTGCATTTAAATAGCACTGATTGCTGTATAAATGACAATGGTCCCAAAAATGTGTCAAAAATGTCCGATGTGTCCGCCATAATGTCGCAGTCACAATAAAAATCGCTGATCGCCGCCATTACTAGTAAAAAAAAATTATTAAAAAAAATGCTATAAAACTATCCCCTATTTTGTAAACGCTATAACTTCTGTGCAAACCAATCAATAATCGCTTATTGCGATTTTTTTTACCAAAAATATCTAGAAGAATAAGTTTTGGCCTAAATTGTGGAAAAAAAATATTTTTTTGATATTTTTGGGGGATATTTATTATAGCAAAAAATAAAAAATAATGCGTTTTTTTCAAAATTGTCGCTCTTTTTTTGTTTATAGTGCAAAAAATATAAACCACAGGGGCGATCAAATACCACCAAAATAAAGCTCTATTTGTGGGAAAAAAAGGACGTCAATTTTGTTTGGGAGCCACGACGCACGACCGCGCAATTGTCAGTTAAAGCGACGCAGTGCCGAATCGCAAAAAGTGCTCTGGTCTTAAGCCAACAAAATAGTCCGGTCTGAAAGTGGTTAATACTTTAATACAAATAAACAATTAAAATATATATATTTTGAAAGCATTCTTACTTTACAGCATTTTTTTACACCTGCCTAAAACATTTGCATAGTACTGTATTTAATTATAATTTTATGATCACAAGCATTCCATTTATGTATGCACGAGGCATTTTTGGATTTGATGCAGTTGAGAATATTTTGATATTTACATCTTTGCATTATTAATTGATTAAATATAAAAGGATATAGCTGCGCCTCCCATATAACAAGCTGCCAACACAACAATAAGACAAATTGTGTAGTAAAATAAAAGTGAAAAGTGTGGCGCCAAAAAATGTATCTGGACGTTAGCCGTAGATAGAAATGTAATCCTAAATACACAGGCCAATGTTCAGAATTTAGTCTATATCAAAAATTACATCAAGATAGTGAAACTTATACGGTCCACATCAAGATGATGTTAAAGTGTTTCAAGTGAATCAAAACAAATTATATATATATATATAGTCCATGCGCACCAATTACACATGGAAAATTATTTGGATTTATCCAACCAGATGGTAATATGAAATTACCCAATTAGATAATACAAATATATCTCAAAATACGATGTGATTAGTGCACTATTGTGTATTATGAAAAACTTTATGCTAGATACCAGGTGTTAAAAACCTATAATTAAGTACTGCAAGGAAGTATCATGTAAAAGTAACAGAAATCTGCAGAAATACCCTGCACCGCATATAACATGTGGATTGAGTTTTTAAAACAGAAAGAGGCAGTCTTTAGAAAACTGAAAAGTGCTGTAAATCACTCAGTGACTATAATCATACAGTAGTCCATATGGTGAAGTTCATAAATGGAAGTGAATAAACATTCATATGGTAATTCTTATATGTAATGTTCAAAAACGTTACATCCTCTTTTAGTTGGACAACATCTTGAACTATGTGATGAAAAACGGGGTCTGGTACGCTTACCGCATAAGATGGACCCATTGACCGTTGGTGAGGGGTCAAACGAGCTTGGGTATGCCGGCTGGTGATGTTTATGAAGTGATGAACCAGGAACGAGACTGAGCCGGCGCAACAGTCTGTACTCACCCACTTTCAGATGATAATGGAACCACCGAACTCCCAAGGGTAGTAAAACCACAGGAACAACGTTTAGCCTTTACCCGAAAACCTCAATAGGTCAGAAGCATGGAGATAAAAAAGAGATAGAGGGCCTTCTCATAGCGTAAAAAAATCCAATGACGGATTATATTTATTTGGAGGAGTGTATCAACTTCCACCATATACTTTAAAAAAAATTCTTGCCATCAAATTAAAAATCAATAGAAACAAGATATAACAACGCAGTAGTGGTATATCAAGCGTGTCCACCCTTGGGTGCTTCTGACGTATTGAGGTTTTCGGTTAAAGGCTAAACTGTGTTCCTGTGGTTTTACTACCCTTGGGAGTTCGGTGGTTCCATTATCATCTGAAAGTGGGTGAGTACAGACTGTTGCGCCGGCTCAGTCTCATTCCTGGTTCATCAATTCATAAACATCACCAGCCGGCATACCCAAGCTCGTTTGACCCCTCACCAACGGTCAGTGGGTCCATCTTATGCGGTAAGCGTTGCAGACCCCGTTTTTCATCACATAGTTCAAGATGTTGTCCAACTAAAAGAGGATGTAACGTTTTTGAACATTACATATAAGAATTAACATATGAATGTTTATTCACTTCCATTTATGAACTTCACCATATGGACTACTGTATGATTATAGTCACTGAGTGATTTACAGCACTTTTCAGTTTTCTAAAGACTGCCTGTTTCTGTTTTGAATCTTTATATCTTCTCGAATTTAAGCCGCACACCCCCTCGCGGTGATTAATTACATTCTTCCATAAGTTCAAAGAAATCGGTGTGGAATATATCCATTACCACCGTTTTCTGCAGATTTCTGTCTACTTCTTCAAAGATTTTTACACTTAGGACTACAAATATTCGATACTTAAAGCTAGTCACTTGACCAAAAGTACCTTTTCACTTAATTGGAGCAGGTCACCTGTAAGTTTGTTTTTAACACCTGCGCAGGTATCATTTTATCTGGGCTGATATAGTGGTGGGTAAAGTAGCATGAATTCTTCCCAAAGTTTTTTCATAATAACTTTTCAATAGTGCACTGATATTAATCACATAATAACGTAGAGTTTTGACATGTTTTAGTGTGGAGGTATCTGAATGCCAGGTCCTGGCACCCCAAATTCCTCTTGTAATGCGTCGAAGGGCTGAAGAGATCCCTTGCACGGTGTGTCCTCTGGAATTAATCGTTTATAAATATAATTGGGATTTGTGGAAACATCCACCAGTAATTGTGGGTCATGGGAGACCATAAAAAGGTTATTAGTAAAGAGTCAATTTCTTACATTTTGAATAGATTGACCCATACCCATTAACGTTAATGGCAGGGTTGTCCAGCTGGTCAGTTTGCGTTTAAAGGAGTCTATACATCTGGTTGGATACTCTAAAAATGTTGGATTTTGTCCAATTTATCCTAAGGCCCGAAAATCTACAAACTCTTCTATCAGGTTAAGCATGATTGGGACTGTGCTTTGTGGGTCTGTCAGGTATTAGCAGCATATCATCTGCGTATAGGGATATGCGTTCCTCCAGATTGCCTATTTTCATACCCCGGATCCTTTGGGAGGATCTTAATAATCTGGCCAACGGGTACCCCCTGCGAATACTGAAAGGTAGGTCTGGAGATTAATTCTGATACGAGCAGTAAGTTTCTCATACATTAGCCTGATTTTACCCCCGAACCCAAATTTTTCAGGGCCATTCAATAGAGTCGAATGCCTTGTGGGCGTCTAAGGATGTAATTGACCTACCTGGTATGAACCCCGTTTGATCAGGGCTAATCAGGGTCGTGCTAAGTTTATACGGGTAGCTAATTAAGATCTGTGTTGATCAAAGAGATTGGCCTATAGGATTCACAGTATGGACTATACAGCTCAGGGGGGGTATAATAGCCTGTGACCTATAAAGGTCAGAGTAAAATTGCATTAAAGGCCGTCATGATCCCCTTCCTTGGAGTCCTGGACATGGCCGAGCTGTCATATACTCTGGATATGGCAACTGGGTCAGTATTGGGTTGGCCAAAATGCCAGAAATCTTGCCATTTTTGTCCCCCGTGTCAAAAATATATGTCCTTTTCGCAGCCTGTATATCCGTCCGGTGACGGGTTCCTAACATATGCCTCCTCTACCTCCTGCACCTTATTAGACAGAATGAGTAACCTTTCCGCAGTAGCTCTTTTCAGAATAGATATTCCTCTCATATATGCTCCCCTAATTACCGCTTTTGTTTTGACCTCTGGAGTATGAGGAGTATGTTGCATGGAATGCATTAATGCCATGACTTTAGACCCTACAGGTGTGTCTCTTGTAGCAACATAATGTGCGATTTCGTGCGTTTTAGGTAGTCCAAAACCAAAGATCTCTTGATCCTTGAGTTCAGACCTCGCACATTCCAGGTAAGGCACTTAAGACTCATCTATAAATCGTGGATAATCACTTGCATAACTTTTGCGGGAGGATGCCCCCATGCATCGGCATATATAAATGGTGCATGTATGCCCATCATTAGAAGTGGGTGGATAAGGGAGGTATTCTAATGGTGGGCATACCCACCAATCAATCTCTTTTTTTTCGTTCAGCCAAGAGGCTGCATGAAAAAAAAAAAGATTACAATATATGTCCAGTATGTTTGCTGGACTTTGAATGGTTATACCAGAATGATGCCTGCAGGTTTAGGTATCATCTTGGTATCATTCTTTTCAGCCAGTGATCGGCTTTCATGTAAAAGCAATTCTAGCGGTAATTAGCCTCTAGACTGCTTTTACAAGCAGTGGAGGGAATGTCCCCCCTCCCGGATATAAACCGCGCCATTGGGAAATTGGAAAGCATTTTATCACACCAATCTTGGTGTGGTCAGATGCTTTGAGGGCAGAGGAAAGATCTAGGGTCTAATAGACCCCCAATTTTTTCAAAAAAAGAGTACCTGTCACTGCCTATTGCTATCATAGGGGATATTTACCTTCCCTGAGATAACAATAAAAATCATAACAAAGAAAAAAAATGGAAGGAACAGTTTAAAAATAGAATAAAAAAGCTAAATAAAAAAAAAAAAAACTAAAAAAAAAAAAAAAAAAGCACCCCTGCCCCCCCCTTCTCTTGCGCAAAGGCGTACACAAGCGTTGGTCTGGCGTCATATGTAAACAGCAATTGCAGCATGCATGTGAGGTATCACCGCGAAGGTCAGATCGAGGGCAGTAATTTTAGCAGTAGACCTCCTCCGTGAATCTAATGTGGTATCATGTAAAGGCTTTTAAAGGCTTTTAAAAATGTATGTAGTTTGTCGCCACTGCGTGTTTGTGCGCAATTTTAAAGCATGTCGTGTTTGGTATCCATGTACTCGGCTAAGATCATATTTTTTATTTCATCAAAAATTTGAGCAATATAGTGTGTTTTAGTGCATTAAAATAAAAAAAAGTGTATTTTTCCACAAAAAATGCGTTTGAAAAATCGCTGCGCAAATACTGTGTGGAAAAAAAAATGCAACACCCACCATTTTAATCTGTAGGGCCTTTGCTTTAACAATATATATAGTGTTTTGGGGTTCAACGTAATTTTCTTGCAAAAAAAAATATGTTTTCATGTAAACAAAAAGTGTCAGAAAAGGGCTTTGTCTTCAAGTGGTTAGAAGAGTGGGTGACGTGTGACATAGGCTTCTAAATGTTGTGCATAAAATGCCAGGACAGTTCAAACCCACCCCCCCAAATGACCCCATTTTGGAAAGTAGACACCCCAAGCTATTTGCTGAGAGCAATGTTGAGCCCATTAAATATTTTTTTTTTTGTCCAAGAGATTGAATAATGAAAAAAAAAAAATAATATATATATTTTTTTACAAAAAGTTGTCACTAAATGATATATTGCTCAAACATGTCATGGGCATATGTGGAAATACACCCCAAAATACATTCTGTTGCTTCTCCTGAGTACGGGATACCACATGTGTGGGACTTTTTGGGAGCCTAGCTGCGTACGGAACCCAAAAACCAAGCACCGCCTCAGGCTTTCTAAGGGAGTAATTTTTTTTTATTTCACTTCTCACTGCCAATCACAGTTTCGAGGCCATGGAATGCCCAGATGGCATAAAACCCCCCAAATGACCCCATTTTGAAAGTAGACACCCCAAGCTATTTGCTGAGAGGTATTGTGAGTATTTTGCAGATGTCGCTTTTTGTCACAAAGTTTTGAAAATTGAAAAAAGAAAAAAAAAATTTTTTTTCTTTACTTTCTTCATTTTCAAAAACAAATGAGAGCTGTAAAATACTCACCATGCCTCTCAACAAATAGCTTGGGTGTCTACTTTCCAAAAGGGGTCATTTGGGGGGGTTTTGTGCTATTTTGGCATTTTATGGCCTTCGAAACTGTGATAGGTAGTGAGGAGTGAAATCAAAAATTTGCACCCTTAGAAATCCTGAAGGCGGTGCTTGGGTTTCGGGGCCCCGTACGCGGCTAGGCTCCCAAAAAGTCCCACACATGTGGTATCCCCATACTCAGGAGAAGCAGCAAAATGTATTTTGGGGTGCAATTCCACATATAACTATGGCATGTGTGAGCAATATATCATTTAGTGACAACTTTTTGAAGAAAAAAAAAATTATTTTTTATTTTTGTCTTTATTCAATCACTTGGGACTAAAAAAAAAAATATTCAATGGGCTCAACATGCCTCTCAGCAAATAGCTTGGGTGTCTACTTTCCAAAATGGGGTCTTTTGGGGGGGTTTTGTACTTCTCTGCCATTTTAGCACCTCAAGAAATGAAATAGGCAGTCATAAATTAAAACGGTGTAAATTCCAGAAAATGTACTCTAGTTTGTAGACGCTATAACTTTTGCGCAAACCAATCAATATACGCTTATTGGCATTTTTTTTACTAAAAGACATGTGGCTGAATACATTTTGGCCCAAATGTTTGACTAAAATTGAGTTTATTAGATTTTTCTTATAACAAAAAGTAGAAAATCTCTTTTTTTTTCAAAATTTTCGCTCTTTTTCCGTTTATATCGCAAAAAAATAAAAATCACAGAGGCAATCAAATACCATCAAAAAGAAAGCTCTATTTGTGGGAAGAAAAGGACGCAATTTCGTTTCGTTACAAAATTGCATGACCGCACAATTACCAGTTAAAGTAGTGCAGTGCGAAATTGAAAAAAAGACCTCTGGTCCTTAAGCTGACAATTGGTCCGGGGCTGAAGTGGTTAATCATGATGGCGCAGGCATCCTGTGTATATCTGTATGGGATATCACGGACAAGTATGCTGCTCAAAACAGCACAACGGAGGTGCTCTGGGTACTTAGCCTAGGCCATCAAGCCAGTCCGCAGCTTCCGCTGGGGTCAGGAAGAACTGGACTCGTTGATGACTCGCAATTTAGCCGGATAAAGCATGCTGTAGTTAAGTTGCTTGTCTCGAAGTCGCTTCTTTACAGTCGTGAATGCTGCTCTTTGTTTTTGCGTGGCCGCTGAAAAATCTGGAAAAAGCGATATCTTATTCCCATTAAATCTGATCTCGGGTAGATTTCTGGCATTTCGCATGATGTTCTCCTTATCTCTGAAATGCAATATTTTTGCAAGCAGTGGGCGAGGTGGGGCTCCCGGTGGAAGGGGGCGCATAGGGACTCTATGAGCTCGCTCGATAGCAAACATAGGTGAGAGATGTTCTGCCCCTATAGTGTCACGCAGCCACTTTTCCAGGAAAAGTTCTGGATCTTTGCCTTCTGAGCCTTCTGGAAAGCCAATAATGCGTAGATTGTTTCTGCGCATGCGGTCTTCTAAATCATTGAGTTTTAGTGCCTGTTCCTTTAAATCTTGTTGCTGCATTCTCATATTATTAGACATAGGTTGCACAGTATCTTCAATGTCACTAATGCGTTGTTCGGTCCCAGTAATTCTGGATCTCATTTTCTGCATATCATGCTTTACAATTGATAAGTCAAGCCTGACCGTTTCAATCTGTATAGTAAGAGATGACTGACATTGCTGGATAGCGTCCATTACATGTTTAAGTGTGAGCTCTTCCACTTCTTCACCATCCTCCCCACCCTCCTCTGCTAGTATAGCTGACTGTGATGGTCCCCCTGCCTCACTTTCTTCCTCCCATCTGCCTTCGGCTTCCCAGGGGTCAGGGTCCTCTCTCATAGGCAGGGCCGGCGTGGCCGATAGTCTGGGGCTTTGTGAGGGGTCAGTAAAGTGCTCCTTAATCGTGGAGGCGTGGCGTTTGTAGCGGTGTGTGGGGCTGCAGGGGATTTGGACTCACCGGCTGGAGCTTTTTTGTCCTTTGGCGGCTTTTTACATGAGGCCGGATGGCCGGCGCCATCTTTGATTCCTCCCGCGTCCTGCGTATGTTGCCGGTCCGCGGCGGTTTTAGGGCCCGCTGTGCCGATTCGACCCATCTCTCCCGGTTCCCCCAGGTCTCGGATGGTTCCCCCACTCGTCTGTGCCCTCCGTTCGGGAAAATCTTTGCCGGATATTTCTCAGGATTAATCGGTGTCAGCGGAGCTCCTCTCCTAGGCTGCTCACATGTCCGCTGCTTGGCCACGCCCCCCTCAATCCACATGTTATATGCGGTGCAGGGTATTTCTGCAGATTTCTGTTACTTTTACATGATACTTCCTTGCAGTACTTAATTATAGGTTTTTAACACCTGGTATCTAGCATAAAGTTTTTCATAATACACAATAGTGCACTAATCACATCGTATTTTGAGATATATTTGCATTATCTAATTGGGTAATTTCATATTACCATCTGGTTGGATAAATCCAAATAATTTTCCATGTGTAATTGGTGCGCATGGACTATATATATATATATAATTTGTTTTGATTCACTTGAAACACTTTAATATCATCTTGATGTGGACCGTATAAGTTTCACTATCTTGATGTAATTTTTGATATAGACTAAATTCTGAACATTGGCCTGTGTATTTAGGATTACATTTCTATCTACGGCTAACGTCCAGATACATTTTTTAGCGCCACACTTTTCACTTTTATTATTAAATGATTGAATATATTTATTTATTCATTGTTTGGCTTATTTTTAAAATTGTATTTAATATTGCCTATATTGTTTATTTAAATTTTTTTATTTATTCACGTGTTGTATTTGCAAGCATTTTTGTTTTATTTTACTGCACTTGAGTTATATTTGATGCACATTTTTGTAATGGCGCAGCACTTTATTATGTATCATACCTAACAACTGATCTAAAACGCTACATGCTTCAGTTTGAGGGTGAAAGTTTAGGAGACAGGAAAAGAGCATTGTCATTCTTTTATAGGAAGTGCCTGAGCTGGGAACTTGATGACAGGGTCACCAATAAAACTGCACTTTTTTTTTATTTTTTTACATTTTCAATAAAAAAATTATTAGGGAAAACAACTTTTGAAGTTACATCAACATGTATATTATATGAGATTTTAGTGATTGGGTTTACATACAGTTTACTTTATTCTTTTGTCAGCTTAGCAGGTGAAAACTCCATCTACTGTATAATGTTGTTTAGCAGTGTCATAAAAATTAAAACAAAAAAAACAGCACATTTGTCACGTGGAATGCCATGTACCGTACATAACCTCGGAATTCCCCACTAATTTGTTTTGTCTGTTCTCAGGTGTCTCCAGCTACATAGACTTTACAAATCCTGCTGCACGAGAGTGGTACTCGTCTCAATTTTCACTTGATAAATACAAAGTAAGTTAATATTAGGAAAAATATTTCCATTTATTCAGTCTCTGTGACCAAATTGGTTCTAAAGACAGAAGTTTTTTTTTACCTTAACGCATCCTCTGCATTAAGGTAAAAAGCCTTCTGAGTGCAGCTCCCCCCCCCCCCCCTTACATAACTGAGCCGGATCTCAATCCAGCAATGTGCATGATAGCAGTGGCTCCCTTTCTCCTTTCTCCCTCATCCAAGTCTGAGACAGCAGCGGGAGCCATTGGCTGTTAAGTCTGTTGCAGTCATCTATTGTCCATACTCAGGTGCATTGTTTTGCAATAGATATTGTTTGGATCGGATAGCAGTTTGTGCTTAAAACGAGCGTTCACCTTTTCATAAAAAAAGGAAAAGGTGCTCTAACGCTGATCTTTCTCCTTTTGGGTATTTGACTGCCCTTATCAGAGGTATGGGCAGACAGCTATCCTGAGAGTCTAGGTATAGAAGGTAATCCTGCGCTTGCACAGAGAGTAGTAACTAGTCTGATGCAGCGCACACTGGGGGTAATGTCTGAACCCAGAAATAATGAATGGATAGAAGAGATAGTGGCGTGCAATCAATTTAAACTAAATTAAGTAAATAAGGGAAAAGCAGGTAACGAGGACATGTAACCAATGGCTATAAAAATAGCAGATATAAAGTGGTTGGAATAAAGTGCATCAAAAGGAGATGATGGTTCAGCTAGTAAACATAGAGTGATGTGCCAATAGTTGAAGAAATAAATAGCAGATAAATGATAAAATATCTAAACAACATCAGAGCAATGTTTAAAAAAAGAAATAATATTGTCGCATAATAAACACAGTGAACAATAAATACAATGAGTGCGTGACTGGGTGAATGTGATGGTTCACAAAGATAAAGCAAGGTAAAGAGTGGCTGGACAAAAATCCAGTAGGTAAATAAAAAATAATCAATGAATATAATCGCAGAGTAACTGCAAGCAAATCGCAGATAATAGTCGCAGTTGAGAAATAACTATATAGTGGTGGTAGTGGGACCGCACGTAACCAGGATAACAGCACAGGATAGCCACAAGATAGCCACAGTTAAAACACCGTACACCAAGATCTACTACTATTACCACTTGCACTGCACTTGGAAACGAACTTTCTTGATGCACCTATGATATTTATGGACTTTTTTATTGTTACATACCCGCTGTGATCTGTTTTTATTTGTCATATTTATACGTTTGAAACATTTTTTTCACTTCAGTCACGATTTTAATGTGGGACGCACCCACTACCACCACTATATAGTTATTTCTCAACTGCGACTTCCATCTGCGATTTGCTTGCAGTTACTCTGCGATTTTATTCATTGATTATTTTTTTATTTACCTACTGGATTTTTTCCAGCCATTCTTTACCTTACTTTATCTTTGTGAACCATCACATTCACCCAGTCACGCACTCATTGTATTTATTGTTCACTGCGTTTATTATGCGACAATTTTATTTATTTTTTTAAACATTGCTCTGATGTTGTTTAGATATTTTATCATTTATCTGCTATTTATTTCTTAAACTATTGGCACATCACTCTATGTTTACTAGCTGAATCATCATCTCCTTTTGATGCACTTTATTCCAACCACTTTATATCTGCTATTTTTATAGCCATTGGTTACATGTCCTTGTTACCTGCTTTTCCCTTATTTACTTAATTTAGTTTAAATTGATTGCGCGCCACTATCTCTTCTTTCCATTCTTTATCATGAGAGTCTGTAGGACCCTGATATTGCACCAATGATATTCTGATCACAAGCTCAGTGCTCTGCAGGCTCCTTAGGAAAAAAGATAATAAATGCACATTTTTCATGCACGTTTTCTTCAGAAGGTGAACTTAGTCTTTAAATCTGGCTATACACTGTTATTTTTTTATTTTTTTTTGGTTCACCCAGCAGGATGGAGTAATCCCTCTGCCAGGACATGTGATCTGACAGTGGCACCCAGAGCTGTCAGATTAGATGGATCAGCAGCCCAAGGCAATTGGCTGCAGCTGCAGATTAAGAAAAGTTTTCCAACATGGGGGGACTGCCACACACCAATCGAAAATTTGGCTGGTCCCTGCTGAACCGGCCAGCTTTTAATCAGTGTATGGTCAGCTTTACTTTAATTTAAAGTGTATCTCTAAACAAAATTAAGATTAAGAACCTCTGTCAGATTTTCACTGCTGTCTGGGGCTCAGTTGTAGAGATTTTTCCCTCACTTACTATCCTGGTGGCAATGGTTTCACTAGACAGAAAGTGATAGAAAAGTATTTAAAAAAAAATACTCAGTCAGCAGCTACAGTATTTGTTACTGCTGACCTAATTTCTTTTTACAAAAAGGCAGTTCCGTTTTAAACATACTAACCAGTAACTTGCATGCTAAGCATCCATGATATCCTTCCAATACCTATTCCTGGCAATACCTATTCCATCCAACATCAATAATATCAGAAGCTATTTCAAATACAGCCATTATATAAACTTTGCATTGCATTTTTACCAAAGCAATCCACAAAACTATAATCTAAATAAAAAATGTTTCAGATATTATCAGACTTGATGGCAGCCTTTAGAAGTGAGAAGTATAGTTCACGTTCATCGAGCACTTTGGGCATGCAGTGTACTCCTTAAAAAACTCCTGCAGTACACAGGGCATGCATGGTAAACCATCTGCTTCTTCCCCTGCTGCCATTCTCCCTGCCACCCTTGCAGGCTTCAGCTGCTTATCACAAATCAGTGGCAAAACTGATCTGTTACTTGTAGTTCTATAAATCTATGATTTTTTCCTACCTTATTTCTGCACAGGACTGGAAGCTATAGGCCTCATCTGCTGATTAATATAGCTAGCTTCAAAACTAGTCCCCACCCAGCCAGCCATACTACCTCTTTATTCTGTCTCTCCAGTTATCAGCCTTTGCCTTGTTTCTGACCACACTTGACCACTGCCTGCCTTAACCTTCAGGCTGTCTGTGTTTTGATATAATCTTTTGATTCTGTACTTCCCTTCTTTTCTAGGCGAGTTGCTGTCTTTGCAGGTGTGTCCGAGGACTGCAACTTGGGAGCCATCCTGCAGCAAAGTCCATTACCACTTGCTGGGTGCACTGGTGAATACCAGACAGCTCCCTAGACTGCATGCCTTGGCCCTTTTTAGGGCTCACACCTCCACCATACATGTAAACAGCCTAGGGGTTTACAATCCCAGCCATACATTACAGAAATACAAAATAACAAACGTATTGCTATATTGTATTTACTAACACTGGTCAAAATAGAAAAAAAAAATATTTTAGATTTGTTACATATTATTGTCTATAGATTCCAATAAAACAAAATTATTTTTCAAGACAATATCACAGAAAGATATCTTTGTTTCTCCCTAGAAAAAAATGTATTACAATATTATCTAATGTCAAAGCTATTACCGAATCAATAGGCCCATAGCTGAAACTTAAAAATTGCTCTGGTCTATAAGGTGAGAGCTAAATTTGTTAAAATGTTTTATTGTGGGAATATCGCATGACATTATGGTACCCCATTTTTGTTTTAAATTTTTTTTTATTAGAAAGTTTTGTAATTTTTTTACAAACATTTAAACAACCAAATAAAACATTTGGCCTTGTATAAGCAGAAGGGCACAATTTCCAAGAATGCATTGACATTTCTCACAACTTGCACAGAGCTATTTGCATATTCAAGTGAGTGAAACAGTAAGGTGAATCAGTAAACCATATTAATATACATATCTTTGTACATCAGATATGAGTACTATACAGTACACATCGTTTGTACAGGACAGGTTATTTTACTGCTAAATTTAAGGTATACAGTGAGAATCAATAAACGTAGCCCTGAAACAATGCCACTAAAAATCCTGAACTAAAACCAAACCTACTACAATCAGAATAATTATATGTTTGCCAGCTCTATCTACATCCTTCTCAATCCATAAATATCATCTAATGTCCTGGCTGGCTATATACGCATGCCTCAAAGGCTATTACAGGCCCTGCAAAATTTGCATAGAGACCAGGGCTTTAGAGGCCAACCCTGTAACCTGTAACCAGGGATCCCATAATATGTTAAATTTAAGGGTTGGGGTACCTCAGGATTTTAGTATGTCTTTCTTTAGGTAGGGTAGTATTCACCTGGATGTGCCATTCCTCAAACGTAGGATGAAGAGGCACAATCCATTTCAACAGTATACACTTACGAGCTAGATATAGTAGGCGAGAAACAGAAGTTCTGACATGAGGAGTAAATAATTCTTCATCAAGAAAGCCCAGAATTCAGGTCAGAGGGTCATTTTGGAGGGAAACTTGAAAAGCTTGATTAATAACTGAGATTATTTTGTTCCAGTAACGTATGAGTTTGGGGCACCTCTAGAACATATGCAGATGGTCAGCTGGATTACCCCTGCATCTAGGGCAGTCTGGGATTTCTCTATAGTGCCATTGAGGGGGGTTCTGTGTAACCGGTGAATAACAAAAAGTTGTGACAACCGTTGAGTAGGAGAGATGGAGACAAGTGGACCTGTTCCAAAATTGACTGCCATATCTCGCCATCCAATGAGAGAATATCCACTAACCAGTCCCTTTTGCCATGAACGTGCATTGTTCTGTGAAGACACTGCACCAAAGACCCATATAGCGATGGATATGAGGCCTTTTTTGTCAGTAGCGTTAGCTATTTGGTTAATTAATGGAGTGTCTATCTGCTT
This sequence comes from Lithobates sylvaticus, assembly GCA_028564925.1. Lineage (NCBI taxonomy): Eukaryota > Metazoa > Chordata > Amphibia > Anura > Ranidae > Lithobates > Lithobates sylvaticus. The sequence goes on along the minus strand of CM053038.1, from coordinate 139,706,377 downwards.
GAGGGATGTGGAACCTGCTTGGATACAAAGTGCGTGGTGAAGCTGGAGGTACCTGAAAAAGCTGGATTGAGAGATACCAAACTCATCTGGAACATCTTTAAAGGATTTAAGATGGTCATTGGAGTGTAACTGGTAGAGAAAAAGTATACCACTTTTTTACCAACCAGTAAAACCCTGCAGCTTTCCAAGCTCCTCCAATCTCCCCCGCTCCCAAATTGGATGAAATCTAGAGATACCAACATACCCCGTAATCTTGCGCATTTCATCCCAAACCCTAGAGTAGAGTAGATATTGACAACCAGTCCTAAACCCATCTGCCTCCAATTGTGCTAACAAGGGATATTTGTTAAATCTAGACAACAGCAATGCCTGAATGGGATTGCGAGTGTCCATTGTTCTCCAGCCCGAAAACTGTTGCAGCTGGGATGCTAAAAAATAAGAGTCAAGCCGAGGGGACAGACAATCCACCACCATCTTTAGGCAACTGCAATATGGGTGTTTTGGTTGCTTCCCTTTCCAAATCAGAATGCGGAAAAGGGAGTCAATATTTTTGAACCATTGTTTTGCGGAACCCATATAGGGGAATTATGCAAGACATGCAACAATTGGGGAACCCAAATCATTTTAATTAGATTCGCCCTACCCACAACTGATAGAGGGAGCTTACACCATGCCTTACTTTTAGCCTTACATTTATCTAGGAGAAGTTGCAAATTATATTTCAAATAGTTTCTGATATCAGGATAAACCCAGACCCCCAGATATTTAAAGCTAGAGACAACTTTTATTTGTCTTGCACAGGGAGGGAGATCCACCTGTTTAATATCTATCGGGAGGAGCATGGAATTATCCCAATTAATTGTGAATCGAGAGAAGGATCCAAAGGTAGTAATGGTACCCCATTTTTTAGTACAGCAGGGATAATACCTTAGTTGTTCTTTAAAAGCACACATTTGTGTAGTCATTGCTTATTCTCATTGATGTAACTGGGTATTTCTAATATGTAGGCATTACACCCTTGTACAGCTACTGCTTTATTTGGCAGGCTGTACCTGTCAGGAGTGGTCCTTTTTCTGTTTATATGTCACTTGTCTGAGTTGGGCTGACCCATCCTTTAAAGTCTGTATGATAATGTTTGTACTTGTATTTTGAAAATTCTTTGAAGAAAAATGTATTGAAAGTAAAATGTTTTATTGAATTTCTGTCTTGGAGTTTGTATTGTGTGCAAATGATCTGAGTGGCTATCAACAGTGTTTATGGACAAATATTTGTTAAATATCCATATTTTAATGGCACTACTAATAAGAAGTTGACGTTCCTGAAAGTGACTTTTAACATGTTATAACATTTTTAACATACCATTCCCTATACTAGTATTCTTTTCTTACCCAGAACCCTGATCCTAGCAATTCAATTTATTTTTCTAGCTAGAAAAATGGCTGTCTTGCCATCTAATAATTTATGTTTGGTTGTTATTTTTCAGTCATTACCCTTGTTATGTTCTGTTATAAAACTAGTAACTACTAGTAACAAGTAACGTTAAAAAAAAAAGTACTATTGAACCTTGCAACCAGCCCAATGTTTGATTTCAGAAACCTGCATTTGGCAATGACTTTTTTTATTTTCTCCATTTTAAGAAACAAACACTGCTATGTCTATGAACACTACTATGTCTTGCAGAATTCTACAGATATCTTATTTGTGTGGAATGACATGAATGAGCCCTCTGTGTTTGATGCTCCTGAGATGACCATGCCAAAAGATGCTGTACACCACCAGGGATGGGAAAACAGGGATCTTCATAATCTCTACGGATTCTACCAGGTAAGCAAGGCAGTGCCAAGCAGGGGACTGATAGACATTAGACCAACATACAACACTCTTAAAGAAACATGGAATAAAACGGTATTAAACCCAAATCAAAAATGTAATACACTGCAGATTAGCAATCATTAGATGTGGTGGCTGCATTTGTTTTCTTTTTTTAGGCTTTTTTCCCCTCTGTTTTCACCTGGTGATCTGGCCAGTAACACACCTTCTGTATTAGAGGGCCTCCACTTTGGATGGAGGACCACAGGGACACCTTTGGACAGCGGCATTGTTAATCTGGGGGGGAGTGTTAGATGTACTAGCAGATTTAGATACGCTAACAAATTGAAAACAAACGCCAGCTAATACTTTATAAGCAGCTAAAGCAACAGTTATTTTCCTTTTGGGATAAAGGTTTTACATAAATGAATAAACTGTCAGTTGTAAATAGTCTGCTACATCTGCAAGAGAGCTTGTTCTTTTGAAAAACAACAGTCAGCAGGTGAAAATTAGCTAAAGAAAGCCAAAAAAAGAAAGCTAATACAGCTATCACACCTATGAATTGGTAAGCTGCAAAATAGTAAATGTTTGCCTTTGGGTTTAATACAGGTTTAGGCTGGGTTCACACTGATGCGAATTGGATGCAGATTTCCCTGCGTCCAATCCGCATGACAGGAGAGTGTGACCGGCTCTCAATGGAGCCAGTTCACGCACCTCTGGGGCAGGCCCTGTCTGAATTGCAGAAGGTTCCTGTGCGTCTTCTGGTCCGTTTCAGGTGTGAATTCAGCCAAAAATTCTGACCTGATTCGCACCTAAAACAGTGAACAGGGAGGTACCGGACCCCTCTCTAAGCCGCGGCTGCAGCAAGTGTAAGCCTTAAATTATGAGACATGGAACAAAGGAAAATGGTACTGATTGCTTACTAGTCAGATTACATTCTGCTTCTAGACGTGTGTTTTGTTTCGTTTTTCGGATGGAAATGTTGTTGTCAGAGATTCGGATGTACCTGAATTTACGAGTCACAATGGTAACGAATTTCAGTAAATCCCAAAAAAACTATAACAAAATGAATGAACTAATTAAAATTCTGAAAATTTGAAAATTAGTTTGAAATGGAAACATATTAATAAATCCTAGTAAATTGAAAAAATGGGAAGTAGAGACAGCTCCCAAAGGTTGATCTCCACAAAAGAAGGGGGGGGGGGGTGGATTATCTCGGTACCAGTAAGCAATATACACTTTTAAGATTAAAAAAATAGTATTTTATTTTACACATGAAAAGACTGAACGTGATTGGCAATAATCAATACAAAACAATATAAAAACAAGAAATGTTGATACGCTTATGTGGATACTTGAATGCTCCAGGGATGGAGTCAAAAGTATATAAGGTCCTCACGGGACATGTGGTCCGCTACTTGTTTCGTGGTCAAAGGACCGCTTTATCGGGAGGATGAATCCGAGAGTCCAAACATAAAAGCACAACTAGGACACCACGGGGTTCCCCTACGGTGGATATGGGGGATGTGTGCAGATGGATGGTTTATCTGGTACAACAAAACAGATAATTATAAGTCCAAGGGGGGAGCAGCAAAGGTAGGGATAGATAATAGGTTCAAAGTGTGCAAGAAACCCCCCTACAATGATCCAAGCAAAGGACTGGTTGAGAGTATCACCCGATACACCAATATGTCAGCGCAGTAGCTGACCAGTCAGTCCAGATCTGAAGGAATAATAAACAAAATATCCCCCCCTTGGAGCAGTCATCCGCTGTGACAGAAAGACAGGAAAGGTGTTTAAAAAGCTAAAAGGAAAGACCCCCAAAAAATTAAAAATGCAAACACAGCAATCACCAGCAGTCAAAAGCAAAACAGTTTTTCACTCTCCACTCAAATTTCATCTTTCAACCAGCAAAATGTGGCCTGTGGATGCATGCGCACGCCTACGTGTATACACACATGCCCGCACGTGTGCACCATTGCTCATTTGCGTGCGCATTCTAGTCCTTACTCTTCTTTTTAAGCTTCTATGGTCATGATTCTTCACATGTGCATAAGGATGAGAACCCGCTGCATGGGAATGAGCACCTGCTGCATGAGATCCCTGACAAAAATGTAATGAAGCACTCTACTTGCTCAAACTTGAGTTTGTTCTCACTATGTGCAACATGTTTTGTGAACAATACCCTTGACAAGGATTAAAAGGGGTAAAGTTCCTGAAATGTGATGTGAGCGTAAATTACTAACAAACTGATCTAAGCCTCCTCTTTTGTTTTTATTTCCATCTCTGCAGTCACATTAGTGTGAGGAAGACAAAGCCATTAATGCTCATCTCTTGTTATTGCCAGCTGTCTCTTTGGTGCTTTATATACCCATTAGTGTTCCACAAGCTTTTCTTTTAAGCTTTTTCAACCGATTTTAATCGACTTAAAAGAAGACGTTATTCCTCACTACATGAACTTCATCAGTAGCGCTTCAGTGTAGTTTGCTCATTATCCCGCAACTATAAAAGAGCGCTCATAACACATGACAGCATTCTGTCTGCTTTATGAATGTCTGCTGAATATTTGTATGTCTTCATGGAACATTACTAAGCCAGCAACTCTTAATGTTACAATGTTTTTTAACTAAAGTTTTATGTACTAATAGCTGTATGATTCATTTTCATTTTTGTAAATGTGCTTAAGCCTGTGTGATTCCTAATGGTGACAGTGACACATATTTCTGATTTCTTTTTCTCCATATTGGGGAAAGTTAAAAAGAAAAATCCTCTGGGCAAATTAATTCAATTGGCATTATGAGCCAAACGAAATAGGGAAGCCGTCATAAAACAACAGGAGGAGGAACTAAAACAGCTGATAGCAGAACAACGTACATTGCCACATGTTGATCTCAGACAGAAAATAGATATGGCCCGTACCGCTTTATATTTAAGTCTTATGCCCCGTACACACGGTCGGATATTCCGATGGAAAAAGTCTGATCGGATTATGTTGTCGGAAAATCCGATTGTGTGTGGGCTCTAGCGGGCTTTTTCTGTCGGAATTTGCGACGGAATAAATTTGAGAACAGGATTTCAAATTTTCCGACAACAAAATCCGATCGAAATTTTTCAGATCGTGTGTAGAGAATTCCGACGGACAAAGTGCCACGCATGCTCAGATCAAATTACGAGACCAAAGCAATTGGCTACAGGCCTCTACGTAGTTCCATCGTATGCAACGAACGTCACCACGTTCGGATCGATCTGATTTTCCGACAACTTTGTCCGATCGCGTGTATGCAACACCAGTTTTGGACAAAATCCGTCAGAAAAAAACGGACAGATTTTGTGGTCGGTATTTCTGACCGTGTGAACGGGGGCTAAGGCTTAATTCACACATAGGCGTTTTGAATTGCAGGCAGAATCGCCGCAAAACACGGGACCCGTTTGTGGTGCTATTACTTCTTAATGGCACCCAATCGTGGTGTGATTTTGGCGGGCTAAATCGCACTGCAATCACGGCAAATTGCAATGCGCAACACTCCTTTTGAGCATCAAGCTTCGTGCGTTGCGATTTTGCTGTGATTACAGCACAATTTATTGCGGCAAAATCGCATCACGATTGGAGTGCCATTAGGAAGCAACGGCATCACAAATGCGTCCCACATTTTGGCCACAATTTTGGAACGCGGGCAGAATCACTGTGATTCTGCCGGCGATTCAAATTGCCTAGGTGTGAATGTAGCGTTACCACCAAAGCTGAGAAACACAACCGATGGTCCAGACATCGCTATTACACCACCACGTTATTGGCTAGAATTGGCTAAAACACGTACATTTACAACCCGGCCCTGCTTAAATTACACAACCAACCCAAAATACACAATTTATGTTACGTGAATGCTTTCATTTTTACTTTAAACCCTACGCTAACCTGTAGGCTTTCTCAGCAACACGGATGGACAGTTTTTTCCAAGCCCATATGGAATTAATGGAAAGTGAATTCACTGAACATGAAACAAAAGCAGCAATCAAAAGCCTTAACCCATCGAAGGCATCAGGCTCAGATGGCTTCTCTGGACATTATTACAGGAAATATCTGGAAATTCTGCCCCCCCCCCCCCCCCCATTTATGTTTATTCTTAAATGTTACAGACCAGCCAACACTGTGTTCCCCCCGAAAATAAAGCATTTAAAAATGTTTTACCAAAACCCAGGGAAAGACCATGGCGACTGTACGAACTACACGCTCATCTCTCTCATAAATGTGGACCTAAAAATTATAAGCAAAATACTACTTACCAGGCTAAATTCCTTTTTATCCTGCTATATACACCTAGATCACGTGGGCTTTGCCCCATGTAGACATGCTCCTGATCAAACAAGGTGAATAACAGACATTATCTCCACTATCCATTCTAATTGGGGTGGGAAGGGAGACCGATGGTGTATGCTACTCTCGTTTGATTTACCCAAAGCCTTTGACTCCCTGTCGCGGGATTCTCTTTTTTATGTCCTCATGTCTTGGCCCAAGATTCTCACCGTTATTGCTGATGTTAAATAGCAATCCTACAGCATCCTTGCTGGTAAAGGGATATCATTCCCAAACACTTCAACACGCATTCATAGGGGCACTCATAAAGGCTGCCCCCCGTCAGGCCATGGATTTGAACCTGGAACCTCTGCTGGGTCAGGCAATGTCTCTTCTTGCTGAGCTATCTGGAATGCTGGACAGTTTCTGGGACAATTCCTTGATGAGCCTGTCTTGAACCTTGGTTGCCTTGAACCCTGAACTCTTTGCTTCTCCCATGAATGTTCTCATTTCAGCCATTTCTCTGCACTTCCTGTTTTCTGGATTATTGTGCTCTCTGCAGTCATTGTCTTCCCTGCTGCCATCCATATTTTGCTGGCACTCGTTTTCGACCACTGGCTTGTTCCTCGGCTACGCTTCTGCCTGATCCCATCCTGCAACTACTCGGTTTTGACCCTCGGCTTGTTGCTCTGTTTGATCCCTACCTGCTTATCCGCTACTGGACCCTGCCTGGCTCTCCTCCTGTTGGGGAGATCCTGATGACAGCAACCTGGTACTAACACACAGCAAAATCCACCTCCACCATCAGGAGCTCTGGTGAACACCGGTCACCCGCGTCATTCACCAAGGTGACTACAGGTGTACCTATCCTGCTGGTCAGTGGTAGTTCCACTACAAAAAACTTTATAATGATCTTGACAGATGGAAAGTCAACCCTCCCTCGTGGTTCGGCAGGTTGCACTCTATTAAAATGAACGTAATTTCAAGGATACTGTACCTGTTCAGAACCATTCCATTAGATATAGTATACAGGTGTCTGAGCTTAAAGTAATACTAAAGCTTTGTTTTTTTTCCCAAAAATAACAAACATGTTATACTTAGCTTCTCTGTGAAGTGGTTTTGCACCCAGAGAAAGCTGCTTGCCCTAAGGGCACCGTTGCATGCTCTCTCCCAAGCCGCTGCTCTGTGCGTCCATAAGAGCCAAGACTCTGTCCCACCCCCCCCGCTCATCTCATTGGCTTATTGGCTATGATCGACAGCAGTGGGAGCCAATGCTCCAGGAGGGCGAGTCCTCATCCAGCTAAAGCTATCGTGAACATCGCTGGATCAGAGGAGGCTCAGGTAAGGATTGGGGGGGCTGAGGGGAAGGTAAAGAAACCTTCAGCCTTTAGAACCACTTCAAGGCCTTCCAAAAGTGGTTGTTCGATTTTGTATGGGGAGACAAGAGACCCAGGGTGAATGGATGCATGCTTTCTACTCCTAAATGTGGCTGTCTGGGAGTTCCAGAACTGGTTAAATATTATACCACAGGGCTGGCCCAGCTTGCAAGATATCACACCAAACACTCATATCCTATATGAATGACACTAAAATCATCTGTCTTCAGATCGAGATTACATAGTTACATAGTTAGCTAGGCTGAAAAAAGACACAAGTCCATCCAGTTCAACCATAAAAAAAAGAAATAATAAATTAAAATAAAAAATATCGTACAATCCAATATACCCTATTCTATATCCACAGTTGATCCAGAGGAAGGCAAAAAAAAAAAAACCCAGCAGAGCATGCTCCAATCTGAGATTGATTGATCATTTGATGTAGCTATCATCCAGAGTCAGACCTGCAATTTTGTGCCCATCCCTCTCTTTTAATATACCGTATATACTCGAATATAAGCCGAGAGTCCCCCCTCGGCTTATATTCGAGTCACCGCCGTCTGCCTACATGAACAGCGTGTCATGCAGACAGACGGCAGTTTTCAAAAGCCGCGCCTCCTCCTCCTCGTCCATGATAGGAGGAACACTAATTTTCCCAGCAGTAAGTCAGTGTGCAGTGTTCCGCCTATCACGGACGTCCTGTCATTCTCATCTCATGGACGAGGATAAGAGGATGTCCGTGATAGGCGGAACACTGCACACTGACTGCTGGGAAAAAAGTGTTCCTCCTATCACGGACGAGGAGGAGGCGCGGTTTTTGTATTATTGGAATGGCGCCTTACATTACACGCGGTGGGGGGACAGAGCGGGACTGCATCGGCTGCCAAATCGTACAGGGAGGGACACAGGACCCAGAACCGGCGGATCGGCGCAGATCGGCACAGGTAGGCTGCAATGGGGACACAGGGGTCTGTACAGGGGACATGCAGCTGCAGATGGACATTGCTGACTCCTTTCCACTTACAGTAGCTGCTGCATTTTTCACCCTTGGCTTATACACGGGTCAATACGTTTTTCCCATTTTTTTTGTGGTGAATTAGGGGCCTCGGCTTATACTCGGGATGGCCTATACTCGAGTATATACGGTATGAGACAGACTGTCTGCTGTGTACAAATTTATATCTCCTCATAGGCCTCTGGCACCATTACTTCAAAATCCAGCTTTCAACTTGGGTCTAACTCTGCACGCATTTTGCTGATGGACCAACAAAGTTTCCTTTGAATAACTGACTTTTGTGATCAGAGAGGTATCTTGACTAAGCAATTTTTGCATGAAAAACATTGCTTACCACAGACAGACTTCTTTTATTATGCTCAGATAGCAAATTTTACTTTTTGAAAAATGCCGCTAATTTAATACCAATGTCGTCTATATTTTTGTACTCACAGACTCACGGGTCATATCTTCGAAATGCCTCTGGATCATAAACACCTTGATAATAGAAGCCAACTATAAGGTGATGTTACGGTTGTACATGGTTCCAACCAAGGTGGCTTCATATGTCCCAAGTGTCTCTCCCCTTTGCTTTTGGGGTTGTGGGCACAAGGGAACAGCTTTTCATGTCTGCAGTGCCCAAAAGTGTGACGCTTTCAGATTTGCCTCTTTAACTTTTTTCTCTCACTCATGTAAACCTCTGAAAGTCCCTCTGACAGGCACTCTTATGTTATCCAGTGGAGGAGGCCCCAAGAGAATACAAGAAAATTGATTGCCTTTAGATTTGTGGCCGCAAAAATATCAATAAATAAAAATGATTAGAAAAGAAAACTAAAAATCCTGCATAATACCAAGTAATTCAGAGCTTGTTATCACCCTCTAGGACAGTGATGGTGAACCTTAGCACCCCAGATGTTTTGGAACTACATTTCCCAAGATGCTCATGCACTCTGCATTGTAGGTGAGAATCATGGGAAATGCAGTTCCAAAACATCTGGAGTGCCAAGGTTCGCCATCACTTCTCTAGGACAACAGAATTGGTCGGATAATAACAGGTTATTCTCAAACTACAGCTAACATGTACAACCCCAATTCCAAATTAGTCAGGACGCTGTGTAAAATCTACATAAAACAGAATGCAATGATTTTCAAATCTCATAAGCCCATATTTTATTCACAATATAAAATACAGCAAAATAATTGTAGACATTTCTCTAATCCTCTCTACAAATTAAAACAGTCATGAATGCACAATAGCAAATAGAAAACATATCAAATGTTTAAACTAAGAAAATGTATAGTTTTAAAGGGGTTGTAAACAGGGTTGTATGCATTAAGGTCAAAACCTCCTGTGATGCAGCAGACCCCCAGAGCCCCCCTTTTACTTACCTGAACCCGGTCTTTGCAACGACAGGGACGAGCACACCAGCTCCAGCCAGTGTCTTGGGTCCTGATTGGATAGATTCATAGCAGCGCAGCTGTTGGCTCCCGCTGCTGTCAATCAAATCCAATGGTGTGGGAGCTAGGACGCAGCAGCAGGACACGGAGCTTGCCCGCACGAGTGCCCCGAGGGAGAGTGGCTCTCCAACGGGCCACTCGAAAAGAGGAGGAGCCAGGAGCATCGCTGAGGGAACCCAGAAGAGGAGGATCGGGGCCACTCTGTGAAAAAACAACTGCACAGAGGAGGTAGGTAGGACATGTCTGTCTTTTTGTTTTGTTTTTAAAACGAACCTTTACATATCCTTTAACCACTTGCTTACTTGGCACTTAAACACCCTTCCTGCCCAGACCAATTTTCAGCTTTCAGTGCTCTCACACTTTGAATGACAATTACTCAGTCATGCAACACTGAACCCAAATGAATTTTTTGTCCTTTTTTCCCCACAAATATTTGCGCTATAAATGAAAAAAGACCGAAAATTTGGAAAAAAAACACATTTTTCTTTGTTTCTGTGATAAAATTTAGCAAATTATTAATTTTTCTTCATAAATTTTGGCCACAATTTATACTGCTACATATCTTTGGTAAAAATAACCCAAATTAGTGGATATTATTTGGTCTTTCTGAAAGTTACAGACTCTACAATCTGTGGTGCAAATTATACAAAATTGATCACATCTGATGTACTGGTGACCCATCTCATTTCTTGTGACCTGAACAAGCCAGGAAAGTACAAATACCCCCCAAATGACCCCTTTTTTGAAAGTAGACATTCCAAGGTATTTAGTAAGAGGCATGGTGAGCTTTTTGATGTTGTAATTTTTTTCCCACAATTCTTTGCAAAATGAATTATTTTTTTATTTTTTATTTTTTTCCACAAAATTGTCATTGTAAGAGGTTATTTCTCTCACATGGCATGTGTATACCACAAATGACACCCCAAAATAAATTCTGCTTCTCCTCCTGAGTATTACGATACCACATGTGTGGGACTTTTCCACAGCCTGGCCACTTAGAGAGGCCCAACATGCAGGGAGCGCCATCACGTGTTCTAGGAGCATAAATTACACATCTAACTTGTTGACTACCTATTACACTTTTGAAGGCCCTGGAGCACCAGGACAATGACATGTGACACTGACGTGGCACTGATGACAGGTGGCACTGATGACACGTGACACTGATGACACTAATACGGGGCACTGATGACACGTGACACTGATGACAGATGGCACTAATACAGGGGCACTGATGACACGTGACACTGACAGATGGCACTAATATGTGGCACTGCTGACAGATGGAACTTATACGTGGCACTGATATCATGTGGCACTAATACGTGGCACTGATGAGAGATGGCACTAATACGTGGCACTGATGACAGATGGCACCGATACGTGGCACTGATGACACGTGACACTGATGACAGATGGCACTGATACGTGGCATTGATGACAGGTGGCACTTTTGACAGATGGCACATGACACTGACACGTGGCACTTTTGACAGATGGCACTGATACGTTGCACTGATGACAGATGGCACTGACGTGGCACTGATGACACGTGGCATTGATATGGCACTGATGACAGATGGCACTGACGTGGCACTGATGACAGATGGCACTGACGTGGCACTGATGACAGATGGCACTGACGTGGCACTGATTTGGCACTGATGACAGATGGTGTGTGGAAAGGAGCTGCGCTAAATAATGAAATACACCCAAAATGGTGTATGTGCTGTCTCACACAAAAAAATATATATAAGTGAAAAGAATAACCTAAGTGGCTAGTGCTTTTCTCTTATGCGTATATACAACAGAAACTCTATGAAGACAGCCTCTGTTGGTATAACTGTTAAAAAATTGAATAAACACCCGGCAGGGCTGTTCAAGTTTCGTGGAAAGTGTACATATATCGCAAGAGACTCTAGAAAAACAGCCTCTATTGATATAGTTTCTTAAAAAAAGAGAAATTATGTATACAGAATGGGTATAAACAAATTTGTGAAATTAGTAAACACCCTACAGAGCATTAAGTGACATGCTATCATAAATTGTGCAATATGGGTGTAAAAAAAACTTTGTGAGAATTAATAAACACCCTGATAAACACCCGGCAGGGCTGTTCAAGTTTCGTGGAAAGTGTGCATATATTGCAAGAGGCTCTAAATAAGCAGCCTCTATTAGTATAACTTTTAAAAAAAGGAATTATATATAAAAAAATAAATGTAAACAAATTAGTGAAATTAGTAAACGACTTACAGAGCATTTGATGACATGCTATAATAGATTATGCAATATAGGTGAAAAAACTTTGTGAAAATTAGTAAACACCCTACAGAGCATTTGGTAACATGATATACCAGTTCCGCCTATTGAAAAATATGTGCAAACTTTCTACCATATATTGAAAAATGAATACAAACTATATATCTTAAGGTATAATCAGTGAACCTTGGTGACAAAAATACAGAAAAAACAATATTCTTTCAAACGATAAACACCCTACTGAACTTCCAGTGTTACAACGGTGACAGAATATATATATAGTCCTCGGGGTGTGGATTAAAACAATCCCTATAGGGTTATATTGCGACTATTTCACCAAAAAATTGATTCATTACAAATAAAATTTCAAATGAAATTTTAAATACAGGTGCGTCTTGAAATGCACAATGTAGCAAATAAGTCCCGTGCTATAAACAGTCTCTATAGCAATTCCAGATATTATTGGGTAAAAGTGACTTGTATAACACCAAGAAAAAGTGTGAAGACCTCCACCATAGGGCAAACTTGTCTCCTTACCGGAACTGTATGGTCCCTTTTTTAGGGGGACCGTTCAAGCGGGTGGCTCTCAACCCTAGCCAGGGGTGGACTGTGGGGAACGTCCAGTATCCTACCGATCAGGATGGCTCATCCAAAGTAACTCCCAACCCAGGATCCTTCTCAGATGTCAGCTCGGGGTCAGTCTCAATAACCAAATTTAAGTTGGAACCAAGGGGAATCAAAGAGAGCTCGCATAGTGTAAAATCCAAGGGTAATTTATTAAATAAAAGAAAAATGAACACTTACAGTGTAGCAATCTAAAAAAGGCATGAAGCGAGCCGGCCGGTCTCGCAAATACAGCCCGTGGTAATGGGATCTCGTCTCACTGCGGTAGCGTCAGGACGTAGCTCCTCCTCCCTACGCGTTTCGTCATCAAAGGACGTCGTCACGGGGCACGGGCTGCGTCATGACGCTCCGCATTAAATACAATAACAAAACAACCAAGCCTCGATGTGGATCGAGACAATGGTGTTTTTAAGACCTCAACCTACTTCAAACCCACTGATCGCAACGCTTTTATCCCACAAGACAGTTGCCATCATACGTCTTGGTTGAAATCAGTCCCCAAAAGTCAGTATCTTCAAATAAAACGGAACTGCACCGATCATGATACTTTCCTGACCCAACCATCAATTCTTACGGAACGTTTTAAGGCTAAAGGATATACAACAGAGTTTCTTAGAGATACCCTCACTGCAGTGGATATGATAGATCGGAATACGTTATTAGTAGAGAAACCATCAGGCCAGAATATTGACTCATACCGTAATCCCTTTATTACCAGTTATTCATGCCAACATGCTAAAGTCAAACACATTATAGGGAAGTACTGGCATATATTGCAAAGTGACAGGATATTGAAGACCATTCTCCCTGACAAACCCCAAGTTGTCTTCAGAGGAGCTCCCTCTTTGAAAGACAAGATAGCCCCCAACATCTTAAATGCCCCTGCCACTAAAACTGGTTTCTTCCCTACGCTCACAGGCTTTCATCAGTGCAGGCGCTGCCAAGTCTGCACACTCAATAAAATAAAAACCAAAAGAACCACATCTTTCATTTCCACTTGTACTTCTCACCATCACGATATAGAGCCCTTTATCACATGTTCTACAGTAGGAGTCGTCTATATGCTCCAATGCCCATGTGGCCTTCAGTATGTGGGCCGGACCAAAAGACCATTACAGGTCCGACTTAATGAACACATAAACAACATACGGCGAGGATACACCAAACACTCAGTGTCCAAGCATTATCTCCGGGTACATAAGAGAGACCCAAGTAACACCATTTTCTTGGGCATTGACAAATTTAGACCACACTGGCGAGGTAGCAATTTGGTTAACAGCATTTCAAAATTAGAAATGTCATGGGTCCATAGAATTAAAAGTTATACACCTTTCGGACTCAACATCGATGTTGATGTTAACTGCTTCATAGACAACTCCTAGTAACATGTCCCCCAAGATTCTCACATATTCCTAACATTAACAGTATTTATGCAAAATAGATCTTTAGGATGTTTATTTATTATTAGACTCATTTGTTATGTTTTTTCATATATTAATGCTGCCCCCATGGGCTATTGTATAGATACTGATTTTGGATAAGTAGTTCCCTTTTCAATTTGGAGATGGAATCCACTTCCGATTCTTTGGAATTACATTTAGATATAATTCTGTTTATACAAATGTGTCAATCGATGTGGATTTCCGACGGCAGAACAGCCCTTCCCAGTTGCTACATACACCAATGAACACTAGGTTATCTAATAGCCCTATACACAATACATATCAAGTAGAAAATTTTTGGAAAATAATTGGAATGATTTTTATTTCATTTTTCCCAATATTTTCTTAATCGTTCCATTCCACCTAATGAAAATTTATTTTTTCATTTTCATTTTAATTTTGCAATATACAATATTTTTCCATCTTCTTCGTAATGTTGGGACTCATATTAGATACCTATATAAATGCTGGCTCTTTAACCCGAGATATATTCCCACTTAGTCTGAAGATTAACGGTACTTATGATACAAGGGGGATCCATATGAGGCCACTAGCTTATCACCTTAAAAAACGTGTCACATAAAAAGAATGTCCCAACGTCGGTCTCTGTTATCCCCTTGTACCATATAACCAATTCCTCCCTCTCTAATACATATAGGATTTGGAGTGAATTTTTTCCAGTAGGAAATGGTGCAGCACACTCACCACTTAAAAAACCCTTTTTTCCCTCATCATTTATGAGGTTTCTAGCGACTTTCCCTTTTCAAAGATGGCGGGCGCTGTTCCCGAGTCCGAGATCCACATCGAGGCTTGGTTGTTTTGTTATTGTATTTAATGCGGAGCGTCATGACGCAGCCCGTGCCCCGTGACGACGTCCTTTGATGACGAAACGCGTAGGGAGGAGGAGCTACGTCCTGACGCTACCGCAGTGAGACGAGATCCCATTACCACGGGCTGTATTTGCGAGACCGGCCGGCTCGCTTCATGCCTTTTTTAGATTGCTACACTGTAAGTGTTCATTTTTCTTTTATTTAATAAATTACCCTTGGATTTTACACTATGCGAGCTCTCTTTGATTCCCCTTGGTTCCAACTTAAATTTGGTTATTGAGACTGACCCCGAGCTGACATCTGAGAAGGATCCTGGGTTGGGAGTTACTTTGGATGAGCCATCCTGATCGGTAGGATACTGGACGTTCCCCACAGTCCACCCCTGGCTAGGGTTGAGAGCCACCCGCTTGAACGGTCCCCCTAAAAAAGGGACCATACAGTTCCGGTAAGGAGACAAGTTTGCCCTATGGTGGAGGTCTTCACACTTTTTCTTGGTGTTATACAAGTCACTTTTACCCAATAATATCTGGAATTGCTATAGAGACTGTTTATAGCACGGGACTTATTTGCTGCATTGTGCATTTCAAGACGCACCTGTATTTAAAATTTCATTTGAAATTTTATTTGTAATGAATCAATTTTTTGGTGAAATAGTCGCAATATAACCCTATAGGGATTGTTTTAATCCACACCCCGAGGACTATATATATATTCTGTCACCGTTGTAACACTGGAAGTTCAGTAGGGTGTTTATCGTTTGAAAGAATATTGTTTTTTCTGTATTTTTGTCACCAAGGTTCACTGATTATACCTTAAGATATATAGTTTGTATTCATTTTTCAATATATGGTAGAAAGTTTGCACATATTTTTCAATAGGCGGAACTGGTATATCATGTTACCAAATGCTCTGTAGGGTGTTTACTAATTTTCACAAAGTTTTTTCACCTATATTGCATAATCTATTATAGCATGTCATCAAATGCTCTGTAAGTCGTTTACTAATTTCACTAATTTGTTTACATTTATTTTTTTATATATAATTCCTTTTTTTAAAAGTTATACTAATAGAGGCTGCTTATTTAGAGCCTCTTGCAATATATGCACACTTTCCACGAAACTTGAACAGCCCTGCCGGGTGTTTATCAGGGTGTTTATTAATTCTCACAAAGTTTTTTTTACACCCATATTGCACAATTTATGATAGCATGTCACTTAATGCTCTGTAGGGTGTTTACTAATTTCACAAATTTGTTTATACCCATTCTGTATACATAATTTCTCTTTTTTTAAGAAACTATATCAATAGAGGCTGTTTTTCTAGAGTCTCTTGCGATATATGTACACTTTCCACGAAACTTGAACAGCCCTGCCGGGTGTTTATTCAATTTTTTAACAGTTATACCAACAGAGGCTGTCTTCATAGAGTTTCTGTTGTATATACGCATAAGAGAAAAGCACTAGCCACTTAGGTTATTCTTTTCACTTATATATATTTTTTTGTGTGAGACAGCACATACACCATTTTGGGTGTATTTCATTATTTAGCGCAGCTCCTTTCCACACACAATTTTGATATATGTAGTATAACATTTTGAGCAGCAGCTTTACATACCTGGATAGCGCAACTTTCTTTCCCACACATACTGATGACAGATGGCACTGATGTGGCACTGATGACAGATGGCACTGACGTGGCACTGATGTGGCACTGGGGACAGGTGGCACTGGGGACAGGTGGCACTGGCAGATGGCACGGATGGCACTGGGACAGGTGGTACTGGGGACAGGTGGCATTGGCAGATGGCACGGATGGCACTCTGGGGACAGGTGTTACTGGAGACAGGTGTTACTGGGGACATGTGGTACTGGGGACAGGTGGCACAGATGGCACTCTGGGGACAGGTGGTACTGATGGTGGCAGCGGGACAGATGACTTTATTTCTTTTTTTTTTTTTTTTTTTACTTACGGCGCCGTTCCTCTCTCCCTCCTCACACACTGTCTGTGTGAGGAGGCAGAGCGGCGCTGACAGATGATCTCATATGTTTGCATATGCAAACATATGAGATCATCTCTCATTGGACAGTCAGATCTCGCTGTAAACGGCCGCTGTGATTGGCCGTTTACAGCGATCTGTGATCGGCTGTGTCCGACGGACACGGCCGGCACAGAACTTCCCCGATGCGCGCTCTCAGGAGCGCGCATTAGGGAAGTAAACAGGAGGACGTCCAGGGACGTCCTCCCGGCAGGTAGCGTCCGCGCTGCAGCCGTCTTTCGGCTATTGCGCGGGCGCGTAGTGGTTAAGAAAAAAAAAAGGTAATTTTTAAATTTATGGCAGCAACAATTCAAAGTAGGTGGTAATAACAAGCAAGAGTTAGAAGAACATTCAGCAACAAATTTGTTTAATTGGCAACAGGTCAGTAACATGAGTGGGTATAAAAAGAGCATCTTAGAGAGTCAGAGTGTCTCAGAAGTAAAGATGGCATAGGTTCACCAGTCGAAAAGCTGCATCTAAAAATTGGCAATTTGAGGATAATGTTCCTCAACGTAAAATTGCAAAGACTTTAAAGCGGAAGTAAAGCCATCGATTTAACAGTTTAAAAAAAAAGGCATGCCGGACATGCTAACTGCACATTGGCTGTGCTCTCAACCAAACAGTCAAACCATCCAATGGCTGGTGTCATAAAGGATCACATGTGCAGCACCGTGGCAGTTGAAGATTAAACAGAGGCAAAGATGGCGACTTCCTTGGCTGAAAACGATAGGGGGGTGTACTTCCACTTTAATACATCATCATCTACAGTATATAATACCGTCAAAAGATTCAGAGAATCTGGAGAAATCTCTGTGCGCAATGGACAAGGCTGAAACACAATGTTGGATGCCCATGATCTTCTGACCCTCAGACAGCACTTCAATAAAAACAGGCATGATTTTCTACATAGGCTCAGGAATAGGTCCAAAAATCACTGTCTGTGAAAACAGGTCCTATGCCAGCCAAAAATGTAAATTAGAGCTCTATCATGCAAAGAAGAAGCCATTTCTGAACATGATCTAGAGATGCTGCCATCTTCTCTGCTCCAAAGCTCATATAAAATGGTTTGTTGCAAAGTAAAAAAACGTTTTGTGGTCAAACTAATCAAAATGTGTCATTCTTTTTGCAACCACGGGTACCTCATCCTACAGACTAAAGAGGAGTGGAACCTTCAGGCTTGTTATCAGCGCTCAGTTAAAAAGCATGCATCTCTGATGGTATGGGGGTGCATGAGTGTATGGAATGGGCAGCTTGTACATCTGGAAAGGCACCATCAATGCTGAAAAATATATCCAGGTTTTAGAGCAGTATCTGCTCACATCCAGACAACAAATTTTCAGGGAAGGCCTTGCATATTTCAGCAGGACAATGCTAAACTGTATACTGCATCTATGGCTTCAGCATGGCTTTGTAGTGGAGGAGTCCGGGTGCCTAACTGACCTGCCTGCAGTTCAGACCTTTTGCCCAGGACCATTTTTTAGGCAGGGCAAAATGGGCAGCTGCCCTGGGCCCTATTATTGTAGTGGGGCCCAAAGCAGCTGCCTCATACTTGCCAACTATCCCAGTTTAAATCCCCTTATACCTCGAAGTTTTAGTCTCGTGCTGTGTCCCGATATCTCAGTGTAAACTTTCTGCTTCTGCTGCTGCTCAGCTCTGCCCTATTGCCATGTACAGATGACTCACCTGCAGACCCTATGTTTACATGTAAATAAACTGCATTGATATGTAAGTGGCGGCATTAATATGTAAATAGCTGTGGACTGTGGCATTGATAGGTAAATAGAGGCGGCATTCATATGTATATCATGTCCAGCTGAGGTCACATCCACCATCACTTCTGCTGAATGATGCCCACTGGGGAGGTAAAGGAGCATGCTTGAAAGTCCTGCCTACAACTGTGGTCATTAAGCCTAACATAGTTACATAGTTACATAGTTAGTTAGGTTGAAAAAAGACACAAGTCCATCCAGTTCAACCAAACCCAGCAGCGCATGCTCCAATTTGCTAAAGCAGGGGAAAAAAATCCTTCCTGATCCCCCGAGAGGCAATCGGATTTTCCCCGGATCAACTTTGCCTATAAATGTTGGTACCCAGTTATATTATGTACATTTAGGAAAGTATCCAGGCCTTTCTTAAAGCAATCTACTGAGCTGGCCAGAACCACCTCTGCAGGGAGTCTATTCCACATTTTCACAGCTCTTACTGTGAAGAAACCTTTCCGTATTTGGAGATGAAATCTCTTTTCCTCTAGACGTAAAGAGTGCCCCCTGGCCTCTGTGTTGGCTGTAAAGTGAATAACTCAACACCAAGTTCACTATATGGACCCCTTATATATTTATACATGTTGATCATATCCCCCCTTAATCTCCTCTTATCAAAGGTGAATAAATTCAGTTCCTCTAATCTCTCCTCATAGCTGAGCTCCTCCATGCCTCTTATCAGTTTGGTTGCCCTTCTCTGCACTTTCTCCAGTTCCCCGATATCCTTTTTGAGAACTGGTGCCCAAAACTGAACTACATATTTCAGATGAGGTCTTACTAATGATTTGAACAGGGGCAAAATTATATCTCTGTCTCTGGAGTCCATACCTCTCTTAATACAAGAAAGGACTTTGCTCGCTTTGGAAATCGCAGCTTGGCATTGCATGCTATTATTGATCTTATGATCTACCAAAACCCCCAGATCCTTCTCCATTACGGATTCCCCCAGTTGTACTCCCCCTAGTATGTATGATGCATGCATATTCTTAGCCCCCAAGTGCATAACTTTACATTTATCAACATTAAACCTCATCTGCCACATAGCTTGGTGTCATCTGCAAAGACGGAAATTTTACTTTTGATCCCAGACCCAATATAATTTATAAAGATATTAAAAAGTAAGGGTCCCAGTACTGAACCTTGGGGTACACCACTGAAAACCTTACACTATTCAGAGGAGGAATCATTAACCACTAATCTCTGAATTCTGTCTTTTAGACAGTTTTCTATCCATTTACAAACCGATATTTCCAAACCTGTAGACTTTACCTTACACCTGAGCCGTATGTGCGGAACTGTATCAAACGCTTTTGCAAAATCCAAGTATACCACGTCCACCGCCACCCCTCTGTCCAAAGTTTTACTTACCTCCTCATAAAAAGAAATCAGGTTTGTCTGACAACTTCTGTCTTTTATGAATCCATGCTGTCTGTTGCTTAAAATATTTTTTCCTGCAAGAACTCGTCTATGTGGTCTTTTGTTAATCTCTCCAGTATCTTCCCAACTATAGAAGTTAAACTATCAGGTCTATAGTTACTTGGTAAAGACTTTTTTCCCTTTTTAAATATAGGCACCACATTGGCCCTGTGCCAATCCAGTGGTACTATTCCTGTCATTAATGAGTCCCTAAAAATTTGATACAATGGCTTTGAAATTACAGAGCTCAATTCTTTTAGGATCCGTGGGTGGATGCCATCAGGTCCAGGTGCTTTATCCACCTTTATTCTGTCTAAATATTTCTGGACCATATCACTTTTGAGACATTGTGGATTTGGGTCTGTGTCAATATCACTTTTGTATACACAGAGCTGAAGAAAGTATTTAATAAATTACAGTATATACTCGAGTATAGGCCGACCCGAATATAAGCCGTGTCACCTAATTTTACCACAAACACTGGGAAAACGTATTGACTCGAGTATAAGCCTAGGGTGAGAAATGCGCAGCTACTGTAAAGCCCCATACACACGCGCGGACAATCCGTGGACCAGGTCCGTCGGACCATGTCCGTCATACTTTGTCTGATGTTGGTTTTGTGTACACACGATCGGACAAAGTTGTCGGAAAATCCGATCATTCTGACGGGAGTACGTAGAGGCTAGTAGCCAATAGCTTTGGTCTTGTAATGTGATCTGAGCATGCGTAGCACTTTGTCCGGTCGGACAAGCGTACACACGCTCGGATTTGGTGTGATCGGACCGTGTTGACGGCAAAGTTTTCCAGCAGGAGATAAGACTTTGTCCGTCGGCCAAACCGACGAACACTGTCCGATGGTGCATACACACGGTCTGATTTTTCAATAACCTTGTCCGATCGGACAGAATCCATGAAAAAGTCCGACCGTGTGTATGGGGCTTAAGTGGAAAAGAGGGTCACGATGCCCATTTGCAGCCTCACTGTGCCCATGCAGATGGACACAGTTGACCGATTTGGGGCCCTGTATCTTCACTTAGTGCTAGGAACCCCATCTTTAGATATGTTGTAGTGCTAATTCCACTGGGTTGGAATACAACATTTGGGGTTCCTAGCACCAAGTGTCCCCGAGATATGGTGCCCCAAATTCGGGTCAGAAAATCTCAAGCACTTTTTTGCAGCAGAGAATGACATTTTCTGAACCGACTTTGGGGCCCTGTATCTCGGGGCCACTTAGTGCTAGGAACCCTATCTTTGGATATGTTGTAGTGCTAGTTCAACTGGGTTTGAATGCCAAATTTGGGGTTCCTAGCTCTAAGTGTCCCCGAGATATGGAGCCCCAAATTCGGGTCAGAAAATGTCAAGCACTTTTCTGCAGCAGAGAATGACATTTCCCGAACCGACTTTGGGGCCCCGTATCTCGGGGCCACTTAGTGCTAGGAACCCCAAATTTGGCATATGTTATAGTGCTAGGTCCACTGGGTTGGCACACCAAATTTGGGACTCCTAGACCCAAGTGGCCCGAGATACGGGGCCCCAAAGTCGGGTCGGAATTTTTTTTTTTCTGCAGAAAAGTGCTTGACTCGAGTATAAGCCGAGGGGGGCACTTTCAGCACAAAAAATGTGCTGAAAAACTCGGCTTATACTCGAGTATATACGGTAGCCTTCTCTTTGTCCCCAGTCACCCACTCTAGATTATTTTGTAAAGGGCCTACATGCTCAGACTTGACCTTTTTTACTATTAATATATTTGAAGAATTTGTAACATTTAAATGACACTAGTGATCCTTCATTTTTATATTTTTTTAAAAGCTCTTTTCTTATAGTTTATAGCTTTTTTAACTTTGGCCGTGAGCCACATAGGTTTTATTTTTAGCCTTTTAAACGTATTGCCCATGGGGATATACTTTGCAGTGAGTCCACAAACAGTCTTTTTGAAGAATCCCCATTTCTGTTCTGTGCGCATTGTTGCCAATATTCTCTCCCAGTCTAAGTTCCGGAGCACAGAAGAGAGGAGCCACTGAGTTAAGATAGTAAGCATTTTATTCCACAAAAATAAGGTGCATATAACCACTTACATTTAAGTAGAGGTAATTCAGCACAATAAGAAAGTCCTCTGGAGCGTCATGTGTGCACCAAGTCCGTTTGTTTTAGTCCAGTGCGGCGTCCTGTCCAGCAGGATATCCTAACGTTGGTGATACTGGCTTGTTGGACCGAGAGCGAGGCTTGGCTCCGGTCAGATGATTCAAACAAACGTCGGGCGTGATGACATCACAGCTAAGCCTACGGCGTTTCGGAGCATGTTCCTTCCATCTACAGTGTGCATGCTCCGAAACGCCATAGGCTTAGCTGTGATGTCATCACGCCCGACGTTTGTTTGAATCATCTGACCGGAGCCAAGCCTCGCTCTCGGTCCAACAAGCCAGTATCACCAACGTTAGGATATCCTGCTGGACAGGACGCCGCACTGGACTAAAACAAACGGACTTGGTGCACACATGACGCTCCAGAGGACTTTCTTTTTTTTAAATCAAAGATGTTTTTATTGAACAAATACAAAACCAAAGAAATACAGAATGAACATTAAGTACAATTTTTTCAGCACCAAACTCAGACAGGTTCATAGTCACAGATCCAAAGGGTACGTACATTTCTGCAGGAAGACTCATCAATAATTCAGCTTCGTTATTCCCCCATCTCCCATACTCATACATTTGTTGGTACAGAACACCTTCTATCATCATCTCTGGGCCGCCCCATCCCGCACATATCCAGTAATTATTTCCCAAGCGGTTCTCTAGCTCACCTATTCTTTCTACAGTAATCGGTCTAATATCAAATCAATCGGCGACAGTCCTGGTGTGTCCAACCAGGGAGCCCATAGACTCTCGTATTTCTCTGGGCAACCCCTGTGTTGAAAGATATACTTCTCCTTCCTAATAGTATCCCCCATTTGTTTTATCCATTCTCCCAGGGCCGGGGGCTCTGAGTCCTTCCAGTGCCTGAGAATCATTTTTCGTGCCTGAAACAAGTCCCTGGCGACCGCCTGCCTGTTCTTAGGTGTCATAGGTATGTCGTCTAGTATCCCGAGTATACAGGGTTTAGGGTCAGTTGGTATGTTAAGCCGATATGCTCCATTAATCGTGGCCACCACTCCTGTCCAGAACAAGTGAAGCTTGGGGCATCTCCATAGTAGGTGGATCAGGTCCCCATGATCCCTTGCACACCTAGGGCATTTATCGTCCTGTCGTATCCCCATCCTGTGAAGTCTAGCGGGCGTAAGGTGAACTCTGAGTAACAGGTAAAGTTGGGACAGTCTCTGAGCCACATTGAGCGAACATAATTGGACCGCCTGGAGAGCCTCCTCCCATTGCTCACTTTCAAACGTGCCTACGTCCTCCTCCCATTTCGCATAAGCTGTCTGTGGGAACCCCTCAAGGTGAGTGTGTAAAACCAGCGAGTAAATCCTTGATATGAACCCCCGAAACTGCACAACATCCCCCATCATTCTGAAAATGGGGGTCGGTGAAAGAGTCCACGGTGCACCACCGAACTGCGTCCGCACCGCATGTTGTAATTGTAAGTAGTAGAAAAGCATCGTCTGAGGGAGCTGAAACCTCTCCCTCAGCACCACAAATGGTATCAGGCTACCCGCCTCAAAAATATGTCTCAGGTGTGTAACCCCGTGTCTCTTCCACCGCTCCCCAGAGTCCAGTGAGAGCAATTCCTCAAAATATTTATTGTCCCATATTGGGCTGTATTCAGTATACCCCTCCACCCCCTGTATCTGTCTAAGCTTGTTCCAAACTTTCTGCATTAATGTATAAGTGGGGTATCGCTTATTTGATTTAGCATACGCTAGGGCCTCCATGCCCTCGGGAATCTCAGCATGACCAGAGGCCAGACACATCAGTTCCCTGGTGGGGTCGGGCTGAGGGGGTGGGGTCACCCCCTCATCTATAGTCCCCATGGCTCTGGCAATGTGCTGCGCCTGGGCAGCTAGGTAGTACACCCAAGGGTTGGGGAGGGCAAGGCCTCCTGCCTCCTTGGGCTTTTGAAGTTGTTCCAGTTTTATCCGTGGGGGTTTGTCCAACCATATAAAACCTCTAAATAGCGAATTAATGATTCTAAACAGCTTGAGGGGGATCACCATAGGGGTGTTGTGAAGGATATACAGGAGCTGAGGCATGAGAATCATCTTTATTAAGTTAATCCTGCCCACTAGTGACATTTTAAGTTTTGACCATATTTTGATCCTATCCCGGAATTTATTCAACAGCGGGGTCAGGTTGAGTATGATGTACTCAAGCGGGTCCCGCGTTACTCGTATGCCCAAGTACTTCACCCCAGTAGAGACTGGTATATCATGAAGCGTCCGCTCAGTTGTATCTGAGGTGTCATCAAGCAGCAGCAGTGCTGATTTCGACCAGTTAATGGTCAGGCCCGAATAGATGCCAAAGTTCCGGATTATGTCCATGGCCCCCCTGAGAGAGTCCGCGGTATCTCCCAGTAGGAGCATGGCATCGTCCGCGTAGAGCATGACTTTTTCCTGAATGGTTCCATATTGGAACCCCCTGACCACCGGACTCGCTCTAATCAGGGCCGCCATGGGCTCGATGGCGATGGCGAAGAGGAGAGGGGATAGGGGGCAGCCTTGACGGGTGCCTCTGTGCAGGGGGAAAGTATCGGAGATACGTCCCGCCTCTCGAATGGTTGCCCGGGGCGAGCAGTACAACAGCTTCACCCAGGACAGAAACTCCTCGCCAAAGCCAAACTTACCCATGACAGCCCAGAGATAATCCCACTCCACGCTATCAAACGCCTTTTGGGCGTCCAGTGAAAGCAAGGCTCTATCCCCCATATTTGACAAGGTTTGCATATTTAGGTATAGCCTACGTAAATTAATGGCCGTGGATTTTTGGGGCATAAAACCTGCCTGATCCGGGTGTATAATGGTGGAAATGGCACCATTAAGTCTGACTGCCAGAACCTTGGCCAATATTTTGATATCGCTCTGCAGGAGCGATATTGGTCTGTAGGAACCTGGGTCTAAAGGGTCTTTCCCCGGTTTTAAAATGAGGACGATACTGGCTCTGGTCATGGATTCGGGTAGTCTCTGGGTTTCCCTTGCATGATTGAGCACTATTAGGAGGCGAGGTAGAACTACCTCTGCATACTGTTTAAATACTTCCATTGGGAGCCCGTCGTCTCCCGGTGCTTTGGAATTAGGAAAGAGGCTAAGGGCGCCCTGTAATTCTTCCAGACTTATAGGGGAGTCCAGGAGTTTGCGCTGAGAGTCGGACAGTCCAGGCAGTCCAATGTCCCCCAGGTATGTCTCTAGGTCGGTTGAAGTGTAGGTCGCCCTAGATCGGTAAAGTTCTGAGTAAAATCTCACCAGTTCTGTCATGATCTGTGACTGTCCGTTTACCACTCTCCCACCCTCTGTGCGTAGGGCCCCAATGGACGGGGACATCTGAGAGGCCTGTGCTATTTTGGCCAACAGGCGGCCTGTCTGTTCACCCTCCTCATAGAAGGCCTGTCTATTAAAGAATCTTTTCCGGTCAGCTGTTTCCCCTGAGATACGAGTAACCGCCTCTTGAGCAGCCACCCATGCGTCTCTGGCCGCGTCTGAGGGGTCAGCAATGTATTCTGCTTCTAATCGGCTCGCCAGGCGGTCTGCCTGCTCTCGTATGGCATGTGTTCTGTCTTTAATGGTTGTCACTTCTGTAATCATAATGCCCCTGAGAAACGCTTTAAACGTTTCCCAGGTCAGTATGGGATCAGGATGGTCAGCATGGCGTCTCCAGAAATCCGAGATTTCATCTGCCACCCGTTCATGGGAGGGAAACAAGTTAAGCCAAAATGCATTGAGCTTCCATGGCGCCCTTTGTAGTGATACCGCCTGCCCAGCAAGCAGGGAGACCAACAGCGGTGAGTGGTCCGACACCCCCCTCACCAGATAAGCAATGTCCCCCAGCACGCGCTCTGTCTGTGGCGTGCAGAGGCACACATCAATCCGGGAGAGGGAGAGGTAGGATTTTGAGAAACACGAAAATTGTTTCTGGAGGGGATTGCGGCTGCGCCACGGATCCACCCATCCAAACTCTTCCACGAACTTCCGCAATGCCGTTCGGGCCCTGGTGCGGGAATCCGGGGGAGGCGGATGTTTGTCTAAGACAGGATCCATATAGCAGTTCAGATCGCCCACCAGAATAAACGGGACCCCTGGATGCTCCAGCTGGAACTCCAGTAGTACCCGTAGAACATCTGTGGAAAAGGGGGGGGGTATGTACACAGCAGCAATTATACACTGTAGTTGATAGACCTTGCATAGTAATAGCACATAACGTCCCTCCACATCAATCAGTTTATCCAACAGCTGGAAGGGTACGGCCCGGTGCACCAGTACGCTCACCCCCCTTGAAAAGGAGGTGTGAGTGGAATGGTACGCGCTCGCCACCCACGAGAAGCCCAGACAGGAGGCCGTCTCCGGAGTGAGGTGAGTCTCCTGGAGAGCATATATGGCAGGGGTGTGTTTTTTAAGAATAGTGCGCTTCAGGGGGCTCTGAAGTCCCCTAATATTCCAAGACATTACATACACAGTACCCATTTATCAAAACATATCACAGTATTCACAGGGTGTAATGTCATGTGTACCCTAGGCGCCGTAGGGAGTGTAAGGCTGCAATGCGCCAAGTGTGACAAAAAAAGAGGAAACCAGGTACCTGTACTCCGAGAGTAATACCTGAGTGTGTCCCGGGAGATGGGGTTATGTACGTCCCAGTCCTTCCTGTTCACGTGACCTGGTCCGTCCGAGGTTGAGCTGTGGTGCAAATAAGGTAAAAGAAAAAGGAAAAGAAAGTGCATCACTAGTGAACGTACCCAGGGGGCACTCCCATCACGGCTGCCATCTAGGGAGCGGAGGCCCCAACGTGGGGAGGAGAGCGCCCCCTTCTTCATCTGAAGGAGGATACAGTCATCTAGTTGAACATAACATGGGGGAGGCATAATAAGAACATAAAGCATTGGAGTGTTCAATTACTCTGGCCTCCCAACTGCCGCCCAAACTGCGGCTTGAACTTGTATAGTAGTGCAAAGTAGTAGTTCACTGAACTGTGTTGTAAAGTTATTTCACTTGCTCTCATCTCTTGTCGAATGTATAGGATAGTGGCTTCCCAGCCAAAGGGGTTTCAAACCTGAATGGGCCTTGGCCCCGGTGTGAGGACAGGGAGTCAGTCCCCGGGTGCTGCGTCCCTGCCCATCTGTCTAACAGAGTGCTCGTTGGCGTCCAGCCACGCAGAGGCCTCTGCGGCTCCTTCAAAAAAGTGGGCCTGGCCCCCCGCCGTGATCCGGAGTTTTGCCGGGTACAGCATAGCGTATTTGGCCCCCAGCCTCTGAAGCTTTTTCTTGACATCAGCAAATCTGGCCCTCCGTTTTTGTACTTCAGCTGAGTAATCAGGGTAGAATGAGATCCGGGCTCCATTATACTGTATATTACGTTGCTCTCTTGCCTGGCGCAGGATGATCTCTTTATCTTTGTAGTTAAAAATCCTGGCTATCATGGTGCGTGGTGGGTGGCCTGGTGGAAGGGGCCGGGACGGCACCCTATGTGCGCGTTCCACCGAGTATAGCGGGGTAAATACCTCCTTGCCAAATGCTTGTATCAGCCATTGCTCAACAAAGTCTGTGGGGTCCCTGCCCTCCGACTTCTCGGGGAGCCCCACTATACGGATGTTGTTTCTCCTCAAACGGTTTTCAATTTCGTCTGTTTTAATTTCGTTGCTTTAGTAATCCTGGCTGTGATTTGGGCCTCTCTCATTAGGGGTGTCAGCCTGTCTTCTATCGCACTGATGCGGCCTTCAGCAGCAGTGGTGCGTTCCCTTGTCTTCTGTAAATCATGTCTGATAAACCCCAGCTCCTCCTTTAGTCCTCCAAATTTATCTTGCAATATGTGCACCGAGGCTGTGCACTTTTGCACTGCCCTCAGTATGTCAGCTAGTGACGGCTGTGCTATCTCCTCGTCCTCCTCCTCTGCTTCTGGGAGACTCTGGCTGGGAGAGGGTGTCGGGCCTAGTGACTGTGTCTCATCCTCCTGTTGCGTGTGGAACGCTGCAGGGGTGGCCGTCATATCTTCCCCCTTATCCTGGGCTACTGGGGCTGTCAGCTTCTGGGTAAAGTACAGCATGTCCCTGGGGGGCTCTTTGGCAGCACCTTTGGGGGTTTTAGGAGGCTTACCCTGTTCCTTGGGCTTCTCCCATCCGCGTGTGCGCTGTGAAGATGGCGCGGCGGCGCCATGTTGAAAATCCGGCGGCCCGGTCTCCGCGGCCTTGCGGGTCTGCATACCCGTGGATTCGGCGGGTGAGAGGTCCGGGGGGTGCTGGAGGTGTCCCCGAGTTTAGCTGTGCCCCGTGCAGGGCGAAGTTTCTGGCTGGGAAGAGGATCTTTGCAGGATCTGAGCGGGAGCTCCGTGATGCACGTCTTCTCACATGCCGCTCTCGGCCACGCCCCCCAGAGGACTTTCTTATTGTGCTGAATTACCTCTACTTAAATGTAAGTGGTTATATGCACCTTATTTTTGTGGAATAAAATGCTTACTATCTTAACTCAGTGGCGCCTCTCTTCTGTGCTTTCTTTTACATGTACTTTGGAGTTTGCTCTCAACTTCCCGTTCTGAAGGCTGCCTTGGAGAGCAGCCCTCATCCTTGGAAGATTTGCCCTCTTGAAATTACGTTATATATATATATAAGTTCCGGAGAGCAGCCCTCATCCTTGGAAGATTTGCTCTCTTGAAATTACGTTTATTTATCTTTCCCGTATGTGATTTTTGCTTACAGCTAACATCAAATGAAATCATGTTATGGTCACTGCTACCCAGATGTTCCTTTATCTGAACATTAGTAATACACTCTGCATGGTTTGAGATTACCAAATCCAGCAGAGCATCATTCCTAGGTGGGGCCTCAATAAACTGGACCATAAAATTGTCCTGTAATAGGTTTATAAATGTTTGCCCTTTAACTGTTCCAGCAGTGCCATTACTCCAGTCAATTTCTGGGTAGTTAAAATCCCCCATTATTATCACTGTCCCAGCCCTTGCAGCCCTTTTTATCTGTGCAAGGAGCTGAGTCTCCACCTCCTCATTAACATTGGGTGGTCTATAACAAACTCCAATGATTAACTTTGAACTATGCACATCTGTATGCAGTTCCACCCATAATGCTTCAGACTCATCACACTTTTCATCCACCAGGTCCTCTTTCACACTTGCTTTGAGATTACTTCTCACATACAGACAGACCCCTCCACCTTTCCTTTTAACTCTGTCTTTCCGAAAGAGTGCATAGCCAGGAATATTTATAGCCCAGTCATGTGAGGAATGAAGCCAAGTTTCAGCAATACCGATTACATCATAGCTCTCCTGATGCACCAGAGCTTCCAACTCACCTATTTTGATTGGCAGACTTCTGGCATTAGTGAACAAACACTTTAATGCATTACTATATTTTGACCGGTCACATACTATCCTCTTGGGTGTTCCGAGATTGCAACTAGGACTTGCTACTATACTTACCTTGGGTTTATGTGCTTTGGTTACCCTACCACTAATGCCCCTAATATTAACCTCTGGAATATGTTCCACGCTGACTATTTCTATCTCTGGACCCTCCCCCCAATCGCCTAGTTTAAAAACCCCTCTAACTTTTTGGCCATCCTTATTCCCAGCTGATCTGCACCCTCCTCATTTAGGTGCAGTTCGTCCCTTCTATAGTACCGGTTATCGACTGAGAAGTCGTCCCAGTCCTCCAGGAACCCAAACCCCTCCTTACTACACCAGCTCTTCAGCCAACTGTTTACTTCCCTAATCTCCCTCTGCCTTTCTGGTGTAGCTTGATGTACCGGTAGTATTCCTGAGAATACTATCTTGGAGGTCCTTTTCCTCAATTTAGCTCCCAAGTCCCTAAAATCGTTTTTTTTAGGACACTCCATCTGCCTCTGACTTTGTCATTGGTGCCAACGTGCACCATGACAGCTGGGTCTTCCCCAGCCCCTCACAGTAATCTGTCCACCAGACCCGTGATGTGCCCAACCTGAGCACCCGGTTGACAACATACAGTTTGGCGCTTCAGGTCTTTGTTACAGATTGCCCTCTCTGTCCTTCTAAGAATTGAGTCCCCTATCACCAGAATCTGTCTTTCCTTTCCCTTTGCTCCCCCCAATCTCACTGGAGGAGTTCTTCCCCTGGCAGCTAGGAGAGTCCCTCAGCTCCAGCAGTGCTGGTACCTGACTGGTATCACCAATGTCACTCAATGGAGCATACTTATTGGGATGCTCCAGCCCTGGATCGGCCTCCCTGGTACTTCCCCCTTCCTGACTGTCACCCATCTACTATTTTCTAGTGCCTGCACCTCTTTGTCTCCACCCACCTCTGTTCTGGCCCCTGCCAGCACCTGCCATGTACGTTCCTGGCTCTCCTTTAGTATGGAGGGACTTGTCAGTGCTGACAGTTGCTTCCCCAGAATCAGAACCTGGGCTTCCAGGAAATCAATGTGCTTACATTTTGCTCAGCAGTATTCACCCTCGATCAGATGATCAAGGAAAGCATACATGCCGCAAGATGTACACCGAGTTGCCTCTCCACACCCCCCGGGCATCGTACCTATAAATTTAATGAAGATTAGAGTTTATACCCAGTCCAAATTACCGAACAACTAGCTTCCTGACACTAATACTCAACAAAACAATACACAGGTACTCGCAGACCAGCATGCGCCCACAATACACAAGTACTAACGATCCACACACACTACTCAGACAACACTCAGGTACTCACACTACACAGGTACTATGGCCCCTGTTACCACCTCCTGTTTTCAACTCCTGGTTTTAACTCACCACTTAGACAAGTTCCACTTGGACAGAGTTCCAACAGACTCAAAGATGAGTAGGCTCACAATGAGTTTGACAAAAGGTTATATATGCTTCAAGCACCTGTGACCAATTGACCACTCCCCTTAATTAGAGCCTGAAGAAAGCAAGGAAAAAAAACCTGTTTAAAAGGTGTCAGAAAATAGGTGTTAAAAAGCAACAAGGAAAAGCCCCAAAAAGAACCTAAAAATGCAAACCAGAAATCAAAAGCAGTCAAAAGCAAGTCTTGTTCACTCTCCACTCAGGGTCCCCCACAGTTTAGCTTCCAACCATCAGCCTGTTCTGCAAAAGTAAGCAAATTGGAGGTGGAACCCTTCTTCAAAATAACATGGTGCCACAGAACCCTGAATTTTGGTGCATGTGAATATGCAGGCAGGCAGTGGGGAGATGATGTGCTGTAACCTTTAGCAATCAAACAGTGAGCAGTAATGCTGTGCACTAACCTCTTGCAACCAATCAGTGAGCAGTAATAATATGCAGTAACCGCTAACAACCAATTAGTGAGTGGTATAGATGTTCAGTAACCTTTAGCAATCAACCAACAAGCAGAAGTCATGTGCTGTAACCTCTAGAAAATAACTGTGAGCCATAATGTGTCCTGTAACCTCTAGCAGCCAGTCAGTGAGCGGTAATGATACACTGTAACCTCTGGCAGCCAATCACAATCACTGCCTGATCTGATTCTGTAAACTGATTTTGAGTCTAGCTTCTATTTATTGTATGTCTCAAAGCATGTGGAGAGTGAAATTGCGTGGAAGAGGGGTCCAGAGAAAATGTTTGCCCAGGGTCCAATCAATATTAAAGACGGCCCTACTTTTACCAATTGAAAATATTTAGCGCATCTTGAAACAAAGAATACGACAAAGAAGACCCAGGACTGTTGAGCAGTTAGAATCCTATATCAGGCAAGAATGGGACAACATTCCTCTCCCAAAACTCCAGCAACTCATCTCCTCAGTTCCCAGATGTTTACAGAGTGTTGTTAAAAGAAAAAGGGATGCTACACCGTTGTGAACATGGCCATGTTCCAACTTTTTTGAGACATGTTGCTGCAATCAATTTCAAAATTACCTTATATTTTTCTTAAAATGGTACATTTTATGAGTTTAAACATTTGTTATGTTTTCTATTGTAAAAGAAATCATTGCATTCTGTTTTTATGTAGATTTTACACAGCGTCCCAACTTTTTGGGAATTGGGTTTGTATATTAAGATAATCTGTATTACTTTAATGTAAGATGTTGTATTCACAGCAAATGTCCACTTCAGAGGGCCTAATTCAGCGGTCTGGAGGGAAGGAAAGACCCTTTGTGCTGACAAGATCTTTCTTTGCTGGATCACAGCGTTATGGTGAGTTTTTGTGATTTATTTTCACCACACAGGTTTATAAATGAGAAAAGGATTTGATTTAAGGTAATGCTGGAAACAGTGTACAGATTAGTTGCAAACACTTAGCTGGGGAAAATTGTAGAAGATAAAATCTGAGATCAGACAGTCAAGATAATAACATTTGTAACAAACAGCTGGGGGGTATATCACCCCTTAGGGCCACAGCAGCCTCTATAATTGACATATTAAATACAAAATGAGAATTTATTTATGGTTGTGCAATGCTCAAACACAGCTTCTTAGTTTTGAATGTTAGACTGGTAGGCATTGTAAGCACATTTTCCTTAAATATGCTTTTTTATGGAGTCCACTGAAGATCACAAGTAGTCTTAAACCTTTGGGTTATACATTTATAATGCTGCCTTCATGGGATCGGACACTGGCAGACAAAATAAACTGTAGGTCAGCCCAGGATAGCAACTCCTACTACCAGCATGCCACAGTTTTGTAAAAAAGCAGTACCAAGAGCATGGACATAGGCACAGAGGCATGGCACCTGTGTCTATCAATGGACTCTATTAAAAAAATACTTTACGGTGAGTACAAAAATCCTATTATTATATCCTATTATTAGGGGTGAGTAACATGGCAAACACATTCTAAGTGGCTCAATAAAAAAATCAGGTCTGGTAACTGTCTATAGCACCAAGAAATACTGCTCAGGGGCTCTGGGCTTCAGCAAATTGGCAACCCACACTCATTTTGGTAGCATAATTATTAATGTGGAATGTAGGTTCCTTGCTAAAGAGAAACCAGAAAAAGTCGCGCTAGACTAATAAACGAAATACAAATAATAATAATATAATAGTGAAAATATTACACCAATGTGCTACTCGTGAATTGAAAACACAAATGGCATGGCTGTAAAGAAAGAATTATGGACAATAATCATGTGACAATAGTGAACAAAAATTTATTGAATAGCAAACTGTCAGTGTCTTTAAATTGTATAGATAATGCCTTAAGCAGTCCAGGGAAAAAAATCCTGAGGGAAATCCTGTGAACCAAAAATACAATTCCAAAAACTGTGTGTGCGCAACAAAGTAACAATCCAAATGGTATTGGTGACAACACAGGTAAAGTGACTGAAGTGTTCGGCAATCCCACCACCATCTGCAATGCTTGCTTACCAGCTTCCAGGAATTATGTGCATGTGGCTATTGCCCAGCCAGGGCCTTTTCCTCACGGCAGATAATACCAATCCCGTCGTCCTGTATGGGAAGGTTCCGTCTAGGCTGCTGGGCTATGGGCTCCAAATAATATCCGCTGGTGTCAGCTCTCAGTATCCCACAATGGGCATAGTAGGGGCTCACATATGAAAAAAAGGGATGCCAGAAAGAGATCATGGGTAAAACCAGTGTGGGCTGTTTTATTTAAAATTAAAGCACTACAAATGTGCATGAACTTAAAAAAGGTAAAAATAAGTTTGTGGCCGGCCGGCTGCAGTACTAACGCCCGTACTTCGTGACGTTTGCTCGCGGTGACGTCAGCACGTCACTCCTCCTACGACATTTCGTCACACTCCGGAGGTATTCATGGTGCCCCCGTGAATACGTCCGGAGTGTGACAAAACGTCGTAGGAGGAGCGACGTGCTGACGTCCCGTCACGAAGCCGGCCGGCCGCAAACTTATTTTTACCTTTTTTAAGTTCATGCACATTTGTAGTGCTTTAATTTTAAATAAAACAGCCCACACTGGTTTTACCCATGATCTCTTTCTGGCATCCCTTTTTTTTCATATGTGAGTCCCTACTATGCCCATTGTGGGATACTGAGAGCTGACACCAGCGGATATTATTTGGAGCCCATAGCCCAGCAGCCTAGACAAAACCTTCCCATACAGGACGACGGGACTGGTATTATCTGCCGTGAGGAAAAGGCCCTGGCTGGGCAATAGCCACATGCACATAATTCCTGGAAGCTGGTAAGCAAGCATTGCAGATGGTGGTGGGATTGCCGAACACTTCAGTCACTTTACCTGTGTTGTCACCAATACCATTTGGATTGTTACTTTGTTGCGCACACACAGTTTTTGGAATTGTATTTTTGGTTCACAGGATTTCCCTCAGGATTTTTTTCCCTGGACTGCTTAAGGCATTATCTATACAATTTAAAGACACTGATAGTTTGCGATTCAATACATTTTTTTCACTATTGTCACATGATTATTGTCCATAATTCTTTCTTTACAGCCATGCCATTTGTGTTTTCAATTCACGAGTAGCACGTTGGTGTAATATTTTCACTATTATATTATTATTATTTGTATTTCGTTTATTAGTCTAGCGTGACTTTTTCTGGTTTCTCTTATTTTTGTGTTATATCGCACTTGGTGTTGCTGCTATTTTTAAATTTTTTTATATTTTATTTTTTTTTGCAATATTGTCCAGCGCAGTTTTTCTAGAAATAATTTATCCTTGCTAAAGAACATTCTTTTTTCAAGTTGTTATGGGTAAAGTTCTGCTTTAACCACTTCAGCCCCGGACCAATTGTCAGCTTAAGGGCCAGAGGTCTTTTTTCAATTTCGCACTGCACTGCTTTAACTGGTAATTGCGCGGTCATGCAATGTTGTAACCAAACAAAATTTGCTTCCTTTTCTTCCCACAAATAGAGCTTTCTTTTGATGGTATTTGATTGCCTCTGTGATTTAAATTTTTTGCGTTATAAACGGAAAAGGATAGAAAATTTGGGAAAAAAAGATATTTTCTACTTTTTGTTATAAGAAAAACCTAATAAACTCAATTTTAGTCAAACATTTGGGCCAAAATGTATTCAGCCACATGTCTTTAGTAAAAAAAATGCCAATAAGCGTATATTTATTGGTTTGCGCAAAAGTTATAGCGTCTACAAACTAGAGTACATTTTCTGGAATTTACACTTTTAATTTATGACTGCCTATCTCATTTCTTGAGGTGCTAAAATGGCAGGGAAGTACAAAACCCCCCCCAAATGACCCCATTTTGGAAAGTAGACACCCCAAGCTATTTGCTGAGAGGCATGTTGAGCCCATTGAATAATTTTTTTTTTAGTCCCAAGTGATTGAATAAAGACAAAAAAAAAATTAATAAATAAATACATTTTCTAAAAGTTGTCACTAAATGATATATTGCTCACACATGCCGTGGTTATATGTGGAATTGCACCCCAAAATACATTTTGCTGCTTCTCCTGAGTACGGGGATACCACATGTGTGGGACTTTTTGGGAGCCTAGCCGCGTACGGGGCCCCAAAACCCAAGCACCGCCTTCAGGATTTCTAAGGGTGCAAATTTTTGATTTCACTCCTAACTACCTATCACAGTTTCGAAGGCCATAAAATGCCAAAATAGCACAAACCCCCCCAAATGACCCCATTTTGGAAAGTAGACACCCCAAGCTATTTGTTGAGAGGCATGGTGAGTATTTTACAGCTCTCATTTGTTTTTGAAAATGAAGAAAGTAAAGAAAACAT
Source organism: Lithobates sylvaticus (assembly GCA_028564925.1). Taxonomy (NCBI): domain Eukaryota; kingdom Metazoa; phylum Chordata; class Amphibia; order Anura; family Ranidae; genus Lithobates; species Lithobates sylvaticus. The sequence goes on along the minus strand of CM053038.1, from coordinate 139,670,318 downwards.
TTTTTTTTTTTTTTTTTTTCAATTTTGAAAACTTTGTGACAAAAAGCGAGATCTGCAAAATACTCACCATACCTCTCAGCAAATAGCTTGGGGTGTCTACTTTCCAAAATGGGGTCATTTTGGGGGGTTTTATGCCATCTGGGCATTCCATGGCCTCCGAAACTGTGATTGGCAGTGAGGCGTGAAATAAAAAAATGACACCCTTATGCCGCGTACACACGTGCAGACTTTTGCCGGCGGACTTAGTCCAGCGGACAATCCCGCCGGACTTTCCAGCTGGGTCCGCTGGACTTTCCGAGCGTGTGGACTTGCCCACACACGCACGGACTTCTCCGGCGGGACTTTTGAAAATGAACGGACTTGCCCACACACGGAGCAGTCCGTTCATTTCGAACGTAACTTCAGGTTACGTAGCTAGCGTAGGCAGTAAATGCCGCCGCGCTAGCTCCGTGACCTGGCATGGATTTAAAGGGTAAAAAGCACCCAAGGAGGTGTATGTGCTATCTTACACACAAACAGAAGGTAAAAGTGAAAAGCTAACCTGTGTGGCTGGTGTTAGTCTCTTCTGTGTATGTGCAACAGAAGTTCTATCAGAACAGCCTCTGTTGGTATGACTAAAAAATATTTTAAATAAACACCCAGGTAGGGCTGTTAAGATTTATGGGAAATATGCATATATCACGAAAGACTCTGTGAGAGGCAACCTGTATTCGTGTGATTTTCTAGCAAAAGTGTTATATATGCAAAATGTATATATAGAAAAAAGATTTTTTCATAAAGTTAGTAGACACCCTACAGAGCATTTACTGACATGTAGTTATATATTGTGTAATATGGGTGAAAAAACTTTGTGAGAGTTGGTGAACACCCTAATAAACGCCCGGCAGGGCTGTTCAACTATTGAGAAAAAATAAACTTATATTGAGAGGGGCTCTTTAAAAGCAGCCTCTGTGTGACTTTTGGCCCCGTGACGACGTCCGTTGATGACGAAACGCGTAGGGAGGAGGAGCTACGTCCTGACGCTATCGCAGTACGACGAGATCCCATTGCTACGGGCTGTATCTGCGAGACCGGCCGGCTCGCTTCATGCCTTTTATTGATTGCTACACTGTAAGTGTTTACTTTCTTTTACATAATTAAAATACCCCTGGATTTTATACTATGCGAGTTCTCTTTGATTCCCCTGGGTTCCAACTTGAAACTGGTCACTGAGATCGATCCCTAGCTGGTATTAGAGAAGGATCCTGGGCTGGGAGCCACTTAGGACGAGTCATCCAGATCGGCAGGATAACAGACGTTCTCTACAGTCCACCCCTGGCTAGGGTTGAGAGCCACCTGCCTAAACGGTCCCCTTAAAAAAGGGACCATTTAGTTCCGGTAAGGAGACAAGTTTGCCCTATGGTGGAGGTCTTCACTTTTCTTCTTGGTGATATACAAGTCACTTTTATCCAATCACATCTGGAGTTGTTATAGAGACTGTTTATTGCACGGAACTTATTTTTGCTTTATTGTGCTTTTCAAGACGCACCAACTCTTTTAGCAAAATCTTACTTGCAACCATTTATGCACTTTTGGTGAAACAGTTACAATTCAACTCTATAGGGATTGTGTTAATTTATACTCTGAGGACTATACCTGTATCTTGTCATTTGTGTAAACACTGGCAGCTCAGCAGGGTGTTTACTATCAGAACGTAAATTTTATTTTCTTATCGTTCTTTTTTTATTTAACCATTTGTGTCACTTAGGTTCACCGACTGTATCCTTCGGTATACAGTTTGCACCAACTTTGTGTCTCACGGCATATAGTTTGCATTTATTTTTAGGTTTAATTTACATTTCATGTTATTACATGTTCTGTAAGGTGTTTATTAATTTTACAGTTTGCACTCACTTTGTGCCTCACGGCATATAGTTTGTATCCATTTTCAGGTTTAATTTATATTTCATGATATTATATGCTCTGTAGGGTGTTTATTAATTTTTTATAGAAAGGAATTTTTTTACACCTATATCGCGGAATATATGATAGTATGTCACTAAATGTTTCATAGGGTGTTTATTAATCCCACTAATTTGTTCACACCTATTTTTTACATACTACCCTCCTTCAAAAAAAGTCACACAGAGGCTGCTTTTAAAGAGCCCCTCTCAATATAAGTTTATTTTTTCTCAATAGTTGAACAGCCCTGCCGGGCGTTTATTAGGGTGTTCACCAACTCTCACAAAGTTTTTTCACCCATATTACACAATATATAACTACATGTCAGTAAATGCTCTGTAGGGTGTCTACTAACTTTATGAAAAAATCTTTTTTCTATATATACATTTTGCATATATAACACTTTTGCTAGAAAATCACACGAATACAGGTTGCCTCTCACAGAGTCTTTCGTGATATATGCATATTTCCCATAAATCTTAACAGCCCTACCTGGGTGTTTATTTAAAATATTTTTTAGTCATACCAACAGAGGCTGTTCTGATAGAACTTCTGTTGCACATACACAGAAGAGACTAACACCAGCCACACAGGTTAGCTTTTCACTTTTACCTTCTGTTTGTGTGTAAGATAGCACATACACCTCCTTGGGTGCTTTTTATCATTTAGCGCAGCTCCTTTCCACACACAATTCTGACCTATGTAGTATAACATTTTTGAGCAGCAGCTTTATATACCTGGATAGCGCAACTTTTTTTCTATACATGGATTTAAAGGGACTCCCCACGCCGAAAAAAAACGGCGTGGGGGTTCCCCCAAATCCATGTCAGACCCTCATCCGAGCACGCAGCCTGGCAGGCCAGGAAAGGGGTGGGGACGAACGAGCGCCCTCAATATGGGGGGTGCCCTGGGGAAAGGGGGGCCGTGCGCCCCCCCCACCCCAAAGCACCTTGTCCCCATGTTGATGAGGACAAGGGCCTCTTCCCGACAACCCTGGCCGTTGGTTGTCGGGGTCTGCGGGCGGGGGCTTATCGGAATCTGAGAGCCCCCTTTTATAAGTCCCGGAGGATGCTGGGACTGTGACATCGCAAGGGGGCGGGGTCACCATGTGACATGAACATGTGACCCTGTCCCCATGCCCCTATATAAGTCCCAGCGCAGCGCGGCACAGGCATTCCGGGCAGAGAGAGCGTCGGGTCAACATCGGAAGAAGAAGAAGAACAAGAAGAAGGACAAGAAGAAGGAGAAGGCGCCGGCGGCGCGGAAGACGACGACCGCCGCAAGAACAGAAGAGACCCCCGGAAGACCCCCGAAGGCGGATCGAGACCCCCAGACGACGGCGGCGACGACGAAGAAGGTAGCCGGACTCCTCCGCTCGTGAAAGACCTAGGTAAAAGAGCAGAAGAGAGCGGAGGAGTCCGGCGAGAAGACCCCCAAGACGGAAGAAGACCCCCGGAGCAGTGCAATAAAATATTTTTTCAAAAGTGTGTGTGTTTTTGTACTTTACATTTTACACCTTAGGTGAATGGGTAGGGGTACATCGTACCCCATACTCATTCACATAGGGTGGGGGGCCGGTATCTGGGGGCCCCCTTATTAAAGGGTGCTCCCAGATGCCGATAAGCCCCCGCCCGCAGACCCCGACAACCAACGGCCAGGGTTGTCGGGAAGAGGCCCTTGTCCTCATCAACATGGGGACAAGGTGCTTTGGGGTGGGGGGGGCGCACGGCCCCCCCTTTCCCCAGGGCACCCCCCATGTTGAGGGCACGCGGCCTGGTACGGCTCAGGAGGGGGGGGGCGCTCGTTCGTCCCCACCCCTTTCCTGGCCTGCCAGGCTGCGTGCTCGGATGAGGGTCTGACATGGATGGGGGGAACCCCCACGCCGTTTTTTGCGTGGGGAGTCCCTTTAAATCCATTTCAGCTTACGGAGCTAGCGCGGCGGCATTTACTGCCTACGCTAGCTACGTAACCTGAAGTCACGTGCTAAATGAACGGACTTGCCAATGAGCGGCAAGTCCGTTCATTTTCAAAAGTCCCGCGGACTTACCTTCTAACGGCGGGATTGTCCGCCGGACTGCCAAGTCCAGCGGATAATTTTAAAACCAAACTTAAAACTTTGGCGCCAAAAAGTCCGCCGGAACCCACACACGAGGGGATTATCCGCTGGACTTCAGTCCAGCGGATAATCCCGCGGGATTGTCCCTTCGTGTGTACGCGGCCTTAGAAAGCCTGAAGGTGGTGCTTGGTTTTTGGGGTCCCGTACGCAGCTAGGCTCCCAAAAAGTCCCACACATGTGGTATCCCCGTACTCAGGAGAAGCAACAGAATGTATTTTGGGGTGTATTTCTACATATGCCCATGACATGTTTGAGCAATATATCATTTAGTGACAAATTTAAAAAAAAAATATATATATATTTTTTTTTTTCATTATTCAATCTCTTGGGACAAAAAAAAAAAAAATATTTAATGGGCTCAACATTGCTCTTAGCAAATAGCTTGGGGTGTCTACTTTCCAAAATGGGGTCATTTGGGGGGGGGGTTTGAACTGTCCTGGCATTTTATGCACAACATTTAGAAGCTTATGTCACACATCACCCACTCTTCTAACCACTTGAAGACAAAGCCCTTTCTGACACTTTTTGTTTACATGAAAACATTTTTTTTTTTTGCAAGAAAATTACGTTGAACCCCCAAACACTATATATATTGTTAAAGCAAAGGCCCTACAGATTAAAATGGTGGGTGTTGCATTTTTTTTTTCCACACAGTATTTGCGCAGCGATTTTTCAAATGCATTTTTTGTGGAAAAAATACACTTTTTTTTATTTTAATGCACTAAAACACACTATATTGCTCAAATTTTTGATGAAATAAAAAATATGATCTAAGGCCGAGTACATGGATACCAAACACGACATGCTTTAAAATTGCCCACAAACACGCAGTGGCGACAAACAACTACATACATTTTTAAAAGCCTTTAAAAGCCTTTACAGGATACCACATTAGATTCACGGCGGAGGCCTACTGCTAAAATTACTGCCCTCGATCTGACCTTCGCGGTGATACCTCACATGCATGGTGCAATTGCTGTTTACATATGACGCCAGACCAACGCTTGTGTTCGCCTTTGCGCAAGAGAAGGGGGGGCAGGGGTGCTTTTTTTTTTTTTTTTTTTTTTAGTTTTTTTTTTATTTATTTAGCTTTTTTATTTTATTTTTAAACTGTTCCTTCCGTTTTTTTTCTTTGTTATCATTTTTATTGTTATCTCAGGGAATGTTAATATCCCCTATGATAGCAATAGGCAGTGACAGGTACTCTTTTTAAAAAAAAATTGGGGTCTATTAGATCCTAGATCTTTCCTCTGCCCTCAAAGCATCTGACCACACCAAGATCGGTGTGATAAAACGCTTTCCCAATTTCCCAATGGCGCGGTTTATATCCGGGAGGGGGGACATTCCCTCCCACTGCTTGTAAAAGCAGTCTAGAGGCTAATTACCCGCTAGAATTGCTTTTACATGAAAGCCGATCACTGGCTGAAAAGAATGATACCAAAATAATACCTAAACCTGCAGGCATCCTTCTGGTATAACCATTCAAAGTCCAGCAACATACTGGACATATATTGTAATCTTTTTATTCATGCAGCCTCTTGGCTGAACGAAAAAAAGAGATTGATTGGTGGGTATGCCCACCATTAGAATACCTCCCTTCATCCACCCACTTCTAATGATGGGCATACATGCACCATTTATATATGCCGAAGCATGGGGGCATCCTCCCGCAAAAGTTATGCCGTGTACACACGGACGCACTTTTCCACGGGGCAAGCCTCCGTCGGAATTTCGACCATATGTACGTGGCATTAGGAGCCAATCGCTCCTCCGCCCCTGCTGCCCCCATGCTTTGGCATATATGCTCTTTTTTTTAACTGTGGTGGTGAAATCACCTCCTACAGCGTTGGAGTCGCGGCTTTATGTATCGTGGGAGCAAACGCTGTTGCTGTCAAGATAAATAAATCCGCGCTGCAACTGAATGGCGCACCTGAAAACAAAAAAATGGTTAACAATAAAACACAGTAAACAAAATTACATACCTGAAAAGCAAGCATGATAAAACATAATAAAACATTGCAGAATAGAATGGAGTAAAAAAAAGAGCAACAATAGAGAGAGAATATATATAGAGAGAGAGAGAGAGAGAGAGAACAATAAAACGACAACTATTTTTGTTTTTTTTATTTTATATATTTTTTGGAGATTCACAGGTAAAAAAGCTCCTGACTGTTAGCGACTGAATCAAAACGCTACCACAAAAAAATTGTTAGCGATCGCAGGGATCAGGCCTGACTCTGCGAACGCTGCAGTTATGTGTGCTTAGTGTTTTGTAAGTGACAGTGATCGATCGATACTGCACTTGGGTGGGCTGGGCTGGACTGGGCGGAGGGGGAAAACGCAGGTGCTAGCAGGTTTCTGGGCTGATCCCGCTAACAATGCGTTTTTTGGAACCCTAAACTGCTGGGACGCTAGTATAGATCTGATCAGATCAGATATTGATCTGTTCATATACTGTACCACTAAGGGAGGTGTATGCTTTGCGCGTGGGTGTTTGCGGTACTGGCACTAACCTGGAGCGACGCAGACCTTATTTGACCCTAAAACCTAATTGATATCACCCGCCGGGCGATCAGGGGGTTAAACCTTTATTGGGTAATAAATGGCGGGTGCCCTGACAGTATAAAAAACAAACTAACTAACCAGCGTCACCCGTAACAGTTATACGGTGATCACTGGTGAAAGGGTTAACTAGGGGCAATCAGGGGGTTAAAACCTTTATCAGGTAATATATGGGGGTACCTGAGGCTATATAAAAACCTGACGGGGAACCTAAATGACTAACTGGATCACTGGTGAAAGAGTTAACTCTAGGGGCAATCATTAGGTTGTAATATGGGGGTACCTGACCTATAAACCTATTTATGATACTATATAAACCTGGCGGTTAACCTAAAAAAAAAACTGGCTACCTAGCGGCACCAGTGACACTAATGCAGCGATCAGAAAAACGATCGCTTAGTGACACTGGCAAAAGGGGGTGAAAGGGTTAACTAGGGGAAATCAGGGGGTTAAAACCTTTATTGGGGGGGGGGTAGGGGGCTACCTTAGACCTAAAGGGGCCTAAAACTAACTGCCCTGACAGTTATTTCAGTCACACTGACACTAAATGCAGTGATCAGTAAATAAATAATCACTGCAATCAGTGACACTGTGACTGGGGGGTGATCTGGGGGTGACATGGGGGTGGAATGTGTGCCTATGTGTCCTGGTGTCAGTGTAGTGTTTGTGCACTAACCTGGATTTCTTCTCTCCCCGGCGTCCCGATCAGAAAGACCGACACGCCGAGCGTGACATCACTTCCGCCTGCCTGTATTTACAATACAGAGGCAGGGGAAGCTTTTCATTCGCCAGGAGCGATCGCAAGGGGGTGGCCAGAAACCACTGGCCGTCCCCTCATCTCGGATCGCTCCTGAAGCGATGCCGACCGCCCCCGTCGGCGGGGGGTGGTCCGATCGGACCCCCCACCCGCCGGAAGAATGTCACGTACAGGTACGGGATTTTGCCTGTACGTGCCATTCTGCTGACGTATATGTACATGGGGCGGTCGGCAAGTGGTTAAAGAACATGTGAACCGAAGACCAGGTAGTAGCCTCGCTTCATCTCACTTTACCTGCTTCATTCTGGAGACACAGGGAACTGCTGCACCCACGACATCCATTAGGTTTGGCTGTTGACTGTCTGGCCAGCTTCTGTATACCTGGTGTATCAACCTTTAAGCATTTAAATTAAGCATTTCAACCTTTAAAAGAATTTCTGCATTGTAAAATTTAACTCGTAAATCTCAAAGTGATTTGATCCGTGGTGGTGTGTCCCTCGAGACTGCTCCTGCCTCCCTTTTCGGGGGCATTTCTCGGACGCGGGGGTTTTATGTGGACATGGTTTATTTCCACCTTGCTTTGCCTTTATGACGCTGTTTTGGCGTCTCAGTTTCCTTTTACTTGCTGAGCTATGATCTCCTCTGTTTGAAACATGAAACACATGAGATTGTTTGTTTGTATTCATCTGGAAATCCCCAGCCCATCTTTCCCTGAAGAAGACCATTACTTCATTTGTTGAAACACGTTGGATTTCCTCTGTCTTCCCGACAGTCGATTTGTGCCTCTTTGGACTGCTTCCTTACATCATGTATTTTAGTTTTATTCATTTTTGTATTATGTAATTTACTCTTTGTAATAAATTTGTAATTCTTTTTTCACAAATCTCTTATTTGTCTGAGTGTACATGGTCCACTAAAGTCCCACTTTTTGAGGAATCCTGTTTTTACAGGTAGTAGCCTCGCAAACCTAAGAAATAGTTGCTTGATGTAAAAACAATCTAGATCTAGTAAAGCGCACATTGAAAGGAAAGGGTATAACCCAATCTTTGAGACCATAAGCTTGAAACCTAGATAGGAAAAAGGGAAGTCTGGATGGCCGCACTTCAGCAAAAACTTCTTTATTAGGCAAAAGATAAAATCCAAAGTAGTGACATCTCATGCGATACAGCAAAACAGCAACAGTAGCTTACGCGTTTCACGCCTCAAAGGCGCTTAGTCATAGCTAAAGATAGAATGCAAAAAACAAAACATATATAGCTAAAGTCAGGTGACCGACATTGACCAAACAGCCAATCAGGGCACTACAGCTTGATCATTCTGGTGATTGCATTCAAAAGATCTCACCTGGCTGCAGCAGCCCACACCCAAATCCCAAAAGAAAAAAACATTGGAATAAAGGTATGGGTGGGACAGCCAGGATAAAGACCAACAACAAATTACATGCCAATAAAATGTATATAAATGTGTGGTTAGTACAAAAATACAGAAAAAATACATACAAAGAGAATAAGTATGTGTACAAAAACGTAGGTGTCAACATTGTGGTCCACTGTATAAAGGCTGCAAAAACAAGGGTATATGCACAATTCAAAAAAGAAAAACATAATTAAATCTGAAGAATATGTACATAATATCCAAGATGGGAATGGGTAGAAGATGATACAAAAGAGACCGGCACAAACTTCCAATATGAAAAAACGGGATACCGTATACAATGAAGAACAACCCACGTAGATGTTTGAGGTAAAACCAAAAATGGCAAAATTCCAAAATGCAGCACAACACAAAATCGCATTAGGAGTGTAAAAAAGGAACCCACATCTGTCACCGCAATAAGATTTAAAATGGCGGTAGATGAGGATCTATATAACCATTCAGGCTGTGCTGTGGCATATGGAACATAGCATGTAAAAAGTAAAAAATATATGTAAGAATATATACACGCATAGAATATATATAAAAATACATATATATAGGTACCCTGAAGGAATTCAAAATATGATAATAACACTACATTAATTTGAATTGAAACCCCAAATAAACCTATATAATAAAACCTGCGAGTCTGTATGGATGAACTGTGTATATGACACAGAATGCAATGAATGTAATAAAAAGGAACGGGATGTACATACAGCGATTCAATGTGAATCGCAAGCAAATATGTGACCAAAAAATATATATGTATATGATCAGGAAATATATGTATATAAGGAGTTCCCGTGTTATTAGCGACACATGAATGTGAAAAATGCAAAAAAATACCAAAAAATGCAAAAGATGCAAAAAAATGCAAAAAATGCAAGAAATCTGAGCAAATAGAAACCCCGTGTTTATGGCACTGAAATGAAACCTAAAGAGAGAAAGTCCAATGTAAAATATACTGTGTAATAAAGTATATAATATATAGAAGTCTACAGAATAGACCTCCATTTATAATATAAAATCAGTAAAGCCCAATAGTAAATGGAGGAAATGGATGTCAAAGCTGGACTATAGAACAGCAGTAGAGCCTTATTAATACTATAGATCTAGAACAGATTATCTTGAAACCTAGATACTCAAAATAGTGAGTCAGATTCAGCGATCATTTCTGAAGGATCAGAATCCATCCAAATTACTGTAAAGTCTGGACAATCAAAAACATGTTGTCCAGTAGAAACTGTTTCGTCAACAGAGGGTTGTCTAAGTATCAAACAGTAGGAATGACAGAAGAGTGCAACAGGGTGCCTACTTGAGGTGCAAATGAGAGTCCAAAAAGGCAGGGCCAAAACTGGTAATGCAGGGGTCCCACAGCAAAGTGTAGGAATTGCTGATGGGAAAATTAAAGCTAAGTATCTTTGATGTCCACAGAAGCCATAAAGTCTCCCTGGTGAAGGGAGGTGATTACAGATTTGATGAATTCCTTTTTGAATTTCTGGACCTGAATGAAGACATTCAGAGCATTGAGATCCAAGAAGTCATCTTTGATAATATTATCAAGAGTAAATTTGAACAGACCTAATCCCTCGAAGACCATATGGATCATAATTTTTTTACACAAGGACTATGCAGTCCAGAACTTTAGCCAAAATGTCTCTAATGCTGTGTACACACGATTGGACTATTCGACGGACTGAATTCCGGAGGACTTTTCAACGTCGAATCGGACTTGTCTACACACAATCACACCAAAGTCTGATGGATTCGACCGTGATGACGTACGACCAGACTAGAATAAGGAAGTTCATAGCCAGAAGCCAATAGCTGCCCTAGCGTCGGTTTTCGTCCGTCGGATTAGCATACAGACGAATGGATTTTTCGACCGGACTCGAGTCCATCAGAAAGATTTGAAACATGTTCTATTTCTAAAGTCCGTCTGATTTTTCGACAGCAAAGGTCCGATGAAGCCCACACACGGTCGAATTGTCCAACAGATTCGTTCTGTCGGACCTTTGCTGTCAAAGTCCGGCCGTGTGTACACGGCATAATAAGATTTACACCTGTTCAGAGCCCCTTTCTCTGCTGAAACAGACTATGTGCATCTTTACAAAGTGACAGACTGCCTGTCTGTCACAGTGGGGAATGATACAAGAGACTTTCAGCAAACCCATCAAATTACAACTGATGTTTACCAATACACCCACCTGTTCCAAGTGTTCAGTAAGCAAGAAGTCAACGGCAACAGTGGCTATCTCTCTGTTAAGGGATTTTGACTAGTCAGACATGGTCTGAGAAAGTAAAGTCAAAGCCAGTATTGGGTACACGGCAGGGCCTGTCAATGAGAACACAGCTCTGTCTGTAAAAAGTGTTTCCAAATGCTTTTTGGTTGGGTTCTTAAAGACAGGTGTGTCCTCTACTGGAAAAATAAATGCCTTATTGTGGCGTGAAACACCTGAATCCACAGTGGGAATGGGCCATTTCTGTACAAAATCCTTACCAACCAGATACAAGTTTAATAAGTGCTTGGAGGAAGAAAAAACTTGTCAAGATGTCTGCAATCTCCATAGAGAAATAGCTGAATAGCAGGTGCACTGTAGAAGCAGCAGGCTGATTGTCTGGTTCAGGGGTCTCCAAACATTTTAATCAAAGGGCCAGATTACTGTCCTTCAGACTTTAGGGGGGCCAGACTGTGGCCAGTGGGACTAGAAAATGCCCTGTTAGTGGTAGTAAGAAAATTAAATAGCATCGGTGGTCAGTAGGTGGTAAAGTAGTGCCTCATCATTGATATTGGTGGGAGGAATTGTGCCCCATACCTGGTGTTAGTAGAAGGAATAGTGAAATACTGAATATTTAGAGAAATAGTGCCCCATTGTTGGTGCAAGTGAGACAAATATTGCCTCATCATTGCTGTCAGTGGAAGGAATCATGCCCTATTGTTGGTGTCAGTGGGAGTAAAATTGCCCCATTGCTGGTGTCAATGGGAGAAAAAGTGCCCCTTTGTTGGTGTCAGTGAGAGGAATAATGCCCCATTGCTGGTTTCAGTGGAAAGATCAGGGCCCTAGTGGAGGGAATAGCGCCTCATCACTGGTGTCAGTCTAAGAAATGGAGCCTCATTGTTCGCGTCATTAGTAAGAATAATGGCTCGTATTAGTTGGAGGAATGACCAGATAAAGGCAAGCAAAGGCCACAGTTTAAGGACCACTACCCTAGTTTTAGAGTGGTGTGCACTATATCAATAAGGTCTCCTTCAGTTTGGGACAAATGGCAGTAGACTGCATCTCCTCAAGGGTAAGCTGATCAGTGAAGGACTGGAGCAACTTGAAATCAGTCAGAGTCTCTGGGGCCAATGGCACAGAAGCCACTATTGTGGTAGGCAAATTCGAATTTGCATTAGAAAGAATTATGGAAAATTTCCAAAAACATGTTCATCAGAGAGGATATACTGGATACAACAAGATTTTATTAGGTATTATCCACAACACAGACCAGAATACAAAAATGTATATAAATGTATTTATAAAGTACCCCTCCAAAAACACCCCATTAAAATTAAGACAAGGTCTTAATGGGACACCAGTGTCTGCACTCATGAGCTTCATCCATTCATTCCACACATATCAATCTATTTGAAAAGTTAGAAAACCATGCATGGTACCAAAAAAAGTTCATGATTTATAAATTTCAAAATATTATGATTATTATGTAGTTAGATGGTCTTTCTCAAAAATTAGCTGACATGTTGATTGACTCCACTAGAACGAAAAGGACAATATCAGCTGAAAGTGTCCCATAGCTTTCCGCTTAGAGTTTGGGATGACCGTGTGTGATTTAACAAATCCAAGCATATACAGAGACCACTTGTTGAGACTTCAAGCAGCAACGTATTCACCACCAGGTGTATCAATGAAGCAATATATTGCTTCATTGATACACCTGGTGGTGTATAATAATCATAATATTTTGAAATTTATAAATCATTAACCTTTTTTGGTACCATGCATGGTTTTCTAACTTTTCAAATAGATTGATATGTGTGGATTGAATGGATGAAGCGCATGAGTGCAGACATCGGTGTTCTATTGAGACCTTGTCTTAATTTTAATGTGGTGTTTTTGGAGGGGTACTTTATAAATACATTTATATATATTTTTGTATTCTGATTCTGTGTTGTGGATAATACCTAATAAAATCTTGTATCCTGTATATCCTATCTAAGGAACATCTTTTTGGAAATTTTCCATAACTTTTTCTAATATGTCTGTGTTCAGAGGATAACAACCCCAGGCGGGTGTTTATTGGTTTAATACCAATCGCCCCCGGCAGACGGTGTGAACAGATTGTTTTAATAAGGTAGCTATATGGGACTAAACCTCCGTTAACCCTAGTGATCTGGACAAGAATGGATAAGTCAGTGTGTATTTGCTCTTTGTTTGTTTATTCAAATTAGAATTTGCAGGAGAGGGCACAGGAGCATGCTTGTATCCTCCGCGATCAGAGTTCGCAAATATCTGGGTGATTCGGGCCATAAAGTATTGCATGAACATGGTAAAGAACTTAGCTGAAGGAGCAGAGGATGCAGCCATGTCTGACTGAGCTAAAGAGGATTCCAAGGGGGCGTGTCCAAGATGGCGATGGGCGCAGACGCGTGTTAGCTGAGCTCCCGGCTCCGACTCACCATCCTGCCTTAATCCGGGTACATCAGACCCAATACTGAGGAGATATCTACCAGCAGTAGCAGCGGAGACAGCGGGCGATGCCCGGGGGGAAGAAGTACGGCCAGAAAAAGACCGCCAAGCCGACTGTGAGTACCCGACCCGCGACGCGGCCTACATCCCAGGCGCCCCACCACATGGAGACTCAGACGGATTCCCCGCCGGACGGCACTATACAGACCGGCACCGCGGCCTTTGACGCCCTAATGCTGGCAATCTCGATAGATCATGTCCAGATTGAGACAGCCCTCATACGGAGGGACATGGACAAATTCCGTGACCGCGTGGCGGAGGCGGAGAGGCGGGTATCGGAGGTTGAGGACGTACAGCGGGACCATCATGGGGACATCCAGGCCTTGAAGATGAGGGTAAAAACCTTGGAATCAAGGGCGGAAGATGCCGAGAACCAGAACAGGCGCAACAACCTGCGGGTTCTCGGCCTTCCGGAGGGGGCAGAGGGCAACAACCCGGTGGAGTTTATGGAGAGGCTCCTACCAACCCTGCTCCCTGAAGCCCGGTTTTCCCCGCACTTTTCTATTGAGAGAGCCCACAGGATGCCGGCAAGCAGAGGACCCCAGGGAGCCCCACCGCGTACTTTCATATTTAAGCTGCTTCACTACCGTGACTGGGACACAGTCCTCCGTGCGGCAAGACAGCAAGGAGAGCTGAAATTTGAAAATACCAGACTGCTAATATTTCCGGACTATTCTGTGGAGACACAGCGCCAGAGAAAATCCTTTGATCAGGTCAGGAGCCTGCTGGGCCAAAAGGGGGTCAAGTATAGCATGCTCTTCCCCGCCCGCCTGAGGGTTCAAGACGGAGAGAAGATACAATTCTTTACCTCACCCAGGGAAGCGGCAGCATGGGCAGAAGCTCTCCCCCGCTAGTCTCACATCAGGTATGCTGACAACCCCAGACCGGATTACATGACCAGTTCTATGCAGCGGATGCCCACACTTTGCCCCCCTTGACATGGCTGATAGTTCTCTGACTCTAGTCGGAGTGACGGTTCCCGTTGGCTGACTTCCCGGGCTTGTGGCGGCTGGTTCCCCTCCCCCCCATCTCATGGATGGTCGAACCTGCTGCTGGTTGCTCCTACAGACCCAGGCGGGGGGGAAGCTTCATGACTGTGAGCCCTGGCTCTCTTTTGGTCCCCCCCTCTCTCCCACCCCCCCCTTGAAGAGACTTATGGACCGGCTGTATGCGATCTCCACCTTACCTTCCTGCCTTGCAGAGCCGGGGGGATTTACCAAAGCTGTTCCTGGCTGGACAACCTGGAGCGAGCTACGCTCCCCCTCCGGTTCCCTGTTTTGTTACTCCAGGCTCTGGACACCCGTGGTGAACTTTTCCCTCTGCCTGCACTTACTCATGGGGGGTGATCCCGTGGGAACCCGGTACAGTGGGGGGGGGGGAGCTGGTGGCACGGGTATATCCTGGATAACTCTTCACATGATCGGGACACCTACTGGCCCTTTCTAATGTTCCTCCAACGGAGCTGTTTTTTGGGGAGGGTTAATCCGCAGCCACTCCAGCTGTGCCAAAAGGGCGGTCATGAGACTGTAGGGTCTGGGATGATGTCAATTATTTTCTCACTGTATGTCCTAATGTTCTGAAGTGTGTGCCCCCGGGGACCCGGGTGATATGTACCAAAGTATCCTTCTGTTCTGTGGAGCGAGCACTTTGCCCCACAGCGCAGCCACAGTAGGAGGTTGACACCTCTTGCACATTGCCCCCAAGTTAGGCTTTGAGCCAACATCTGTTTGGGAATGGAGACCTTCCCCCGAATTCGGGGGGTGGGGGGGGAATTATTACAGTTGGCCTGCGGTTGCAGCCCCTAAGTTTACATGTACAATCTTCCTGTATCTGTTGACAGTACTGCTCAGTATTAAGATGGTTGATGCTGCATACTCAGTGTTGGGCTCTGGGACCCTAGCCGGGTCCGGAGTGCAAGGTACAAGGAGCCTGATCTCTAAATTATATCCTGCAATGTTTTCTCACATCATTCATGTCTTCTCTTAAGATACTCTCCTGGAACACGAGAGGCCTTAACTCACCAATTAAAAGATCCCTGGTCTTTCAGTTTGTTAAATCCTACCATCCTCACATATGCGTGTTCCAGGAGACGCATCTGGTGGGAAAGAAGACATTTAGTCTGAAGAAGCCATGGGTGGGGCATCACTACCATTCGACTCATTCAACATTCTCACGGGGCGTCAGTATTCTAGTTTTGAAGTCACTCCCCTTCAGGCTCCTTGACCTGGCTCTGGATCCGGAGGGTAGGTACGTGGTAATGCATGCACTGATACACAACGTCCCATGGGTCATAGTGGGCCTGTATCTGCCACCCCTGGCCTCTTTACATGTATTGAACCTTATCACTGCCAAGATAGCAGAGTTCTCCACGGGCAACGTAGTTCTTCTAGGTGATTTTAATTTGGTCCCTGACGCGGGGATTGATAGACTCCACTCTGCTGGCACGACACGCCAGGGACTGGCGGACTGGGCCGACACGTATGGGTTTACAGACGTCTGGCGCTGGAAGAACCCCCAGGCGAGGGCATATACCTGTCATTCAACGACTCATAGAACCTTTTCACGCATTGATTTGGTCTATGCGAGCAGCCCTGTGCTCCCCAGGGTCCGGGATGTCAAGATCCTCCCAAGGGGTATCTCGGATCACACCCCTCTCCTGGTAGACATTGAAATCTTGTCTGCCCAGTCGGACAAACTTTGGAGGTTGTCTAGATACTGGGTGTCGGATGAGGGGGTGGAACCGAGATACGGCCAGGAACTGGAGATGTATTGGAAGGTGAATGAAGGCACAGCTTCGGCCGCTTCGGTCTGGGATGCCTTCAAGGCCTATTCAAGGGGACAGTATCAGACCATCATTGCGGATGTTCGTAGAGAGCGCAGGAAAGAACTTACCGCCACAGAGGCAGAAGTTGTGAGGCAAGAGGCTGAGTATGTGCGATCCCCAGACCCCCAATCCTATACTAGGTTGCAGTCCTTGTCCAGGGAGGTTCTCTTGCTGCGTACGGCTCTGACGCAAAAGAGACTTTTACACCAAAAACAAAGGATATTTGAGCAGGGGGAAAGGACTGGCCACCTGCTGGCTTGGCTCTCCAAAGAGCAAACAGTAGGTATGACCATCTGCCAGATCCAACCTTCTGACGGCCCCCCCTTATCCACTCCAGAGGAGATTAATTCCGAATTTGCCTCCTTCTACCAGAATTTGTATCGCTCTCGAGTGGATTACGACCCCCTGGCCCTGGTGACCTACCTTGATAGCGTAGACGTCCCGTCCCTCACCCCAGCCTATGCTAGGACCTTAGACGCCCCCATTAAGATTGAGGAGATACAAAAAGCACTAAAAATGATGCAGACGGGGAAAACACCGGGACCGGATGGCTTCCCGGTAGAGTTTTATAAAGCGTATGCGGAACAGTTGGCCCCCAGATTCCAATCCCTACTTGCTGAGTTCATGAAGGGTGGCTGCCTTCCGGACACAATGCAGGAAGCGGTGATAGTGGTTATCCCGAAGCCGGGTAAGGATCCTGCTTCGTGTTCGTCATATCGCCCTATTTCCCTCCTTAATGTGGACGCCAAAATCCTTTCTAAGGTCCTCGCCAATAGATTAAACATGGTCATCACTGCCCTAATCCACCCGGACCAGACGGGCTTCATGCCCGGAAGAGGGACAGACATAAATATCCGTAGGTTACATACCCACATTGCACTTGCTTCAGGGAGGGGAGCTGGAGTGGTGGCCTCACTCGACGCCGAGAAGGCATTCGACTCGGTTGAGTGGGGCTACCTATGGGCTGTTCTCAAGAGGTTTGGCTTCGGGCCTGGGTTCCTGACTTGGCTCTGGATGCTGTATGCCCGGCCGAGGGCCCGGGTCCGCACCAATGGGACCCTCTCGGGGGAATTTACGCTGGGGAGGGGAACGAGGCAGGGATGCCCGCTCTCCCCGGCTTTGTTTGCACTGGCTCTGGAACCCCTGGCATCCCTTCTCAGAGCTAGCAAATCCATAAAAGGCATACAGGTGGGTAACCTGACGGAAAAAATCTCCTTGTATGCGGACGATTCACTCCTTTATTTGGCAGACGCCTCTGATTCATTAAAGGCGGCATTGGCCCTATTTGATGAATTCGGACACTTTTCGGGAGTTCGCATAAATTGGAGTAAATCTGTCTTATTTCCCTTATGTCCATCCATGCCTCAGGTTGACACGGGAACCCCTTTGAAATGGGTGGATGAATTCACTTACTTAGGAGTGAAGATAGGACACAGCTTGGCAGGATACCTAGACAAAAATGTGTACCCACTGTTATCACAACTCCAGCAGAAGTGTTCTGTCTGGAAATCCCTCCCGTTGACACCAGTAGGAAGGGGCAATCTTTTAAAGATGATCTATTTACCAAAGTTCCTCTACTTCTTTAGGCAGACCCCGACTCCGATCCCCAGATCCTTTTTCCGACGTCTCGATAGCATAGTGATCTCCTTCCTCTGGGCTGGGAAGACCCCGAGGGTGGCACTTAGTATACTTTACCTCCCATTGTCTGGAGGAGGCTTAGCGATGCCCAACTTCCTAGCTTACTATTGGGCTGCGGTCCTGGTGACAATAAGGTGGTGGTTTTCACAACCAAAAGAAAATCCTGCTGTCAACCTGGAGGCAGCCCTGATGGGGTCGTATGCGGCATTGTCTAATCTTCCGTACAGAGGTCCAAAGGCCAGCCCAGAAGTCACTACTCCTATGAAGACTACCCTTCAGGTATGGAGATCCTCCAGAGCAGCTCTTCTGGACAAGTCCAGCATCTCTCCCCACACCCCAATATGGGGCAATCCCAGACTCACACACCTCTATACAATCCCTGACCAAGCTGGGTGGGCACGAAAAGGTATCACCACCTTGAAACATGTTATGCCACGGGGCACTATACTTACATTCCCGGAGTTGCAGGTCTCCCATAATCTCCCGAGAGCATTTCTCTTTAGGTACTGGCAGCTCAAGCATGCCCTTAAGGCCCAATTTCCCTCCCAGATGACCCTTGAACCTGATTCCATCGAACGCCTCCTGATATCGCGAGCTCTGGACAAACCCTTGTCCTCCCTGTACCTCTATCTCACTGCAGCCCATGATGTAAAAAGTAGTAAATCCATGGTTAAATGGAGAGCGGACATTCCGTCCCTGGGGGAGGAGGAATGTGAGGAGTGCCTCACAGCCTATATTCCATCTATGATCGCTGCCAGGGATAGATACATCCAGTTAAAATTCCTACATAGAGCCTATTACACCCCTCAACGACTGGCTAGCATATATCCGGGCACAAGTCCCAGTTGCACTCGCTGCGAGCTAGAAACTGGTTCCTTCTTCCATATAGTCTGGTCCTGTCCCAAGCTGCTCCCTTTCTGGATCTCGGTGGCAGACACTCTGGGGTCGGTTTGCGGGGTAGAGTTACCCTTGGATCCCCAGATTCTGCTCCTGAGCCATTTGGAAGATATAGCGGGGGATAGATATGTCAAATTGTGCCTTACATATTCTCTATTTTATGCCCGTAGAGAGATTCTTCTCAAGTGGAAGCAAAAAGATCCAGGGAAGCATGGCTGAAAGCAATTGACAATGTGTTACCCTTATACCGTATTACTTATGAGAGCAGGAACTGCCCACAGAAATATGATAAGGTTTGGTCTTGTTGGGTAGATGCATATGGTTGATTATGTCCCCCCCCCCTTCCCCTCCCCATCCTTCCCTCTCCTCCCCTGCTCCCCGGGCGGGGGGGGGGTCCCGCTCGGGAGAGCTGGCCTCTCTCGGGGGGCTCCCCCCTACGCCCGTGGATGCCCCCCCCCCCTCCACCGATACTGGCCCTGGCCCTCTATAGGGTTGGGGGCCAGGATTCCCCCCCCTTTACCTATCCTGTGCAGCTATCCACAAGGTTCATTCACCGCTGATATTGCTACCCTACTCGGGTGATATCCTCCACCAGCTGTTTGATATAAAGCAGAGAAAAATTTGAATAAGAATTGATGACTGTTAAGTATGCTAAGTACTGTTGTGCACTTGAGCACCTACTGTCGGATCCTCTGTATGATGTATGTTGTGTTGTACTGTCTAGTTTGCCAATAAATATAAAAAACTTTTCTGTTAAAAAAAAGAGGATTCCAAGGGGGAATACACTTCAAAAGCATAGGGCAACATGATTCTAAGCTGCAGAAATCCACACTGCCAGTAGGCTCACTGCAAGAAGCAAAGTCCTTAGTAGAAAGTGAACTGGGAGCACCCAGTACAGCAACCACGTGGTGACAGTTTTGGCTTCATATAAGCTCAAGTTAAGGCACAAGGCCTCAGGTACTCACAAAACCCAGGCAACTGGTAACAGGTGGCAGTTGGATGGCAGGAGGTGACCAAAGTCAATGTAGGTATGTAGTAGGAATAGATCAAAAATCAAAGTTTCACGTGGCTTATGCCAACAGGAGTAGCAGCGGAGACATCAGGAAAGAAAGTATGGAGTGCATGTATGACACTCCACCTACAGGATGATGTCAGCATTCAGTTCCACATCATTAACCCCTTCTGTGGCAAAGGAACAGAGAATGGGTGCCCATCAAACTATGCAAATTAGGTATTTTCAGGTGCTCGGCTTGTCAGGTCCACTCACTAAGTGTATCTTCAGAAACAGGGCAAGCACTAAGGCAATCCCAGTGTGTCTGCAGCTATGACCAGGATGAAGTCTGGAAAGCACCCCATGTGGTACCCAGTGCCTGAAGATCACTTCCAGGCCATCCCTGCAACCTCCATTCCAGTGGGATCCAGATACAGTACTCCAAATTCCAGGTTAAAGATGATGCTCTGGATAGCTACAATTGAAAGACAAAGCTCCAGCAAAGATGTAGAATCCTAACTGGAAAAAAAATCTTAGTAGAAAAAAGTGATAGTAAAAAATATGTTAGTCTATAGCACAGCAGAGTTGAAGAAAAGCCATCCATCCTCCTAGGACACCAGCAAAATAACTGAGGCATGTTGGTAGTTGGAGGAGTTATCCTGGGCTGGCCTCCTTTTTTCGTTTGCCAGTGTCCAATCTTGTTAGAAGCAGTAGTATACCCAGCTTAAAACTTCCTGTATTCCCTAATGGTTGAGAACTAAAATGAATTTTTAATTATGTGTTTAAGTTGCATGCAAGTCGTATGGTTAATACCAAGAGCCTGTGTTTGAGCATCTTTCAACAATTTATATTGTCCCAATATGTAAATTATTATGTTGCTGTTCTTGGGAGTTATTTGGGACCATAAGTTCAGAAAACCGTCACTATAATATTGTACTGGCATTAGAGGACTGGAGCTGAGCAGTTGGAATTAAATTATCCAACATTCTTTATACTTTTGCATTGTCTTTAGATGCTTAAATTTGTTATAAGATATGTTAAAGATTTGATTTAAATATCAATAACATTTTTAAATGCTTTCATCCTCTTTAGGTGCAGTATGGACAGGAGATAACAAAGCAGAGTGGGATTATTTAAAAATCTCTGTCCCAATGTTACTTAGTCTCAGCGTGACAGGAATAGCCTTCTGTGGAGGTAAAGTACATGGCATTCTGTAATCTGCTTGCAGATGGAGACGCCTGTAGGTAATAAAAGTTTTTAGAATGGATTATGTAAAATTAATTTTCCCTATGCTAATTTGGCAGCTGATGTTGGCGGTTTTGTTGGAGACCCAGATCCTGAACTACTGGTCCGTTGGTACCAGGCTGGCTCATTCCAGCCCTTCTTTCGTAGCCATGCTATGCAGGGTACCAAGCGTAGAGAGCCTTGGCTGTTTGGTGAAGAAAATACCTTCTTAATCAGGAAAGCGATAAAGGAACGTTATACCCTTCTTCCATATTGGTACCTGCTGTTTTATAGGGCATATCGTACAGCTGAGCTTGTAATGAGGTGAGGGAGCATACTGGTACAATTATTTTGTTTTTCTTCTAGAAACAATGACTCTTAATAACATTTCTGTTTTTCTTTAACTACAAACAGGCCTTTGTGGGTTGAATTTTCTACATACCAAGATGCCTTTGTATCGGAAAGTCAGTACATGCTAGGTACGATTTCTAAAAGTTTGATAATGGAATTTATGTACAGGCAGTCCCCGGGTTACGAACACAATAGGGACTATAGGTTTGTTCGTAAGTCGAAGTTGTTCGTAAGTCGCAACACTGCATTTGTAAGTGTAACTTCCGGTCGAAAAACTGCGTTCGTAAGTGTAACTGCCGACTGTGCATGGATGTGGGATGTTACGGGCGCTTGTTATGTTATCTGGGGCGTAGTGGGATGTGTCTGAAGGGGCTCGAAAGGTATGGAAAGGTATCCAGGACCAGCATGGAGCACAAGTGGCCGGCATTTCAGGCTGCTTGTAAGTAGGAGTCGTTCGTAACTCGGGTGTTCTTAACTCGGGGACTGCCTGTATAGGAAGAGCTGGATTTATACTCTTTGTACCCACTGGGACCAACTGACCAGCTGTAGCCCCTATTCCATGGACATAATTGTTTTGTACATAACCCCACACCTTGAGGCTGGTTAAAGAGAATATCTGCTTACTGCATAAAAATACAGCATCAGCTAAAAGTTTTTTTGCATATTTATGCATCAGTTGCTCTGCAATGGACTTTCAACCATCAACACCAATTGATCAATCCCAGGAAATATTATGGAAAAGCAATGGTAAACAATTTGGGAGTATATTGGGCAGGCTTCAAATAAAACTTTGTGTACAATACTCCCTAAAATATCTCAATAATTGTTTTTTGCTACTAATGTGGGGCAGTTGAACATAATGTGCATACCCAAGTGTATTGGTGAAATGATCAGCACAAAATATTCTCTATTAGGGACAAATGATGCTCACTCTCTTCAAACATGCAAGTGTGCATGGTGTGTGCGTGACATGTTTGCATCATTTGTCTATGGCTATCAGCGATATGATGCACCTGCTCTGTCCACCCACTGTATTGAGCCTGGTTCTGAGAACATATCTGCGATCTGGATGAAAGGTTTACTTGCCTTTCCTTTTCCCAAAATAATTTATTTTGAGTAAAATAAGCAAATGGATGTTACCTGACAATTTAAAAGGCATAAAAACTAGTAAATAAACAATATTTATTTACATGATCCCATATAATGTTAAAAGAAGGTATTGTAAATATAGAAAGGAACATTGAAGTAAAAAACTCAGAGGGACTTACTACAACTAACGGAAAGAAATAAACAGGCAATAATACTTACCCTTTTTTATATAAGCTAATGTGTTCTGAGAACTAGCCCTTATATGGCAAAGAAGAGAGCAGAAAAAGTGTATGATGTCACGATAGGCAAATACAAATGCGTTGAGCATATTCCATGCCGATGTGCATGCATAGAAGGAGTGGAGGATGAGCTAGAAATTACAGAAAACTGTATTTTGGGTGTGTATTTTATGTTAAAGTACCCCTGCATTATTAGTGACAAAACATGTGGGGTTGTTTAGGAAATGTTGTACACGCCATGATTTGGCACACGTTATTCATTGGACAATGGAAGCAGGTAGTTGTAGGAATTTTGAAAGAATGGAGATGACAGAGCAGATAAATCCACTCAGTCAGAAACTTCTATAAAGATAATAGAAAGTAGTAAGAGTGCCAGTACAAACAAATGGCCCCTGCCCCCATCTATAACTGGCCTTCACAACAAGGAGCATACGGAAGGTCAAATGCATGAAAGACCAAACATTCCATAGCTGAACTCACCAACCAGTCTGCTGACCAACCGAATTAACCTGTCCAACAGTCTGCGTTACAAACAGGGATTTAGATAGCATGCATTTGCAAATTTGGGGTATTGGGCTACCTCCAGGCCCACCTGCCCCTCATCTATCCATTAGAATGCATGTGCTCCCACTGTGGAGACGCTCATAAATTCAATAGTGTTAGGACTGCAAGCACACACAGGGTGCCGTGAAGAGGCCTTGCAGGTTACACATGCGTTTGCAAATGCGAACTAAACTCCTGTTTTTAAAGCAGACTGTTGAACAGGTTAATTTGGTTGGTCAGCAGACTCGTTGGTGAGTTGAGCTATTGAATGTTCTGTTTTTGTCTTAGTAAGAGGACCAGCCTACCATTGAACAGAAGGTGATAAAATAACACCTTCCCCTCTCATCTAAAGCGTGCACAGATGACCACCATACTTAAAAAAGCCCTAACTGGACCTCACCAACTTGAAACTATCTCCTTGCTACCATTCACCTCTAAACTTTTGGTTTGCATTGTCTACACCTGTCTGAGCTCCTACCTCACTGAAAACAACCTTCTTGACCCCTTTACAGTCTGGCTTAAACTCATTACAATTTACTAACTGCTAAAACCACTGGCCACTACTCCATACTCTTACTACTGGACCTTTCTGCAGCCTTTGATACAGTTGACCATATGCTCCTCTTCAATAAACTCCACTTTCTTGGCCTTCAAGATTCTGCTTTTTCCTGGTTCTTTAATCTATTACAGCATTCCTTCACTGTTACCTACAATTCTGTCTCCTCCTCTCCACTACCTCTTTCTGTAGGGATCTCCCAAGGCTCTGTTCTTGGACCCCTTCTCTTCTCTATCTACACCTCCTCTCTTGGTCACTAGATAACAAACATCTCATGGCTTCAATACCATCTCTACACCGAGGAAACCCAAATCTATCTCTCTATTCCTGTCATAAACCAGACCGAGACAGAAGTACAATTAAATCACACTTGTTTATTAATAAAAAGGTAAATAGAGTAAGCGTAGTCAAAGCATAGCCAGAGTCCAGTAACCAGATCGAGTAGTCAGCCAGGCCAGAGTTCAAAAACCAGATCGGGTAATCAGCCGGGCCAGAAATCAGGGATCCAAGTGGAGGAACAGCAAGCAGGATAAGGAGCCAGAAGGGATGTCAGCAAGCAAGTCTTTAAACAGGAACGCAGGAGATGGTTTCTTGTGATGTGACCAAGGCGAAGGCAGAGATGAAGTGAGCTGGACAGCTTTAAGTAGGCAGGTCAGACGAGCAGGATCAGGAACAGCTGGGTAACTGTGGAGAGAGAAGAGAGCTGGCAATTAGGCGACAGCTGAGCAGCCAGTTCAGAGAAGGAAGGGCTAAGCCAGCCCTAACAATTCCTCACCTCATTCCTTCAGTCTTCTTTCACATTACGAACTTACAAGCTGACATATCAACATGGATGTCGCACCACTTTCTAAAACCACTTTCTAAAACCAAATCTTTCTCAAACTGAGTCATGCCTTTTTTTTTATGACTTTGTCATAAAGATCAGTAATACAACTATCAGTCCCTCCCCTCATGCCAAGGTACTAGACCCCAACCTGTCCTTTTGACCCCAAAATCTAATCCATGTCAAAACCTTGTAGGCTTCACCTCTATAATATCTCTTTTTTTTAAATTAAACCACAAAACAACTCATACACACCCTTGTTATCTGTCTTTGTACTATTGCAATTCCTTTCTTATAGGCATTTTTCTGCTTTTCTTCTTCTCTTCAGTCTGCCATGAATGCTGCTGCCAGACTCATCTACCTAACCAACCAAACACTGTCTACCACCCCTATGTCAATCCCTACACTTGCTCCTGATTGCCCAGCTAATTAAATAATAAAAAAAAAATAACAACATATAAAGCCATTCACAAGCCATTAACAACTCTGTCCAAGCTACATCACAAATCTTGTCCCTAACTATCCCCAAACTGTCCTAACCTTCCAAGACCTCCTGCTCTCTATCTCTCTAGTCTCCTCCTCCCATGCTTGTCTAGGACTTTTTCAGAGCCTCTACCATCCTCTGGAACTCTCTACCTCAATCTGTCTGACCATCTCCTACATCGGCCACCCTTTGGTGATCCCTGAAAACTCATCTCTTCAGGGAAGCCACTACCAAATAACAACTGAACTTTTAACTTTTCCATCAGCACATCCCCCACAGTTATAATCTTTTTTTTACCACTTGCCCCACCCTGTTAGATTGTAAAGTCTTATGAGCAGGGCCCTCTTAACCCTCTTGTATTTTATTGTATTGTGACTGTACTGTCTCCCTTTATTTTGTAAAAAGCTGCGCAAACTGTAATAATAATAATATTGATTTGTGAGAAGGATTAAGATCTATGGAAAATCAGACAATGCAGATAAGGAATGGACAGATGTTAAAAAATATCAAGTGCTCCGTTGCATATAGGTTTATTAATACATGTCTGCATAAATGTTTTTTTAATACAATAAAAGTTATGTTTTGATGTTTATTGGAGGAGGTTGCACTGGGGTTCGTAAAGCACATTATTACCAGTACCAAACAATACAGCTATTTTATTCCAAAAAAGGACAACAATTGTTAATTTATTTAGGCCGTAATATATCAATACTAAATGAGGCAGATCTGTATGAAATGGATAGAATCATACTTAGAACCGCGTTGGCATTGATGCAACCAAAATTAGAAACATATTCACTTAGATGGAATCAGATCCATACTGACACAGCCAGAGCCAGAAATCAGTTTGCAAAGGGAAAATTAGGATCTTGATGACTCAGCTCGAATCAGAGAAAGGTTTTATGAACTGATGTTTAGGTGTATAGAATAAGAAAATTTGAATTGCACACTATGGGGTGGATTTACTTTGTAAGATAATTTTAACTTCCATCACCCAATCGTGGGCAAGCAAAATAATTTTTTTTCCTTGCCCATGATTCGGCTATTCTTTGCAAAATGAATTTTCACCACAATTAGACCTCTGAAACAGCCGTTGCTGCCTCTCCAATGTGAAAGCCCGCCTCGCGGGCGGTTTTAACCCTTTTTAGGCCACTAGCGGGGGTTAAAACTGCCCCGCTAGCAGCCGAATACCGCCGCTAAAATGACAATAAAGCTACCGCCGACGCCCCCGCCGCCCCAGCGTGAAAGGGGCCTTACTCAGCTAAGGGAAAATTACCTTGTAAAGTGAACAGCCTATTTGCCTTTAGTAAATCATCCCCTATGTCTCCAAAGAGCATGCACATGACATGCAGGGGCATTAGTAATGAAGATCCACATGGAAGTTATTAGTTGGAATTGCGGCAAATTGGTACCTTTCACAGCATGACACCAAGGGGTTGATTTACTAAAACTGATTGCAAAATCTGGTGCAGCTCTGCATAGAAACCAGTCCATTTTTTTTTTTTTTTTTGGCAAAGCTTAATTAAACAAGCTGAAGTTAGATGCTGATTGGCTACCATGCACAGCTGCACCAGATTTTGCACTCTCCAGTGTTAGTAAATCTTCCCCCAAATGTCAGCAATATGATAAGCTAGTGCTGGTCCCCCTGCCGGAAACCATGGCCTTTGATGGCACTGCAGAACTCCAGGCCTAAGTGAAGGACCTAACAGCATATAGACAGCGTAAGTCCATATATTACGACTCTCTCAACTGGTCACTTTTTCTACTTGAAATATACCATGGTTGATAATTACGGTACATTTTATTCTTTATAGCTATAATGTTAATGCCTGCTCATGCAAAAAAAATTTATATAGTATGAATAAAACAAATGGTAGTCAGGAAGACTTTATATTATTAAAATTAAATTTCACTTTTTCAATATGTGCCTCATTATAGGTTCTATAAAACTTTTTGTGTATTAGACATATACCATATAATTTTTTTTTCCATTCACAGGTAATGCTCTACTGGTTGCCCCAGTGTTAGACTCTGGCGTCAAGTCCATTGATGTTCTCTTTCCTGGCACAGGAGAGGTATTGTGTAAATTCCTACTGGATCTAATCAATGAATCATATATACTGTGTTCACATTGTGTTATGCTTGCGTCTATCTAGCAAGGTTACTCTGTGGTATAACAAGGAAGCTGAGACTTCTGCAGTGTATAAATGTGCTTTTTACTATACAAAGCTGCTGTACAAAACTATTACAATCTTAGGAATACAATACAAGACTGACAGATATCTATAACAAGCAAAATGCCTAGAAAATAGAACAGCCTAAAGTCTAACAGTACAAATACATTTAAAGGGTTACTTAACTTCTGTTACTGTATGTTCATGATCTACATTGGCAATATTTCTTCTTGGAGACCAGGTTCTGTCCTTCTATCATGAGTGGCTTCTGGTCTTCAAAGCATGATGATGTGTCCTGATGTTACAGCATCCTGTGTGTCTCTACTCATCCATTTTATTTGTCCCAGTTTGTTGACCAAAGTTAATGTTTATAGACTTGTTTCCATAACAACCGACTAACAGTCATTCTTTTCAGGTTGAGAGACCCTCTAAACCTGTTTACTGTAGCTGACGAGACAATGGACTGTTGCTAGCTACCCATTGTCTCCTCAAACGAATCCTGTCATCAATATAACAGTCATTCTTTTCAGTCTGAGAGACACTCTTAGCCTGTTTACTGTAGCTGACGAGACAATAGCCTCTTCAAACTGTCAATTTGAATACAAGAATGTTATCTAACACCATTGTATGAAAACAGCATTTGTTTGAGAATTCTACTCAAACCAGAGACTTGTTTGTAATCTGATCAACTAAACTTGTAATATTCTCCCATGTAATGTTATGTCTGATGTTAAAAAAATCATATTTTAACAAACGCAACACACATTTTGTTCAAATTAGTAAATTTACTTTCATTTAGGATACTTGAATATTTTTTTTTCTGGACACTGCCCTCTCTTTAGTTAACTCTCTATTTTCTGCAGTACTGGTATGACTTCAGGACATACACGCTTGTTAAAGGGCCTCACAGGCAGCAAGTGCCAGTTACTTTGGAAGAGGTGAGTATAGATGACAATTTCAAAACATTGTAATTTTTGTGAAAAACATTCATATTATGTTCTAGAGTAATATAGAAAAATATCTTTTGCGTATAGTCATAGTGGTCAAGATTGTGTACATAATTCTGTTGCCAAATCTGCAGATTCCAGTTTTTCAGAGGGGTGGCTCCATTATCCCTATGCGCACAGCAGTTGGCAAATCCACAGCTTGGATGGAGAGCTCTCCATATGAGTTACATGTCGCACTGGATCGCAAGGTACATTCAT
Organism: Lithobates sylvaticus; assembly: GCA_028564925.1. NCBI lineage: Eukaryota > Metazoa > Chordata > Amphibia > Anura > Ranidae > Lithobates > Lithobates sylvaticus. The sequence continues at coordinate 139,641,737 of CM053038.1, read as the reverse complement.
CTGTCATGAGTCATTTGCAAAAGATATGTTTTTTTTGGACAGTCACTGGTATTTTCCTGTTATAGGTTTTGTTTTATAGATTGGCTCAAGGAGTGCATTATTTTTGGGCCAAATAATATACATATGCAGAATAATTTTTTTTTACATCAAGTTGATATAACTTATTTTAACTATATTTAATATGAACAGGGAAATACTGTATCAGTCATAAGGCTTTTACCTTTTTTAAATAAAATAATTTTAGCAGTTATGATTTTCACTGCATTAAAATAGCCACTGCAGAATAATATGTAATGTCAATTCTGCTGGAACCTAACAGATTTAAAAAGTGATACAAAAGTCATTTTTGATTTCTTATAATAAAATGACTTCTATGTTTGCTGCTGCATCACACATATTAAATATTTTTATGATATGCTCCACTTTATTTTTTAACAATAGATGAAGTCTAATTTTAGGTTATCATTTACTCTTAGGGATTAGCTGTGGGAGAACTGTATGTTGATGATGGCTACTCCTTGCAGTATCTGCATGAACACATGTACAGTCATAGAAGATTTACATTTTCAAAAAATGTTCTGCGCTCAAGGTAAGTATACTTGGTGATTTTTAAAAAGTTGAAAATAAAACTGATGCCCAGTCTCTCCCAACTCCAGCAGTTTTGTCGTCTACTCTAGAGCATTGAAGTCCAACTTGTTTTCACCAGTCAAATTTAAAACAACCCTTCACTATACTTTGTTTAGACTGTATGAAGCCTTGCTGCAATGCAAATGCAAAGACATGGATGCCATAGCGCATCCCCCTGGACACAATTTTTAAAAGTGAAGGGGTTAACAAAAACTAATACGGGTTATCTGTAAATTAACTACAAGTTTTAGGGTTAGTAAGGTTTTTTTTAGGGTTAGTAAAACTTTTATTCTGCAATTTTCCTCCTTTATAAAGACATTAGAAATTTGAATCACCCCCAGCCCTCTCTAAATACTTACCTGAGCCAATCCTGGTACAGCAGCGGTGCTGCTTTCTCTCCTTTCTCATTGGACTCCCGCTGTTGTCAATCAAATCCAGTGACGATGGAGCAGGGGGTGAGGCAGGGTCAAGTCGCACTATATGTGCCAATAGACGCAGTGTGGTTCGGATCTAACCCACATGGTAACCCCCTCTAGCAAGAAGTTTACTGGGGATGGGTAGTCGAAGGGGGGAGGAACCAGGAGCGCCTGTGGGGGACCACAGAAGAGGAGGATGGGGGCGGCTCTATGCAAAACCATTGCACAGAGAAAGTAAGTATAACATGTTTATTAATTAAAAAAAAAAGGATCCTTTTACTATCACTTTCTAACCTGCACAGTGCAAGGACACAGTGACCTGCAAAATAAGTTTCCATGGGTTGCATGTTGGACAGCCCTGGTCTATAGAAATAAAATCCCTTGGGAAGCCTTGCCAATTTTGTCATATAAAAATAATTCCCCTAGTCAGTTAGATAATTTTCCGAGGTCAAGTAATGCCATAATAGCCTTTAGGATACTACAGGTAGATAATATGTGTTGCAAGAAATTCATACAGTCCTTTTTTAAAGCCCATTATTTATTTTACATAGTTACATACTTGGTAAGGTTGAATAAAGACACCAGTACATCCCGTTCAACCTGTGTGGGTGTGTTTATGTCACTACCATTTCCCATATCCCTGTATATTGCGCTTGCTAAGATGCTCATCTAAGTTTTTTGAAATTATTGACACTCCCTGTGGACACCACCAACTGTGGAAGCAGTTCGCTCTTGCATTAAAGAACCCCTTATGCAGTTCTGGGTTAAACTGTTTCTCATCCAACTTTATTTGAGTGGCTGCGTGTCTTCCTAAGCGACCTGACATGGAATATTTTTCTCCCTCTGTTAGAATTACCATTTCGATATTTGTATATTGCAATCATATCTCCTCTTAAGCGTCTCTTCACCAGGGAGTATAGTATAATGTTTGCAGTCATTCCTCTTAACTGTGGTCCTCCAGCCCCCTTATTAACTTTGTTGACATTCTCTGCCCTTCCTTAGGATTGGTGACAAGAACTAGATGGCATACTTTAGATGTGGCCAAACCAGATTTTGGTGGTAGAATTATAGATTTATCTCTTAAGTAAATACCATTTTTAATGCATGCTAATAGTGTGATCCCTTTGCTCACTGCAGCTCGGCATGGTATGCTGTTGCTGAGCCTGTGATCTACTAGGATCCCCAGATCCCTTTCCATACTCAATTCCCCCAGTGGTTCTCCCCCTAGCGAGTAATTTGCTTTCATATTTTTAGCTCCAAGCGCATTACTTTACATTTTTCAGTATTAAACCACATTCTTTGTGTGTTGGCCCACCCCTCTATTTTATTGAGGTCTTCCCAAAAAGTTTCTTTATCCTACTGTGAATGTATTGCCCTGCTTAGCTTTGTATCATCAGCAAACACTGAGATTGAAGTATTTATACCAACCTCAGTATCCCTATGAACAAATTAAACAGAATTGATGCGAGACTTAGGGTACCCCACTTATAGTACCTCACAAAAGTGAATACACTCCTCACATTTTTTTAAATATTTTATTATACCTTTTCATGTGACAGCACTGAAGAATTTACACTTTGCTACAACATAAAGTAGTGAGTGTACAGCTTGTATAATAGTGTACATTTGCCGTCCCCTCAAAATAACTCAACACACAGCCATTAATGTCTAAACTGCTGGCAACAAAAGCGAGTACACTCCTGAGTCAAAATGTCCAAATTGGGCCCAAGTGTCAATAATTTTTGCGGCCACCATTATTTTCCAGCACTGCCTTAAAGTGTTACTAAACCCAGTAATATTAAAATAGTTCCTCTGACCCCCCCCCCCCCCCTCCACAGTGCCCACAGCTTATAAATCTTCATTTTACATTAAAATACTGCCACTAATATACCATTTTTGCTGATCTGTATACCACGGTCACATGATAAACTGCACAGTTTGTCCAGTGCTGAGTTTTCAGGTAGGAGGAGATTTCCACTACAGCCTGTATACACACCCACATGTTTAATTTCAATATCATGTGACCTGAACAGTTCAACTAAAACAGGAAATGTTCTCTCCAGCAATAGAGACTGAACTGAACATGTGCAGGATGGCTACCCTCAGGGAAGGATCTGTTCATATAGTGTCAAAGAGCCTTTTTACACAATGCAGAGGATTAACCCCTTAAGTTCCACAGTGAGTAAAAGAAGCATGCTATTCTGCATATACAGACAGATTTTACTGTTTAGGTTTAGTAACACTTTAACCCTCTTGGGTATGGAGTTCACCAGAGCTTCAAAGGTTTCCACTCGAGTCCTCTTCCACTCCTCCATGACAACATCACAGAGCTGGTGGATTTGAGGATGCCCCACAGATTCTCAATAGGGTTTAGGTCTGGAGGCATGCTTGGCCAGTCCATCAGCTTTACCCACAGTTCTTTAGCAAAGCAGTGGTCATCTTGGAGGTGTGTTTGGGGTCGTTATCATGTTGGAATACTGCCCTGCGGCCACGTCTCCAAAGGAAGGGGATCATGCTCTGCTTCAGTATGTCACAGTACATGTACTGATGGGGAGCTACAATGAACTGTAGCTCCCCAGTGCCAGCAGCACTCATGCAGCCTCAGACCATGACACTCCCACCATCATGCTTGACTGTAGGCAAGACACACTTGTCTTTGTACTCCTCACTTGGTCGCCACCACACATGCTTGACATCATCTGCACCAAATACGTTTATCTTGGTCTCATCAGACCACAGGACATGGTTCCACTAATCCATGTCCTTAGTCTGCTTGCCTTCAGCAAAATGTTTGAGGGCTTTCTTATGCATCATCTTTAGAAGAGGAATACAGCCATGCAGACCAATTTGATGCAGTGTGTGGCGTATGGTATGAGCACTGACGGGCTGACCAACCACCCCTTCAACCTCTGCAGCAATGCTGGCTGCACTTCTATGTCTATATCCCAAAGACAACCTCTGGATAGGACGCTGAGCATGTGCACTCAACTTCTTTAGTCGACCATGGCGAGGCCTGTTCTGAGTGGAACCTCTCCTGTTAAACCGCTGTATGGTCTTGGCCACCGTGCTGCAGCTCAGTTTCAGGGTCTTGACAATCTTCTTATAGCCTAGGCCAGGGGTAGGCAACCTCGGCCCTCCAGCTTTTTTGAAACTACAAGTCCCATGAGACATTGCAAGACCCTAACAATCACAGGCATGACTCCTAGAGGCAGAGGCATGATGGGATTTGTAGTTTCACCACAGCTGGAGGGCCAAGGTTGCCTACCCCTGGCCTAGGCCACCTTTATGTAGAGCAAACAATTTTTCTTTTCAGATGCTCAAAGAGTTCTTGAGTTCTTGCCATGAGGTGCCATGTTGAACTTCCAGTGACCAGTATGAGAGAGTGAGGGCAATAACACCAAATTTAACACACTTGCTCCCCATTCACACCTGAGACCTTGTAACACTAACGAGTCACATGACTTTGGGGAGGGAAAATTGCTAATTGGGCCCAATTTGGACATTTTCACTTAAGGGTGTACTCACTTTTGTTACCAGCGGTTTAGACATTAATAGACATTAATGGCTGTGTGTTGAGTTATTTTGAGGGGACAGCAAATTTACACTGTTATACAAGCTATATATGTATATAAGCTGTACACTCACTACTTTACATTATAGCATAATGTAATTTCTTCAGTGTTGTCACATAAAAAGATATAATAAAATATTTACAAAAATGTGAGGGGTGTACTCTGTTTTGTGAGATACTGTACAACTCCAAACTTTTTTACCATTGCTACCTCTTGCAGTTAAGCATTTCACACGACATTGACTTAAAATAACACCATTCTTAATTTATGTTAAAATCCTATTTTTTCCTTATACAGCTGATGTCCTTTGTACAGTCCTCAGGATAAAGCATTAATCTGACAAATGTCAGTTGGCGTTGGATACAGTATACAGTATTTAAACACCATAACTGAGTCACCTCTAAGACACCATTTTGACAAGCTGGACATAAAGAGTTTTTTGTAATCTTTTGCTGAACTTCAAATATTTGCTTTACTGTAGGGGTCAACAAAGCTTTCAAACTGTTTCATTACTAAGCCCAGTGTTCCCTTGTGGGAGGTGTGTTCACTAAATGCTAACCGACAGGTTTAAGTTAACTTGTTACGAATGTGGGAAAGTCTGAACATATGATCAAAATAAATTCATAAGCTAAAACTGCATGTCAAATCTATTGGTGGATCCATATTTATCTACACCTGAAAATATATGCAAATCTCAACTTTCCCTGTGAAGTTGAGCATGGCTTCATTGTTTACTATTTCTATCACCTTCCTGTTAGATCTACAGTATAATGAGTGGCCTTGCTGACCAGTATGGAGATGAGAGATGCTTGACTTTTACAGGAAAAGTTGAAATTTGAAAATAAATCAAGCTGACTGTATCTCTGGCTATTCCAATCATTTTTAAAATGTCATTGAAAATAACCTCCACTTACTGTATGTATTGTTCACGTAATTGACCCGGGTTTGTGACAGAACTTATAGGTTGAACTAGATGGACTCTTTTTTTCAACCTGACTAACTACGTAACTAATTTGATTTGACTTGGGTTTGTGACAAATCTCAATAAAGAGTAGTAGGGGAACCCAGTGCATCTCCCCTTGGGCATGGGCCACAGTTTGACTGCTGTTGGTTTGAATAAAATGCTTGCAGGTATTCAGAGTTGACCATATGGAGATCATTTTGTACTATGGTTTGTGACAGGTTTATTTTAAAAGGGAAATTTTATTTCTATTGAGTGTTTTCAGGATTCTAAAATGTACACTCTTTAATTATAACTGTGAAGATTTGCTTTTAAAGTGTTTATATGTTACATCATTTTGCTTGCTCTGAGCATCATGGTGGTTGCTGTTTGCCAACTTCCTGACCTTACATACTGCGCACTAAGGTGTCATTTTATAATTGAGAGTAAATAATACTACGTGCTCTTTCTTTCACTTTGCTGTGGTAGGCACATTGCAACCACATTTTATGGCCTGTTAATGGAGCCTCGTGCCCCACATAGTTTTTTCAATTTATTGTAGCAGAGGGAACTCCAAGATTGGAGGAGAACTGGTCTTGTGACTTTGGTAGACCCCAACGTAATGGAAGACATTACTTTGGCAGGTCAGGGAGTTAATAGGCCAGCAGCTGTCAGATGTCAGGTGGCCTTTGATGGCCTCAGTAATGGCAGTTTCCATATTTCCACAATGACAAGTCCTACTTACTACAGTAGACTATAACAGCAAGGAGATCCAGTGTGTGCATATATGCCAGCATTCCCAAAGTTATATGTAAAGGTTAGAAATAAAGGCTACTTTATTACTTTGTGAATTATTGTTAAAAAGCCTACAATCTTTTAAGGATTTGAAAAGTGCATTAATTGCATTACACCTAAAGCAATGCATGAATTTAACTATAAGGCCCCTTTCACACTGGGGCGGAGCGGGCGCCGGCGGTAAAACTGCGCTTTTATTAGCGCCCCCTTTACCATCTTTTTAGCGACGCTATTCGGCCGCTAGCAGGGGTTAAAACCGCCCCACTATCGGTGGTATAGCTGTGCTACCCCATTGATTTCAATGGGCAGGAGCAGTGAAGGAGCGGTGTATACACCGCTCCTTCACCCCTCCAAAGATGCTGCTTGCAGGAGTTTTTTTACTGTCCTGCAAGCGCACCGCAACGGCTGTTTCAGGGCGCTTTGCAGGCGCTATTTTTAGCGCTGTAGCGCCTGCAAAGCACCCCAGTGTGAAAGGGGTCTAATTGTGTTAACTGCATACAATGATATTAAAGCAACCGTTCTATCCTTTGTATCCAAACACATCATCATCTTAGCCTCTATTTAGATCTGCAGTTGCCAGGGTACTGCACGTCATCAGCTTTGATATCAGCCATTTCATGGCTTGATTGAGAGCTGACATAAGCAAACTGGCAACTGTGACAATTATTGCCAAGGCATGCCTTGAATATAACATAGACTGCACATGTGTTAGTAGGCAGCGTGTGAATGGAAATACTGCAGAAAACAACATTGGTATGTTTGGTTAAGGATTTTATAACATTTATTGAACATGTATTGTTTAATAAAATTTGTTCAATACTCCCAACATTTTTTAAAGCCTCCTACATGCACAAACAAATACAAACACATGTTTGGTGTGCATGATACAAAAATGACGATTGTGCCACACATATTGGACATCTTTGTGCATGCTGAAGTGGGGGCAATAATTCTAGCACCATCATTCACGATTATTTCTAAAATTGTGAGCAGTAAAGACTTTAAAAGCATTGCTTCTCAGGCACATGTAGTTTTAAGGGTTTACATCATTGGTGTCTGTTTACTCAACCTCATATTTTATATTTTATTAAAAATCTAATATTTTGTTGTGTACAGTAAAATTGATTTGAGTATATTTTGATGAAAATATAGATTTGAATTATAGTAGTGGAAAAGTCATGTGACATAATAAATTGCAACTGCCACCATTTTTTCTATAGGGTCTCTGCTTTCAGAAAATATATACTATTTTGAGGGTTTAAAGTGTGTTTTCATGTTAAAAATTAGCATTTTAGTATGTGTACTCAAAATGGAAAATGACAGAGAAAGGGTTCAATGATCAGTATGTATTAAACAGACTGCTGGCGTCAACAGTCAAATGCCCTTTTGTTTGAGAAACGTGATAACAGACTTTTGAATGCTTCCCTTTATTTAGTTCTGCAGACAAAGAAGGTCGTTACACAGTGGATTGCATACTGGAAAAAGTTTATATAATAGGTTTGAAAAAATCACCTTCTAAAGTCACTGCACATTGCTCTGGTAAGAACTCTGGTTATCTAATACTACTAATAAGGATTCATTGATGCTTTGGTTTTCCTAAAATAATGGCTGCAGTTTATTTATTTATTTTTCATCATAATTCAATTAATAGTTCAACAACAAACAAACCACTAACTGCATACACTAGTCTTATATCATTAAAAAGGGAAGACCACCACAAAAGCTAAAATTAAAGGCTTATGCCGCGTACACACGATCGGACTTTCCGGCGGACATTCCGATCGTGTGTGGGCTCCAGCGGACTTTTTATACCCAAAAGTCTGCCGGACCTAGATTTAAAACATGTTTTAAATCTTCCCGCCGAAAGTTCGCCGGACCCAGTTCTTGTTGGGAAGTCCACCCGTCTGAATGCAGGTCTGACTGACTTTCCAAATGAACGGACTTGCCACCCACGGAGTAAAGTCCATTCATTTTAAACGTGAATCGAGGTACGACGGGACTAGAGAAGAAAGTCAATCTCGCTGCTTTGATCGGCGAGATTGACACCTTGCGAACCCCCGCCGCCTGGTATGGATTTTGAGAGTAACCCCCTATGCTGAAAAAACGGCGTGGTGGTCCCCCAAAGTCCCTTATCCAAGCACGCAGCCCGGCCGGTCAGGAAAGGGGGTGGGGACGAGCGAGTGCCCCCCCACCTGATCCGTACCAGGCCGCATGCCCTCAACATGGGGGGGTGGGTGCTTTGGGGGGGGGCCCCCACCACAAAGCACCTTGTCCCCATGTTGATGAGGACAAGGGCCTCTTCCCGCCAACCCTGGCCGTTGGTTGTCGGGGTCTGCGGGCGGGGGGCTTATCAGAATCCGGGAACACCAAGATCCCAGCCCCCCACCCTATGTGAATGATTATGGGGACATGGTACCCCTACCCATTCACCTAGGGGGAAAAAAAGTCAATAAAAAAAACACACTAGACAGGTTTTTAAAATAGTTTATTAGGCAGCTCTGGGGTTCTTTTTCCGACCTCTTCTCCTGCTCTCCGGTTGTTCTGCCGGGCTCCTCCACTGTCTTCTTCCAGCTCTTTTACTAGCGTTGGCCCAGGCATCTGGTTCGCTATCGCCGCCGTCTTCTTCTTCCTTCTTGTCTTCTTCCGATGTTGACACAAGGCTCTCTCCCGCTGTAATGCGGTGGACATCGACTTTTGTAGGCATAAGGGGCGGGGTCACCGGGTGATGTCACCCGGCGACCCCGCCCCTTATGGCTTCACAGTCCCAGCATGCCCCGGGACTTGACGTTATAAGGGGTGTCATCACCCGGTAACCACGCCCCATGCCTATATAAGTCATCGCGCACGTTGCACAAGCCATTACAGCGGGAGAGAGCGTCGTGTCAACATCGGAAGAAGGAAGAAGAAGGTGGCGGCGACAACGAACCAGAAGCCTGGGCCAACGCTAGTAAAAGAGCTGGAAGAAGATAGCAGAGGAGTCGGCAGAACAAGCAGAGAGCGGGAGAAGAGGCCGGAAAGCGTGGAGAAACCCCCAAAGTCGGAAGAAGACCCCGGAGCTGCCTAATAAACTACTTTAAAACCCTGTCTAGTGTGTTTTTTTCCCTAGGTGAATGGGTAGGGGTACCATGTACCCAATACTCATTCACATAGGGTGGGGGGGGCCGGGATCTGGGGGCCCCCTTATTAAAGGGGGCTCTCGAATTCCGATAAGCCCGCAGACCCCGACAACAAATGGCCAGGGTTCAACAACATGGGGACAAGGTGCTTTGGGGTGGGGGGGCACCCCAAAAGCACCCACCCCCCATGTTGAGAGCATGCGGCCTGGTACGGCTCAGGGGGGGGGGTGCTCGCTCGTCCCCACCCCCTTTCCTGACCGGCCGGGCTGCGTGATAGGATAAGGGTCTGGTATGGACTTTGGGGGGACCCCCCACACCGTTTTTTCGGCGTAGGAGGTTATCCTCTAAAAATCCATACCAGGCGACGGGGCTCGCAAGGTGTCAATCTCGCCGATAAAAGCAGTGAGATTGACTTCCTTCTCTAGTCCCGTCGTACCTCGAGTCAAAATTAACGGACTTTACTCCGTGTGTGTGGGCAAGTCCGTTCATTTGGAAAGTCCGTCGGACCTCTGCCGAAAGTCTGGCGGATTGTCCATCGGACTTAGTCCGCTGGAAAGTCTGTTAGTGTGTGGGCAAGTCCGCTCATTCGGAAAGTCCAAAGTCTGATCGTGTGTATGGGGCATAAGTCGTCCCTTTCCAAAAAAAACATGTAAATGCAACAACACTGTTCATGCACTAACTTTTTGCATTATAGTCTGCAGAGCATTGCACCCACAATCACAGTGTCACAGGTGCATTGCACAGGCTCCTTCAATATCTTTCACCAATTTCAGATCCAGACCTGCTTTTGTGGTGCTGGAGGAAGCGAGGCTGGACAACAGGAGGAGGAGGGATCACTGCTATGTTTTTAACAGTCCCTCTGCTTGACTTGGGAGTAGATGGTACTACGTAACATAGTAACATAGTTGGTGAGATTGACAAAAGACACAAGTCCATCCAGTCCAACCTGTTTGTGCTTTTATGCTAATAGTACATCTTATATCTCTGCATGTTGTGGTCATTAAGGTACCCATCTAATAGTTTTTTTGAAATTATCGATGCTCCTCGCTGATATCACTGTTTGTGGAAGAGAATCCCACATCCTCACCGGTCTGACAGTAAAGAACCCTCTATGCAGTTTAAAATTCCCTGTCACTGAAAAGTTTTTTCCCTATTCTAGGGTCACCAGTACCGTATTTATACATCAATATCATATTCCCTCTCAAGCGCCTCCTCTCCAGAGAGAATACGTTTAATATCTGTAGTCTTTCCCCATAGCTGAGATCCTCCAGTCCCTTAATTAGTTTTGTTGCCCTTCTCTGGACTCTCTCCAGTTCCAGCACATCTCTCCTGAAGACTGGTGCCCAGAACTGGACGGTATACTCCAGGTGCGGCTGGACCAGAGTCTTGTAGAGTGGGAGAATTATCGTTTTAACTCTGGAGTGAATCACCTTTTAATGCAAGCCAATATTCTGCTTTGCTTGCAGCAGCTTGGCATTGCATGCCATTGCTGAGCGTGTCATCTACTAGGACCCCTAGGTCCTTTTCCATCCTAGATTCCCCCAGAGGTGGAGAACCTCTGGGGGAATCTAGGATGGAAAAGGACCTAGGGGTCCTAGTAGATGACACGCTCAGCAATGGCATGCAATGCCAAGCTGCTGCAAGCAAAGCAGAATATTGGCTTGCATTAAAAGGTGATTCACTCCAGAGTTAAAACGATAATTCTCCCACTCTACAAGACTCTGGTCCCATACAAGAAAACGCACTTATTTACAAAAAAAATGAACAGTGACAAAGAAAAACCACCTCATTGGTGCCACCTCATCGGTGCCCATCAGTGCCGCCTTATCAGTGCCCATTAGTGCCGCCTTATCAGTGCCCGTCATTGAAGACGAAAACGCACTTATTTACAAAAAAAATGAACAGTGACAAAGAAAAAACATTTTTTTTTGCAAAATTTTCGGTCTTTTTTTGTTTGTTGCGCAAAAAATAAAAATCGCAGAGGTGATCAAATACCACCAAAAGAAAGCTCTATTTGTTGGAACAAAATGATAAAAATTCTGTTTGGGTACAGTGTAGCATGACCGCGCAATTGTCATTCAAATTGCGACAGCACTGAAAGCTGAAAATTGGCTTGGGCGGGAAGGTGTCTAAGTGCCTGGTATTGAAGTGGTTAAAGGGGGCTCCCGGATTCCGATAAGCCCCCCGCCCGCAGACCCCGACAACTAATGGCCAGGGTTGTCGGGAAGAGGCCCTTGTCCTCATCAACATGGGGACAAGGTGCTTTGGGGTGGGGGGGCCGAACGGCCCCCCTTTCCCCAGGGCACCCCCCATGTTGAGGGCACGCGGCCTGGTACAGATCAGGAGGGGGGGGGGGGCTCGCTCGTCCCCACTCCTTTCCTGGCCTGCCAGGCTGCGTGCTCGGATAAGGGTTTTTTCGGCGTGGGGATTCCCTTTAAATCCATGCCAGGTGACGGGGCTAGCGCGGCGGCATTCACTGCCTTCGCTAGCTCCGTCTACCTGAAGTCACGTCCTAAATGAACGGACTTTCCGATGATCTGCAAGTCCGTTCATTTCCAAAAGTCCGGCGGACTAGCATACTAACGGCGGGATTGTACGCCGGACTGCCAAGTCCAGCGGATAATTTTAAAACAAAACTTAAAACCTAGTCCGCCGGACTATTGGCGCCAAAAAGTCCACCGGCGCCCACACACGGGGGGGATTGTCCGCCGGACTTCAGTCCGGCGGACAATCCCGCGGGAAAGTCGGTTCGTGTGTACGCTGCATTAGGCTAACTGTTCTGTAGTTCCCAGGGATATATCTCGGCCCTTTGTTAAATATTGGTGCCACGTTGGCCTTTCTCACAGGCCTTTCTCAACAGTTGGTACCATTCCAGTCAGTAAACTGTCCACAAAAATTGGGAACAATGGTCTGGCTATCACTTGACTAAGTTCCTTAACACTCCTATGTTTCCTCTGTGTTCTTTGTTCCTAGGATTTTAACCCATTTATAGCAAAGAGCGCAGTTTAGGAAAGTTGGCTCTTTTGAAATTCAGTGTCTTTGTATTACCCTTGTGTTTCCTATTTCTGTGATTTATAGACATGTGCACACTAAAATATTTTGTTTCGGAATTTCGTTTTCGTCCGAAAAATGTATTTAGTTACTCCCAAAATTCGTTTTTATTTATTTTGTTTTTCTTTAAAAATTGCATTCGTCCGAAAATCCAAATGAATTAAGGTCGAATCTGTCATTGAAGGCTTATGGTGTCTGTTGAATGCTCAAAGGACATTAGACGGAGCAGCTAAACTGTATGACTCTGTATAGTTTAGCTGCTCCGTCAAATTTTCTTAGAACTTTTGACAGACACCATAAGCCAAAGATTCAACGTTTGTATGTTTTTCGATGCTTTGTCGAATCTTTGTCGTTCATGTTGAATGTATATAGTTCAAACAGAAAATGGACTGGTGATAGTGATCACTGATCAGACAGGTAACAAGATAGGGTATATAGAATCCATATAGAATCTCAATCTATAATATAGAATCTATAATAATAAATCCCCCCCCCCCCCACAACACGGGCAGCCTCTGAGGCTATCACAACACTAGCAACACTAGTATCACTATCAAGTTCACAACACTAACACAATAGCAGCAGATTATTATGAAAAAGTTAGGTTGAACTGTAGCTTGCTTCACTATTGTTCTGCTGTGCTTATGCTTAATTGATAAATAATTCAGGTTCTCTGACAAACGGACCAGCTAAGATTGCCTGTCTTCTGAAATGATTCAGTGTCTGTCTCTCTCTGCTAGCAATCGTAAGTGAAAGTAAGTTGGCTGTACGTGTGTACTTAGTTCTAGCTATTTTACTGCTCCTCCTCTTTGGTTACAATCAGCCAATAACATTCATCATCATCAGGTAGGCTACTTAAATCTGGCCAGAGCAGACGGTCCCCGCTGTCTGCTCTACAGCGTTGTGGTGACTGTAACCTGATACCTCTGGCCTGTATTGACACGGCCTGCCTGTGACTATCCATCTGTCTGCCTGCACACAACCTTGGCTTGTTTGTGACCATCCTTCTGCCTAATCCTCTTGTACCTTGCTGCCAGCCTGATACCCGACCCGGCCTGTTCTGACGATCCAGTCTGCTCTGAGAACCAGTCTGCTTTGCTTATCCAGTTTACCTGTGCTGATCCAGTCTGCTCAGAGAACCAGTCCGCTTTGCTTATCCAGTTTACCTGTGCTGATCCAGTCTGCTCAGAGAACCAGTCTGCTTTGCTTATCCAGTTTACCTGTGCTGACCCAGTCTGCTCAGAGAACCAGTCTGCTTTGCTTATCCAGTTTACCTGTGCTGACCCAGTCTGCTCAGAGAACCAGTCCGCTTTGCTTATCCAGTTTATCTGTGCTGTAGACATGTGCGATTAGTTTCGTACGAATTCGTAATTCGTACGAATTTTTCAAAATTCGTACGAATTTACGAATCCGTAGTACAAATTTTTTCGAATACGAATTCCGTACGAAATACCAAATATCGAATTTCAACTAATATGAAAGAAATTATTATAGCGGATATAACGAAGGCTTCGAATGAATTTGAATGGATTTGAATTGATTCGAATGAATTCGAATGACAAAGTGTCATTTTTGCAGGAAAAATTCTGTTTACGAATTTCAGCTCCAAATTATTCGAATCCAACTACCAATATCGAATTTCAACTAATTCGAAAGAAATTATTATAGCAGATATAACAAATGAATTCAAATGAATTCGAATGATTCGAATGACAAAGTATAATTTTTGCAGAAAAAAAAGCTATTTAAAATCACTTGCGGCTATTGCCGGCAAATGAATTGTCGGCTCCGTAACACAGAGAACAGTCATTCATTGATATAAAAAAAAAAAAAAAAGCATAGGGATCCCCCCAAATTCAATAACCAGGCCCTTCAGGTCTGGTATGGATATTAAGGGGGACCCCAGGCAAAAAAAAAAAAATGGCGTGGGGTCCACGGCGACGCCGATGCCGGACGAGAAGACCGGAGCAAGAAGAAGCGGATCGGAGGAAGAAGAAGATGAAAGAAGATGCCGGAAGGAGAAGATGAAGAAACCGAAGGATGAAGAAAGGAAGACCAGAAGAAAGAAGATTTTAATAAAGGAATTGTCAAAGACCGTCTCCTGTCATTTTTAAAATTTTTGACACTTTTTTGGTGAAATGGTAGGGGTACTTTTGTACCCCCTTACCATTTCACACAGGGGGGGGGGACGGGATCTGGGGGTCCCCTTGTTAAAGGGGGCTTCCAGATTCCGATAAGCCCCCCGCCCGCAGACCCCCACAACCAATGGCCAGGGTTGTGGGGATGAGGCCCTTGTCCCCATCAACATGGGACAAGGTGCTTTGGGGGTCTCAGACCCCGCAGGGTAGGGGTACAAAAGTACCCCTACCATTTCACCAAAAAAGTGACAAAAATTGTAAAAATTACAGGAGACGGTCTTTGACAATTCCTTTATTAAAATCTTCTTTCTTCTGCTCTTCCTTCTTCCTTTCTTCATCCTTCGGTTTCTTCATCTTCTCCTTCCGGCATTTTCTTCTTCCTCCGATCCGCTTCTTTTTGCGCCGGTCTTCTCGTCCTTCTCGTCCGGCATCGGCGTCGGTGTCTCTTCTTGGGCCACTCCGCGCAATGGGAGGCTCCCGCTGTGTGAGGCTTAGCTCCGTCTGACAGGTCTTTTAGAACGGAGGGCACCTGGTGACCCCGCCCCCCTCTGACGTCGTGGGGAAAGCCATAGGGAAGTCCCCATGACGTCCCCGTGCGTCAGAGGGGGTGGGGTCACCAGGTGCCCTCCGTTATAAAAGACCTGTCAGCCGGTGCGAAGCCTCACACAGCGGGAGCCTCCCATTGCGAGGAGTGGCCCAAGAAGAGACACCGACGCTGACGCCGACGCCATGGAAGAAGATGCCGGACGAGAAGGACGAGAAGACCAGCGCAAGAAGAAGCGGATCGGAGGAAGAAGATGATGGAAGAAGAAGATGGAAGAAGATGCCGGAAGTAGAAGATGAAGATACCGAAGGATGAAGAAAAGAAGAAGGAAGACCAGAAGAAAGAAGATTTTAATAAAGGAATTGTCAAAGACCGTCTCCTGTCATTTTTACAATTTTTGACACTTTTTTGGTGAAATGGTAGGGGTACTTTTGTACCCCCTTACCATTTCACACAGGGGGGGGCCGGGATCTGGGGGTCCCCTTGTTAAAGGGGGGCTTCCAAATTCCGATAAGCCCCCCGCCCGCAGACCCCCACAACCACCGGCCAGGGTTGTGGGGATGAGGCCCTTGTCCCCATCAACATGGGGACAAGGTGCTTTGGGGGTCTCAGACCCCCAAAGCACCCTCCCAATGTTGAGGGCATGTGGCCTGGTACGGTTCAGGTGGGAGGGGGGGCGCTCTCGTCCCCCCTCTTTTCCTGCAACCTGCCAGGTTGCGTGCTCGGATAAGGGTCTGGTATGGATTTTGAGGGGGACCCCACGCCATTTTTTTTTTTTTTGGCCGGGGTTCCCCTTAAAATCCATCCCAGACCTGAAGGGTCTGGTATGGATATTTGGGGGGGACCCCACACCATTTTTTTTTTGGCTGGGGTTCCCCTTAATATCCATACCAGACTTGAAGGGCCTGGTTATTGAATTTGGGGGGACCCCCACGCTTTTTTTTTTTATCAATGAATGACTGTTCTCTGTGTTACGGAGCCGACATTTCATTAGCCGCAAGTGATTTTAAATAGCTTTTTTTTACTGCAAAAATAACACTTTGTGCATGAACAGTTCTCTATATTAGATATACTGAATCTCAAATTCATTCAAAGCATTCGAAGCATTCGTTATATCCGCTATTATAATTTCTTTCATATTAGTTGAAATTCGATATTTGTAGTTGGATTTACTAACGATTCGTAACTATTCGTAACGATTCGTAACTTGAAATTGAAATTCGTTATTTGTAGTTGGATTCGAATTGTTCTCTGTGTTACGAGAACCGACAATTCATTAGCCGCGTTAACGATTCGTAACTTTACTAACGATTCGAAAAAAAAATTACAATTCGTACGAAATTCGTATTTCGTACGAATTTGAACGGAATTTCGTACACGAATTACGAATTTTTTTATTATCGAAACGGGAGGAAACTAAACTAAACAAATTTTTTGACAGTTCCCATGTCTACTGTGCTGATCCAGTCTGCTCAGAGAACCAGTCTGCTTTGCTTATCCAGTTTACCTGTGCTGATCCAGTCTGCTCTGAGGTCCTGTCTGCTTTGCTGATCCGGCTTACCTGTGCTGATCCAGTCTGCTCTGAGAACCAGTCTGCTTTGCTTATCCAGTTTACCTGTGCTGATCCAGGCTGCTCTGAGGTCCTGTCTGCTTTGCTGATCCGGCTTACCTGTGCTGATCCAGACTGCTCTGAGGTCCTGTCTGCTTTGCTGATCCGGCTTACCTGTGCTGATCCAGTCTGCTCTGAAAACCAGTCTGCTTTGCTTATCCAGCTTACCTGTGCTGATCCAGTCTGCTCTGAGGTCCTGTCTGCTTTGCTGATTCAGCTTACCTGTGCTGATCCAGTCTGCTCTGAGAACCAGTCTGCTTTGCTGATCCAGCTTACCTGTGCTGATCCAGTCTGCTCTGAGAACCAGTCTGCCTTGCTGATACAGTCTGTCCATGCTGACCCAGCCTGCTCTGCTATCCAGTCTGTCCATGCTGACCCAGACTGCTCTGCTATCCAGTCTGCTTTGCTGATCCAGTTTGTCTGTGCTGATCCAGCCTGCTCTGCGGTCCAGTCTGCTTGCTGACCCAGTCTACTCACCTTGTCCGCTGAGTTGACCCTGTGTCGCTCCACCGGTCTGTTGATCCTGCCAGGCACCCGTGCTCCTCCTCACTCCTGGGTCTCCTGTCACCCTACCAGGGAACCAGGAGTGGGAGACGCAAGGGAGGCCTCCCTCTGCAATTTGGGCTCGCACCACCAGGTACGTGACAGTAGCAGACAGCCATGTCTGAGCCCGAGCAGGGAGCCTCCGCCATGGAGGAGCTGTGTCAACACCTGGCAGGTCTGACCGAGGCGGTGAAGAACCTCCAACAGGGGTACACCCGGCTGGAAGAACAGGTATTGGTCCTGTCCAGCCCTGCTAGTGCCCAAGGGACTTCATACCCAGCGACACCCCCGATGGGGGCAGCACCTGCCCCAACTGTGGTGATGCTTCCACCAGAACCCAAGGTTCCCACTCCGGAGAAGTTCTCGGGTACCCGCAGCAGCTTTAGAACTTTCCGTAACTCATGTGAACTCCACTTTGCCCTACAGCCACGGACCTTGTCCTTAGAGGCCACTAAGGTGGGCTTCGTGGTAGCCCTGCTTACCGGGGACCCCCAGGTTTGGGCCCACCGTCTATTAGAACAAAAAGACGCAGCACTAACTAGTCTCACCACCTTTTTTGATGCCATGACGCAACTATATGAGGACTCCCGACTCTCAGTGACCGCAGAAGCCGCTTTACGCTCCCTCCAACAGGGACGAAGAGCGGTGGAGGACTATGTGGCCGAGTTCAGGCGATGGGGCGCAGACACGGACTGGAATGACGCTGCTCTCCGTCACCAGTTCCGCATGGGCCTCTCGGACGCTCTCAAGGACGTGCTTGCCAGGGTAGGAATCCCCCAGACCTTGAACGCCTTGATTGACTTGGCCATTCAGATCGATTGGCGCCTACGGGAGCGTAGGGCCGAGCGAACCATGGGATCCTCCCGGCCGACCTGGGTGCTCCCCAGGGCCCCCAGTCATTTCCGCCCTGCTTCCGCTGCCCGGCCTGTACCCACCTCTGTTGCACCTGAGCCCAGCTGGGGCTCCTTTGTTATAGGAGAGAACTGTACACCTTTCCTAATGAGGAGACTCACCCCCCTCGAGTACACCGAGTATGTGGCATGGTACTGATGACAAAATTGTCTTTGCGCTATTACCGGAGTGGAGGTCAGGGGGAGATGAGTCTCCTGCAGACAGATAACATCCGCATTCAAGCGCTTGATCACACGGAGCACGGCCAATCGCCTGACAGGATTATTTAAGCCTCTAACATTCCATGTCATACATCTCGTTGTTACAGACATTGGTTTACCTGAGCAATATCAGCGAGGATAAGCTGTGCAGCGAAAGCATACATAAGACACATTGATATCATGACATTGATATGTAATAACCATTGACTGCACCATGCCCTAAAAAGCGTATTAGGCTGAGCAGTCTCCAGTATACCCCAAAGGGGTCGTAAAGGCACACCCCTATGCAGAGGGTATGACACATCCTGTAGGTATGGTGAGAGAGAGGTCACTATGAAAAATAGGTGCCATAGAGTGAGAGAAAAAAAATAAAAAAATTGAAAAATAAGAAAAATTAAAAATAGAGCCATGCAACAATAGGCCAACAGGGCCTTGCAGTTTTTCCGCGTTAAATCTGGATGTCCTACGTTGACCATCCTGGGGGGCAACAGTGGAAGCGCACTACAGTGTCTAAGCTTCTCAGCAGCAAGAGCTACAGCCGTAACTGTCGGGGTAGCTTCTAACTATCAAACCAAAGGCAGGCAACTCCGCCTTAACAAAATAAGAGAGGGGAACATGACTGTCCTTGGAACACTTTCTCTGGAAAGGTACTCAGATAAAACATTTCAGCGTGGGGCTGGGCGCCTGCTATGGTCAGCTCGGATAGAATGCTCTTCTCGGTCTAGCCATTGCATAGCTGCAGCAGGAGTATCAAAAAATTGCACTGACCCCAGTTCTTCTACTCGTAGATGTGCGGGCTATAACATTGCATATTTGAGATCCAGGTCCCTGAGTTGGCGTTTAACGTCGTTGAATTTGGCTCTTTTCTTCTGTAGTTCAGCAGAGAAGTCCGGGAACAGGGATATCTTTGCGTTTTCAAGCTTGAGGGCAGCAGGTTTTATTCTGGCGTTGTGTAGGATCGCATCTCTGTCCTTATAGTTAAGGAGTTTAAACAGGAAGGGTCGCGGGGGTGCCCCAGGAGGGGGAGGCCTAGCTGGGACTCGGTGTGCTCGTTCCACCGAGAACATGGGGGAGAACACATCCCTTCCAAACGCATTAGTCAGCCATCCTTCAATGAACTCCACAGGGTTCTTGCCTTCCATTCGTTCAGGGATGCCAATGGCGCGAACATTGTTCCTCCTCATTCTATTCTCCATGTCGTCTAAACGTGCGGCATGTTGTGAGAGTAGGTGGTTATTGTATGTGAGGTCATGTTGCATAGGGGCCATGTCATCCTCTATAGAGCTCACCCTCCCCTCTAGTGCAGAGGTTCTTTCCCTCAGTTTTTGTGCATCTTGGCGTAGGAAAGTTATTTCAGTCTTCACCCCCTTGATTTCAGTGGTGAGGGCTGCAATGGATGTGTTACAGGAGGTGACCGCTGCAAAGATGTCTCTCAGTGTGGGTTTGGTTACTGTGTCTGGGCTAACAGGGCCCTGAGGCCTAGTAATGGCGTCTTTAGGAGTACTCACTGTGTCCCAGTTAAACGAGGCTCAGTTCTCCTCCAGTGGCACTGTGTCATCTGTTTCAGATGCCCCTCCGGACGAATCCCCAGCAGCATTGGAGAAGGCAGCTTGCTCCGTTGACAATGGCATGGAGAACAGCTTTTCAGCTGCCTCCCTGTGAAGTGTCTTTGCAGAGCGCTGTGCATTGGCGCCATTTTGGCCCATGAGGTCCGCTGAGCGGGACGAAGCATTCCGCTTTGCGGCGGACATCTAGTTTGCAGAGTGGCACTATCGGTCCCAGCAAGGTCAGGGGGCTTTCCGGTGTCCGATTTGCCGCTCTTAGGGTCGGATGTGCAGTGATTCCCAGGATTAAGCAGGAGATTCGGCGGAGCTGTCTGATAATGCGACCGACTACATCCGCTGCCTGGCCACGCCCCCCCCCTTGCTGTAGTTTAGCCAGTTCTATATATGTGAGATTACCCCAAATCAGACTGTATTCAGTGTATCCTACCACCCCTTGCATCTGTCTGCCCTTGTTCCATATTTTTTGGTTTAATGTAAGGGTATATTTATGAGATTTATGAAACAGCTTTGCCTCCAGTCCCGCTGGGACAGTTTCAGCTCCCGAGGCAAAAAGCAGCAGCCTAGCCGACAAGCCTATCGGATTGTGGGACATGGAGCCAACCAGATGTATCATCTGGGCCACTATATAGTACAGCCAAGGGGTGGGCACTACCAATCCTCCACTGTTTTTAGAATACTGCAATTGTTCCAGTTTAATCCTGTGGGGTCTTGTGTTCCATGATAAGCATCTAAAAAGGGTATTAACCACACCCGAATAATTTTTATTAAATTTGTTTACCCGCTAGAGACAGTTTAAGGTTGTTCCAGGTGTTAATCTTATCCCAAAATCAGCAGTAGGGGATATCCATTTAAGGGGCAATAATCCACGAGCCTAGATGAAATCTGGATTCCTAGATACTTAAAGGTGGTTACTACTGGGATGGGAAAAGAGTCAGGCAATTCCACTTCCTGTTCCTCATCAAGCACCACGAGGGCTGATTTTGACCAGTTTATGGCCAGGCCAGAAAAATGACCAAAATCTGAAATTATGGACATGACCCCCATTAATGAGTTATTGGTATCTCCCAAGAAGAGCATCATGTCATCCACGTATAACATGATCTCTTCATGTATGTTGCCATACTTGAACCCATGAACCTGCGTGCTGGCCCTCACCAGGGCCTCTAACGGCTCTATAGCAATAGCAAAGAGCAGGGGGGACATTGGACACCCCACATATTTACCGCGATTTAGCCACGATCTGTGTTTTTTTGACACTGTATATTGCCGGTTGCTAAGGAGAGGGCCGGGAAGCCGCCCGCCGCATCCTTGGCAACCGATGAGTCATCAGCTATCAGCTGACTTCCCGCTGAATGTAAAAAAAAAATGCCGGCTAAAAAAACAGCGTGGGGTCCCCCCCCCCAGGTCCATACCAGGCCCTTGGGTCTAGTATGGATTCGGAGGGGACCCTCACGCCAAAATTTTTAAAAACAGACTAATCTTAGTGAGAGACAGACGCTCATACCTCAGGCAGAGGCAAGCCTGTAAAATTTGGTCAAAATGGTACCTGTTAGGTACCTCGTAGTAGAGCCTGACTTGTAGGAGACCTCTCTTACAGCTCTGGTTCAGGAGCAACCGGAATGGGAACAGTGGTCTCGTGAGCACAGCGGAGTAGGAGTACCTGGAGAAGTTGTAGCAGGCTGGCACCGTAGCAGGATGATGATCCTCCAAGGATGGCTGGAACTGCAGATGACAGCAGGGACAGTAGCAGGTCGGCGACCTGAAAAGCTGATGGATGCAGGAACAGCGGCAACTGGAACTGGATGAGATAAGCCGGGTAACACAGCAATACACAGAGCTAGGCAGCAGGCAACAGAGGAGTCAGACAAGTCGGGTCAAAGCAGGTAATCAGGCAGGTAACTGCAGCAGGCTGAAGCAGAGTCAGATAACAGGCAGAGGTTTGGCAGCAGGTAAACAAGCAGGAGGTTTAAGCAAGGTCAGGCAAGCCGAGGTCGGGCTAGGAGAGAGCAGGTAGGTCAATCAGAGCCAGGTCGGTACAGATGATCAGCAAACAGAACACAGGTTATTTGAGCACAGAGCTGCAGATCAAACAGCGCTGCACAAGTGCAGCAGCAGTTCTTTTAAAAGTCCACTGGCGTTAAACAGCGCTAACGTGCACGCGTGCACATGCCGCACACGCATGCACACCTGAGGCGTGTGCTGGTGCGCGCTGGCGCACACAGTATGCAGGCGCTGCTGTTCAATACAGCCAGGAGTGCGGATGCGCGTACGCGTGTACCGTTGTTTCTGCTCATTGACCCGCCAGGTAATGACAGAGCAGCAAATGGCCCCGGGATCTATCTGGGGGCGGGGGGGTTCCTTTTCCATACTTGCCCACCATTCCCTCAGTGCCTAACACATGTTGCATTGGTGGAAGGTGAGAGCAGGCTGATCCTTCTGAGGTCATAGCACAGACGCCCACCGCCAGCTCCAAAATCAGCATGGGCTTTCATGTGTTCAGTCATAGCTTCCTGGCATAGTGTGTCACTGTCATAGCAGGTGCTGTCACACATGTTCAGTCATGACGTTCCAGTCTAGCTGGTTCAGTCTAGTGGGGTCGGTCAGCGCGTCCATCCTCAGCGTCTTGGTCATAATGTGTCCAGTCTTAACGTTCCTGACGGGTACTGTCATTCAGGTTCTGGCAGCAGGCGCTGCCATAAGGCGTTCAGTCTCAGTATTCCTGTTACTGCATGGTCAGTCGTAACTGGTGCTGTTACAGCAGGTTCCAGACACAGCGGGTCAGTCATAGTGGTTCGATCATGGCATTTTCCGCCATAGCAGATTGCTCTAAGCAGTTGTTGGCAATCGTGGTCCGCGGTCCTGTCAGCGTTCCTGTCACAGCGGTCATGTCAAGCAGTTTTTCCTGTCATACATTCGTTCTTGGTTTTTTCGTTCGTAGCTTTTCTGTTGTACCATTAGCAGCAGTGCTCTGTGTTCACCACTGCATGTCAGACTCAATTCAGATCGGCCCAGTGCTCTTGCTGGATTTTGCTTTTGTTCAGCATCAGTCATTGTTCACAGCATTTCTGTCATAGGTTTCGAGGGTAGCATTCCTGGCGCATTTCACATTTCAACATTTCTTTCGTAGCATTGTCATTTGTAGCTTTTCTCCTGTCGTAGCATTTTCCTGTCGTAGCATTCTCCCGTCGTAGCATTCTCCCGTCGTAGCATTCTCCCGTCGTAGCATTCTCTTGACGTAGCCAGTGCGCTCGTCCAGGGTCTGTCACGTCTACAGATCCATACGGCTGAGGTTTCGTCTCATCTGATTGTTGTCCCACTATCTTCTCGTCCGTATACCATTAGTCATACGATGCACGCTCATTTCAGTACACGTGTACATCTACCCACCATGGTCTGTGGGTACACTAGCCCGGATGGTTTGTTTTGCTACCTGTACGTTTTTTTTTTCTGTTGTTGCTTTTCGTTCGTAGCAGTCCGGTCATATTTTGTTCGTAGCATTCCAGTCGTAGCTTTTCGTTCATAGCTTTCGGTTAGCTAGGGCTCACATCCAGGGTCTGTCACGTCTACGAACTAGGGTTGCCACCTGTCCGGTTTTGACCCGGACAGTACGGGTTTAGGAGGCTGTGCCCGGGTTTCCCTCTGCCTCACACCCGGACACCATTTCCAGCTCACGGGGGTTACCATGGGGCCGCCTTTTACAAGCCCCAGCACACAGGGGGACCCGGACAGCAGGGGGATTGTAGCGGCGGGCAAGGGGAGCAAATACAGAGCAATGAAAACAGAGAGAGAGGCGACAGGCAGCTGCTGGTGCAGAAGTTTTTAATAAAGTAAATGCTTAAAAACAATCCACTCACTGTCAGTCTGTGAACTTAGTCGGCTGTCCCATCCTCCCCTCCAATCCACAATGCTGTTATTACTGAATCGCTTGAGAAAGCCAATAACACAGAGCTGCGGGGAGACTGCAGTGAGCTGTCAGCCTGGGATGCTGTGACCAATCAGAGCGTTCCGGAGGCTTAACCACGCCTCCATCATCAGAGGCTGACAGTTCACATGAGTTTCCCGTGGCTCTCTGTTTCCTCCAGTGATAACAGCAGCGTTGATTGGAGGGGAGGATGGGACAGCCGACTTCACAGACTGACATATACAGCTCTGACATGGAGAGTGAGTGGATTGTTTTTAAGCATTTATTTTATTAAAAACTTCTGCACCAGCAGCTGCCTGTCGCCTCTCTCTCTTATGTTTTGACTCCTCTGTGTTTTCCCCCCTCCTCCTGTATTTGTCACCCCCTCCTCCTGTATTTGCCACCCCCCCTCCTCCTCCTGTATTTGTCACCACCCCCTCCTCCTGTATTTGCCACCCCCTCCTCCTGTATTTGCCACCCCCTCCTCCTCCTGTATTTGTCACCCCCCCTCCTCTGTAATTGTTCCCCTTCTCTGTAATTTCCCCCCCTTGTCTGTATTTGCACCCCCTCCTCTGTAATTGTCTCCTCTTCCTCTGTATATGCCACCCCCTCCACTGTATTTGCCACCTCCTCCTCCTGTATTTGTCACCCCTCCTCTGTAATTGTTCCCCTTCTCTGTAATTTCCCCCCCTTGTCTGTATTTGCACCCCCTCCTCTGTAATTGTCCCCCCTCCTCTGTAATTGCATCCTCTTCCTCCTGTATTTGCCACCCCCTCCTCCTCCTGTATTTGTCACCCCCTCCTCTGTAATTGTTTCCCTTCTCTGTAATTTCCCCCCCTTGTCTGTATTTGCACCCCCCTCCTCTGTAATTGTCTCCTCTTCCTCTGTATATGCCACCCCCTCCACTGTATTTGCCACCCCCTCCTCCTGTATTTGCCACCCCCTCCTCCTGTATTTGCATCCTCTTCCTCTGTATTTGCACCCCCCCTCCTCTGTAATTGTCTCCCCTCCTCTGTAATTGTCTCCCCTTCTCTGTAATTGCCCCCCCTTCTTTGTAATTTGCCACCCCCTCCTCCTGTATTTGCATCCTCTTCCTCTGTATTTGCACCCCCCCCCTCCTCTGTAATTGTCTCCCCTTCTCTGTAATTGTCTCCCCTTCTCTGTATTTGTCACCCCCTCCTCCTGTATTTGTCACCCCCTCCTCCTCCTGTATTTGCACTCCTCTTCCTCTGTAATTGTTCCCTATCTCTGTATTTGCCCCCTAGCTCTGTAATTAACCCCTCCTCTGTATTTGCACCCCTCCTCTGTAATTTCCCCCATCAATCTCTGTAATTGTCCCCCCCTCCTCTGTAGTTGTCCCCCACTCCGAACCCTCTGCTGTCTGGATCCCCCTGTGTACTGGGGCCCCGTGATACCCCTGTCGGCTGCCATGGGGGTATTGGAAGGAGGAGGATTTGTGCTGGTAGGGAAATGAGATTTGTAATAGGAGAGAATGGGGATAATGGCACCCCAATCACACAGGCATCCCACAATTCTGTTTACGTGATTTTCCCGCGATTTGTCGGGTGACAATCGCTGCAAAATAGCACCGCGGTTGGGGTGCCATGCCGGGCGCCTCTAAAGTGTTCGGGTTTGGCTTGAAGAAAAGGTGGCAACCCTACTACGAACCCATACGGGCTGAGGTTTCGTTTTTAATTGATTGTCGTCCCACAATCTTCTCGCCCGTATACCACACGTCATACGCTTATTTCATCATACCTTTACTACTACCCACCACGGTCTGTGGGTACACTAGCCCTGAGGTTTTGTTGCTATTTGTCTCTGCAGGTTGCTCGGGCTCACTCACTACATACACTAGGGTTGTGTCTGCATTAGGTTCACATTCACGCGCGGTCATATTTTGTTCGTAGCATTCCAGTCGTAGCTTTTCGTTCATAGCATTTCTGTTAGCTAGGGCTCACATCCAGGGTCTGGCACCTCTACGGACTCATACGGGCTGAGGTTTCGTTTTTAATTGATTGTCGTCCCGCAATCTTCTCACCCGTATACCACACGTCATACGCTTATTTCATCACACCTTTACTACTACCCACCACGGTCTGTGGGTACACTAGCCCTGAGGGTGTGTTGCTATCTGTGTCTGTTGTTCTGTCATCACATTTTGTTCGTAGCGTTTCATGTTGTAGGTTGTCGTTCGTAGTATGTCTGTTAGCTAGGGCTCACATCCAGGGTCTGTCACGTCAACGGACCCATACGGGCTGAGGTTTCGTTTTTAATTGTTTGTCGTCCCACAATCTTCTCGCCCGTATACCATACGTCATACGTGCACGTTCACCATACCTTTACTACTACCCACCACGGTCTGTGGGTGCCTCAGCCCTGAGTGTTCCTTTTTAATTACCTGTCTTGGCGCTGCAGGTTGCTCGGGCTCACTCACTACATACACTAGGGTTGTGTCTGCATTAGGTTCACATTCACGCGCGGTCTTGTCATTTCTACACCTACATCCTCATACTTGTCAGGTACGTAGGGGTGTTGTTTCGTGGGTATTTTGTCTGTCTGTTCTCACTTCTCCAGTTGTGTTTCATCAGATCGGGGCATGTCGTGCGTTTCGGAAGTGGTCAGTTCACATTCATCCCTCCACCGCCGCATGGGGGGTCAGTGCATGGTAGCACCCCATCATTAGGGATGGGCCATACCAAACTCTTAGCTGAGTTTTATCACTGGTACACCCCTTTCCCGGCCTCAGTTGGGGGGTGCAGTATTTAAGGTGGTTATTCCCAACCTCTTCCATCCACCTGCACAACGCATGTTTCCATGCATGATTCTTAACCCAGGTTCATGCGGTACTTAATACGCTCTTATGTCCGTGCTATAATGGTTAGGAAGGATGGAGGTGATCATAGCCCACTCGGCTAGAGCAGAGGTGTCAGCGGCAATCCCGGCTCCTGCTCTTCTCTAGGCACCTGCAGCCGGTGTTGGCATTTCTTCAGTGGCATGTGGAACTAGGGGTCAGCCTGGTCACATGCGATCGATCTGGCCTATGGTTCTTATTCCAGAGTATTTTGGAGGACTTTTACCAAGGGTGGGTAGGTTTCACAGGTTCATGTCTCTGGCTTTCGCTGCATTGCCTCTGCTTTTTGGCCATCTGCCAACACTATCAAGTAACCAGCATTTCAGGCCCCTACAAACTCCTGTCAGTCTGTCCATTTTTGCAACTTACCCTCTCAAGCCATGATAAGGTAGTCAGGGATGTTCTCTTGGCATGGCTACCAGTTACCGGCCAGGTTTTCGTGGCGTTTCAGACTTCCTGTCTCCTACCCTTGGCTCAGTTACCAGTTGGTGCTCCAGGCAACTCCCTTTTGCTACACTCACAACTTCTCCATGTTAGTATAGAAGGACAAGCTAGGGGTTCGTGGTCATCACCGTTCCGCTGGAACGGTATCAGATTCAAGGATACGTCCTTCTCTGCAATATTCCTCTGGTCAGCTCTTTCTTCCTTTCCCCATGCATCCTCTCACCACGAGCAGTTCATTCTCATGTCCAGGTTTACATATCCTAAACCCTTTTTTCTGGTCATTCGTCAGGATCGGAGGCGACTTTGTGGGTCCTAAACAGGGGGGTCCCTTTTTTCATTGTCCGGTACATGGGGCGCTGGAGTTCCTCCTGTTTCAACTGTTTTATACGTTATCCCCTTTTGTAGGCATCCAGGCTGCATACCGACCAGCCAGGCCATGGCACACCTCAGGCCTTATTAGTTAGGATTATCACATTTCCAAGTGAAGACTCTGACTACAAGTTTGAAGGCTGGCCGCAGGCTAGCCTGGATTTGTAGGAGGAGTCTGAGGGCTATATATCCCTCCTTCGTCGGATCATTTCCGGGTTCCCACCCACCCGTTCCCCCATACTTTTATTATTTCATTCATATTCATTTAGGGTATGCCCTCTTTTAGGCATACCGACCAGCCAGGCCATGGCACACCTCAGGCCTTATTAGTTAGGATTATCACATTTCCAAGTGAAGACCCTGACTACAAATATTTATATACATACAGGAGAAGTAACAAATATTATGTGTATGTGTACCAAAAGACACACACACACACAGTGCAGCACTACTACAGTGATAATTCAATGCTATACTTAGTGCTATATATACATGCAATAAAATTCTAATTCATAAAAAATTCATAATAAATGTCCCATAAATCAATATCAATCTTAATAGCATTGTGATATTATCATATCACCGTGCTTCGCAATAATTTTTATTGCTTGTGCAAACAACCACCAGCTATTTAATCTGCTCACCTCAAGGATGAGTCAGGAAGACTCAAATAAACTCTTTATTCTCACTCCCCAAACGTCTTTTCTTTCTCTCAGGACTCAGCTGTTCAATTTCTTCCTTTCACGATCTCCACTCCACCCAATGTGTCCCTCACAGATAGGTAGTTGATCTCCGAGATTATTCAGCTGTTCCTCCACTTCAAGGGACTCATGTATCATGTAATCAAAAACACAGCCGACATAGTGCTCTCTGCTATAAAACTTTTATTGAAAACCCCGCTAAAAGAGGAGACTTACTAGATATAAAAACAAAATTAGCTTGTTACATGTATTGAGAGTGTCCGCTCGCTCACTACCGTGGCTGCACAACGTCAAAGGCTCGGATCCTCTCCTCTGCACATGTATTGACCTCTGGATGGTCTTCCTCCGCAGATGGATCTGTGTGTGTGTGTGTGTGTGTGTACACGTGCATCTTTTGGTACACATACACACACATATATATAGATTTTTTTAAAGTGTAGTGATTTTACTTAAAGTTTATATTGGCTGAAACTTTGCACTTGACTGATTGTTTCACACATTTGTACTTCTTCTGTATGGACATACTATACTTCCCTTCTTTAAGGGCATTGCCTGTACTTATTTATGTTGAAACTGTTTTATTCATTGATGAAATTATACAGAACATTAATGTCTGTACTTATTTATAATTGCTCAATAAAAATGTATTGAAAAATGTATTGAAAGCAGACACAGCCCTTTGAGGAGAAAAGCATGCAGCAGAGAAGGAGCCTTGCTTTCCATATGGAAGCAGTTGGCTCTATACGGAGGTCCCACATGCCCTCTGCTAAAGTCAAAGCTAGAGCTCTTTGATCATCAGGGATTTTGAACACGACAACACGATAACATTTTGTTACGATACACCTGGAATGTATTTAGTACACTGAAGAGGAAAGTTCAGTTTGGCTTTGGTGAGGAGACTGTAAAGAGAGCACACTATTGCTACAATACAGGGAGTCACAATTATAGCTGAGCTACCTTTTAATTTGAATGCTTGAGCAGAGAATCCTTTGCACCCCACCTAGTTTCAGTCTATAATTTATATCTTTCTTTAGTGCTATACACATCCGGTGCAAGGACAGGCCAGGCAGGGCTTGTCAGCACAGGAGAAATCTGAAGTACAGAATGTTGAATAAGTACAGTCTTCTGATTCTATGATTAGCAAATTGACTTGTCTGTGCCCTCCTGCTAATTTAATATTTCCACTTCAATAACCCAGTGTCATACATGAGGAGTCAGCACTTGCATTTACACTATATTACTTTACACTCCAGCCATGTTCCCCTGCTTTCTATTTACAAAGTCAATTACATCAAAGGCAAGGACAACAGATACGTCTACTGTAAAGGTGGCCATAGATGGATGGAGATTTGTCCAGTTCAGCAGGGACCAGCCAAATTTCGATCCATGTGTGGCTACTGCACTTGAATAGAAGACGATCTACTGATCGACTTCTGTTCAACCTCTCTTTTGGATAAAATCCGCTTGATCAGTGCTGCAGGCAATTGGTTGCAGTGGCGATCTGTGTATTATGACAGCAGGGGAGTCTCTCCGCTGCCAGAATACAATAGTGCAGGCAGGGAGGATCTCCCATCCACCTCGAATGTGTGGATGGGGAAATCGATTAAATCTTTTTTTAATCAGCCTACTGGCTAAACAAAAAAACCGAACTATGTATGACCAGCTTAAGGATTTAGTGACTACAAAGCAGCTCTAGTATTCCATACTCTTTTCTTTACTATTATATGATACCACCAGACGTCATGTATGTGTTGATTTATACTACTTTTTGAAAACAAAGACTGCCTGCTATTCTTATATTGTGTTATATAATACACCATAAGGCAGACCATATGGACCTGTGTGATGCTATAATACAATGTGACTGTGCACAGACAACATACAGAATTAGTGTAGGAATCACATGCTACTGTCAGCTATGCCCCATAAAATATATTGTATGGCCCTCTGACTGTTTAGGTTAAAGCTGAACTTTGGGAACAAAACCTTTCATTTAAATATATTCCTCAATAGCCACTAAGACTATAAATTTATTTTGTGTGCACCAAATGCGTTTAGAAACCCAGATATTACTTTGTAAAAATAGCACTGACATCATCACTGTGCTGTACATAGCCTGAGCAGAGCTGTGGGAGGGGCCCAGCAGGCTCCACCCACTACAGGCTGTCTGCAGAAACCTACAGGAAGGGGTGGAGCCAAGACCAGCCAGCCTGCATTAAGAGAGAGCAGCATTCACCATCTATT
This sequence comes from Lithobates sylvaticus, assembly GCA_028564925.1. Lineage (NCBI taxonomy): Eukaryota > Metazoa > Chordata > Amphibia > Anura > Ranidae > Lithobates > Lithobates sylvaticus. The sequence continues at coordinate 139,611,196 of CM053038.1, read as the reverse complement.
ACAGGAAGCTCCCACACAGAGGCAAGGCTTCGCACTGGATTATTGTACGGAACTGGAAGAAATACATAAAGCACACAAAGATTCAAGAAGAATACACATGACTTTTTTTTTTTTTCGAAAAATTAGCTGATCCCAGACTTCAGCTTTAAATTCTACCATCTAGTCATTTACCATCTCAAAGAAGTAGCAAATCCTACATCACTCCAAGTGATTTCCCAGGATTCTGAGGCAGGTGTGTAAAGTATGTACAGGCAGTCCCTGATTTACATACAATATACTTACATACCACTCCTACTTACAAACGGAGGAAGACAACAGGAAGTGAGAGGAAATCTACCCCTGGGAAGGAAAATTAACTCCTGTAAGAGTTATCATGGGAAAAAGGTGTCTCCACTGAAGCTTTATCACCAATTTTTGTTTCTACAACAACCCAAAATGTTCAAAATCCAATTGTCACAGGGACAAAAATTGAGGTGAAATCTTATGAACAGGGGCACAGACATCACAACAAATGTTCCAGGGGTGTTAACCCTTCCTTATGCTATCCCCCAAAAAATTACTTTTGGATGGAGTTACACTTAAAAATGTACTTGTTCCAACGCACATAAAATTCAACTTAAGAACAAACTTTCAGAACGTATCTTGTTTGTAACCAGGGGACTGCCAGTATGCATTTTACAAGAATAAATGCAACGTTTATTGATTAGATAAACCATAAACCTTTTTAATGATATAACAACATTCCTTGGTACTAAAAGTACTTGTACCAGCTGTACAAAGACAATATGCCTGTGCCTATGATATTGCTTGTGGCAGATCCTGCACTGGAACAGGAATAGCCCCAAACCTTTCCAGCATAGCACAAGCTAGTACAAGCATTGACCAGTGGATATCTAATGTCTATGTAACTTAAAGTCATGTGTGTGTTCATTACTTACTACTACTGTATATATTTGTATCATGCCATTTGGACTTTAGATTTGGACCTCATGCACAATGGGCGTTTTTGAAGCTACTTCCAGGGGCGTCAGGTGTTTTTGTTTTTACTGCTTTGAAACTTCCTGGCATGTTATTCTATGTGTCCATACACACATAGGCTTTTAGCAGCATTTTCAGGCAGGAGAGTTTAGTAGCAGGAAAATAAACCCACTGCCAATGCATGCTGGAGCAGCTGCGTTATGGCAGAAAAAATGGTTGAAGCTGCTAAATGCTGCTAAATGCACCTAAACGTAGGGGCATTTAGCAATTGAGTGTTAATTTATTTCACTGGCCAGAATAAATGTATTCTGGCCAATGAAATAAATTAAAGCGAAAATGCTTGACGCGTGTAAATGCAGTACACACTTTTACAAGCATCAGGAGTTTTTTTAACCAAAGCACTGCTGCCAGGACGAGGCTTCTAGGTTAGTTAGGAAAAAAAGTTGGTGTGCATGAGGTAGTTGTAAATTGCAATGTCAGTATTGTGATATCATTGTATATTACCCAGTACAACTAAAGGGGTTGATGGGCTGAATACACACGTCTTCCATGTGATTTATTTTTTCTTGATGCCAAATTAATGCTAGGAATGAAAAGTTAGCATTTGCACTGTTTGTATTTCTCTTTGTAAAACCTCAAGAGGCATCTATTGAACCAGAAAAGTTAGTTTTCAAAACTATGTAAATATCTCTGGCCCTACTGCGTAGTTTCATGCTGCATTTTTCGAACCTTTTCCGAATAAACCTAGACTTACATATAAAGATTTCTCATGTTCAACCTGAAAAAGAGAAACCTAATACCTTCCTCTTTCCAAGCTAAACAATGTGAACAAAGGTATTTTCCTAGGGGCTATTGTATTCTGACAGTCCACATCCACAGTTGTCAGAAAACCTGAACATAAACTGCATCTGATTGGACCATTTTCAATCCAGTACATTCAACAAAAGTCGATTGAAATTTTTTTTTTTTTCGAACTGGGTGGTTCTTACGGGACCACCCAAGATTTGAGTCATGTGTAGTAAGCCTAAGCTTAGAACTCAGAATTAACAGGCCACGTTAAAGGATAACTCCACACCATAACAATGAAGAATAGCATTTATTTATAAACCGGAAATGACGCGATGCTAGTCGCGAAGGATGCCTATTGATTATTTAGCCATACATAGTGACATGCGTTGATTGTAAAGATGAAAAAAATTCGCTAAGTTTATACTGTAAAAGTTTTGAGCAGTTACACTTAAAACGAAGTTCCACCCTAATTTGCATGCACATCCACCATTCCGCCATTCCTTTTTGTATAGTGTCATTTTTTTTTTAAATATATATATTGCTAAAAAAGCTACACTTCCATCCAAACCCTGCACGGGAAGGTACGTCATATCATTTTTCGCATTGGCTCCTGGGAAACCAGTATAATCAATCCCAGGAGCCAATGCAAAAAATGATATGACGTACCTCGCCATGGCAGGGTTTGGATGGAAGTGTATCTTTTTTAGCAAAAAAAGGTACTATATATATTAAAAAAAATAAAATAAATTACACTATACAAAAAGGAATGGCAGAGCGATCAACAACACATGTTGATGTGCATGCAAATTAGGGTGGAACTTCGTTTTAAGTGTAACTGCTCAAAACTTTTACAGTATAAACTTAGAGCAATCAACGCATGTCACTATGTATGGCTAAATAATCCCACTAGAAACCTACCTACAGTTGCCAGAGGGATGCACACGCACCAACGAAGACACAGCAGGGGCCCAAAATACACACACCGGGCGGGCATGGGAGCAGCATCAATGGCACAAACCGGAAAAATAAAGCATAGTATCCTAAGTGCACATCAAGGCATAAACCTCCCCCCAATAAATGGTTAAATAATTTAAATAATAATAAGTTAAATAATTTACCAGGAAGCCTTACCAATTCATGTTAAACAGGTGAAAAATAACAGGTGGACAATTGGAGAGATGAAAGCCAATCAGGATGATCGATGGCACACTCACCCTTAGCTTATTTGAATGGCTGGTGAATGGAACACCCAGAAATGCCATTTCCTGCTTGTGCGATTGGCTCACTGATGTTCCCAGACGTCTGCAATAAGATACAAGACAGATTGTAAACATACGCTGGAACCAAAAATTTGTATTTACTCCAAAAGGGTCTACATACGTTTTTTTTTTGTTCCCATCTAGGAGGAAAGAAAACCATGGAATTCACGTACAACAATCAGCTCTGTCTTCTGAGCCTGGAGAACTTATCCCTGCAAGTCTGTGCTGACTGGGAGATCCACATAGTTTGATGCTGCTAATTCTCCTGCTTACACTGTCCTGTGAGATGTCACATTTTATGTGTGTTTTATGGCTGATGGTCTGTTTTTTAATAAGGTGCATACACAAGTCCTACAGTACATAACTTGTCATTCACCTTTGACAATCAAGTAATTGATAAATTAATGTCCAATATGATTTGGCGACCAGCCATATCCAACTAACCGCTCTTATCTTAAAGTGATCAGGGCAGGCTGAAACAGGGTCTGATCGGCCTGTGTATATATAACGACTGTAAGTGGCATAAATCTAACTATAAAAATATATTTTAGAAAATCCTATAAATGAAAATTACAATGTAAAAATCTTCATTATAGATAAGAATATATGTGGAAATAAATGCAGTGTCCAAATAGATGACTGAAGAGGCTGCTGATAAGCCATACATAAATAGAGAGAGCAAATAGAGGTACTAAAGTAGAAAGAAGGTATATGTATATGAATAAAAAAAAAAATCTATCTTTATGTTAATCACAGGCATGCTAATACGAATATACTATCAACTTCTAATAAATTGTATAAAAAAAGGCAGTATTCAAGATTGGTTAATGAATGCGTTAATGTCCCAATCTATATTGAGACCATGGGGTGTGTAACACTTTAACTGGTGTATCCAGAAGGTTTCCAGTTTGGACACGCCCCTCCAATGGGGAACGAACTTGTAGATAACTTGAAATTTTGTACCAGCTGGATTTTGGTTATGGCACTGAAGATAATGTCTAGGGATGCTTTGATTAATGCGTCCCTTTTTTATGCTGGTTATGTGCTCATTGGCCCTAACGGAAAAGGTCCGTATGGTACAACCCACGTACTTTCCCACAAGGGCACGTGATCAAATAAACAACATAACGAGTTTGGCATGTCAAAAAATGTTTAAACTGGTATTCTTTTGCCATGGATATTGATATAAAAGTGTCAAGTATCAGGTGTGACCAGAGCTGTGTGGACAGCAACAGAGGAACAAACGCAGGTAAGGTGAAAATATATAATTTTTTAAGAAAAGTGAATAAATACAACCACCTCCAATATACTACAATGTGCAACCAACCAACCACCAATAGGAACCCACAAATAATAAGACAAATAAATACAAGTAAAGGGGAATACCAAAATCATAAACAGGGCCAGGCCAGGGTCGTCAACGGGAGGTCGGCAGCTGGGAAAAGGAAGACAAACAGGACAGGGCGAGGATGGATGGATCACAGGAGGGACGGGTACAGGTACAAGGCTCAGGGTTCAGGAAACAGACAGAAACAGGATCAGGTACGGGTGCAGAGCTTCACAGAGTCAGGGCGCAAGGAAAGATACCAAGGGAAGGCATCAGTGTGTCTGCCGGGTACTTATACACACCTCCTGCAATCACTCAGGTGACGCCTGATTGCAAGAGATGATGTCAGCCCCACACTGCCAGGAACCACCCGCTGGTGGACGCCAGTACTGCGGCCCAAGGATCACATAATACCATCAACAGCGGAAGGCTCCCCTGGCAGTTCCAGACTGCCAGGAGACACCTGCTGGTGGACCACATTACTGCACGCCAAATTTCAGACAGTATCATCAGCGGGTGGAACCTTTCCTGACAGTACCCCCCCCCCTCAAAGGAGCGGCCTCCGGACGCTCCAACTGGCCGCTGCTGGGGAAAGTCCATAATATCAAGCAGGACAGCTGGCACATCAGGCTGGGCAGCAGGCTCCGGGTCATCGGGCTGGGCAGCAGGCTCCGGGTCATCAGGCTGGGCAGCAGGCTCTCGATCATCAGGCTGGGCAGCAGGCTCCGGGTCATCAGGCTGGGCAGCAGGGCTCCGGGTCATCAGGCTGGGAAGCAGGCTCCGGGTCATCAGGCTGGGGAGCAGGCTCCGGGTCATCAGGCTGGGGAGCAGGCCGGAACACATCAGGCTGGGCAGCAGACAGGAACACATCAGGCTGGGCAGCAGACAGGAACACATCAGGCTGGGCAGCAGACAGGAACACATCAGGCTGGGCAGCAGACAGGGGCTCGTCAGGCTGGGCAGCAGGCAGGGGCTCGTCAGGCTGGGCAGCAGACAGAGGCTCGTCAGGCTGGGCAGCAGACAGGGGCTCATCAGGCTGGGCAGCAGACAGGGGCTCATCAGGCTGGGCAGCAGACAGGGGCTCATCAGGCTGGGCAGCAGGCCGGAACACATCAGGCTGGGCAGCAGACAGGAACACATCAGGCTGGGCAGCTAACACTGGCACAACAGGCTGAACAGTAGGCAGATCAGACTGGAAGGCAGGCACCGAGACATCAGTCTGGACTGCGGGCACTGGTACATCAGGCTGGAGTGAATTAGCTTGTGCGGAGGCAGGTTTGGTTACCGGCAGGATCAAATGGACAGTAGCACGGCAGGCTGGGCAGCAGACAGAGGCACTTCAGGCTGGGCAGCAGACAGGTGCACATCAGGCTGGGCAGCAGACAGGGGCTCATTAGGCTGGGCAGCAGGCCGGAACACATCAGGCTGGGCAGCAGACAGGAACACATCAGGCTGGGCAGCAGTCAGGGGCTCGTCAGGCTGGGCAGCAGGCAGGAACACATCTGGCTGGGCAGCAGGCAGGAACACATCTGGCTGGGCAGCAGGCTCCGGGTCATCAGGCTGGGGAGCAGGCTCCGGGTCATCAGGCTGGGCAGCAGACTCTGGGTCATTAGGCTGGGCAGCAGGCTCCAGGTCATCGGGCTGGGCAGCAGGCTCTGGGTCATCGGGCTGGGTAGCAGGCTCCGGGTCATCTAGTTCGGCAGCAGACTATCAGAGACGTACTTACCGAGACCGAGATGCTGAGAGGGTTCACCCTTGCGACCCGGCGCAATCTGCCCCCTGGTGATGAGACAGGGAACAAAGGGCACCAGGAGGCACAGGTCACCTCCGGCAGGTGGGTGGAACTGGTGGGACGCCTGGAGGAGATGAGGACCTGGCCTGGGCAGACCGGCAGATGGCAGGAAGGAGAGGCAGGGGCCCAAACACCTGGCTGAGAGACTAACACCGGTCACTGAGCAGTCAGCAGCTACGTAAGTCCGGAGAGCAGGCCGGGGGTCAAACACAGGTTCAATAGCAAAGTCCGTGGAAGTAAGCCAGAGGTCAAACACAGGATAGAGTAGCAAGTCCGTGGATGCAGGCTGAGGGTCAAACACAGGATCAGGCGGCAAAGTCCGTGGAGGCAGGCAGAGGGTCAAACACAGGAGGAAGCAGCGTAGTCCGTTAACAAGCCAGGGGGTCAAACACAGGAGGAAGCAGCAGCAGTCCGTTAAACAAGCCAGGGGGTCAGGACACAGGATCAGATCTGGTTTTACACAGGGACGCACAGGCACTCAGCTGGAAAGACAGACCAGCAAAGTGCCTGTGCGTCAGGCAGCTTTTATAGGCGCCCAGTGGACGCTAATTGTGCGCCATAGCTCAGCGTGGGAGAGATGCCTCGGCGGGTGACGGCCACTTACCTGGAACGGCCAGGGCCTGTAATCCAGAGGGGAGAGGGAGGAGAACAGAAGGGGCGGCACAGCGCCATCGTGGGGACCTAGCCGAAGTGCGGTCCAGATCTGCGGCCAGGCGGTCTTCCCCAGCTCGGCCCAGGGCCCTACACGGCAACAACACAGAGCGGGAGGTGCGGGACCGTACGGCAGCACAGTGAGGTTGTCACTGCGGGGCACTCTGCAGCTGCGGGGAATCCTGACCTACGGCCTATTGAAGCGGATCGGCAGGAGGCCGGGAGTTTCCAAGACAGTCTGTCGGGGGGAGAGTTAGTCGAGCTGGACGAAGACAAGGTACCGGAGGCAGCACGTGGACCAGGACCTACGGCTGGATGTCCAGTGGGGCAGCGGCAGCCAGGTAAGAACCTTTCTGTCCTCTCTTCTTCCTATCCTGTCGTTAACAAAGGGGCTTCTGTTTGTGGGGTTAGGGGTGCAGGGGCAACAGTGGAGCAAGGGGGTAGCTTTGGCGGTGTGAGGCAAGGTCCAGGTTCCCTGTCCCTTGGGGTAGCGGGGTCACAAGACGTGGGGGTGGTGCAAACGTTATTAGCGGGTCTGAGGGAGGTGTTGGCGTGCTGTGAGGCTGGTACACGGCCAGTGGCAGACGCCTCTCTGGTGGCGGCATGAGCGGTAGGCCAAAAGTCCGCGGCTCACGGATCTGGGTTGGCGGGGGCTAACCAGGTAGGGGCGGCTGGGGTTGCAGAGTCGGCAGGGGGTACGACTGCTGTTGGGACAGGGGCAGCCAATCCTGTGGCCACTCCTGCGTCATCGCCAGCAGGGGCTAGTACAACGGTGGCGGTTGGGGAGGCCGCGGCGGCTGGCAAGGGGACAGCGGGGGTGGACCGTGTGCGTCTGACGGACGCCGCAAAATGTGAAGTCTACGTCTATTTTGAGGGGCCTTTGGGTGCTCACTTGAAGACTGAGGTAAAAGACCGCATTTGGAAAGGGGAGTATGTTGAAATTTTCTCCTTGTTGCCCTTGGAGAAGTTTAACTTGGACAAAGTTAAGCCCGATGAGAGCAAGAAGGAAGAAGAGGAGAAGCGGCGATACAGGTTGTTTCGCTTTGCGTTTATCTATTAAGTTCTTGTGGTAAAACCAAGGAAGCCTAGACTTCTGAAGTGTATCAATGCTTTACTAAACAGGGAAAAATATGCACATACAAACTGTAGGATGAACAATACAATACAACACAACTTATAGCTTCACATATAAGCACGTATAATATGTACACATTAAGTAAACTAAACAATTACTCAACTTAGGGGTTAAGATGTCCTTCATAGTTCCTTGTTCAAAGTCCAACTCACAAAAGCCTCTCCAACGTTATCCAGCTCCTCAAAGCCATCTTGTCCTTTGTCCTTCCAAAACACCACTGTCCCTCTGTCCCAAAACACATGTCTCTTTCAAACCCTCTCCATGCTCCTCCCACCCACTTCCTGTAAACACCAACTTCCTCTGCTCATTTTCTATCTGGTTTATTTACATATCAATGGAGGGGGGAGAGGCCTTCTGTGGACATGCTGTTACTAAATCTAAAACTCTATATTATTGCAATACAGTCACTATACAAATGCCCATAGCAACACATACCACCTCTTGACTTTATAGGATAATATAGGAAACTTCTTAAAGCCTTTTGTCCAGGAAAGGGCAAAATAAACCCCCCGTATAAATGGGAGGAACAAATTCCCTTTCGACCCCCATCTTGTGGGCGGTCAGACGATTGGTTTGTCCCTGGAAGGCTGACTTTTGAGCAGGGTTAACAATGTGTTTTGGCAGTTTGTAAAGAAAGTCCCAGATGAAAAGTCTCTTTTCTTCTTGGTCATAAGGAAAATGCTCAGATGGAAGTCCACTCCAATTCAGCCACCTTTTCTCAGGCTCTCTTCTGGTCTGTCTCCTCCCATCCAGTATGGTCATCTGCTCTGCCTGCTCCACCTCTCGATGCTCAATACCTGAAAAGAGTAAAAGACAAAGCAGATTATATGTTCCTTCCAACTGTGCCAAAAAACATAGCTCACTGCTCACATTTCTCTATCTGCCCATTTCTAACTGGGGGGAAAGGGGACAGTCTTATCTGCCCCTATTTTTACCCCCCCACGGTGGTGGAGTAGCGGTGGTGGTTCGCCCCTCCATTTCTCTCTCTCTCTTTTTACATGTAATACTGCCTGAAAAGTTAAGCCATTGGCAATGAACAACAACTGCAAAACTATCCCGTTGTTTTTTTTTTTTTTTTTTATTATTGTTATTTATACTTTTTTTTTTTTTTTTATATTTTTTAAATTTTTTTTTTTTTATCTATATCCTACTCTTCTATTTTATATTCTATTTTAATTCATACTTATCTTTATTATCTTTTCTTATTTTCTTTGCTCCTTTTATTTTTATTTCTATTTTTATTTACATCCTATTTTTCAACCTCGTATTCTATTTTAATTCACTTTGCTGGATTGATGGTCATAAATGGGGTTAACTAATATAGATTAGATTATCTTCTCCTCTTTGGAATTTCTCCCGACCAATTGCAATGCGACACGGCCCTTATGGAAGCTGATTTAACAGGTCTATCTGGTATTTGCATGCACTATTACTAATGTCCACTTGCTGAGTCTTTGAAACTGACCAACACTTGCCTAGACGGGCCAACCCTCAGCTCCAGCTGATTCAAATGACATTCAAACTAATTTCCGCCCTGATTTCCGCGGGAAAATAGGCTATTTAAGCTTTTTAATCTATATGGCGTACCCAGACTCTATAGACATGATACTATATAATTACCAGCCCCAACTCTCTTAACGATTTACCTACCAAACTTTTTGCTTGCTACTTTACCAGACTCAGCGTTGGATTATCCAACCCCTGGGGGCTGCCCTCCAATAGGGCTCTAAGGCCGCCCTTCCCATACGACCTACACCGGACATTAACAGGTATAGGCTTTCATTTTTTACTATCTAGAAGTAGCAATTCGAGGATTGGGCTTTTTAAAATGGTCATCATTATTTATAATTACCCTTACCCTGTTCATTAGGTTCTTCTAATATTGGGGGACGCAGATACGGTCTCTCTATAATGTACCGGGACTTTTTCTGACCCTCTTGAACCCAGGTAGGATTCAACCTTCCTAATATAAGCTTTAATTCCCATAATATGGATATAACATTCTAAATAATGATAAATTATAAAATAGATATAAATCTCCCCTGTCTTTTCCCCTTTTTTTTCCTCATTGTTCTTGTTTTTCTGTTGCCCTCTTGGCTTCTCTTCTACCATCTGCAGGTGTAAGGAAATTCCTTCCGAAACTGACGTTCACTTCTACCTTCCAGAAAATTGCTTTTAAAAATGAAAATGTGAATTGCCACAGATTGAGTATCTTATAATCAATAGGGTATACCTAGAAGGTAGGCAATCTACTTACTAATTAGATCGCGGGCTAGACTGGTGATGATCATGTTAATGATGGGACATATTGGAGCAACTATTTGCCCATTGATGAATAATTCTCAATTTTTCTTGTTTTACAACTTTGCGTTTATCTATTAAGTTCTTGTGGTAAAACCAAGGAAGCCTAGACTGAAGTGTATCAATGCTTTACTAAACAGGAAAAATCTGCACATACAAACTGTAGGATGAACAATACAATACAACACAACTTATAGCTTCACATATAAGCATGTATAATATGTACACATTAAGTAAACTAAACAATTACTCAACTTAGGGGTTAAGATGTCCTTCATAGTTCCTTGTTCAAAGTCCAACTCACAAAAGCCTCTCCAACGTTATCCAGCTCCTCGAAGCCATCTTGTCCTTTGTCCTTCCAAAACACCACTGTCCCTCTGTCCCAAAACACATGTCTCTTTCAAACCCTCTCCATGCCCCTCCCACCCACTTCCTGTAAACACCAACTTCCTCTGCTCATCTTCTATCTGGTTTATTTACATATCAATGGAGGGGGAAGAGGCCTTCTGTGGACATGCTGTTACTAAATCTAAAACTCTATATTATTGCAATAAAGTCACTATACAAATGCCCATAGCAACACACAGGTTGATCCCACGCACATTTGCAAACTGGTTGCAGGCGTTGGCAATTTTGGCGAGTGTTATTGGGGAAAAGGCGCCAGAAAACTGCTCGCCACTCTTCTGCTACCTCGATTCCATCGGGGAGGCGCAAAGGGTCTATGGGGGGACCGCCTGCTTGCGCTATGATGAGCAATTTAGGCAAAGGAAGGCATTTTCGCCTGTCCTTACGGTGGGACCATGAGGACAATAGTCTTTGGATGAAGCTAATGTCCTCTCCTAGAGGCTCTTTGCCTCCCTTTCAGGGTGGGGCTGGGAGTTTGGCATCTGCCGGGCAACCGGACGGAAATCGCATGGGTTTCTGCTGGCAATTCAACGATGGCACCTGCAAATTTGGGGCCAAGTGTCGATTCCGACATGAGTGTTCCACATGCGGGGGTTCCCACTCGCAGTCTCGGTGCTTCAAGGAGGGACGCGGAAAAGGGGGGATACTGGAAAAAGGGAAGACACCGGTGAGGGTAGGAAGGATAGTTCCCTTCCTAAGGCGCTATCCTAATCAGGATGCAGCCATGTTACTGGAGTTGGGGTACTGTTTGTGGCTCCTCTCTTCTTTCCTCCTGGAAATTGCTGTGGTACCGGGGTGTGTTTTCCTTTTCCCTCCCCCCACCCTATTTCTTTGTTTCTTTTTCTTTCAGACTCAGAAACCTGTTTGATGTGGATCCTAGGACCCTCATACGTGTATTGGGGTGCTAGGAGGGCTGATGTCAGGAGGAATGGTAGGTTGTTGGGTTTGTCCGGGGAGGAGGGCGCGGTACGCTGGCTTGGAGTCCCGGGAATGCTATGGTCTAGGGTAGTGCCTAAAAAGGAAAGGTACGCTCGATTAGAACCTCCCCCTGATGTGGTTCTGTTACATGTGGGGGGCAATGACCTGGGTTTGCTGTGTGCAAGGCTATTGACCAGGGACATTAAATTTGACTTATTGCGGTTGCAATCCTTTTTTCCTGATACAATTTTTATCTGGTCCTATATTGTGGCCAGGACGGCTTGGCGTTTAGCTCGCTCTGTGGCAGGTCTGAACAGAGCCAGGGTAAAAGTGAACAAAGCGCTGGCCACGTTTTTTGTGTGGAATGGGGGTTTGGCAGTCCGTCACCGTGATTTGGAGGAGGAAACGTGGCGCTTTTTGCGTGCGGACGGTGTGCACCTTAATGCTATCGGGATTGACCTGTGGCAGCTAGGTTTGCAGGATGGTGTGCAGCGGGCGTTTAGGATGTGGAGGGCGTCACGCACGTAAGGTGTCACACGTGTGTGCTGTGGCGCTAGGTCTATGGGGTCTTTGAAGGCGGTGCTAAGAAATAATGGAGGTTTAGCTAGGCACTAAGGGGAGGGCCTGCATGACAAGGGTGAGGCGCAGGCTGCGTGACGTTTTGTCAGTATAAAGAAAGGTTAGGAAGCAGGCCGGTGGGCGGAGTTCGCTATGAGTCAGAGGGTGGAGTCAGCACGCTGAGGCTCAGTTCGCGCCAGTAGCAAGTGAAGCAGGAGCTTTTTCCCTCCCTCCCTCCCTAATTTAAGCTTATGATGTCAGGTAAATGTGGAAATTGGGGTGGTTTATTTCCCTGGGTGGTGTATTAATCCTTTTTGGGTATGGATGGATGGTTGACGTTTTTGTTGTTGTAGCAGCGTTAGGTCTATGGGGTCTTTGAAGGCGGTGCTGAGAAATAATGGAGGTTTAGGGGGGTTGGGCACATATGGAGGTATGGGTGTCCTTTCCCTTAAAATGTTAACAATGGACTTTAGAAGGTTGTATCTGGAAAGAAGTTGCTGGTTTGTCCCTGAGTTTGTGTAATACACGGCGGGGGGCCTTTTATGGGTGTACCCTAAGAGATAGTCGATTTACAGTGGATAAGAATTATATATTTTTTTTTATTTTTTTATTTTTATTTTTAGTTTATTATTTGTCCACAAGATGGAGCCAATTCCAATCTCTGAGTTTGGGACTCTCTGGGTTGATTTACCCCTCTGTTCCAACGCAGTTTCCGTTTGGAGTGTTCCACTAATTATATGTATATTTTTCCATACATATCTTTAACTTTAATTTTAACAGATTTTTCAAGGTATGATAGGTATGGCGGACATCATTGTCCTACTAAGAGCCTAGATCGTTTTGGGTTATATAAGAATCGCCACTAAGGATTCACACCAGGGCGTGTCTGTTAATGTTTCTATAAAGTTGCGATGATTCAGTGCGTCGCCCGTTCCCCAGAAGACGTCAATAGACGAAACGGACGTAGGGAGGCTGACGCACTGACGTCATCGCGTTCCGCGTTGTGAGCGGGTGTTTCTTACAAGTCGGCCGGCGTTTTTTATTCGATTCTCTGTCTGATGCACATATATTTGTGTAAGTAGATATTTTATCTTTTCTTTTAATAAACCATCAGTTTTACACTATGGGAGCATCCCTTCTTCTTTTATGATTTCATGCCGATGCTGTTGGGCTTTGGGTCTGCATTCCTGGAGGAGTCCCATACACAGACCTGGTCCGATAGGAACATTTTCCCCCAAGTTTTCATCTCGAGGCCATCCATACCTGGTGAAGTTCGGATCATGTGGTGAGGTCCTACGGTCCAGGGTACATCCAGTACCATCTTCATACAGGCTTGGTTAAAGCTTGCCTCCGGTAAGCTTAATGGTAGAGTGGTGGTGGATCACACGTATTGGTGGAATTTATTTTAAGTTTGGTGGCACTAGCTGGACATCACACTGATATATAATTTCCATTTTTTTGGACACTCATTGTTGTTATAAATTTTGGACTTTTATTGCCTAAGGACTTATGGTTCATTGTATCAATATGGTTTAACACTTTATGTGTCACGTATAGTCACACACATAGGGTATTTTTGCTGTTTATGATATTTTGTTAAGGCCATTCGGTATTTTTTGTGATTTCACAGTCACTTATGTTCACTCAAGTCATATTATTCATATAGCGCGGCTTTTTGTTTATTATTTTTATGGGTGTACCGATACAACTAGTTGGTTGGAAATTATAATTTACCTTCAAAGACCTCTAAATCAGGAATGTTTAATGCTGATGTATATTTAATTTATAATGTTTTTTGTAAAATGTATTTATATGCATTAAATTATGTTTCAGAGTATTTTTGTATTTCATCTGTTTTTGTAATAAAAAATGGCTGCTATGGCCATTATTACAAAAGAATGTGTCGTCTGGTCAATCGTTAGATAAGATATAGAAGGGAATAGGTTGTCCTTTAAGGGAGCCTCACGAGTAAGCACATCCCTTAGTCAAGAACTTCTGTCTCTTTTTAGGTTTAGCTACTTAAGTCCTATAGGCAACTGCAGGACTGTAGGTAGGGGATGAAGCAGACTGGAGAGGAGGGTTGGAATATGGCAGGGAAGAGGTAACAGTAGCTAGGGGAAGTTCTTAAGGGATTGCAGGCAGCCGAGAAGAGGCAGGTGAGTTAAAGTGGGGTTGCGGTAAAAAAAAAAGGGGCTTAAAAATCATAAAAACAATTAAAAAAAAATAATTGGAAAAAAAAATATTTTTTACTCACCTCTAAATGCCTGTTGCTAGGGGGTCCCTGGTAGTCTGCCACCTTCAGTGCCCGGGCTAAACGTCACTTCCCCCTCGGCGCCGCACAGTGTCACTGTCACGTGTCCCAGATGACTAAGCGTCAAATCACGGCGCACGGCGCCGCTCGCGCATGCGCAGTGGGTGCCCGGCTGTGAAGCCACAGCCGGGTTCCCACATTAGGAATGCCGGCGACGCGAGCGACTCGGGGAACGATATTTGGGCTGGCAGGTGTCTGATGGCAGAGGTGGTTAGTTGTGGGTTGACTGGGGCTGATTGCAGGATATCAGACCATGCTAAGAGTAATGGTTGCACAAACTGTAGTTTACATTCTGCCTGTCTGACCAGTGACTGAAAAGACTCAACGCACTCTGTTATCACTTGTTGTGAACAGGCTGAGTAGTGTTCACAAAAGTACGTGGGATCATCTTCCAAAAGCCATACCAGGGATACAACCTGATTAACATTAAAAGGTGGAGAAAAGTCATCATGGCCTTTGGAAATACTGGGCAGGGCCAGCTCTGTACGTATTTGAATTAAAGGCTGCTCATCCACAAACAGCAAACAAAACAGATCCATCAGAGAGTGAGCTAAACGCATGATTTCAAACAACTGGTCACTAGTCCACTCCTTAAGTGTCTGGCGGAGATATTCACCACTCTCTGACGCCAGCAGAGCATAGTAACTAATAACATCCAAATACATTTTCACAGAAGTAAACAGAACCGGAATGATTCCTCTGTGCAGCCACTTCTGGTCAGGAATGGCCTTTGTATACTGTCAAGTATCAGGTGTGACCAGAGCTGTGTGGACAGCAACAGAGGAACAAACGCAGGTAAGGTGAAAATATATGATTTATTAAGAAAAGTGAATAAATACAACCACCTCCAATATACTACAATGTGCAGCCAACCAACCACCAATAGGAACCCACAAATAATAACAGACAAATATATACAAGTAAAGGGGAATACCAGAATCATAAACAGGGCCAGGCGAGGGTCGTCAACGGGAGGTCAGCAGCTGGGGAAAAGGAAGACAAACAGGGCGGGGGCGAAGATGGATGGATCACAGGATGGACGGGTACAGGTACAAGGCTCAGGGTCCAGGGTTCAGGAAACAGACAGGAACAGGAACAGGAACAGGATCAGGATCAGGTACGGATGCAGATTCAGAGCTTCACAGGGTCAGGACGCAAGGAAAGATACCAAGGCAAGGCATCAGTGTGTCTGCCGGGTACTTATACACACCTCCTGCAATCACTCAGGTGACGCCGGATTGCAAGAGATGATGTCGGCCCTACACTGCCAGGAACCACCCGCTGGTGGACACCAGTACTGCGGCCCAAGGATCACATAATACCATCAACAGGGGAAGGCTCCCCTGGCAGTTCCAGACTGCCAGGAGACACCTGCTGGTGTACCACAGTACTGCATGCCAAATGTCAGACAGTATCATCAGCGGGTGGAACCTTTCCTGACAAAAAGTTTTGGTTCTCCTACGTCCACAGATATTATGCAAACACACATTGCATTTTCGGCATGGAAAAAATCACTTCATATTGTGAAAAAAAGACGGGATAGTTGGGGGATCTGTTACGTTAAGGGCAATCTGTCCACTTAATGGGAGAGCGCCCCTATAGATTACCCCCCCTGTTCTGGGAGTGAAGGTCCCAATACTTGATCCTTTTTTAGGACTTTCCAATGTCTAGAAATAATGTCCTTGATTTGTTTATTCTGTACTGAGAAGTTGGTAAGAAACGACCATCTATGTTTTGTATCCTGTACGCGTTTCGGTTGTTCGGATATTAAAAGATTTCTTTCCAACACTGAGATTTTATTGATCTCCTCATCTATATGTGAGGGGTTATATCTGGAAGATTGGTACAATTGTGTCTAATTCGCGTGAGTTGACTCTGGGGCACTGACTTTAGCCATGTTGCATGATGACTGCTATCGACCGGAATGTGTCCATTCTGGTCGATAGCCTTGAAGAAGGTTTTAGTCTCCAATTGATTATTAACTGCTGTTTAGTCCAAAAAATGGATAGTAGAAGAACTAACTTCATATGTCAACCTAATCCCCACACAGTTGTCATTTAACCACTTCAGCACCGGGCGATTTTACCCCCTTCCTTACCAGAGCACTTTTTGCAATTCGGCACTGCGTCGTTTTAACTAACAATTGCGTGGTCATGCGACGTTACACCCAAACAAAATTGACGTCCTTTTTTTCCCACAAATAGAGCTTTCTTTCTCTTTTGGTGGTGTTTGATCACCTCTGCGTTTTTTATTTTTTGCGCTATAAAAAAAAGAAGAGCGACAATTTTGAAAAAAAACACAATATTTTTTACTTTTTGCTATAATAAATATCCCATAAAAAAAAAAAAAAAAAAAAACATTTTTTTTACTCAGTTTTTAGGCCGATACGTATTCTTCTACATATTTTTGGTAAAAAAAATCGCAATAAGCGTATATAGATTGGTTTGCGCAAAAGTTATAGCGTCTACAAAATAGGGGATAGATTTATTGCATTTTTTTTTTTTTTTACTAGTAATGGCGGTGATCTGCAATTTTTTTTCGTGACTGCGACATTGCGGCGGACACTTCGGACACTTTTGACACATTTTTGGGACCATTCACATTTACACAGCGATCGTTGCTATAAAATTGCAGTGATTACTGTGTAAATGTGACTGGCAGGGAAGGGGTTAACACTAGGGGCGCTGCAGGGGTTAATGTGTTCCCTAAGGTAGTGATTCTAACTGTGGGGGGAGGGGACTCAAAAGGGGAGGAGACCGATCAGTGTTCCTTCGTACTGGGAACACATGATCGGTCTCCTCGCCACTGACAGGACGTGGAACTGTGTGTTTACACACACAGCTCCAGGGTCCCGCTGTTTTGACGGGCAATCGCGGGTGCCCGGCGGACATCGCGGCCGCCGGGCACGCGCACCAGGTCCCGAGCGACGCCGCGGGCGCGCGCACGCTGCCTTGCAGCAGTGGAACTGTTCATATCTAGGAATAGGACTATCCCAAGAACCCAACAAAGATTTATTATGGAACTTACGTTTTGCTACTAAGCATAACTATTTCTGGTATAATGGTGACTTTTACCTTCAAGAAAAGGGCGTGGCAATGGGGCCAAGTTTGCCATCAGTTTGGCCAATATTTTTATGGCCCGGTGGGAAGAGGATGTCGTCTATGCCCAGGACCCACCGGAGATGGTCTTTTGGGCTAGGTACATAGACGAAATCCTCCTCCTATGGAGAGGCATTATTGATTCCTTGAATTCTTTTATGGCTACCTTAACCACTTCCCTACCGCCCACTGTCATATGACGCCCACAAGGTGGATCTCCCATCCTGGGTGGGCGTCATATGACGTTCTACCATTCCCGGAAGTGGGGACAGGTACCTGTCAAAAAGTTACACGTTCCCCCTCCCCCCATCACCATAAAAGAAATAGAGGAAGGTGCCACATTGCATAAAAACATCAATAGCTTATTATGGAAACAGTAAAAATACACTTACAATGTTATGTGCCTTGCCCGACACAAAGGATTACATGCTTATATATATCTCAAATACCTGCTCTAGCCGCGACCTCAGGCTGCGAGCGGGGCATGCCAGTGCGGGATGACATCACTCAATGGCTCCATCATATGGCTTCCTCTCAAGGATGGAGCCATTAAGTGACGTCATCCCGCACTAGCATGCCCCACTCGTAGGCCTGAGATCGCAGCTGGAGCAGGCATTTTCTATAGAAACAAGCGTACAATCCTTTGTGTAGGGCAAGGCACATAACATTGTTAGTGTACGCTATATTACCAAAAGTATTAGGACACCCGCCTTTACACGCACATGAACTTTAATGGCAACCCAGTCTTAGTCTGTAGGGTTCAATATTGAGTTGGCCCACCCTTTACAGCTATAACAGCTTCAACTCTTCTGGGAAGGCTGTTCACAAGGTTTAGGAGTTCATCCCAAAGGTGATCTATCGGGTTAAGGTCAGTCAAGTTCCTCCACCCCAAACTTACTGATCATGTCTTTATGGACCTTGCTTTGTGCACTGATGCGCAGTCATGTTGGAACAGGAAGGGGCCATCCCCAAACCGTTTCCACAAAGTTGGGAGCATGAAATTGTCCAAAATGGCCTTGACTAATAAATAAAGAAGAATTCCAGGCATTGTATATACACAGTGCCTTGAATAAGTATTAATGGCCCTTGAAATTTTCCAAATTTTTTTATGTTACAACCATAAACGTAAATGTATTTTATTGGGATTTTATGTGATAGACCAACACAAAGTGGCACATAATTGTGAAGTGAAAGGAAAATGATAAATGGTTTTCCAAATTTTTATACAAATAAATATCTGTAAAGTGTGGCGTGCATTTGTATTCAGCCTCTTTACTCTGATACCCCTAACTAAAATCTAGTGGAACCAATTTCCTTCCAAAGTCACCTAAATAGTAAATAGAGTCCATCTGTGTGTAATTTAATCTCAGTATAAATACAACTGTTCTGTGAAGCCCTCAGACGTTTGTTAGAGAACCTTAGTGGAAAAAAAACAGCATCATGAAGGCCAAGGAACACACCAGACAGGTCAGGGATAAATTGTGAAGAAGTTTAGGTTATAAAAAAATATCCCACCCAACATTTAAAAATTTTGAATGGAACAAGACAGGGGTGTCCTCTGTCACCATTAACCACTTTAGCCCCGGACCAATTGTCAGCTTAAGGACCAGAGGTCTTTTTTCAATTTCGCACTGCACTACTTTAACTGGTAATTGCGCGGTCATGCAATTTTGTAACCAAACGAAATTTGCGTCCTTTTCTTCCCACAAATAGAGCTTTCTTTTGATGGTATTTGATTGCCTCTGTGATTTTTATTTTTTGCGATATAAACGGAAAAGGAGCGAAAATTTTGAAAAAAAAAGAGATTTTCTACTTTTTGTTATAAAAAAAATCTAATAAACTCAATTTTAGTCAAACATTTGGGCCAAAATGTATTCAGCCACATGTCTTTAGTAAAAAAAATGCCAATAAGCGTATATTTATTGGTTTGCGCAAAAGTTATAGCGTCTACAAACTAGAGTACATTTTCTGGAATTTACACGGCTTTTAATTTATGACTACCTATCTCATTTCTTGAGGTGCTAAAATGGCAGGGAAGTACAAAACCCCCCCAAATGACCCCATTTTGGAAAGTAGACACCCCAAGCTATTTGCTGAGAGGCATGTTGAGCCCATTGAATATTTTTTTTTTTAGTCCCAAGGGATTGAATAAAGACAAAAAAAAAAAAAAAAAAAAATTTTTTTTCATAAAGTTGTCACTAAATGATATATTGCTCACACATGCCATGGTTATATGTGGAGATGCACCCCAAAATACATTTTGCTGCTTCTCCCGAGTATGGGGATACCACATGTGTGGGACTTTTTGGGAGCCTAGCCGCGCACGGGGCCCCGAAACCCAATCAACGCCTTCAGGGTTTCTAAGGGTGCAAATTTTTGATTTCACTCCTCACTACCTATCACAGTTTTGAAGGCCATAAAATGCCAAAATAGCACAAAACCCCCCCAAATGACCCCATTTTGGAAAGTAGACACCCCAAGCTATTTGCTGAGAGGCATGTTGAGTACATGGAATATTTTATATTTTGCCACAAGTTGCGGGAATATTACAAACTTTTTTTTTTTTGCCCAAAGTTGTCACTAAATGATATATTGCCCACACATGCCATGGGCATATGTGGAATTACACCCCAAAATACATTCTGCTGCTTCTCCTGAGTACGAGGATACCACATGTGTGGGACTTTTTGGGAGCCTATCCGCATACGGGACCCCGAAAACCAAGCACCGCCTTCAGGATTTCTAAGGGCATAAATTTTTGATTTCACTCCTCACTACCTATCACTACCTATCACAGTTTTGAAGGCCATAAAATGCCAAGATGGCACAAAACCCCCCCAAATGACCCCATTTTGGAAAGTAGACACCCCAAGCTATTTGCTGAGAGGCATGTTGAGCCCATTGAATATTTTTTTTTTTAGTCCCAAGTGATTGAATAAAGACAAAAAAAAAAAAAAAAAAAAAAAATGTATTCAAAAAGTTGTCACTAAATGATATATTGCTCACACATGCCATGGTTATATGTGGAATTGCACCCCAAAATACATTTTGCCACTTCTCCTGAGTACGGGGATACCACATGTGTGGGACTTTTTGGGAGCCTAGCCGCGTACGGGGCCCCGAAACCCAAGCACCACCTTCAGCATTTCTAAGGGTGTAAATTTTTGATTTCACTCCTCACTACCTATCACAGTTTCGAAGGCCATAAAATGCCAAAATTGCACAAAACCCCCCCAAATGACCCCATTTTGGAAAGTAGACACCCCAAGCTATTTGCTGAGAGGCATGTTGAGTACATGGAATATTTTATATTTTTTTCCACAAGTTGCGGGAATATTACAAACTTTTTTTTTTTTTTTGCCCAAAGTTGTCACTAAATGATATATTGCCCACACATGCCATGGGCATATGTGGAATTACACCCCAAAATACATTCTGCTGCTTCTCCTGAGTACGGGGATACCACATGTGTGGGACTTTTTGGGAGCCTATCCGCATACGGGACCCCGAAAACCAAGCACCGCCTTCAGGATTTCTAAGGGCATAAATTTTTGATTTCACTCCTCACTACCTATCACTACCTATCACAGTTTTGAAGGCCATAAAATGCCAAGATGGCACAAAACCCCCCCAAATGACCCCATTTTGGAAAGTAGACACCCCAAGCTATTTGCTGAGAGGCATGTTGAGCCCGTTGAATTTTTTTTTTTTAGTCCCAAGTGATTGAATAAAGACAAAAAAAAAAAAAAATAAAAAAAATGTATTCAAAAAGTTGTCACTAAATGATATATTGCTCACACATGCCATGGTTATATGTGGAATTGCACCCCAAAATACATTTTGCTGCTTCTCCTGAGTATGGGGATACCACATGTGTGGGACTTTTTGGGAGCCTAGCCGCGTACGGGGCCCCGAAACCCAAGCACCGCCTTCAGGATTTCTAAGGGTGCAAATTTTTGATTTCACTCCTCACTACCTATCACAGTTTCGAAGGCCATAAAATGCCAAAATAGCACAAAACCCCCCCAAATGACCCCATTTTGGAAAGTAGACACCCCAAGCTATTTGTTGAGAGGCATGGTGAGTATTTTACAGCTCTCATGTGTTTTTGAAAATGAAGAAAGTAAAGAAAAAAATTTTTTTTTTTTTTCTTTTTTCAATTTTCAAAACATTGTGACAAAAAGCGAGATCTGCAAAATACTCACCATACCTCTCAGCAAATAGCTTGGGGTGTCTACTTTCCAAAATGGGGTCATTTGGGGGTGGTTTGTGCCATCTGGGCATTCCATGGCCTCCGAAACTGTGATTGGCAGTGAGGAGTGAAATAAAAAAATTACACCCTTAGAAAGCCTGAAAGCGGTGCTTGGATTTTGGGGTCCCGTACGCGGCTAGGCTCCCAAAAAGTCCCACACATGTGGTATCCCCGTACTCAGGAGAAGCAACAGAATGTATTTTGGGGTGTATCTCCACATATGCCCATGGCATGTTTGAGCAATATATCATTTAGTGACAAGTTTTTGTAAAAAAAAATATTATTTTTTTTTTTTTCATTATTCAATCTCTTGGGACCAAAAAAAAAAATATTTAATGGGCTCAACATTGCTCTCAGCAAATAGCTTGGGGTGTCTACTTTCCAAAATGGGGTCATTTGGGGGGGGTTTGAACTGTCCTGGCATTTTATGCACAACATTTAAAAGCCTATGTCACACGTCACCCACTCTTCTAACCACTTGAAGATAAAGCCCTTTCTGACACTTTTTGTTTACATGAAAACATATTTTTTTTTTGCAAGAAAATTACGTTGAACCCCCAAACACTATATATATTGTTAAAGCAAAGGCCCTACAGATTAAAATGGTGGGTGTTGCATTTTTTTTTTCCACACAGTATTTGCGCAGCGATTTTTCAAACGCATTTTTTGTGGAAAAAATACACTTTTTTTATTTTAATGCACTAAAACACACTATATTGCTCAAATTTTTGATGAAATAAAAAATATGATCTTAGGCCGAGTACATGGATACCAAACACGACATGCTTTAAAATTGCGCACAAACACGCAGTGGCGACAAACTACATACATTTTTAAAAGCCTTTAAAAGCCTTTACAGGTTACCACATTAGATTCACGGAGGAGGTCTACTGCTAAAATTACTGCCCTCGATCTGACCTTCGCGGTGATACCTCACATGCATGGTGCAATTGCTGTTTACATATGACGCCAGACCAACGCTTGTGTTCGCCTTTGCGCAAAAGAAGGGGGGGCAGGGGTGCTTTTTTTTTTTTTTTTTTAGTTTTTCTTTTTATTTAGCTTTTTTATTTTATTTTTAAACTGTTCCTTCCATTTTTTTTTTCTTAGTTGTCATTTTTATTGTTATCGCAGGGAATGTAAATATCCCCTATGATAGCAATAGGCAGTGACAGGTACTCTTTTTTTGAAAAAATTGGGGTCTATTAGACCCTAGATCTTTCCTGTGCCCTCAAAGCATCTGACCACACCAAGATCGGTGTGATAAAATGCTTTCCCAATTTCCCAATGGCGCGGTGGGTATGCCCACCATTAGAATACCTCCCTTCATCCACCCACTTCTAATGATGGGCATACATGCACCATTTATATATGCCGAAGCATGGGGGCATCCTCCCGCAAAAAAAGTTATGCCACGTATACATGGTCGAACTTTTTTCGACCGTATGTACGTGGCATTAGGAGCAAAATCGCTCCTCCGCCCTCTGCTGCCCCCATGCTTCGGCATATATGCTCTTTTTTTTTAACTGTGGTGGTGAAATCACCTCCTACAGCATTGGAGTCGCGGCTTTATGTATCGTGGGAGCAAACGCTGTTGCTGTCAAGATAAATAAATCCACGCTGCAACTGAATGGCGTACCTGCTAAGCAAATAATGGTTAACATTAAAACAAAGTAACATTACAGTATAACAGTAAGACCTTACCATACCATACCTGCAAAGCAAATACCAAAAAAAAAAAAAACATAGTAAAAAATAAAACATTTTGTTAACGCAACCGGTGCCTAAAATATATATATGCCGAAGCATGGGGGCATCCTCCCGCAAAAAAGTTATGCCACGTACACATGGTCGGACTTTTTTCGACCGTATGTACGTGGCATTAGGAGCAAAATCGCTCCTCCGCCCTCTGCTGCCCCCATGCTTCGGCATATATGCTCTTTTTTTTAACTGTGGTGGTGAAATCACCTCCTACAGCGTTGGAGTCGCGGCTTTATGTATCGTGGGAGCAAACGCTGTTGCTGTCAAGATAAATAAATCCACGCTGCAACTGAATGGCGTACCTGCTAAGCAAATAATGGTTAACATTAAAACAAAGTAACATTAGAGTATAACAGTAAGACCTTACCATACCATACCTGCAAAGCAAATACCAAAAAAAAAAACATAGTAAAAAATAAAACATTTTGTTAACGCAACCGGTGCCTAAAATATATATATGCCGAAGCATGGGGGCATCCTCCCGCAAAAAAGTTATGCCACGTACACATGGTCGGACTTTTTTCGACCGTATGTACGTGGCATTAGGAGCAAAATCGCTCCTCCGCCCTCTGCTGCCCCCATGCTTCGGCATATATGCTCTTTTTTTTTAACTGTGGTGGTGAAATCACCTCCTACAGTGTTGGAGTCGCGGCTTTATGTATCGTGGGAGCAAACGCTGTTGCTGTCAAGATAAATAAATCCGCGCTGCAACTGAATGGCGCACCTGAAAACAAAAAAATGGTTAACAATAAAACATACCTGAAAAGCAAGCATGATAAAACATAATAAAACATTGCAGAATAGAATAGAGTAAAAAAGAGCAACAATAGAGAGAGAACAATAAAACGACAACTATTTTTGGTTTTTTATTTTATATTTTTTTTGGGGTTTTTTTTTTTTTTTGTACTTTTTTTTTATTTTTTTTTTTTTTTTTTTACACTTTTTTTTTAAACTATAACTATAATTTTAACTGTAACGGTCGGGTCTCAAAATGCGATGGCATTCTTGAGACCCTGTAACTATAATTTGAACTGCAACGGTCGGGTCTCAAAATGCGATGGCATTCTTGAGACCCTGTGAAAGTGTATCCTAGCCTGTGAAATGCTGTACCCTACGCTAATACCTCACTAGTTCGTGGTAGCGTTCAAAGCATTCACCAACGCAGAGACCAGGATTGTCAGGACAGCGTGGACAATAATAACGGGTGTCACGCCTAAATCCGCGCTTGCTACAGACACGACATCTTCTTTGGGGGGCTCGTTGGGTAGGGGTACTCTGGAGGACATGAGGATAATGCCTCTCATGCAGCCGGCTTACTGCATTTGGTAGGGGATGGTGAGGTGTGGAATCGCCTGGATACAGGAGTTCCATGACAACCGCTCCCTGGAATTCAAGGAAGGGTAACGTCCCGCCTGAAGCTCCGTATAGCACATGAGCATTCAGCAAAGCCAATTGGAATAAATAAATAGACACTTTTTTGTACCAGCGTCTAGCCTTACGGACAACTAGGTACGGCGCCAACAACTGGTCGTTGAGGTCCACCCCCCCCATATTAAGGTTGTATTCGTGGATACAGAGGGGTTTCGTCACAACACCAGCCGCCGTACGAATTTGGACTGTCGTGTCTGCATGAAGGGAGGTAAGAACGAAAACATTCCTATTATCCCTCCACTTCACAGCGAGCAAGTTATTACACTTCAAGCAGGCTCTCTCCCCCAGCCTAAGACGGGAATCTACAAGCCGCTGGGGAAAGCCCCGGCGATTAGGTCGCACGGTGCCACATGCTCCAATCTGATGATCAAACAAGTGACTAAACAGTGGCACGCTCGTGTAATAATTGTCCACGTACAAGTGGTACCCCTTTCCGAATAAGGGTGACACCAAGTTCCACACTATCTTGCCAGCGCTCCCTATGTAATCTGGACAGTTCTCCGGCTCTACGTGACTATCTTTTCCCTCATAAACCGAAAAGCTCCACGTATAGCCTGTTGCCCTGTCACAGAGCTTGTAGAGCTTGACCCCGTATCTGGCACGCTTGCTGGGAAGGAACTGTTTGAAAGACAAGCGGCCAGAAAACTTAATCAGGGACTCGTCAACGCAGACAACTTGATTGGGCGTAAACAAGGCTGCAAAACATTGGTTGAAGTGGTTTATGAGGGGCCGAATTTTGTAGAGCCGATCAAATTCAGGGTCTCCACGAGGACGACAAAGTTCATTGTCACTGAAGTGCATGAACCGCAAGATCTGTTCGTATCGTGCCCTGGACATGGAGGCAGAGAACACGGGCATATGGTGGTGCGGTGAGGTGGACCAATAAGACCTCAGCGTCGGGAATTTGTGTATGCCCATGTTGAGGGAAAGGCCCAGAAAGGTCTTAAATTCGGAAACCGTAATTGGTTTCCAATCTCTGGCAAGGGAAGGCACTTGGGGATTAGCGGCGATGTGTTGACCAGCGTATATATTACTTTGGTCCACAATAGATCTATAGAGATCTTCCGTGAAAAACAGCGAATAAAAATCGGATGGCTTAAAATCAGCTGTTTCCACCTGAATACCGGGTTGGCCAGTGAATGGGGGAAGTACGGGTTCTGCAGAAGTGGTGGGCACCCAATCAGGATTGGCGAATTCTGCAGGAAGGACACTATGTGATCGACGGGCCTGCCTTTGTCTTCTTCTTGGTGACAGCGGGACACTACTTGTGCTTGCCACCTCGCCAGCTTGAACTGCACTTATGGGACTCGCCACGTCACCAAGTGTTACTGCAGTGCTGGTTTGACTACGTCCAGGGTGTACTAGGCCGCTGGTGCTTGCCAGTTCACCAGAAGGAATAGCGGCGCTAGTACTTCTCTGCTCCATACGAGAGACCTGCGGTTCCTGCACCTCAACAACATCAGAAGATCGGGATCGGGTACGCCTGACCTTAGCAGGGACCACACCTTCGTCGCCAGAGCTATCTGTCATGGAGCCGCTGTCGTCTACTGGATCGTATTCTGAGCCTGATTCTGACAGATGAGTGACCTCCTCTTCACTATCTGACATACTCAGAAACAAGTAGGCCTGTTCACTAGTGTACTTGCGATTTGCCATTTTGGGCTCTAAATTTAGTAGTACACTAGTGAGATTCACAGGAAAAAAAGCTCCTAGGCTGCTGGCGAATGAATCAAAACGCTACCAAAAAAACTGTTAGCGATCGCAGGGATCAGGCCTGACTCTGCGAACGCTGCAGTTATGTGTGCTTAGTGTTTTGGAAGTGACAGTGATCGATCGATACTGCACTTGGGTGGGCTGGGCTGGGCTGGGCGGCGGGGGGAAAACGCAGGTGCTAGCAGGTATCTGGGCTGATCCCGCTAACAATGCGTTTTTTGGAACCCTAAACTGCTGGGACGCTAGTATAGATCTGATCAGATCAGATATTGATCTGTTCAGATACTATACCACTAAGGGAGGTGTATGCTTTGCGCGTGGGTGTTTGCGGTACTGGCACTAACCTGGGGCGACGCAGACCTTATTTGACCCTAACACCTAATTGATATCACCCGCCGGGCGATCAGGGGGTTAAACCGATAGTTGGGTAATAAATGGCAGGTGCCCTGACAGTATAAAAAAACAAGCTAACTAACCAGCGTCACCCGTAACAGTTATACGGTGATCACTGGTGAAAGGGTTAACTAGGGGCAATCAGGGGGTTAAAACCTTTATTAGGTAATATATGGGGGTACCTGACGATATATAAAAACCTGACGGGGAACCTAAATAACTAAATAACTAACTGGCTAACCAGCGTCACCAGTGACACTTATACTGTGATCACTGGTGAAAGAGTTAACTCTAGGGGCAATCAAGGGGTTAAAACCTTTATTTAGGTTGTAATATGGGGGTACCTGACCTATAAACCTATTTATAATCCTATATAAACCTGGCGGTTACCTAAAAAAAAAACTGGCTACCTAGCGGCACCAGTGACACTAATAGAGCGATCAAAATAAACGATCGCTTAGTGACACTGGCAAAAGGGGGTGAAAGGGTTACCTAGGGGGCAATCAAGGGGTTAAACCTTTATTGGGGGGGGGTAGGGGGCTACCTTGGACCTAAAGGGGCCTAAAACTAACTGCCCTGACAGTTATTGCAGTCACACTGACACTAAATGCAGTGATCAGTAAAATAAATGATCACTGCAATCAGTGACACTGTGACAGGGGGGGCAGGGGGTGATCTGGGGGGTGATCAGGGGGTGACAGGGGGGTGAAATGTGTGCCTATGTGTACCTGGTGTCAGTGTAGTGTTTGTGCACTTACTTGATGTCTTCTCCGCTCGGCGTCCCGGTCAGAAAGACCGACACGAGGAGCGTGACATCACTTCCCCTTGCCTGTGTTTACAATTACACAGGAAGGGGAAGGAAGCGGACGAATCCTATTGGCCAGAGCGATCGGGAGGGGGTGGCCAGAAACGACTGGCCGTTACCTCGTCCCGCATCGCTTCTGAAGCGATCCCGACCGTCCCCGCCGGCGGAGGGGGGTCCGATCGGACCCCCCAACCGCCGGAAGAATGTCACGTACAGGTACGTGATTCTGCCTGTACGTGCCATTCTGCCGACGTAAATATACAGGGGGCGGTCGGGAAGTGGTTAATATTTGTTCTCACCCTAGAACCTTTCTTGCGCACTATCAGAAATAACCCAGACACAGAGGGCCTCGGTCTAGACGCCACCCTATCCCCAAAAGTAGCAGCCTTTGCTGACGACCTCCTCTTCTTTCTGACAAATCCCAAACTTGCTCAAAGAACTAAAGGCATATGAGAATTTATCACAATACCGCATTAACTACCAGAAATCAGAAGCGCTCAATTTTAATCTGCCTTCCTGTTTAAATACACTACTTCGATCAGATTTCCCTTTTAAATGGTCTACTTCACATATTAAATATTTGGGAATCCTGTTACCCGGCAAGACAGAAGACATTTTACCTCTCAATTTCCCACCTCTTTTGACAGTGATTAAAAAAAGATCTGAAGGAATGGCAACACAGCCTCTTTACTTGGTTCGGATGCTGTCACATAGTGAAAATTAATATTTTCAAGCACTTCCAATACAAATCCCTATTGCTTTCTTAAAAGCAGTAAATAGAGTGATAACCCACTTTGTTTGGGCTAGTAAACCTCCACGATTGGCACAAATAATACTCCGACTTCCAAAACTAAATGGTGGCATTGCCCTCCCAGACGCCTTTCTCTACCACACAGCTTGTCATCTTACCCGTATACTTGATTGGAGCAGACACGAAACCTTGAAACAGTGGGTACAAATAGAATTTTTTTTGACAGGGGTCCAATTGGAGCAGGTACTATCCCACCCCACAGTGGGGGGGGGGGGGGTTGACAATCGGAACTGCTTGGAAAGTCTTCCGAGACCTGTCTCTCGTGCCACTCCCCTCACCCCAGTGGTGGGCAACCCAGCTTTTACTTCGGGACTTAGGGATCCTAGATTCAAGGACCTGAAATTAACTGAGAGATCGCAGGTCAGACACTTTCTCATTGACGGACAATGGAAAAATAGACAACAAATCATAGAAGACCCAGCATTACAGGGACTTTCCTTCTGGCAGAAGATCCAGCTGTCCCACTACATTAGCTCCTTACCCCCACCGGACACATTCAGGAGGCAACTAACCCCCTTTGAGTCCCTCTGACTAGACTGGTCACCACTGAGGCACGCAATCTCCCTAACATACCAGCTACTAGTGTCTCCACAGCCGGAAGTTAGACCTCCTTACATTGACAAATGGGAAACGCGATCTGGGACTAAAATTCTCAGACAAACAGGTCAAGCGGATCATCCTATTTTCCCACAAGACTTCCATATGTGCACGACACCAAAAAGCAGGATACAAAGTGTTGTCCCGGTGGTATCACACACCAGTAAAGATCCACAAGATGTTCCCCCAGACCACGGACCTGTGTTGGAGATGTGGGGAGGAAGTCGGAACACTCCTCCATGTTTTCTGGTCATGCAGGTTGATACGGCATTATGGACAGAGGTGCACCGCATTGTCCAGAAGTTCACGGATCGTATGGTGCCTTCCTTCTGCATCACCACAAAATGCCTACGAAGAGCTACAAGAAATCTATTCTGCCATTCTTGCTCACGGCGGCAAAAAGCTGTATCCCACTGTATTGGAAACAGACCCAGCCGCCTACAGTTGCTGTATGGTTATAAAGAGTAGCAGACATACAGGCAATGGAGGACTTGGTGGCCACGGAAAAAGGCCTAAATGAGAAATTCTCTGAAAAATTGTATTTCTGGCACGAGTTTATTTACTCCAAAGAATACGGACAACCTTGAAGGGGGGGGGGACTGTATTACTCCCCAATTAGACTGGTTGTGACTGGACAGGGGCACTAACCCCTCTCCCCCCTCTTTTTTTCTTTCTCGTTCTCACCCACCTATCCCCCCATTTCCTCTACTACCCTCCCCTTCCTCTCAGTCTCCTTTCCTCCTCTCTAACTCTTTAACACTATTTTGTCTTTGTTTCTCGTCCTATCCAGTGCTAGCTCATTGGATACCGACATTAAGGAGTCGGTGAGATCCGGCTCCATTCTCTTCTCTACCCTCTTAAAATACGGCAAATGCAGAGAAAAATTAAAGGGGTCATGCGGAGTGCGGAGGACTCCTATTTTTTGGACACACACTCTGCCTCTATCTTGCTAGGAAACTTCACGTAAAGTGCTCTCATGATCACATAAAGCATAGATATAGAGATGCGCAGCTTGTATTGTACCCTGTTGAGCTTTCTGTATTTCTGCATGTTTCACCCTGAAAAATAAAGAATTTATAAATATCCCAAGCTTTGAACATCTTACGAAGCACTGTTCAATCCATCATTCGAAAATGGAAAGAGTATGGCACAACTGCAAACCTACCAAGACATGGCCGTCTACCTAAACTGACAGGCCAGGCAAGGAGAGCAGTAATCAGAGAAAAGCAGCCAAGAGGCCCATGGTAACTCTGGAGGAGCTGCCAAGATCCACAGCTCAGGTTGGAGAATCTGTCCACAGGACTATTACTCATTCACTCCACAAATCTGGCCTTTATGGAAGAGTGGCAAGAAGAAAGCCATTGTTGAAAGAAAGCCATAAGAAGTCCCGTTTGCAGTTTGTGAGAAGCCATGTGGGGGACACAGCAAACATGTGGAAGAAGGTGCTCTGGTCAGATGAGACAAAATTTCATTTTTCACCCTGAAAGCAAAATGCTATGTGTGGCAGAAAACAAACACTGCACATCACCTTGAACACACCATCCCCACTGTGAAATATGCCAATATGCCATATAAATATGACAATCCGCCCGTGTGTGGGCGCCGGCTGACTTTTTCCCGCCAAAAGTCCGGCGGACTAAGTTTTAAGTTCCGACTTAAAATTGTCTCGCGAGTCCGCGGGACTTTTGAAAATGAACAGACTTGCCGTAAAGTCCATTCATTTAGAGCGTGACTTCAGGTAGACGGGACAAGCGAAGGCAGTGAATGCCGCCCCGCTAGCCCCGTCACCTGGCATGGATTTAAAGGGAATTCCCACGCCGAAAAAACGGCGTGGGGGTCCCCCCCAAATCCATTTCAGCACGCAGCCCGGCCGGCCAGGAAAGGGGGTGGGGACGAGCGAGCGCCCCCCCCTCCTGAGCCGTTCCAGGCCACGTGCCCTCAACATGGGGGGTGCTCCGGGGTCTTCTTCCGTCTTGGGGGGTCTTCTCGCCGGACTCCTCCTCTCTCTTCTGCTCTTTTACCTAGCTCTTTCACGAGCGGGGGAGCCCGGGTTTCTTCTTCGTCGTCGCCGCCGTCGTCTGGTGGGTCTCGTTCTGCCTTCGGGGTCTTCGGTGGTCTTCTTGGGTCTCTTCTGTTCTTGCCGCTGTCGCCGCTTTCTGCGCCGTCTTCTTCTTTTCCTTCCGATGTTGACTCGTCGCTCTCTCTGGCCGGAATGGCAGAGACGCGCTGTGTTGTGACATATATAGGGACAAGGAGGCGGGGTCACATGCTCATGTCACGTGGTGACCCCGCCCCCTATGATGTCACAGTCCCGGAGGATGCCTGGACTGTGACATCATAGGGGGCGGGGTCACCATGTGACACGAGCATGTGACCCCGCCTCCTTGTCCCTATATAAGTCACAACACAGCACGTCTCTGCCATTCCGGCCAGAGAGAGCGACGAGTCAACATCGGAAGGAGAAGAAGAAGAAGAAGAAAAAGAGGAAGAAGAAGACGGCGCAGAAAGCGGCGACAGCGGCAAGAACAGAAGAGACCCCCGAAGACCCCCTAAGACCCCGAAGGCGGAACGAGACCCCCATACGACGGAGGCGACGACGAAGAAGAAAACCAGGCTCCCCCGCTCGTGAAAGAGCTAGGTAAAAGAGCAGAAGAGAGCGGAGGAGTCAGGCGAGAAGACCCCCCAAGACGGAAGAAGACCCCCGGAGCAGTGCAATAAAATATTTAAAAGAAATTGTGTGTTTTTTTTATTTACACTTTTACACCTTAGGTGAATGGGTAGGGGTACATCGTACCCCATACTCATTCACATAGGGTGGGGGGCCGAGATCTGGGGGCCCCCTTATTAAAGGGGGTTCCCGGATTCCGATAAGCAGACCCCGACAACCAACGGCGAGGGTTGTCGGGGAGAGGTCCTTGTCCTCATCAACATGGGGACAAGGTGCTTTGGGGTGGGGGGGGGGGGCGCATGTTGAGGACACGCGGCCTGGTACGGCTCAGAAGGGGGGGGGCGCTAGCTCGTCCCCATCCCCTTTTCCTGGCCGGCCGGGATGCGTGCTCAGATAATGGTCTGATATGGATTTGGGGGGGACCCCCATGCCGTTTTTTTGGCATAGGGATTCCCTTTAAATCCATGCCAGGTGACGGTGCTAACGCAGCGGCATTCACTGCCTTCGCTAGTCCCGTCTACCTGCAGTTACGTTCTAAATGAACAGACTTTTCTCCGTGTGTGGGGCAAGTCTGTTAATTTCAAAAGTCCTGCAGACTTTTTCCCACGGATTGTCTGCCGGAAAAGTCCGGGCCTGTGTGGGCAAGTCCACACGCTCGGAAAGTCCGGCGGAGCTCCACTGGAAAGTCCGGCGGTTTGTCCGCCGGACAATCCCGCCGGAAAGTGTACGCCGCATTAGAAGAAAACCTGTTATGCCCTGTACACACGACCGGACTTTCCAGCAGACTAGGTCCGACGGAGTTCCCGGCGGAATTCCGGCGGAATTCCGACGGACCTTCCGAAAAAACGGACTTGCCCACACATGACTGGACTTTCCGGCAGACTAGGTCCGACGGAGTTCCCGCCGAAATTCCAGCAAAATTCCCCCCAAGACGGAAGAAGACCCCCGGAGCAGTGCAATAAAATATTTTAAAAAAATGGTGTGGTTTTTTTATTTACACTTTTTTCCTTAGGTGAATGGGTAGGGGTACATTGTACCCCATACTCATCCACATAGGGTGGGGGGCCGGGATCTGGGGGCCCCCTTATTAAAGGGGGCTCCCGGATTCCGATAAGCCCCCCGCCCGCAGACCCCCAACAACCAACGGCCAGGGTGTGTCGGGAAGAGGCCCTTTCCCAAAAGCACCCCCCCATGTTGAGGGCACGCGGCCTGGTACGGCGCTCACTCGTCCCCACCCCCTTTCCTGACCAGCCGGGCTGCGTGCTTGGATAAGGGTCTGGTATCGATTTTGGGGGGACCCCACGCCATTTTTTTCGGCGTAGGGGCTTCCCCTTAAAATCCATACCAGACCAAAGGGCTTTCCCTCTCGTGCTCGCTGCGATAGGAAAATGTGTTTTTCCTATTGCAGCCAGCGCGAGATGTACAGTGCCCTGTCGCGAGAAACATTCTCGCGGGCAGGTGCTGTAGCTGCCCTTCCGTCGTATTTTGGTCTGTCGGACCAGCATACAGACGAACGGTTTTCCCGCTAGAAACTCGCTCTGGCAGAGTTCCGGCGGGAAAATTTCTAAAGTCCGTCAGATTTTTGCCATGCAAAGGTCCGATGGAGCCCACACACGATCGGAATGTCCGACGGATTCGTTCCGTCGAACCTTTGCTGTCAAAAAGTCTGGTCGTGTGTACGCGGCATTAGTCTGCAAAAGACTTGAGACTGGGGCGGAGGTTCACCTTCCAGCAGGACAACGACCCTAAACATACAGCCATAGCTACAATGGGATGGTTTAAATCAGGGGTGCCCAACCTTTTGAAGAGCAAGGGCCAATTAAGCGACGTGGTAATTGGTTGCGGGCCACAATATGGGCCCTCCAATCTGTCCATATGGAGGTAGGCGGGTGTAAACGGACACAAGTCTGTTTACATCTACTGCTCCATAGAGGTGAATGGAGGGTCCACTGACCGTGTGAAAGTGGTCGAATGCTGCTTTCACACTGATGCACTGTGGTTTACCCACACAGCGGGTGCAGCGCAGAGCACCTGTGGCTTTCCAGTGGGTTAGCTGCACTTTGCCATAGGCTTCTATTATATCCTGCAGGTGTGGAGCACTGTCTGAAAGCGCACCAAACCTGCAGGTTAAAACAGAGTGCATTTGGTATCACTCTGCTTCTGGCAGGAGCCGGTGCTATACAGGAAGCATCAGCTTATGCAGCTCTGCTGTGCAGCGGGTTGCATCCTCTACCGTGGTCTTCATTTACAAAACTGATGCTCTGTGATTGCGGGTTGGAAAAACGCAATCTGGGCTTGCCAACCCACCATCCAAGAGAAGGAGGTCGTGGGCCACATCAGAGGGCTCTGCGGGCCACTGGTTGGGCACCCCTGGTTTAGATCAAAGCATATTCATGTGTTAGAATGGCCCAGTCAAAGTCCAGACCTAAATCCAATTGAGAATCTGTGGCAAGACTTGAAAATTGCTGTTCACAGACACTCTCCATCCAATCTGACAGAGCTTGAGCTATTTTGCAAAGAAGAATTGTGCAAAAATGTCACTCTGTAGATGTGCAAAGCTGGTAGAGAGACATACCCAAAAAGACTTGCAGCTATAATTGCAGCGAAAGGTGGTTCTACAAAGTATTTACCCAGGGGGGCTGAATACAAATGCATGCCACACTTTTCACATATTTATTTGTAAAACTTTTTGAAAACCAGTTATAATTTTTATTCCACTTTACAATTATGTGCAACTTTGTGTTGGTCTATCACATAAAATCCAAATAAAATACATTTACGTTTTTGGTTGTAACATGACAAAATGTAGAAAGTTTCAAGGGGTATGAATAGTTTTTCAAGGGACTGTATTTACATAGTTACATTCATTAGATTCAGCTTGGACCAATATATACCCTACCTGGCCAATCCCCCTTTAGGCAGCTTTCACACTGCTCTGTTGCAAAAATGTGGTAAAAACGCATATACCGTGCTGGGTCCCAACATGACAAGCAGCACTGACACTGCTCTGAAACTGTTCTGGGCTTCTGTACAATATTTGCATCAGTGTTATTCAAAAATGTAGATTGTATATGTGGGTGTGCTAATATTTTCTTCAGATCAACATTTTTTTTAGCCAGAAATTTAAAATAATATTTTAGTTATTTTAGCTACAATTAAGCTGTAATCTGTTGTCAGGAATTAATTTTCTGGTAAAGAAATGTTGATGTGAAGTGGAAAATTTTGACTGGTGGTGTTCAGGGGAGGAGGAGTCCGCAGTCACCTGAGACGAGGATGTGAACCTTGTGAACTGGAAGCGCCACCCTCACACCTCAATTTCCCAACAATTCATTTCCAGTAAAAGGAACTGAAGCATAGCGTTAAAATCACTGATAGGCTCAGGTATGGGGAAGTCCAACTTTAACTTAGCTTGTTGTTTGCGTTGTGTCCACACACGCTTTACAGTATATATTTAAAAATTATATTTTTAAATCTTTATTGTTACATGTTTCTGGCCTCCTTAGTAGAGCTTCAGTTACTAAAATCAAGACATTTTCTTTCCAGTTTAGTGTGTAACATAGATGCAGATAGACATTTCACACATAGGTCATGATTGCATAATGCGGAGATCGGCGGTTTTCTGTATTCACTCTTGTATTGTATTCGCGCTTTCAGAAAGCAGCTGTTTACTATATGTTCAGTTTACACAGGAACGCAAGTGGCACCTGGGGAGAATTGCTTGTGCAGAAAAATGCAACATGTCCACATATTTCCTCACATGTCCACAGCTCTCTGTCACTCTTTATGATTCTATGTACCCCAGCTGAGTATCGATGCCTAGAAAATAAAGAGGAACTTCAGTCCCCACTCCACTAGAAAGTGCATATATTTGCCAGCACACCATGGATCTACATTCACCATCCAAAAGTTTTTATTGCAGAGAGAACACATCACAAAGACAAGTGCAATGTTTCTGAGTCGCGCAGGACCCTTTCACCAGGCATGTGATGAGTAACAGGAGCAAAACAGAATATATGTACATCAACCACCAATCAGAACATGCAAATTTTTTATAAAATGGTGCCACTACCAACCTTTGACATCAAATCCCGCCAAAATACAATACAAAGCTATTGGTGACAAAGCTAAATGCTACAGGTATAAATATTAAATGCCCTACTAAAGAGGGGATGCAGTCTGTATGGATCATGTCACTATATTTGCAGAAGATCGGGCACATCAGCCAGATGCGCCCGATCCAAACCTGCAGTCGCTAGGACCTAGGAATCATGTCACCAATCAGCGCTGGAAAGTGCACATATTCGCCAGCACACCATGCATCTACAATGACCGTCCAAAAGTTTTTATTGCAGAGAGATCACATCACAAGGAGAAGTGCAACGTTTTAAAGTCACGCTGGACCACTTCGTCAGGCATGTGATAAAGTGTAACAATGGCAAAACAGAATATATGTACATCAATCACCAATAAGTTTATGCAAAAATTGAAAAAAGTGGTGCCACCCCCATCCTCTGATGTCAGATGATGTCAAATCCCGCCAAAATACATTAAAACGCTATTGGTGACATAGCTAAATGCTACAGGCATAAACAATAAATTTCCTACTAAGGGGGATGCAGTCTGTATGGATCATGTCACTATATTTGCAGCTAGGCATCCTCCCGCCTGTGGCTTGCGTGGCACGCTCTGATTTCTGTCCGGCTCTGCTGATTGGTGACATGATTCCTAGGTCCGACCGCGGGTTTGGATCTGGCGCATATGGCTGATGTGCCCGATCTGCTGCAGGCAGGCAAGCACTATATTGTGACATGATCCATACAAACTGCATCCCCCCTTAGTAAGACATTTTATGTTTATGCTTGTAGCATTTAGCTTTGTCACCAATAGCTTTTTAATGTATTTTGGCAGGATTTGATGTCAGAGGATGGGGGTGGCACAATTCTTTTTAAATTTGTGTATGATTGATTGGTTGCTGATGTACATATATTCTGTTTTGCCACTGTTAAACTTTATCACATGCCTGACAAAGGGGTCCTGCGCAACTCTCTCCACACCAGAGGGAATCACCCAACACTCAGGAACTTCTTCAAGCCTCACATCCATCAGGGCTCCAGGGGGCTCATTCCCATCTAGGACGTCCGCAAGGCTCCTCCAAGAAGACTAAACAAACCTACTGTCCCCCACCAACCACCCCAGGAAGACTATTCCTTGCCTGCATCCTATTCGGCTCCAGCATTGGCCGCTAATCCCCGCACTGCAACAGATTCTGACACTGATCCTGAGGCGTATACCTCATGGCCGGACTATGTCTGCTGCATGCCTACAAAACAGGACTTCCGTATGCTCATTCAAGAGGTGCATAAGACCTGCAGATCTGAGATTAACATTCTGATCAACGTACTGATCTCCATCAACTCACTACTAAAGTTACATCTCTAGAGGAAGATGTCTGCGACACCAAGCACGAGCTCTCACAAATTCACGTCCATCTCGCCTCTCAAGCTTCCACTCTCAGGGATTTTCAACGCCCCCTTCAGAACCTGGACAATAGGGGCAGGTGCAACAATATCAGGGTCCGAGGCCTCCCAGAGGCAACCCAGGATGAAGATTTACCCTCTACCCTACAAGCTATCTTCAACAATGTACTAGGCCACCCAGAACACCAAAGAGTCAAATTGGACCGAGCTCATCGTGCCCTCTGTCCTCGCGGGTGTCTAGACCCCAGGACGTGATATGCAGGGTACACAACTACACCCTCAAAAGAGGAAATTATGAGAAAAGCGTGTAACATGTGCACTATTGACTTTGACAGAGCCCCCATACAGCTCTTCCCAGACCTGTCGTGGATCACTATTCAGCAACGGCGTTCCCTACAACCACTCCTTACCTTGCTGAGAGATCATGATTTCTGCTACCACTGGGGTTTCCCCTTCAGCCTCACAGCGAAGAGAGACAGAAGGTCTACCACCCTACAGTACCCAGAAGATCTCCAGTCCTTTTGCAGAGACCTGAACATCCCTTTACCACCTACTCCCAGCTGACACCCTCCCGGCTCCTCCACCGCATCCGGATTCTTGAATCCAGGCCACCAGAAGGAAGCGCCCATGGCCACGTTCCTCTGCCCACTCTCCGCCATCACCAGGGCTGAATCTCCGCTTCCCCTAGGAGGTCTTTCCCTCTCTGATTGCTTGATGACTGGTCCCCCCCCCTCCTCAATATTCCAAGATGAGGTCTGCTAGTACTTCCACCAGAACGCTTAAGTTTTTTCTAACAAGAGTCCATACTCTTAGACACATTTCATTTGCTAGTTTGATTATTGTTACACTCCGGGGGTCTGTTTGCCACAGATGTTTCCCCCCCTCCTTAATGTTTACCGGGATGTTAGCCTATGCCTGGTAGGACCTCCTCTCCCCCGGTACCCATTTATGGAGTACCGGACCAGGGGACACACCTACACCAATTTTTGAGGCCTCTGGACTTCATCCCTCCCATTTATCCCTGAGCAATTAGCTCAACCAGTTGTTCTTGGGTTATAGTTATAGATACTAGATAAGTACAGGTTCATTTCTAACTACAGTTTCAGGCAGGCCTGGGAGCGGATCACTCCATCCCTGGTCCTGCTACCTCTTCCCCTAGGGGCTCTCCGAAGGATTCCTTATCAATTTTTTTCTGAATGTGGCTTTTTTTCCATCCCCATCAGGAGGAACCTTTCGGCATTCCCAACCCACCACCTTTTTTAGGTGGGTAATACAGTACTGTGAGTTGTTAACCGTATTTGATTTTGTGCTAACTGTTATGTTTCTTTTTTGCCTTCTCCCCCTTTCCATGCCTCTTCTCTTCTACTCCCTAACCCATTGGACACCCCCTGCCTCCAGAGCTCGAACTCGAGCTTGAACCTCCAATCCGAGGGGAAACCAACCTGCAGGTCCCCTGATCATCTGGCCATCGCCCTGGCCGGATGGGTAAGCTATTGCTCTTCCTCTTACTGTATCCACAATGATTGACCTACTGTCGCTAAATGTGAAAGGCCTTAACTCCAATGTCAAGCTCAGTCTGGCTTTACACGAGTTCAAACAGTCCACAGCGGACATTATCTTTGTCCAGGAGACACATCTCACTAAATCTGGCACTGTGGCATTTGCTCTTAAACATTTCCCTCCTCTTTAGGCAGGGTTCTCCCTTCCATCTACAATCCCTGTACTCAGATCCTCTAAGACACTATCTCATCCTCCGAGGTACCTGGAAGGGATCTAACCTTACTTTATGTAACATCTATGCCCCGAACATCAACCAAAACGCATTTCTGTCCAAAGTGTATAAACGTTTGTTTGCAGCCCCCCACCAATATCTGGTCATTGGAAGAGACTTTAACTTGACCTACTCCCCAGGCCTAGATAAACATTCCATAGGGCGGGGAAAAGCCCCCTCAGCTACCGATACGAAATCTACCCTCTTTCGCCAATTAACCAGGAGGTATGCCTTATGCCGCGTACACACGTGCGGACTTTTGCCGGCGGACCTAGTCCAGCGGACAATCCCGCGGGACTTTCCAGCTAGGTCCGCTGGACTTTCCGAGCGTGTGGACTTGCCCACACACGCACGGACTTCTCCAGCGGATAATCCGCCGGCCAAAAGTCCGCGGGACTTTTGAAAATGAACAGACTTGCCCACACACGGAGCAGTCCGTTCATTTCGAACGTAACTTCAGGTTACGTAGCTAGCGTAGGCAGTAAATGCCGCCGCGCTAGCTCCGTAAGCTGGCATGGATTTAAAGGGAATCCCCACGCCGAAAAAACGGCGTGGGGGTTCCCCCCAAATCCAAGTCAGACCCTCATCCGAGCACGCAGCCTGGCAGGCCAGGAAAGGGGTGGGGACGAACGAGCGCCCCCCCCCTCCTGAGCCGTACCAGGCCGCGTGCCCTCAACATGGGGGGTGCCCTGGGAAAGGGGGGCCGTGCGGCCCCCCCCACCCCAAAGCACCTTGTCCCCATGTTGATGAGGACAAGGGCCTCTTCCCGACAACCCTGGCCGTTGGTTGTCGGGGTCTGCGGGCGGGGGCTTATCGGAATCTGGGAGCCCCCTTTAATAAGGGGGCCCCCCAGATCCCGGCCCCCCACCCTATGTGAATGAGTATGGGGTACGATGTACCCCTACCCATTCACCTAAGGTGTAAAATGTAAAGTACAAAAACACACACACTTTTGAAAAAATATTTTTATTGCACTGCTCCGGGGGTCTTCTTCCGTCTTGGGGGTCTTCTCGCCGGACTCCTCCGCTCTCTTCTGCTCTTTTACCTAGCTCTTTCACGAACGGAGGAGTCCGGCTACCTTCTTCGTCGTCGCCGCCGTCGTCTGGGGGTCTCGATCCGCCTTCGGGGGTCTTCCGGGGGTCTCTTCTGTTCTTGCGGCGGTCGTCGTCTTCCGCGCCGCCGGCGCCTTCTTCTTCTTCTTGTCCTTCTTCTTGTTCTTCTTCTTCCGATGTTGACCCGATGCTCTCTCTGCCCGGAATGGCAGAGCCGCTCTGCGCTGGGACTTATATAGGGACATGGGGGACAGGGTCACATGTTCATGTCACATGGTGACCCCGCCCCCTTGCGATGTCACAGTCCCAGCATCCTCCGGGACTGTGACAACACAAGGGGGCGGGGTCACCATGTGACATGTGCATGTGACCCTGTCCCCATGCCCCTATATAAGTCTCAGCGCAGCGCGGCACAAGCACTCCGGGCAGAGACAGCGTCGGGTCAACATCGGAAGAAGAAGAACAAGAAGAAGGACAAGAAGAAGAAGAAGGCGCCGGCGGCGCGGAAGACGACGACCGCCGCAAGAACAGAAGAGACCCCCGGAAGACCCCCGAAGGCGGATCGAGACCCCCAGACGACGGCGGCGACGACGAAGAAGGTAGCCGGACTCCTCCGTTTGTGAAAGAGCTAGGTAAAAGAGCAGAAGAGAGCGGAGGAGTCCGGCGAGAAGACCCCCAAGACGGAAGAAGACCCCCGGAGCAGTGCAATAAAATATTTTTTCAAAAGTGTGTGTGTTTTTGTACTTTACATTTTACACCTTAGGTGAATGGGTAGGGGTACATCGTACCCCATACTCATTCACATAGGGTGGGGGGCCGGGATCTGGGGGGCCCCCTTATTAAAGGGGGCTCCCAGATTCCGATAAGCCCCCGCCCGCAGACCCCGACAACCAACGGCCAGGGTTGTCGGGAAGAGGCCCTTGTCCTCATCAACATGGGGACAAGGTGCTTTGGGGTGGGGGGGCCGCACGGCCCCCCTTTCCCCAGGGCACCCCCCATGTTGAGGGCACGCGGCCTGGTACGGCTCAGGAGGGGGGGCGCTCGTTCGTCCCCACCCCTTTCCTGGCCTGCCAGGCTGCGTGCTCGGATGAGGGTCTGACTTGGATTTGGGGGGAACCCCCACGCCGTTTTTTCGGCGTGGGGAGTCCTTTTAAATCCATGCCAGGTCACGGAGCTAGCGCGGCGGCAGTAACTGCCTACGCTAGCTACGTAACCTGAAGTCACGTGCTAAATGAACGGACTTGCCGATGAGCGGCAAGTCCGTTCATTTCAAAAGTCCCGCGGACTTGCCCACTAACGGCGGGATTGTCCGCCGGACTGCCAAGTCCAGCGGATAATTTTAAAACCAAACTTAAAACTTTGGTCCGCCGGACTTTGGCGCCAAAAAGTCCGCCGGTGCCCACACACGAGGGGATTATCCGCTGGACTTCAGTCCAGAGGATAATCCCGCGGGATTGTCCCTTCGTGTGTACGCGGCATTATTCGACACCTGGCGCACCACATACCCTTCAGCTAAACAATTCACTTTCTACTCTCACCCCCATAAGTCCCACTCGCTTCTAGACAATTTTTTTGTTAATGCCCCAACCCTGAGAGCCTGTACAGGCTTGGATATCCAAGCAATATCATGGTCTGACCACTCCCTGATTAAAGGATCCCGGGGAGAGTGCCAGGGAGAGTTTAGAGCCTGTCACTGGCGCTTAAACAAGTTCTTGCTCAAGCATGATCCTTCCAAAATGTACTTTGCAGAAAACAGTTTTCCTGATGTTTCCTCTGCTTCCCTATTTTTGGAAGCAAGGAGGTTCTAGAATTATTGGGACAGTTGCTGATTCTGTGCCATAAATATCTATACCCACAAGATTGTGTATGTGTACTTTTAAACATAATGCTCAAATTTATTATTATTTCTATAATACCAGAGCCTGTTCTGCACAATCCCCCACATTCGCCACAGGAGGAATTTGTTGGGTCCCATGATCTATTGCCTCCGCCTGTATTGGTGAAACAGCCAACCACTTATGTTCGAATTTAATTTGTATTACCATATTATGTATATTTTTTGCTGTTGTTTTTGTCGTATATAAAATTATTATTTATCCTTAGACCATCCTCCTGAAGAAGCGGTTCAAACCGCAAAACCGGTAGAGGAACTGCCCCTCACTTCCCTTCAACACGAATCTTGCGGGGAAACCCGATAAAATTTGTCTTGATTTGTTATGTTGTGGCGCAGTTGATTTGATTTTAATTGAATTTGACTGTACTGATGTACATATTTTACATATTTTTCCTTTATTAAAGAAATTTTGTATTTTTCCTTACATCGTATGATTTCCTTGATCCAATATCTAGTACCGAGATAGTACACTTTCCAAATCTTGTGGGTATAGATATTTATGGCACAGAATTAGCAACTGTCCCAATAATTCTAGAAACTCCTTGCTTCCAAAACTATTGACCTGGATGATGGTACTTTAACCTTTTTTATTATTTTATGTTATCTGAGGCTATACTCACTTTATTGCCCTCTGCTTCCCTATGGAAAGGCCATAAAGCGGTCTTTAGAGGCCCGTGCATATCACTCTCCACTGCTCTAAAACGTAATTCTAGTGCGGCCCGCCGGCAGCTGCTAGAAAAACTCAGACAATTGGAGTCATGCTTGCTATCCTCCCCTTCCCTGACCACTCTTAGGAAACTGGTAAGCACTAGGGCTGGGCTGAGGGACATTGACCTGGGTAAGACAAAGAAAGCCCTTGTTAGGCTGCAAAGGACCTATTATGGCAAGGCCAACAAACCACAAATGCTTCTAGCATGACAACTCCATGAGCAGGCAGCAGCTGCTTCACCTACCCCTCTCAAAGACAAATGGCACCCTTCAATCTCATCCCTCTAAAATTGCGCAACTCTTTCACAACTACTATTCGACTCTATATAATGATCCGAGTGTGCCACATAATCCTCTATCTCCCAACTTATCCCAGGCCATCCATTCTTACCTAGCGGACTGTGATCTCCCTATTCTCTCCCCCTCCGCCCTAACTAGCCTCAACTCCTCTATCTCTGAGGAGGAAAGTAACCAACACAATTAAATCTCTCCCAAATAACAAGGCCCCTGGGCCCCACGGCTTACCATACCTTTACTACAAAACTTTTCTACCACTTCTTCTCCCCTACCTCACCCCTTTGATTAACTCTTTCTTGACCGACACACCTATCCCGAGAGACATGCAGACCTCCTTCCTCACGTTGATCCCCAAACCGGGAAAAGACCATACACTATGCTCCAACTACAGGCCGATTGCGCTCCTTAATACAGACCTAAAAATCTTTACTAAACCATTAGAAAATAGGTTAACCACTAGCTGACCGCCCACTGTCAAATGACGGCGGGACGGTGCAGCTACTGTGGCGGGACGCCGTCATATGACGTCGTCTACAATTTGGCCACTGGGGGGCGCGCGCGCGCCGCGGGAGGCGCGCACGCGCACCCGCCGCGTAGCTGGGGCCCCGGTGCGCGTGCCCGACGGTCGCGATGACCACCAGGCACCCGCGATTGCCCGGTAATCGAGCAGGACGTGGATCGGTGTGTGTAAACACACCGATCCACGTCCTGTCAGAGGAGAGGAGACCGATGGTGTGTCCCTTGTACATAGGGACACCGATCGGTCTCCTCCCCCAGTCAGTCCCCGCCCCCCACAGGAAGAATCACCAAGATAGGGTACACCTTAACCCCTGCAGCGCCCCCCTAGCGTTAACCCCTTCCCTGCCAGTCACATTTATACAGTAATCAATGCATTTTTATAGCACGGATCGCTGTATAAATGTGAATGGTCCCAAAAATGAGTCAAAAGTGTCCGAAGTGTCCGCCGCAATGTCGCAGTCACGATAAAAATCGCAAATCGCCGCCATTACTAGTAAAAAAAAAAATAATAATAAAAATGCTATAAATCTATCCCCTATTTTGTAGACGCTATAACTTTTGCGCAAACCAATCAATATATGCTTATTGCGATTTTTTTTTACCAAAAATATGTAGAAGAATACGTATTGGCCTAAACTGAGGAAAAAATTTGTTTTTAAAAAAAAAAAAAAAAAATTGGATATTTATTATAATAAATAGTAAAAAATATTATGTTTTTTCAAACTTGTCCCTCTTCTTTTGTTTATAGCGCAAGAAATAAAAACCGCAGAGGTGATCAAATACCACCAAAATAAAGCTCTATCTGTGGGGAAAAAATGATAAAAATTTTATTTGGGTACAGCGTTGCATGACCGCGCAATTGTCATTCAAAATGCGACAGCGCTGAAAGCTGAAAAATGGCTTGGTCAGTAAGGAGGTGTTCGTG
This sequence comes from Lithobates sylvaticus, assembly GCA_028564925.1. Lineage (NCBI taxonomy): Eukaryota > Metazoa > Chordata > Amphibia > Anura > Ranidae > Lithobates > Lithobates sylvaticus. The sequence goes on along the minus strand of CM053038.1, from coordinate 139,566,603 downwards.
GCTGGTAGGCAAGTAGTTAAACAACAGAATGCAGTCACTGCTCCACAAGGATCAAGTAGGATTTATTCCCCCCCGCCAAGCAGGGGACGACACTTGAAGAGTTATTGACCTCATAGAAGTTGCAAACAGAAATAGGTCTGAGGCATTGCTCTTCAGCCTAGATGCGCAAAAGGCCTTTGATAGGTTTGGCTGGCCTTTCCTGTTTTCTACACTTCACTGCGTCGGTATTAAAGGCCCTTTCCTTCGAGCCATCGCCCACCTATATTCATCCTCCTCGGCCCTAGTTAGGACTCAGTTTGCCTCCTCCTCCACCTTCCCCATTACCAACGGGACCCGACAGGGCTGCCCACTCTCCCCTCTCCTCTATGCCCTATGTATTGAGCCCCATGAAGCCCATATAAGACAGAACCCAAACATCCGCGGCATCCCAGTCTGTACTAGGGACTTTAAGATATCCTTATTTGCAGATGTTCTGCTTACACTTACACAACCTCATATCTCCCTCACACGTAGAACTAGATCACTACAGCGCCCTCTCAGGTTACAAAATTAATAATTCTAAGACAGAAGCCCTCCCCCTCAATATACCCCTTCAGACATTGTCTGCCCTTTTCCCAATCATTCAATTACGCGTGGAAGACTTCCTCTTTAAAATACCTCGGTGTCCACCTCACACCCACCTATGGCACTCTCTATAATGCCAACTTCCCCCAACTGTACACCTCCATCAGGGACTCCCTGGTCAAGTGGAACTCTCTAAAGCTATCTCTCTTTGGCTGCCTGGCGACCGTCAAGATGGCGATTCCACCTAAACTTCTCTACATCTTCGAGACGCTCCCCATCCCAGCCTCGCACTTTAGGAACCTTCAGGGCGATTTGATAATTTTTTAATAATAATATATAATATAAATTACTTAACTGAGATCGAAGCCCCCGAAGTGGTCCTCGTTCCCCTCCACCGTCGCCGCCATATCTCCCGTAGTGACTTCCGGGTATCGCAGCTCCTGCGCTGTGACTTGTCGGAGCAGCGATTACATCATGCATGCGCGCGGGAGCACAATTGCCGTTAGAAACGGCACGCTCAGTGCGCCTGCGCGCCATTGTCTACGGAGCATGCGCCGTAGACATCGGTGCCTGTCTTTTGCAAATATCTCCTAAACCGTGTAGGTTTAGGAGATATTTCTTGCACCTACAGGTAAGCCTTAATCTAGGCTTACCTGTAGGTAAAAGTGGTCTGTAAGGGTTTACAACCACTTTAAAGCAGTATTAAACCAAAACCAAAAATGTAATATGTTTCAGCTTACCAGTCATTAGATGCGGTGCCTGCATTTGTTTTATTGTGTTTTTTCCCCCTCTGTTTTCACCTGGTGATTTGGCCAATAACACACCTCCTGTATTAAGCCCCATACACACGGTCGGACTTTTTCATGGATTCTGTCCGATCGGACAATGTTGTTGAAAAATCAGACCGTGTGTATGCACCATCGGACAGTGTACGTCGGATTGTCCGACGGACAAAGTCTTATCTCCTGCTGGAAAGATTTGCCGACAACACGGTCCGATCACACCAAATCCGATCGTGTGTACGGTTGTCCGACCGGACAAAGTGCTACGCATGCTCAGATCACATTACAAGACCAAAGCTATTGGCTACTAGCCTCTACGTAGTCCCGTCGTAGGCAACAAACGTCACCACGTTCAGAATGATCGGATTTTCCGACAACTTTGTCCGACCGTGTGTACGCAAAACCAACATCAGACAAAGTATGACGGACAGGATCCGACCGACCTGGTCCGCGGATTGTCCGACCGTGTGTATGGGGCTTAAGAGTGCCTACACTCTGGATGAAGGAGCACAGAGACTTTGAACAGCAGCATTGTTAATCTGGGGAGAGGGGAGTGTTAGTTGCACTAGCAGATTTAGATTAACTAATAAATCAAAGCCAAACTCCAGCTCACACTTTATAATCAGTTACGTTACAGCAACAGTTTTGTTCCCTTTGGAATAAAGGTTTTACATAAATAAAAGGTGATTATTGCAAGTACCCATGTTGGCAGGAAATGGTTGGTCTCAACCCTCTAACTGCTACGTCCGCAGGACAGCTTGTTCTATTAAAAAAAAAAAAAAAAAAAACAGACTTACTGGTCAGATTCCCCAGTGAAAATAAAAGAAAGAAAGCCTAAAAAAGTAAACTAATGCATCTAAGAATTAGGTAGGCTGCAATATACTAAATGTTTGCTTTTGAGTTTAATACTGATTTAATGTCCCTGTAATCCATTTTTCATTAAATCATTTCTTTCAGTGTTTTTATGACTCTTTGTAACATCCTCCATGAGCTCCCAAACCTCTCCTTTTCCCCTTAACTTCTGTTTGTTTGGAACGAGCAGTACATGTTAGTTGTGGTCATGTGCACTTCTCCATGCACACTACAAATCCATAGCTCCCATCTGTCCCTGATTTCAAGGGACTGTCCCTGATTTGTAACAATGTCCCTCTGTCCCTCTGTCCCTCTTTCCTCCTTATTTGTCCCTCATTTTGGTCTGATCTATATAGTTGTATATAACATGCACTTTTTTTATCTTTCAAAAAGTGTTTCCCAGTGCTAAACCTTTCATCCAATTTCTAAATATGCTGTATTTGTACATTTGATCACTGTACTAGTGTCCCAGGTGATGCCAGTGTTAGTTAGTCAGTTCCCACCCAGCCTCAGTTAGAGTCAGATTGCCCAACGCACTCACAGCCCCACTATAAGTTGCTGATCGCCGCCATTACAAGTATAACAAAATAAAAATAGCAAATTCCAGTATACAGTATATCCCATAGTTTGTAGATGCTATAACTGTCATACAAACCAATCATTGTATACTTATTAGGATTTTTTTAAATAAAGACATGTATCAGAATACATTTTGGTTATTGGATATAAAAAAAAAAATAAATATATAAATTTTATTTCAGTTTCATTTCATGTTTCAATCTTCTGCGGTGTGTGTATGCTATTCCTTTCAGAACAAGAAAACACCGCTCCAACCCGCGCTAAATAGAATGTCTAAAAATGTTTCAACTGAATTGTTGGGGAAGTATACAAGCTGCTAGAAAGTCACCATAGGTACGAGTCCATAAATACAATTCTTCAATGGTGAAATTGAATTCAATTTATTGGAGATTGATGATGTTTCCTAGCAATAGAAACAAATATGAATTGTTTCTTTTGTCAGTATCCATAATTACACTAAATTGTATGCAATTACCCTTCTTCTACATGCTGCACTAGACACCGTAAAAGAATTTCCTGCTTGTCTGGCTATAAGTGCAAACAATGACGTGATCCTGGATATTCACTTTCCCATCAGTCAATGCAAATGATTGTCACCTGACACTGAGGCAACAGCTTTAAACAAATATAAGTAACATGGAAATATAATAAAGCCTCATACACACAATGACAATATCGAACGAATGATCGTTTTTTTTTTTTTTTTTTTTGCATGCTAGTCTCACATCGAAACTGAACAGGTTATTAAAGTAACGAAAATTCTCGTAAGACAGAATACAACTTCGGAAGTGATGTATTGTGTTGTATTGTATTCTAATGTATTCTTTAATTTCTGAGCATGGTCTTGGTTGTTCTAATTTGTTTCAGACAAATACTGTACTGATTAAACAAAAATCGTACCTTCTGGTATCATACGAGAACATTTTTTGTGTTTGTCCCTTCGGATAATTTTGCATTGAAATGTCCTGATCAGCTCTCTAAAGCTGTGTACTAACGATCAGATTATCATACAATCAATTCGTAAAGCGGTACTTTTTTCCCAATTTTCTCATCGTGTGTACTAGGCGTAGGATTTATGCAGCTATTTGATACCTCACTTAGCACATTAAGGGCTCTTTCAGACAGGCAGTAAGCTTACCACTCCTGAATAGTGATCTGCAGTAAATCACTTTTCAGAGGGTGGTATAGCAGCGGTTGGCAGGTGTTCAGGAGGTGCTACTTCTTTTGTTTTTTTTAACCAGCAATTTTATATCCATGGCAGCATACATGTGATAGAGCTCCGCCTCGACTCCTCCTTCAGGACTAGTATATAGCATAAATTAAAAGCATAGCCCCTGCCCCAACGTAGAATACCGAGGGTGGGAGTGTATGCTGTCATGGATAGGCACCAGGAAAGGAAAATTACGGTAAGTATGATACAATTTTCCACTTTCCTGGTGCCTCCATGGCAGCATACATGTGATAAATAACTAGCTCACACCGGTGGGTTTAATGCTTTAACGAAAAAATAAATCAATTAGACACAGACATAGCTGCATGAAGTGCTCTTCTCCCGAACTCTACTGTTGTAAGAGCCCCGGGATCAATACGGTAGTGTTTAACCACTTAAGCCCCGGACCAATTTGCAGCCAAAGGACCAGGCCCCTTTTTGCGATTTGGCACTGCGTCGCTTTAACTGACAATTGCGCTGTCATGCGACGTGGCTCCCAAACAAATTGGACGTCCTTTTTTTCCCACAAATAGAGCTTTCTTTTGGTGGTATTTGATCACCTCTGTGGTTTTTATTTTTTGCGCTATAAACAAAAATAGAGCGACAATTTTGAAAAAATTGCAATATTTTTTACTTTTTGCTATAACAAATATCCCCAAAAAATATATAAAATTTTTTTTTTCTCAGTTAAGGCCGATACGTATTCTTCTACATATTTTTGGTAAAAAAAATCGCAATAAACGATTATTGATTGGTTTGCGCAAAAGTTATAGCGTTTACAAAATTGGGGATAGTTTTATAGCATTTTTATTAATATTTTTTTTTTACTAGTAATGGCGGCGATCAACGATTTTTATTGTGACTGCGACATTATGGCGGACACATCGGACATTTTTGACACATTTTTGGGAGAATTGTCATTTATACAGCAATCAGTGCTATTTAAATGCACTGATTCCTGTGTAAATGACACTGGCAGTGAAGGAGTTAACCACTAGGGGGCGGGGAGGGGTTAGTGTGACGTGTGTGTTTTTTTTTTACTGTAGGGGGCGTGGCTTGACATTCGAAATCACTGATCGGCTTTCCCGATGACAGGGAACAGCCGATCAGTGTCAGTCGCACTAGGAAGCACGGGGAGAGGTTTGTTTACACTTACCTCTCCTCGTTCTTCAGCTCTGTGACCTGATCGCGGGACACCAGCGGCGATCGGGTCCGCTGGTCCCGCGGCCGCAGTCGCGGAGCTCAGGACCGGGTCACGCGTGTGCCGCCGCCGGCGAGTTCGCGACCCACGGCTGGGCTCTTAAAGAAACACGTACAGGTACGTGATTGTGCCCAGCCGTGCCATTCTGCCAACGTATATTGGCGTGAGGCGGTCCTTAAGCGGTTAAGGAACGCGTGTCGAGAAGACCAAGTGGCGGCCCTGCATACTGTTTCTAGAGAGCCATTCGCCCTCACTGCCCAGGATGCTGATACCGCTCTCGTTGAATGAGCATATGCCTGAGCTGGAGGTTCTAAGTTCTTCACCCTGTAAGCTTTTTGTATTAACTTGACAACCCAGGATGCCAAGGTTCTGGGGGAAGCTTCCCTTCCTCTATTTTTGCCCCACGGGATGATCAAAAGTCTTTCAGAGTTCCTAAATTTTGCTGTGGCTTCCAAGTAGGCCCTGAGGACTTTGGATATATCTAACTCATGGCAGGAGTTTGATTCTGAGTCGAAAAAGACTGGTAATGCCCATTGGTCCATAGATGTGCCGTAGTGGTGACTTTAGGTAAGATCCCTTGGAGAGGGCAAAGTTCTACCCTGTCTGGAATAAAGGATATATGTTCATCCCCCACGTCAAGGGAGTGAAGTTCCAAAATCCTCCTGCTATTTGATAGCCAGGAGAAAAGTTGTTTTTTTGAGCTGGCAGGTTAGATGGCGTGCAATACGTCTGGGGTCATGTACCAAAAGTATAGAAATTTGAATGTATTTTCCTTGTATAGCGTGCAGATCAAGCTCCTGGATGCCTGGGTCCATATGACCCTCCACTGATCCATGGGTATCTCCTCGTCCAATGCCTTTTCCCACTTGAGCATATCGGTGTGTTTCTCCATCATTTCTATGGGCCTCACATTCAGTATTTTATATACAGTGGCTTGCGAAAGTATTCGGCCCCCTTGAACTTTTCAACCTTTTGCCACATTTCAGGCTTCAAACATAAAGATATAATTTTTTTATTTTTTGTGAAGAATCACCAACAATTGGGACACAATTGTGAAGTGGAACGAAATCTTTTGGATTTTTGAAACTTTTTTAACTAATAAAAAAATGAAAAGTGGGGCGTGCTAAATTATTCGGCCCCCTTGCGTTAATACTTTGTAGAGCCACCTTTTGCTGCGATTACAGCTGCAAGTCGCTTGGGGTATGTCTCTATCAGTCGCTTGGGGTATGTCTCTATCAGTTTTGCACATCGAGAGACTGAAATTCTGGCCCATTCTTCCTTGCAGAACAGCTCGAGCTCAGTGAGGTTGGATGGAGAGCGTTTGTGAACAGCAGTTTTCAGCTCTTTCCACAGATTCTCGATTGGACTCAGGTCTGGACTTTGACTTGGCCATTCTAACACCTGGATACGTTTATTTGTGAACCATTCCTTTGTAGATTTTGCTGTATGTTTGGGATCATTGTCTTGTTGGAAGATAAATCTCCGTCCCACTTTCAGGTCTTTTGCAGACTCCAACAGGTTTTCATCCAGAATGGTCCTGTATTTGGCTGCATCCATCTTCCCCTCAATTTTAACCATCTCCCCTGTCCCTGCTGAAGAAAAGCAGGCCCAAACCATGATGCTGCCACCACCATGTTTGACAGTGGGGATGGTGTGTTGAGGGTGATGAGCTGTGTTGCTTTTACGCCAAACATATCGTTTTGCATTGTGGCCAAAAAGTTTGATTTTGGTTTCATCGGACCAGAGCACCTTCTTCCACATGTTTGGTGTGTCTCCCAGGTGGCTTGTGGCAAACTTTAGATGAGACTTTTTATGGATATCTTTGAGAAATGGCTTTCTTCTTGCCACTCTTCCATAAAGGGCAGATTTGTGCAGTGTACGACTGATTGTTGTCCTATGGACAGACTCTCCCACCTCAGCTGTAGTTCTCTGCAGTTCATCCAGAGTGATCATGGGCCTCTTGGCTGCATTTCTGATCAGTCTTCTCCTTGTCTGAGCTGAAAGTTTAGAGGGACAGCCAGGTCTTGGTAGATTTGCAGTGGTCTGATACTCCTTCCATTTCAAAATGATCGCTTGCACAGTGCTCCTTGGGATGTTTAAAGCTTGGGAAATCTTTTTGTATCCAAATCCGGCTTTAAACTTCTCCACAACAGTATTACGGACCTGCCTGGTGTGTTCCTTGGTCTTCATGATGCTCTCTGCGCTTTCAACAGAACCCTGAGCCTATCACAGAGCAGGTTATACAGAGACTTGATTACACACAGGTGGATTCCATTTATCACCGTCAGTCATTTAGGACAACATTGGATCATTCAGAGATCCTCGCTGAACTTTTGGAGTCAGTTTGCTGCACTGAAAGTAAAGGGGCCGAATAATTTTGCACGCACCACTTTTCAGTTTTTTATTTGCTAAAAAAGTTTAAAATATCCAATAGATTTCGTTCCACTTCACAATTGTGTCCCACTTGTTGGTGATTCTTCACAAAAAAAAAAAAAAAATTATATCTTTATGTTTGAAGCCTGAAATGTGGCAAAAGGTTGAAAAGTTCAAGGGGGCTGAATACTTTCGCAAGCCACTGTATATCAGAGATCAGATCTCTTTGGGCAGAGCCCGCCAGGATAAGGTTTTTAAAAGGGGTTGGAGGGGAGAATTGCAGGTTTGGTGCAAATGTCAAGGCATAGTGGCTGATTTGGAGATACCCGTAGAACACCTGCTTCGGTAAGTCAAATTTGGCCTGTAGGTCTGCGAACGAACGCAGTTTACGAGTTTTGGGGTTGCAGGCAAATGAGATCAGGAGCAAGCTGTCCGAAGACAACTTGTGTTGTTGCGTCAATTTACGCCACAACCTACTGAGCTGTAACATTGGGACCAGCAGTCGTGTGGGGTCTACCTCCGCGTTTGCGTTCCACAGTAAATTGTTTGGGTGTATTGGGGCTAGCCAAAATTTTTTCTATTTAAGTCCATTTATTGTAAGAACGAAGCGTAAACCAGGAGGTTATCGCCCTTAGTTGTGCTGCCTGTACTTAATGAGGTTGGGGAAGGCTAGGCTGCCGTCTGTCCGCACCGCCTGTAGTACCGAACGCGGAATCCTGTGTCTTTTGTAGTTCCAAGTGTATTGCAGTAGATCAGATTGTATGTTTCTTAATTGGCCATAGAAGACTGGGATGGGTAGGGTTTGGAAGAGATATAGTAGTTTCGGGAGGATTGTCATCTTCACTGATGCAATCTGTCCTAATAGGGAGATGTGGTGCTTTTTCTATTGTTGGAGGAGAGTCCTGATTTTGTGGAAGAGAGGGGGGAAATTTTCCTGGTAGAGGGTAGAGAATTTTGGGGTGATGTTAATCCCTAGGTACTTTAGGGCAGAAACTTTCCAGCTGTAGGGGAAAGCTTCAGGTGTTCTATCTCCCTTTCAGAGGTATTAATTGGCAGGACCTCTGATTTGACCGTGTTTATTTTATAGCCCGACAGGGCTCCCTACCGTTCTAGTTCCGCATGTAGGTTTGGGAGAGAGGTTCTGGGCTTAGACAGCAAGAGAATTATGTCGTCTGCAAATAGGGAGATTTTTAACTCCCTATCCCTAACCCCTATGCCTTTGATGTATGGGTTCTTCAGGATGGTTGCTGCCAGGGGGTTCAACGCACAATGCAAAGAGCAGGGGCGAGAGTGGGCATCCCTGCCTGGTGCCATTCTGTACCGGTAGTGGGGCGGAGAGGGCAAAGGGAGTTTTAACTTGGGAGGAGGGGATAGAGTAAAGGTGTTGGATGGCTCTATAGAAAGGTCCCCTGAATCCGATGTGGCATAGTGTGGCGAACAGGAAGGGCCAGCCCAGGCGGTCAAACGCCTTTTCCGCGTCTAGGCTGAGTAGTAGAGATTGCTTGCCCTTCCTGTTCGCCACCTCCACCAGATCAATTATTTTCCTAGTATTGTCCCCTGCCTGCCGGAGAGGGACAAAGCCCACTTGGTCTTTATGGATAAGGGAGGGCAGGACCATGTTCAACCGAATTGAAAGCAGTTTGGTAAAGATTTTTAGATCCGAATTTAAAAGGGCGATTGGTCTATAATTGGCACATAAGGAAGGGTCTTTTTCTGGTTTGGGGATCACTGTGATGAAGGAGCGCTGCATGTCCCCCGGGATCGGGGTGTCATGCAGGAAGGCATTAAATAGTTTGCACATGTGGGGGAGTAGTTGAGGAAGAAATTCTAGTACTCGTATGGGAATCCATCCAGGCCTGGGGCTTTATGGTTGGGGGAGAGATTTGATGGTTTGCTCTAGTTCCTCTAGTGTAATCGGTGCATTTAGAGTTATCCCACTGTACTCAAGGTATTGTTGTATTTGTTTGGTAAGATCGGGTGAGGGGGGGTTGCTGGGGATATCAGGATTGTTATAGAGGGCCTTGTAGAATTCCGCAAAGGATTGAATTATATCCTTTGGATGAGAGATCAGGCAGCCTGAGCTATTCTTAAACTGGTGTGGTGTCGACGACTGGGTGCCATCCTGCAGTTTCCTGGCCAAGAGAGAGTGGGCCTTATTTCCTTTATCGTAAAATATCTGTTTTAGTTCAATTAAGGCTTTCTCAACTCGACCTAGAGCCAGATCACCCAGTGTCGCCCTACGGGATGTGATTTTTTTAAGGAGAGCTACAGTGGGCGTGTTTTGTAGTCGTTTCTCTAGGACTCTGAGCTCCTTCTCTGTTTGTGTCTTCATGACCTGTGCATTTTTTTTCATGGCTGAGGTCAAAGCCAGGCATTTACAACTCATCACCACCTTATTGGTCTTCCCATAATGTGGGGATGGAGATATCCTCGGTGTTAATTTCCTCTAGATAATATTTTTATGTAGAGGTTAGTTCAGTTTTTGAGGGGAGGTGTTGGAGTAAAAACTTGTTCAGGCGCCAGTTATAGGGTCTGCGGGTGGTGGTGCCTAGATCAAGCGATATAACTACCGGGGCATGGTCCGACCAGGAGATCGGTAGGATCTGTGCAGTTCAATTCAGATGTAGGGTAGCGTTGTTAGCGAAAATTTAGTCTATACGGGAGTGTGTGTGATGGGTGGCTGAGTAGAAAGTGTACTGTTGGTCGCCAGGGTGGAGAGCCCGCCAGGCGTCAAAAAGGGCATACCTTCTGGTAAGCTGGCAGAATAGAATTGAGTCCTTAAGAGCGCGAGCTGTAGGTGCCCTGGGTCCTACCCCCTGGCGATTCGAGAATGTTGAGTGGATTAAGTTAAAGTCACCCCCCACCACTAGCACCCCAAGTACTTAATTCAAGAACCCAGTTTGCCTGAGGTTTGGGACATAGACTGCACAGAATGTGACCTCCTGGTCCTGCCAGAGGTCCCGGAGGATGAGGAAATTACCCTGAGGGTCACTGTAGTGAGATGAGTGAGTGAAAGGGGACCCTTGTTTGACCAGGATGGCCACGCCCGCTCGTGGGGTCCGGAGGAGAGGTAGATCTGGGAGTAGTACCTGGAGGCAAACGCAAAGGAGCCCTCTTTGTCTAAATAGGTTTAGAAATTTTGAGATGAGTGGTCGAGGAGGAAAGGCGTAAGCCGTCTTGAAGTTCCAAGGACATGATAATGCATCTACTCCCTCTGCTTGTGGGTGTAGAAGGTGAGAGAAGAATCTGCTGAGCTTGGTATTCTCCTGGGTAGCAAAGAGGTCCACCTGTGGGGTCTGTTATAAATGGGAAATTTGGTTAAACACATGGGGGTGGAGTGACCACTTGCTGTTGTCCCCAAATCTCCTCAATAAGACATCTGCCTCTGTGTTAATTTTTCCTGGGAGATATATTGCTCTGAGGTCCACCAGGTTCCTTTCGGCCCAGACCATTATAGTTTCCACTTCCCTCAGAAGTGTTTTGCTGTGGGTGCCCCCTTGTTTCTGAAGATATGAAACTGCAGCTTTGTTGTCCAGGTGCAGAAGCGCCCTCTGTCCCTTGATTTGAGGTGCAAACAAGGTTAAGGCTAGAAAGACTGCTCTGATTTCTAATATATTGGACACTAGCCCTCTGGTGGGAAAGGACCATCTCCCCTGGATCCTGACCTCTCTGCAATGGGCAACCCACCTGTGACCACTTGCGTCGGGTGTAATTATGGTCCATGATTGGGAACCCAAATGATGGGAATGGGAGAGATTCTCTGGCTTCGTCCACCAGTGCAGGCTCCTGGTCATTAGCGTTGACAACAGAATTGTCTGAGATAGCTGTTGCTTTCTCCATTGTGTTAGGAATCCTGTCCTGGAAGTGCCTCAGATGCCAGTGAGATCATTGGACCAGAGGAATACATGAGGACATGGTGCCTATAAGGCTCAGACATTGTGAAGTTGATAAATGGGACTTCTGTATGGTCTTTAACATTTTTTTAATTATGGCGGAATCCCCAAGATATAAAAAATGGCAGTTGGTTTAACACACCCAGTATCTCCAAAGGCCTCATTCACACAGCAGCTTGGCCACATTCTTACCACCCCCCACGTGCCACCCACCAAAAGCCTAACAAGTTAGCTGGAGGACGTTGCACACATGCAGCATCCACAAAAAAATTTGAGACATTCGAGAGACAACAGTATTGTCTCCTGAATGCCTGGAAGCCACTACTCTGCTTTCTGAAAAATGTTCCACTGTGAATTACATTTTTTTATAGGGAAACTGCCATCTGGGTGAACCTAACCTAAGAGAAACAGCCTTTTACAAAAGCATGTCAAGCTTCTGACTTACAGAGATCTCAGAAGGCTATTTTCTGCTTTTATTTCATCTTGCTTTTGAAAGCTTTTTAAATTTTTGTGTTGCTGCAGCAATTATTTCAGTTTAGAGTAAGTGTAATTTAAACACCCCCCTCCAGGGGGCTAATTCCCCTGTGGCCATTCTAGCCTAAGCCAGAACGAAGAGTGCCTGATCTGATACTTACATCACATCTCCCAGGAAGCTGTATGATCAAGCACACAGAGTGCCAGAAGGGTAGACCAGAGGGTGGGGCCCGGTACATCTACAGTAGCTGGCTTCCTGCAATCAGAAGAGGCAGCCAGCTGAAGAAGACCAAGATGGAGGTAGAGGACCCAGTGTATGTCACCCAAACAGCGAATCAGCAATGGATTTGCTGTGCAAGTATGTGTTTTGAAGAGAACCCAGAATACAGATAAGAGGAAACGTTATAGCCCTTTCACACGGGGGCAGTGCGGGCGTTAGCGGTAAGGTGCCGCTAGTTTTAGCAGCACTTTACCACTGTTATAGCAGCGCTTTTTATAATCCTTTATTAGGCCGCTAGCGGGGCGCTTTTAACCCCCGCTAGCGGCTGAATAAAGGGTTAAAAGCACCCATGTTGCGGCTTTGCAGGCGCTTCGGCAGCGCTGCCCATGCATTTCAATAGGAAAGGGTGGTGGCGGAGACACCGCTACCCCACCACCCCAAAATGCTGCTTGTAGGAATTTTTGTCCCGTCCTGCAAGCACACTGCCCCGGTGTGACAGGCTTTCACACTGGGGTTGGCTTGAGAGGAGCTTTTCAGGCGATTTACAGGCACTAAAACGCTTGTAAAGTGCCCCGGTATGAAAGTGGTCTAAATGTGTGCGTGTGTGTGTGTGCGGGGGGGGGGGGGGGTGGGGTCTGACTCAGTAATGGGCATGTTGGACGTCAAAACAGAGACCACTGCTGGCAGGGGAGTGGCCCTTTTATTTCAGGCTGTAGCTGGTTTAGGAAGAAATTTAACTGAAAGGACTTGATGTACCTGGAATGTATTTAGCTAAGGTTCAGTTGGGCTCCAAGAAAAGTAAAACTGATTGCAAAAGCATGAAGGCACTCAATCCCTACAACAAACATTTGTTTATTGTTTACAAATAGTTTACATTGTTTACAAATAGTTGAATAACCATCGGTTGTAGCCAGTGGTCTATATAAATTTATAAAAATGAGATCACAAAAACAGCGCTCAAATGGGATCGTGAAAAGAGTTTATTTGTAAAACTGCTCTAATGTCAAAACAGAGCAGAACAGAAAACAGTTGTAAAAGTTATAAGGTGAAACCAACATTTGAATATAAAAAGATTACAGCATAGCACCGTACCGCCTCAGGTCCTGATGGCTGGAGATGTGTCAGGATGTTGCAAATCTCACACTTTGTTACAGTGTACAGGGACAGGCTCAACACTCCATGTGCAGGACAAGCAGATGGTTTCGACCTGATGTCATGGAGGGGGAGAGAGGAACACTCTCCTTGATGGTTAAGAGAAAAGCCGCTGGATGCAGAGAGGAGGATGGAAAAGACAGCAGTGTGCCGTCCTATACCTTCTGAGCAGTCAGAGCTTGAAGTGTCCCACGTCTCACTCTGAGGAGGGAGGAAACATTCGACCTAACACCCGGAAGGAGACAAACACCACCGCTAGTCTGGAACGTAAGGCGGCTAGGTGCGCGCTGCTGGGGTATCCAAGGCGACCGTGACTTACTAGTTTCGCGCGCATGCGCTTTGTCAAAGTCACGGGAGCCATAGCAGAAGCAAGTTTTAAAGATGACAGGGCGCCAAAAGACGGGGAAAGGAGGAAGCGATGTGAATAGCAACATCCGTTCATCACCTGTCATCACTACCCATGCGATATAATTGTAAACATAGGACATAACAATACACACATTACTTACTACAAACACAAACTCATTTGGGACATTTAAGCTTTGAAAAAATTATATAATAAAATAAATAATGGAATGAATTATTAATGGTAAATTGAAATAATAATAATAATCATATATTAAAAAATAAATAAATTGGAAAATGGATAATAAATAATAAATAAATAATGAAAAAACAATAAAGAAAATAAACATAAAAATAAAAATAAAAATAAAAATAAAAAAAAAATAAAAATCTGATTAAAATGGAATCCATATCTATACACCTATGGATATCAAGCGCACATATAAAAGTCATTACTCTATTTAGATCACGTGCACATGTACATGTCAATATCTATATCTCAATCATGTGCACACCTAGACAACAATAATAATAAAATTAATTGTATAATAATAAAATAATACAATAAAAATATGTACATAGATAATTAAAAACATATACGACAAGGCGTTGTATTTTAGAAGAGCAAACATTTTGAAAAAAACATTTTGAAAAAAACACACACATTTTAAAATTAAAAAAGCAATTATAAAACCAATTCAAAAGGAGACTTATACGGTTAATAATGCAACATACTAAAAATTATAATTTTCACATGATGCTCAAGACATCGATTTCCTCATTCATTCCTTCAGGTGCAAGAGACCCCAAGCGGTATATCCAGAAGGTTTCCCTTTGACATAATCGGGAAAATCTTTCGTTGTCTGTGAGGGTCTCCTTGGGTATGACCTCTATAGCACGCACCTCCATCAGGCTAAAATCTTTGTTGTGAACTTGACAGAAATGACGCGGAACGCTGTGTTTAACACATCCCTTCTTTGCCAATCTCCGATGTTCACCTACCCTGATTCGCAAGGTGCGAATAGTGCATCCTACGTATAGCATGCCGCAGGGGCACCGTAACACATACACCACAAACTCAGTAGAGCAAGTGATAAATTGTTTAATTTTAAAACTTTCACCTTTCTTGGTTGTTATTTGCGAGCACCCATGGGGAATGGATTGACAAGTGAGGCATCCCCTCTTGTGGCATTGGAAAATGCCCAGCCTATCTTCAAAATGAATACTAATAGTATCGTCTGTTGGAATTTTGGGTTTTGTGATTTTACTAGGGGCGATAATGTTTTTGACTGTACGTGATCGCCTAAACGTCACCTGTGGTTTGGGGGGAAGAACCGGTGCCAGAATGTGATCAAGTTTCAAAATCTCATAATGTTTATAGATAATTTTTGAAATTGATCTGAATTTAGTGTTAAAATTTGAGACAAACCTCGCTGAGTGGGCCATCTCATCGGGGTGCTTTTTAGATCTACCGAGAGGTAGCGTCTCGTTTGAAAGGAGAGCCTTGGAAATTAGATCCTTGGGGTACCCTTTTTCAACGAACTTTTTCTCCATTACCCTTCCCTGTGTTTTGTATTCTTCCAGTTTGGTACAATTTCTACGTAATCTATGAAATTGACCATTTGGGATGTTCTTAATCCATGTTGGGTGATGACAACTATCAAAATGAAGATAGGAATTCCCAGCTGTTGGTTTGGTATGGTTCCCTGTGATTATAACCTCGTTCTCGTGAGATAAAACCAGATCCAGGAAAACTAGTTCCTTCTGGCTAACTTCATGGGTAAACGCCAAACCAAAAGTATTGTCATTACAGTATTCCGCAAAAGAAAAGAAAAGGTCTTTGTCCCCACTGAAGTAGAACGCTGTCCATTTGCATACCCTGGGGCAAAATTAGCTCCCATTGCAGTCCCTTTCTGCTGCAAATAAAAACCATCTAAAAAGGTAAAGTAATTATGGCGAAGGCAAAAATCTATACTGTCAGACAAGAACGCTGATTGGTTGGAATTCATGTCATCATTTTTACTGAGAAAATACTGTACGGCTGCAATGCCTACCTCATGGGGTATTGAAGTATATAGTGACGATACATCCAATGAGGTCCAAAAATAATTATCTTGCCAAAGATATTCTTTCAGAGTGTCAATAACATGACTGGAATCTTTAATGTATGATGGTAACTGGATAACCATAGGCTGTAGTAAATGATCTATATACATTGATAGGCCACTTATGAAACTATTGGTACTCGCAACAATCGGTCTACCCGGGGGGTCTATAAGTGATTTGTGCACCTTCGGAAGGTGATAAAAATAGGGGGTGCTACAGACCTTGGGCAATAGAAAACTTTTTTCTTTAATGTTAAGAACACCCTCCTTATAAGCTCTTTCAACCAAGTCGAATAACTCTTGTTGGAAATTGGGTAGTGGATCAAAATGAAGTTTTAGGTAGGTGTTACTATCTGCTAGCAAACGTTCAGCCTCCCAAAGATAGTCCTGTCTGTTCTGAATGACCAAACTGCCCCCTTTATCAGCCTGTTTTACAATAATATCCCTGTTGTCAGTAAGATTTTTAAGGGCCTTCCATTCATTAATATTCAAATTATGGACCTTGTTCTTTACTGGAATATCACACAATTCAATAAAATCTTTATATACAGCCTGATAGAAGGTTTCAATATGCGGACCTTTAGAATTAGTGGGATTGAAAACAGACTGGGGTTTAAACCCTGTATGTATGATATCTGGTTCCTGAAAGGGATATTGAGTATCACTATCAATGTTGCTTTCAGCCCATAGGTCCTCAAGTACCTTAAGTATATCCTGTTCATGGCAGAAACTAAATTCACTGTCCTTGGTTTCTGTTTTTGACTGATTAAAAGAGTTTATTTTTGCATAGTGTCTTTTCAAAGTTAGTAGACGAATGAATTTATTAAGATCTTTAAACAGGCTTCTATCAGGCGTTGAAACTAATAAGTAGACTAAATCAGCCCCTTTTCATCGTAGATAAGTTGAATATTTTAATCGTACTCTCACCTAAGTTCTGTCGCCAAATTGGACAATAGAAGAACTTAGGTGAGAGTACGATTAAAATATTCAACTTATCTACACATGAACTATCAGGGGCTGAATATAGTCTACTTAGGAAGGGCCTTAGTTTCTCCCCCTCAACGGGTCCGAATAAATTCAGCCTGTTTAAAGATCTTAATAAATTCATTCGTCTACTAACTTTGAAAAGACACTATGCAAAAATAAACTCTTTGGTTTCTGTTTTTGACTGATTAAAAGAGTTTATTTTTGCATAGTGTCTTTTCAAAGTTAGTAGACGAATGAATTTATTAAGATCTTTAAACAGGCTGAATTTATTCGGACCCGTTGAGGGGGAGAAACTAAGGCCCTTCCTAAGTAGACTATATTCAGCCCCTGATAGTTCATGTGTAGATAAGTTGAATATTTTAATCGTACTCTCACCTATGGTTGACAGAAATGACGCGGAACGCTGTACAGGGTTTAAACCCCAGTCTGTTTTCAATCCCACTAATTCTAAAGGTCCGCATATTGAAACCTTCTATCAGGCTGTATATAAAGATTTTATCGAACTGTGTGATATTCCAGTAAAGAACAAGGTCCACAATTTAAATATCAATGAATGGAAGGCCCTTAAAAATCTTACTGACAACAGGGATATTATTGTAAAACAGGCTGATAAAGGGGGCAGTTTAGTCATTCAGAACAGACAAGACTATCTTCGGGAGGCTGAACGTTTGCTAGCAGATAGTAACACCTACCTAAAACTTCATTTTGATCCACTACCCACTTTCCAACAAGAGTTATTCGACTTGGTTGAAAGAGCTTATAAGGAGGGTGTTCTCAACATTAAAGAAAAAAGTTTTCTATTGCCCAAGGTCTGCAGCACCCCCTATTTTTATCACCTTCCGAAGGTGCACAAATCACTTATAGACCCCCCGGGTAGACCGATTGTTGCGAGTACCAATAGTTTCATAAGTGGCCTATCAATGTATATAGATCATTTACTACAGCCTATGGTCATCCAGTTACCATCATACATTAAAGATTCCAGTCATGTTATTGACACTCTGAAAGAATATCTTTGGCAAGATAATTATTTTTGGACCTCATTGGATGTATCGTCACTATATACTTCAATACCCCATGAGGTAGGCATTGCAGCCGTACAGTATTTTCTCAGTAAAAATGATGATATGAATTCCAACCAATCAGCGTTCTTGTCTGACAGTATAGATTTTTGCCTTCGCCATAATTACTTTACCTTTTTAGATGGTTTTTATTTGCAGCAGAAAGGGACTGCAATGGGAGCTAATTTTGCCCCAGGGTATGCAAATCTTACAATGGGCTACTGGGAGAACCACAAAATATGGTCAAATAATCAATTTTCTCAATATATCGTCTTTTATGGACGATATATTGATGATATTTTAATCATTTGGAGTGGGGACAAAGACCTTTTCTTTTCTTTTGCGGAATACTGTAATGACAATACTTTTGGTTTGGCGTTTACCCATGAAGTTAGCCAGAAGGAATTAGTTTTCCTGGATCTGGTTTTATCTCACGAGAACGAGGTGATAATTACGAGGAACCATACCAAACCTACAGCTGGGAATTCCTATCTTCATTTTGATAGTTGTCATCACCCAACATGGATTAAGAACATCCCAAATGGTCAATTTCATAGATTACGTAGAAATTGTACCAAACTGGAAGAATACAAAACACAGGGAAGGGTAATGGAGAAAAAGTTCGTTGAAAAAGGGTGCCCCAAGGATCAAATTTCCAAGGCTCTCCTTTCAAACGAGACGCTACCTCTCGGTAGATCTAAAAAGCACCCCGATGAGATGGCCCACTCAGCGAGGTTTGTCTCAAATTTCAACACTAAATTCAGATCAATTTCAAAAATTATCTATAAACATTATGAGATTTTGAAACTTGATCACATTCTGGCACCGGTCCTTCCCCCCAAACCACAGGTGACGTTTAGGCGATCACGTACAGTCAAAAACATTATCGCCCCTAGTAAAATCACAAAACCCAAAATTCCAACAGACGATACTATTAGTATTCATTTTGAAGATAGGCTGGGCATTTTCCAATGCCACAAGAGGGGATGCCTCACTTGCCAATCCATTCCCCATGGGTGCTCGCAAATAACCACCAAGAAAGGTGAAAGTTTTAAAATTAAACAATTCATCACTTGCTCTACTGAGTTTGTGGTGTATGTGTTACGGTGCCCCTGCGGCATGCTATACGTAGGATGCACTATTCGCACCTTGCGAATCAGGGTAGGTGAACATCGGAGATTGACAAAGAAGGGATGTGTTAAACACAGCGTTCCGCGTCATTTCTGTCAAGTTCACAACAAAGATTTTAGCCTGATGGAGGTGCGTGCTATAGAGGTCATACCCAAGGAGACCCTCACAGACAACGAAAGATTTTCCCGATTATGTCAAAGGGAAACCTTCTGGATATACCGCTTGGGGTCTCTTGCACCTGAAGGAATGAATGAGGAAATCGATGTCTTGAGCATCATGTGAAAATTATAATTTTTAGTATGTTGCATTATTAACCGTATAAGTCTCCTTTTGAATTGGTTTTATAATAATGCTTCTTTTAATTGCTCCATCAATAATGTGTGTGTTTTTTTCAAAATGTTTTTTTCAAAATGTTTGCTCTTCTAAAAGACAACGCCTTGTCTTATATGTTTTTAATTATCTATGTACATATTTTTATTGTATTATTTTATACAATTAATTTTATTATTATTGTTGTCTAGGTGTGCACATGATTGAGATATAGATATTGACATGTACATGTGCACGTGATCTAAATAGAGTAATGACTTTTATATGTGCGCTTGATATCCATAGGTGTATAGATATGGATTCCATTTTAATCAGATTTTTATTTTTTATTTTTTTATTTTTTTTATATTTATTTTTATTTTCTTTATTTTTTTTTCATTATTTTTTTATTATTTATTATCCATTTTCCAATTTATTTATTTTTTCATATATGATTATTATTATTATTTCAATTTACCATTAATAATTCATTCCATTATTTATCTTATTATATAATTTTTTCAAAGCTTAAATGTCCCAAATGAGTTTGTGTTTGTAGTAAGTAATGTGTGTATTGTTATGTCCTATGTTTACAATTATATCGCATGGGTAGTGATGACAGGTGATGAACGGATGTTGCTATTCACATCGCTTCCTCCTTTCCCCGTCTTTTGGCGCCCTTTTCATCTTTAAAACTTGCTTCTGCTATGGCTCCCGTGACTTTGACAAAGCGCATGCGCGCGAAACTAGTAAGTCACGGTCGCCTTGGATACCCCAGCAGCGCGCGCCCAACCGCCTTACGTTCCAGACTAGCGGTGGTGTTTGTCTCCTTCCGGGTGTTAGGTCGAATGTTTCCTCCCTCCTCAGAGTGAGACGTGGGACACTTCAAGCTCTGACTGCTCAGAAGGTATAGGACGGCACACTGCTGTCTTTTCCATCCTCCTCTCTGCATCCAGCGGCTTTTCTCTTAACCATCAAGGAGAGTGTTCCTCTCTCCCCCTCCATGACATCAGGTCGAAACCATCTGCTTGTCCTGCACATGGAGTGTTGAGCCTGTCCCTGTACACTGTAACAAAGTGCAACATCCTGACACATCTCCAGCCATCAGGACCTGAGGCGGTATGGTGCTATGCTGTAATCTTTTTATATTCAAATGTTGGTTTCACCTTATAACTTTTACAACTGTTTTCTGTTCTGCTCTGTTTTGACATTAGAGCAGTTTAACAAATAAACTTTTTTCATGATCCCATTTGAGCGCAGTGGTCTATGTTTTGACGTCCAACATGCCCATTACTGAGTCAGACCCCACCCCCCCCCCGCACACACACACACGCACACATTTAGACCACTTTCATACTGGGGCACTTTACAAGCGTTTTAGTGCCTGTAAATCGCCTGAAAAGCTCCTCTCAAGCCAACCCCAGTGTGAAAGCCTGTCACACCGGGGCAGTGTGCTTGCAGGACGGGACAAAAATTCCTACAAGCAGCATTTTGGGGTGGTGGGGTAGCGGTGTCTCCGCCACCACCCTTTCCCATTGAAATGCATGGGCAGCGCTGCCGAAGCGCCTGCAAAGCCGCAACATGGGTGCTTTTAACCCTTTATTCAGCCGCTAGCGGGGGTTAAAAGTTATAAATTTACAGACCACTGATGAAACTGTTGGTACTGGAGACAATAGGTCTGCCTGGAGGATCAGTAAGGGCCTTGTGCACCTTTGGAAGATGGTAAAAGTAGGGAGTGCTGCATACCTTTGGTAGCAAAAAAACTTTTTCTTTAGTATTCACAATACCATCTGTCAGGGTAATGGCCGTAGGACAGGGAATTCTGCCAGTACCCTTCATGGCTGCACCGGGTGCATACCTGTGCGCACGTAGGCGCACACAACAGGCGCACACAGATGCGCAACAGCGGGAGCGAGCTAACTAATGCGCGCGGACGCATCGTGGTAATCTTTGGCGCCCCCTGGTCTATTTAAGCCTGCTGCTAGGTATACGTTGGTTGCTGGATTATCATCAGCTTCCGTGTTTCATGTTCCTGTTGTTCACTTGCTTCCTGTTATCCCCTGGCTTGCCTGACTGCTCCTGTTTTCCGCTTGCATTTGACCCAAGCTTGGACCTGACTACTCTCCTGCTCTGCACCTGTACCTTGATCGTCCTCTCGTGTTTGACCCCTGGCTTGGCTACCGACTCCGTTCCTGATTATCCTGTAGGAATATTACTCCTTGGCAGAGCAGCCTCTTTAATTTAAATATCCAAATTGGATTAAATATCCAAATCTCTAGAGAGAGGACTGTATCTATTAAATAAGGGCACTCGATAAGGGTCGATAAGTAACAGGTCTACCCCAGCCACCTTGATACTAAGGTTAGGGGGAGGTGACATAGCTACTAAGTTTGGTTGCATGTGGCTCACTCCCTCAGGAGTATTAGAATCAATGGCACTATTGGCCTGTGTGATGGATTTGACTGGGTCACCATAATAACCATGAGTCTGTTTCTTATTCTGTTGTTTATTCTGTTTATTGTTCCTCCTTTTATCTCCATTGTTTTTCTTAACGGTGTGTCTACCTCCCCCTTATTGGCTTGTTCAGTTTGTATAGATTTTCTGGCATGGGGGGACCACTACCCTTGTTATTACATGATACTACACTACATGATATTATCAGTATTGAGTTTATTTTTTAAAGTTTTGCTTGGAAGGGAAGAGAGGTAAGGCTTATGTTTATAAGTAACAGCACCTAACTTTATTAGTTCACAATTATTTTTGGTGTGATTCACACTTAAAAGGACAGCAGTTATACATACACAGAGCTACAGTACATGAGGTTGGCGCCTTCTTTTATTGATTCTTGATTTATCTAATTATGCTGAGATGGCCAGTGACACCCTAGAGCTATGTAAAATTTAGCATTGCAATGCCCCAAAGGTATGAATGAGATGAAGCGGACCTACTAGAACATATCCTTGATCATAGGCGTGCGCAAGGGGTGTGCCAGGTGTGCATGGGCACACCCTAATTCTGGAGCAACCTGTCAATCGCGATCTACCTGTCAATCAAGTTGGTGATAGGTTAAGCGCGATCCTTCCTTGCCAGCCCCAAGAACATGGACAGGAAGGGCAGTGGGGGTGAAATGTAGTGAAATCAATCTGTATTTTCCTCCTGCAGCAGCTAAAAGTAGGCTTCTTCTCCCTTTTTCTCAAACATGAGAATCAAGGGTCTGTTTAGACCTCTTATATTTCACCAAAGCCCCCAACTGGGTTCCTAAAAAAATTGTAAAAAAAATAAAATTAAAAGTAATATTGAAAAAAAATTATAAAAAATAAAATTGTCAAAAAAATAAAAAAATAAAATGAGTATAAAAAACTACTGCCACTAATCTCTGCCCTACTGACACCGTCCACTCCTTTACTGACTTTGTCGTCTGCCCTACTGACAAAGTCCACTGCCTTACTGACACCGTCCACTGCTCTACTGACTGACACCAACCTCTGCCCTACTGATACATCAACCCAAATGACACCATCCACACACACATCAACTGCTCTACTGACTGACACAATCCACTGCCCTACTGACACATTCACTACTGTACTGACTGAAACCATCCACTGCTCTGACTGATACCATCCACTGCCCTACTGACACACAGTGGCTGCCTGTCCATAGAGGGCACTGGGGCACATCCCCCCCCCCAATCCATGCACCCGACCCCAATCTACATGCAGGGCGCCAAACGCATTGATTCCTTTTTTTTTCTTTTTCAAAGCACATGATTAGAAAAAATAGGTGGGCTCAGGGCAGAGCACTGCACCCTGAGCCCACCCACTTGTGTGACAATAGCAAATTAATATTTGCTATTGTCTTTCTGATTCTCCTCCCGGCCAATCAGGAAGCGGGTCCCGAGACCCAATTGGCAAAAAGAGAAGCAACCGTATTGGCCGCCAAGGAGGAGGAGATGCAGGTGGAAGCCGCCGAGGAGGAGGAGATGCAGGAAGGATCCAAAGCTGCCCGCGACCTAGATGGGGTAAGTGGGGGGCTGGCTGGACAAGCGAGTGAAGGGGGGGTGGTGTTACTGGCCGACTGGGGGGGAGGCAAGTGATTTGTTTGCCGCCCCCTCCCCCTTCAAGATGGAGCACTAGCTGCCACATCAAGTGCTCTGACTGACACCATCCACTGCCCTACTGACACATACACTGCTGTACTGACACTGCCCACTGCCCTACTGACACATCCACTTATCAGGGAAAGAGCAGCATTCCCAGGCACAATAGGAATCACAAACCGGCGTAGGCAGAGGCACGCCGGTGTGAAACAATGCACAAGGGCGTGCAGCAAAGTGAACAGGTGAACGCATGCATGGCGGCACATGCATAGAGTGATAGTGGCCCCACTGCCTATTTAAACCCGCTGCTGACAATGGTGCAGTGCTGGTTTATCGTCAGTTTCCCTCTGTGTTCCTGTGCCTTGTTTATCCTGATTATCAGACTTCCTGTGTACCGACCTGGCTTGCCTTGACCTGCTTTCCTTGATCTCCCCGCTTGGCCTTTTGGCTTGTATCCTAACTTGTACCCAGTCTGACTTACATACTCTGCCTTACCTATCTACTGTGCATAGACCCGGCTGGCTCCTGTTTACACTTATCCTGGACTGGTCTTACTGTGAATGACCCCTGGCTCCCGACTCAGCTGTCCGGTCTGCTCCACTGGTTCGCACCTCCTGGACCATCCAAGCACGCCTGCCCTGCAGAATACCTGGCCTATTCCAGAAATCTCCTGGCAACCAGCTTCAGCAACCAGGCAACCCGTGCTTCTGTGGGCACAACACCCCCTGTGTCACCTCCAGGGATGTGCTGCACTCGGCTGCAAGGGGAGCCCTCCCAGCATCGCAGCATCATACCAAGTTCCTTACAGTATAAACCAGCCATGTCAGAGGCCGACGGAGGTGTCTCCCCACTGGAAGCCTTATGTTAACAAGTCACAGCCCTCACCCAGGCTGTCCAAAGAATTCAGTTACTTCCAATTAGAGGGCCGTCTGCAACACCTGTCAGTGACACCTGCTTCCACAGATCAGGGCCCATCCTCTGCCAGCTCTTTCACTGCCACTCCTGCCAACACCAGAATGATTTTCTGGAGATCGAAAGAAATTCAGATCCTTTAAAAACTCTTGTCTCCTGTACTTGGTTCTGCAACTGCTGACTTTTTCTTTTGAAACAGTGAAAGTAAGGTTCATCATTTCCTTACTGACAGATGAACCTCAAGCATGGGCCCATGGCTTATTTCAGCATAAGAGTCCAGTCATTAATTCTGTAGACCTGTTTTTTGAAACCATGGCACAATTATATGATGACCTCACTGCTGAAGCTAATCTGCATACTCTACAGCAGGGTCGGCGCCCTGTGGAAGATTACACAGCTGCTCAGCTGTTGGCTAATTGCCAGCACCTATCTCTCCACAGGTACTCAGCTGTTGATGATATCCTGCTCATCACTCCAGCCTACTTAAGCTGTTCAGCCCTGCCCTGTGTATCTCTGCCTTCGCCTTGGCCAACATCACAGAAACTATCTCCTGAGATCCTGTTCAAGACTTGCTTTGCTGACATCCCTTCTGGCTCCAGACCTTGCTTGCTGTTCCACTACATTGATCCCTGACTTCTGGCTTGGCTGACTATCCATTCTGGTTACTGAACTTTGGCTATGTTTTGACTACATTTGTTATTTTTACTTTTATTATTAAACAAGTGTGATTTAACTGTAGTTTTGTCTCTGATTTCATGGTTTCTGACAAATACCTACGGTGTTTTTGTTCTTTTTTCTCTGGACGACTGGATCTCCCTGTTGCCATGTGCGGAAAAACTCTGTGCACGCTGCTACCAACCAGTCGCCCTTCTGGGTGAATTATGGGTTCCATACTTAATTTCTTTTTTTTTCAAATATAACTTTTTTATTGATTTTTCAAACAGAGAAAAGGAGGCCGGTGCCTCAACAAGGCATACAATCATATAGTCTCGTAGGGGGTCACAGCCTCCCATTATAATATCACAGTTATTAACAGAGTTTTGTAACTATCCGTATATCCTTTGATATCTTTACTTTACATCATGAACATTTGGTTTCTGGTCCTCGTATATACGGGAGCTGCTATTAGGTTTGTGACTTGCTACAATGGTCCATTCCGGGAGGCCCTCTTATGGGCAATACGATCGTATGAAGAGAAAGGGTAGCAAGTAAAGAGAGAAAAGAAGTAGGAATGAGTGTAGTCCAGAAACTAGCAAGAGGGGTAGGGGGGGGGGTGAGGTGGGGTAAAGAGGGGTAGGGTGGGTGGGGAAGGGGTGAGGGAGCTCAGAGAGTTCTTTTAGTGAGCTAAGGTATACTGGTGTCTACTTGGTCGCCGGGTATTTAGCGGGCTTCAGCCCTTTTTGTTTCAGGGTTCTAAGATTCTAGTAGGGACTTTCCCTCATCTGATAGGATAAACATGTTCCATAGTGCCCATGTTTTCCTGTAGTTTTCTTGTTTATCTTGGGATGTTAGGATAAGGTCTTCCATTTTGTTCACCTCTTCCACCTTCCGCAGCCACATTGCTACAGTCGGTGGATTCTGTTGCTTCCATAGTGCCGGGATGCAGGACTTTGCGGCATTAGTGAGGTGTCGCAAAATTAATTTCCTATACTTTTTTAGTGGTATAGATGAGATATGCAGCAGGAAAAATGCCGAGTCATCAGGGATCTGAAATTCCGTGAATTTCTGTGATGTGGTACGAACCGCATCCCAGAAAGACTTTAGCTTAGGGCATGACCAGAACACATGAAGCATTGTGCCTTTCTCCCTTTGGCATCTCCAGCAAATATCTGAGGTTTCAGGGAACATTTTTCGCAGTCGACTAGGCGTTAAGTACCACCTTGTCAGAATCTTGAAGTTTAATTCCTGCATTTTAGTGCAGAGGGAGGATTTTAGTGTCAGGCTGGTCATATTCTGCCTCTGTGACTCGGTAAAGGTGCATTGTAAATCTGATTCCCACTGTTCTATATATTTCAAGTTAGGTCGTTGGGAGGGCGTATTCAGGATGGCGTACATTTGTGATAATACTTGTGTCATGGGTTCCTTGCCCGTCAGGATTTCCTCGAACAAGGTCTTTGGTCTATTATATAGATGTGGGTCCGGAATTTTGTGTAAGAAGTGGTGGATCTGCACTGCGTTCCAAAAAGGTAGGCCAAACCTACCTCCCTGGTCTGTCAGTTCTTCAATAGTAGGCCACCTATCTTGTGTCACGAATCTTCCCGCTAGTATACGGTCATTCCGTCGCAGGTCTTGGAAACTTGTCTGGGAGTTCCCCGGGGGGAAGCTAGGATTGTCCAGTATAGGGGTCATAGGGGATGTCTTCGTCGTTTGGGCGTTGTAGAGAAGTGCCCGTCTGCATTGCTTCATAGTATTCCCAATCAGTGGGTGCGACTTTATTTTGGGGGGTAGTGCTTCAAAGCACCATATTGCTGTGCCCAAGGGTGTGTTAGATTGGTGTTGCTCTATTTGGGCCCATAGCTTACTGTCTTGGTGTCGTCTCCAGTCCGTTACTCTGCCTAGATGTATGGCTTGATAGTATTTTTTAATGTCTGGCAACGCCAGTCCCCCGTGTAGTTTCGGTGCTGTAATCAAAGTTCGTGGCAATCTCGTTTTTTTTTTGGCCCACACGAAGCTGGTAAACAAGGCCTGCACTTGTCGAAAGTACGCGGGGGGTATTCTAATTGGTAACGCTTGAAAAAGGTACAGAAATTTAGGCAGGATACTCATTTTGATTAAGTTGCATCTCCCAAACCAGGAGTGTATGCCTGTGTGCCATTTATCTAGGAGTGTTTTTACCTTCGTCAACAGGGGGGGGAAGTTAGTCTCATATACACGTGTTATGTCTGGTGGGATTTTAGTGCCTAGATAGGTCAACGTGGAGGTGGTCCAGCGGAATCTGAAGTTTGCCTTTAGGGTCTGTAGTTCTGCTGTCGGGACTAGTATCTCCATGGCCTCCGATTTGTTATAGTTAATTTTAAGATTGGAGAGTTTCCCAAATTTCTCTAGTTCCCTGAGGAGGTTCGGCAGTGATGTCACTGGGTCGGTTATTGAGAAGAGCATGTCGTCTGCGTATGCTGAGATCTTATGTTGTTGTTGTCCGTTCGAAATTCCGTGAATGTTAGGGTTCAGTCTGACCGTGGATAAGAAGGGTTCAAGGGCTATGGCATATAGTAGGGGAGACAATGGGCATCCCTGTCGGGTGCCATTCGTGATGGGGAACGCGTCCGATAGGACTCCGTTGGCCTTCACTTGAGCTGTCGGGTTTCTGTATATACTGGCTATGCGATTGATCATCACTTCCCCAAGTCCTATGCCTCTCAGTACTGTGAACATATATGGCCAATTAACCCTATCAAACGCCTTTTCGGCGTCTGTATTCAGGAGAATACAAGGGATCTTTGCGGTCTTAGTGATGTGTATTAGGTTCAGGACTTTTGTCGTGCTGTCCCTCGCTTCCCTGGAGGGGATAAAGCCCACCTGATCTAGGTGGATGAGGTGTTGTAATTGGGATTCTAATCTGGTGGCTATAATTTTAGTGAATATTTTGAGGTCTATGTTCACTAGCGATATGGGCTTGTAGCTGCCACATAACGCTGGGTCTTTCCCTTCCTTCCAAATCACGGATATGTGGGCGCGCAGTGTATCCCTGGCTAATGTACCTCCTTCTCCTAATGTATTGAATAGCTTCAATAGCCGGGGTCCCAATATCGGCATCAGTATTTTGTAATATTGTAGGGTGAAGCCGTCTGGGCCTGGTGCCTTTCCTGGCTTCATTTGCTTAATGGCCTGTTGCAGTTCGGTGATGGTTATGGGCTCTTCTAAGTCAGTCCGGATTTCTGGGGATAGGGTTGGAAGTTGGGCTGAGGAAATGTATTCCTCCATTTCTTTGTGGGGTACTGTCCCCAGCGGCAGGTTGTACAGGTTGGTATAGAAGGATTGGAACTCCTTTGTGATTTGTTGGGTTAGGGCTGCTTTGTCTCCCCCCGGTTTGTTAATGTATGGAATGTACGTCGACAGTCTGAGGTCTTTAACTGATTGGGCTAACCGTTTCCCGCATTTGTCCCCCGATTCGTATGTATTCTTGCGACATATCTGAATAGCTGCTTTGGCTCTGTACTGAAGTATGTTGTTTATTTGTTGTCTAATCTTCTCTAGGTCTGATGCTAGTGTTGGGGTGGGGGCGTGTTTGTGTCTGGCTTCTGTCCTTTTTAGGTCTTCTAGAAGTTGGGTCAATTTCTGATTTCTGTCTTTTTTTATCCTAGCCCCATGTTTAATAAGGGTCCCCCTTATCACCGTCTTATGGGCTTCCCATAGAGTCCCTGGCTCGCAGTCTGCTTGGTCGTTTTCTGTAAAATAGAGATTTAAATCTCTGGTGACTTCCGTTAGAATTTCCGGGTCTTGTAGGAGGCTCTCATTAAGTCGCCAGAACCTGTGTCTAGGGGAGGAGATGTCGGTGAGTTTATATGTCAGGAATATAGGGGCGTGGTCAGACCATGTTTTGTTCCCTATGTCCGTGGTTTCAATTGCTTGTAATTGGCTGTGGGGGAGCATGAAGTAATCAATTCTGGTGTACACCTGGTGTACGGGGGAGTAATACGTATAGTCCCTGTCGCCTGAATGCTGCAGGCGCCAGGCGTCTATTAGCTGTAGTCTATGGAATGCCTTAGTCATACGTTTAAGTTGGGAGACGGGTATTGATGTTTTCCCCTGTGAGGTGTCTACTGAAGGGATTAAGGGTGCATTAAAGTCCCCGCCTAGTATCAATTGCCCCTCCGTGAATCTCTGGAGTATTTCCAGAGTTCCCTCTAGGAACATAGCCTGTCGTTCGTTGGGGCCATATACCGTCGCTAGCGTCAGTTGTGTGGTCCCCACTAGTCCTTTAATAAAGACATATCGACCTGTAGGATCTGTTAGATGTCCCGGACATTGCCTGGGGATTTTGCTGGATATTAATATAGACACCCCTTTAGATTTAGTAGTCGGGTTAGAGGAGTGGTAGGCAATGGGATAATGTCTGTTGCGGAGGT
Organism: Lithobates sylvaticus; assembly: GCA_028564925.1. Lineage (NCBI taxonomy): Eukaryota > Metazoa > Chordata > Amphibia > Anura > Ranidae > Lithobates > Lithobates sylvaticus. Next base: position 139,537,288 of record CM053038.1, on the reverse strand, counting down.
AGGGCAACCTAGTGTCTTTAAAGTGTGTCTCCTGTATGAATGCTACATCTACTTGGGCTCGTTTCAGTTCCGTCATTAAAATGCGTCTCTTCTCTAGGGTGTTCAGTCCTTTTACGTTCAGGGACATCATTTTCAATTTCTGTACTGACATGTTGTACTGAGCTGTGGGGGTGGGTAGGGGTATTAAGGGTCAGGAGTTAGGGGGGGGGGGACGGGGGTGGGTGGGTCGGTGCAGTACCAGTAGTATAGATAGATATGGAATAAGTGTAGTCAGAAGAAAGAAGGTATTGGTAGTCAACTACCAAGTCGGGGTTAGGTCTAGTACCTAAACCCTGTCTAAATTAGTTTAATTCTGCGCGTGTCGGTCGGGGAGTTTTAAAGCGTCCCCTGCCGAGATGCGCTATCCTATGTAGAGGAGTGGTAGGTCAAGGCTCATAAAGGTGAGCTCTCAGCCGCCTCCCTCCCGCCAACCGTGTTATATATATATATATATACAACTATGCATTTCAATTTCTTAACAGTACCTTTAAGGTTTGTCTGCAAACAACTTCAACCTATATAACTGTTGCAATCTAACTGGTAAATGTCCTTATTCTGCCAAAACTTTATGGTCCTCTAGGCAGCCCCATCTGGTATTCCTCCTCGCTTTAGTCTCCTTCCCCTAATTTCCCCTGTTCCCCGTCCGTTGTTGTCTGGGTATATGTGTTGCCTCTAGGGCACTCCCTCCCATGGGGCAGAAATATGTTTGCCCTCCTCTCTGTGGCATCCCCTGGGAAGGGGTCCAATGCTATAAGGGTGTGGGGTGGAGCGTCTGCTTCTGTGGTATCCTATTCTCATTGCATGGCTAGGCTCAGAGCAGTATACTACCTTTTAGAGCAGTCTTCCTCTATCTCTTCTGGTTTCTTCCCCCTTTTTAACAATCTCCTGCTCTTGGATATATGTGTAACCTGTTCTCTGTACAGTTCCTAAGGTTCTTCAGCAGTTGCGTGTTCCCTATCTTGAGTGTAGTAGAGGTAGCAAATATGTCGTATTTTAGCATGGCCCCACTTCCTGTATATGATTATAATTGCTAGTCTGTATATACCCATGTGGGAACTCGTGTACATGTCTAGCCTGTTGGGGCCCTAGGTAGACGCTACCCATCTAATGATATATAACAAGTGCCTTCTAAGTTCTCGAGCACTGCTCGGTGCTCTAGCATTGCTAATACATTGCAAAGGTGGGAGGGTTATGAGACATTTTACATTTTACATCATAAATATCTAGTATACAGTTATCTCCAGTTCTGCGGTCCTGAGACAAGGTGCTTTGCTTAGCCATATATACCCTTTTGTCTTTATCTCTTTATATATACTTTACCCCTTCTCCCCCTGTGGGGCGTTTTCTGACAGATAGAGTGCTTATCTATTAATTGTTGCAGTCAGTACATCTAGGTAGCCATATCTTGTCTTCCTGTGGCTGTGTTGGTTCCAGCCTATCTCTCTCGCCGCTTCCAGTGTTTGCAGAGAGATAATGATAGAGTAAGAGTGTCCCCCCTTGGCTCTCTCTCCAAATGTCACAGTTATTTGTACAGCCCTCTGACCGCCACTGGAGGGGGTACGTGCCGTCCGACAGTTTGGTTCCTTGGTCAAACAAATGTTGGTCCTTGGTTCAACGGGGGTAGATCCCACAGGGGCAGTCTTGTTGTTAACCATGGGGGGGGGGGGGGGGTAGCTGGTGTCCAGGCCAGGGCCCACGTCTATCGGGGGTCTCTATTTCCCCTGTGCTTCCCTCCCGGAGTGTCTCCCTGGCGTTAGCAACTCCTCATGTATTGCGAGGCAGGGGGGGGGGGGGGTGGGGGGGCCGTTACTGGTATCTGGGACACAGGGCTGCGGGGGTCATCTGTTCCAACATGGGGCCTCCCGTGAGTTTAATGGCAGTTGCGGACAGTAGTGGTTAACTGGGGAAAACAGGGGTTGCCTTCTTCTGTGAGGCAGAAGAGGCTAGACATAGTGGGCATTCACAGTACCTTATGTTTCCCGCGGTGGTTCGTAGGAAGCAGCTCTCTGTCTGCGGCGATTCCTCTGTTGCCTCGAGGTGGAATCTTCCCTTTGTCTGAGGGGGGGCGGACGGTTCTGTGGTCCTGGTAGCAGGGCCAGCCAATTCGGTACCTCTATGGGTTCTGCTTCCATAAAGGCGAATAGTTCAGGAAGGGCATCCGGTCTACGCAAGTTAAAGTACCGCTGGTCTCGTCTGAAAGTGATGGACAGCGGGTATCCCCATCTGTATGTCATGCCTTTCCTCCGGGCCAGGTCTAGCAGAGGTTTTAGCATTGCCCGTCTCTGTAGCGTGGATCTGGAAATATCAGGCAGGATCTTGATTACGGCTCCATCAAACTCCAGGTCCCCTGCTTCCCACGCTTTTCGTAGGACCTGCTCCTTGTGAACATAGTGGTGGAGACGGCAAATGACGTCCCTCGGTCGCAGGGGGTCTGCGGATCTGGGGCCCAGCGCCCTGTGGATCCTATCAATCACTGGTCGTTCCGGTAGATCTGTGCCTTCAATTGCCCTGAATATGGCTATGGCCGTGTCCGTTAGGTCTTCCGTTCCCGTGGCTTCTGGGAGGCCCCGGATTCGCAGGTTGTTCCTGCGGCTCCGGTCCTCCATTTCCTCCATGCGGAGCTGCTGTTTAGTTAATGTCTCTGTTTGCGCCATTTGGGTCCTTTCTATAGCTGTGACCCTTCGCTCCATGCTGGCCAGTGAGGACTCCCCCGTTTCTAGTCTGGAGGACAGGGATAGTATATCCGCTTTGACTGTCTTCATCTCCTGGCGGTGTGCTGCTTCTACGGTGCCAATGAGCACCGCAATGTCCTCTTTAGTAGGTAATGCCTGGAGGAGAGCCCTCAGTTCTGGGTCCACTCCGCTCAGTCTTAGGGGTGCTCTTGATGATTCCCCTACCTCTGTGTGGAGATCTGTGGGGAACTCGTTGTATGTTCCAGCATATTCCGAGTCCTGGGTTGGGGACATTGGAGCGTTGGGGGATCCTTCTCCTGCCTCTTCCCCTCGTGGCGCCGCCATCTTGGACTGCGGGGTGCTCGCCTGAGATAGTTGGAATAACCTCTCAATTTCCCCTTTAGCGGGGGTCTGTCCTGCCGATTCCGGTGCCTTATTCTTTCCCTTGGTTGTTCGCTTCTTTGCTGAGTGCATAGTGCATTAGCTGCAGGTATATCTGGTGGGTTAGCTGGGAGACGGCCGGGAGCTCAGCAAGACACGTCTCTATCCAGCCATGTCCAGGCCACGCCCCCCCATACTTCATTTCTACCCAATATCATTCCTGAGACCTCAGTTCTGGCAGCCCAGGACAGAATAAGTTTCATTCAAACAAATTACCAAACCCCTCAGGAGACAATGCAAAAAGCTCAAGAAGAGTGCAATAAACAATATGACATGAAGAAAAGAGGAAACCCTAATTTTAACTGAGCTGCGGCACAGTGGCCAAGACCATACAGCGGTTTAACAGGACAGGTTCCACTCAGAACAGGCCTCATAATGGTCCACCGAAGAAGTTGAGTGCACGTGCTCAGCATCATAACCAGAGGTTGTCTTTGGGAAATAGACATATGAGTGCTGTTAGCTGTGCTGCAGAGGTTGAAGGCCCGGGGGGGGGGGGTCAGCCTGTCAGTGCTAAGACCATACGCCGCACACTGCATCAAATTGGTCTACATGGCTATACTCCCAGAAGGAAGCCTCTTTTAAAGATGCATGTTGCGAAACTACAAGTCCCATCATGCCTCTGCCTGTGGGAATTATGCTTGTAACTGTCAGCCTAGCAATGCCTCATGGGACTTGTAGTTTTGCAACAGCTGGAGGGCCGCCAGTTTGAGACCCTTGCTCTATAGGAAACTCAATTCCACAAACCGTTAAAGCGCGTGTATGTGTATATATGTGTGTATATATATATATATATATATATATATATCTATCCGCTCTCCCCCCCCCCCCCCCCCCCCTGTCAGCTAGTGAAAGTACCTGCCCCTCCCCTCCTGCTGAAATTAAATTTTTACATTTTCAAACAATCCTCTGTGTTTGATAATGTTAGGTTCCCTAGGGTATGTGCCTTTTTATTTAAAAAAGAAAAAAAAATGTCTTTCTATATCTTATTTCAGAGAGCCGATCAGCACTCACGTGACCGGCCACCTCCTTTCCTCCTCTCCTCCTGACTGACCTTAGAGGGGGATTCTCGGTCCCTACTGCTTTAGCTATCGGATCGAGAGGGGGGGAGAGGTGGCCGGTCGCGTGAGCAGCACTATAAAATAAGATATAGAATGGCTTATAAAATTTTTTGGAGGGTCAGAAACCTAATACCTGGAAACAAGGAGCCCTTTAAAGTGGTTGTTAAGCCACTGCATTGTCTTCATGCAATTCTCTGTGTCTGATGTGATTTACAAAAACAGACCAAAAAAATAAAAATCGCATACACTGGGACACCTACCATTATCAGGCACAGAGAATTGCATGAAGACAATACAGTGGCTCAACAACCACTATAAAGGGCCCCTTGTTTCCAGATATTATATTTCTGACCCTACAATAAAACTTATCCCCCCCCCCCTCCTGGGTGGCTTTTTGTGGTTGCCTGCCTCTCAAGTGGACTAGCCTGGCTGTGGGTAGGGTCATGTTTCACCCTTACCTGAGAGTATTCCTGATCTTTTCCTGGATCTCGCTCTCCGAATTTGGTGTGGATTTACTCAGTATCCTCGTTCTCACCGGACAATGGAAGTTTCAATGGCGGTCCACATGTTGGGGGTCCCAAGAGGGCAGTAGGGTGCCCCCGCATGGTACTGGTACCGTATTAGCAGCTAAGGACACCAAGCGGTCATTCTCAGCAGTGGGAGTGACGCCAAATTCTTGCTACCCTCTTAAGTCCTAGCTGTAGCCTCTGGGGCTTGCGTGTACTAAGATGGCACTGGGCATCACTTCCGATGGCGGTGATGCATTTCTGGTTAGGCAGGTGCTGCTGCCTTTTGGGTGCACCCTGGACAACCAGGGTGTGTTCTAAGTTGACGCCCTCACATCACTTCCAGCAGAGGATGGCATATTTTCGGGGTACTGACCGAACATGTCAAAGGCAGCATTTTGAAGAGAGGAGCCGCTCCCAGAGGGGATTTGTAGTGGGCTTGCCAGGTGTCTGTACTGTACCCTATTCTTTTATGGATGCCTGAGAACAATCTAATTTTCTATTTGCCCAGCAGGGAGTGGCACATGTTTCTGGGCACACAAGATGTCCTGGCATGGTGGAAGGGAACACTGTGGACACCAAAGGAACTGTCCCTAAGGGGAAGAGCAGAAATGTTTCCTCCTTCCTTTTTATATAAAAATAAAAAATGTTTTTGTTCTAGGCCAATTCAGCAGAGTAGCTTAGCAAGCCTAAGGAAAGGTGCATAAACTGCAGTTCCAAGCTCTGGCTCTTATACTAAAAAGTTGTGGGAAAAAAAATGCATTTTGTTGGTGGCAGGATCAGAGTGAGCTTCTTTTGAAGAAAAAAATTGGCACTTTGAAAGTGCTGAAACCACCTCTTAGAATAAGTAGTCATACACCATATAGATATAAAACATGTTATTACAATCCTTAAAAATATGTCTTAGAAAGAAAAATAGATCTACATTCATAGATCTAAATATACAAATTAATTTAAATGTCCTAATGGTAAGAGCACTTTTAATATATATTGGTTTTGGGATACCCTCTTAGGACATATGTGAATCAGGCACCTAACCATGTCACGTGGGCAGGCACCAGGTCAGCCTGATTCACATATAGGTGTCCTGGCAGAAGTGTGTTTATGCTCTAAGAGGGTATCCCAAAACCAATATATATTCAATGTAAGTGTTCTTACCATTTGCATACCATTATGACATTTAAATGAATTTGTATATTTAGATGTATCTATGAATGTCTATTATGTATATCTATTTCTCTTACAGCATCTCTACTATACTCATTGCCCTCCCATAAAACCCCCTGAAGAAGCTGAAAAGGCGTTGGGTTGTGTATTTTCCCTCAATTGATTGTATTTTTTGTATGAAATATATCCATGCTTTACTATACTAGTTATCAGAGGGCATACTGCCTATTGGAGACGAGGGGGAATGTATGGGGTTCAGTAGTATGATGCTGGCATATTATGTGTTTTTTTTTTTTTTTTTTTTTTTTAATGTTGTGTTTGTCTTTCTAGGAGACATATTTTTAAGGATTGTAATAAAATTATTATGTTTTATATGGTGTATGAATAATTATTTTAAGAGGAGGTTTCAGCACTTTCAAAGTACCAATTATTTTTTTTCCTCTTTTTTTTTTTTTTTGTCTATTTTTGTCCGGGGGTGTGTTGCTGAATTTCTTATTTAGAAAAAAAAAATATTTTGAAGGAGTTTGAGTTCTATGCAAGATGAAATGATCACAACCTTCCGCTTTTAGGAGGGCTATTTTATACCTGCAGCATTTCACATTGCAGTCCATTCCTCACCCAATTGAACACAATTTCCTCCTTTTAACCAGCTTTGGACATCCAGACTATTAGTTCCCAGGCAATTTCAGATTTTGAGGGGGATTTTCCATGCTGCTTGGGGAAGGGCGTTTGGAAGATGAGGAAGGAGAGGCAATTGAGGGTGCTGTTAAGGGGTTCCTTTTTCCTGTTGGAGAAACGAATGAATTGCTTAAAGAGGAAGTAAACTCAAATTTCTCTTTCGTTCATTGACAGACACAGTGCTCCATTATTCAGAACCATAGGGTTATACCGCCCCCTACAGGAGTAGGACATGAGGCAAGAAAAAAGACTTGGCTACGCCTATGGGCAGTCCTAGATAGTATACATCCCCTCTCTGCTATAGGCCTTCAGTTTTTTTTTTTTTTTTTTTCTTCCTAGTCAGGACCTAGTTTCCTGCTGGGATCTCTAGACCTGGGAATTTTTTTGTTTATTTTCTTTTTTCCTGGATTTTTCTGAGTGAGATCTGCAATCAACTGGCAGGCTGGGCGACAGGCTGAACACTAAGATCCAGTGGTCTTAGCATGTAGACTGCAGCTACACGCTAGGTCGGCTGCGACATAGCCCCACTGACAGGGGATGGCCCTGCGAGTTAAACATCTTGTGAGGTCGCATACGACCTGGTCTCGGCCTGAGTTGCAGCGTTCCTCATGGCCGACAGCCCCCCCACTTCGGTGGCGAGGGAAACTGTTTGGGCGCGTTGCTCGCACGCTTCACAGGATTGGTAAGTACAGGACCTCTTCCTCTCCTTCCCTGGACGTGGTGTAGGGCGCGGGTACTCCCTGGGGTTCTCCACCCCCTTTCCTTCCCGGGTGAGGCCCAGGTGCTTTTTGGACACACTATCCCCCCCACCACACTCTGGGTTGCTACTGGGGGGTATCCCTTGGGTCCACCTGCTGCAGTGGTTGGGCATATGAGGTGGGTGACCAGACGTCTGTGATGGGGAGATCGAGTCCTGTAATTTAGGCCGTGGCTTTGTGACCTACCGACCGGGTGCTGGGCGGGCGGCGGAGGCCGCCTCTTTCCGATTTTGGGTGTCCACCCTCCATTCGGCAGCTCAGATCGGTCCGGTCACCCCGCAGGCCATGCACTCGCAGCAGACAGCCTACCGACCGGGTGCTGGGTGGGCGGTGGAGGCCGAGGCCTTGGCCCCCTGTGAGAGGCCTCAGTGGTGCCTCGTGTGGGTGGTATCCGTCGGCGCTCCTGTGTGGGGGTCTTAGTTGGTGGCCCCCTCCTGAGCTTTTTGTGGTGGGGCTTAGGTATATAGCGTAGTAAATGGCACCCCCGCCCTCCCCTACCTCCTCTGTCTCAAACGATCCTATATCTAGCTCTGCCACCATGGACATGGCCCACCTTGCGGGGTTGGTGGCCACGCTCCCTGTCCGGTCGGGGCGTGAGGATGATTCCTCCCCAACTGCAGTGGTGCATGAAAAGGCGCTGGTTGTCGCACTTCTTGCATCTTTGTGGGAATTTTTCAAGATGGGGGGGGGGGGGGATGCAGCGGTGGCTGTGGCGGAGGGCCAGTTCTCCTTTTGGCTCCCATAAGCCATCTTGCACACGAAAGCGCTCCCTTCTCCCTCTTATTTTGCCAAATTTGTCCATGAATACTGTGAGTGTCCAAAGTGCCCCTTTTGTGCTGTGAGGTACCCCTTTGAGAAGTCCCTCCTTCAGAAGTGGACTGTTCCACCAGTAGTGGACCCCCCTGTCTCTAGGCTGCTCAAGGCAAACATGATTCCAATAGAGGAATCTCTGGCTTCTAAAGATTCAGCTGACATACCGGGAGGGAGGAACAGAATCCCCCTGCCTTTGCTGCATCGGCTGACCTGATGGTCTAGGCGCTGCAGTGTGTCTGCTATGCCACTTGGCTGTAGTTCCCCCTGGTTGCTGAACTCTGTTTCCGCAGTGGTGCTTAGACATTTATTGTGGGGGCTACCCTGGATGACATGACGCGGTTTGATTTTGTCCAGTTACAAGATAGTTTTCCGGCCTTGTTCCCCAAACATTGTTTCTCTTTCGTTCATTGACGGACATGGCACCTTTAATCTTGACCTTAGGGTTATATCACCTCCTTCAGGAGAGGACTAGGCAGAACATGTAAAAACAGAAAACTAGGGGGCGGTCCTACTGGCTATAACTCCTCACACTGCATCCAGCAGCTCAGTTTTTTTTCTGCCTAGTGTAGGAGAAGGACCTGGCTCCCAGTGGGGACCATTGGTCCTGGGAATTTTTTTATTTATTTTTTCTTACATTAGATTCCTTTGATCTATAATCAACAACCAGGTTGAGTGAAAGGCGGGATAATATAGATCCTGGTAATCTCCCCAGCCTGCCCATCGAGCATGAGCAGACGTAAGCTACGCGCTGGGCCGGCCACGGCATGCCCTGTCTGATCCAGGGGTGACCGGTAAGCTATATGCTCCGGGGCACACATGACCGGGCTACTGCTGTCCGAGTCAGCCACCCCGTACTGCTCGGGTGATGGGTCTGTCTGTGGAATGCATCCAGCAGTCCCTGCAGGAGGGGTAAATATGGTTCCACCTTTCTCGGCAGGATGGAGCAGCTGGCCATTCCCTGGGAGGTCGACTAGGGGGTCTCACTCTCCCTTTCTTTGCTCCCTGTCCTCGGGGGGGGGGGGGGAGGGGCTCCGAGTTCTGGCAGGGGGCTGTGCTGGGTGTTAGTGGTCCGCTAGTCTTTTCTCTATTTCTTGGGCCATAGTGGGGTGTTTTACTGTGTACACCATGTAAGGAGGTCACCGCGCCGTGCCATTTTTCTGGAGCCGCGGACATTTTCCCAGCGCCCTCAGATGTTGTTTTTTGCTGAGGCGGTCGGCAGCCATTTTCTAGTAGCCTCGGCTTGTTTTGCCTCTAGCGCTGGGTGACTGTTTTGTTTCTTTCTGGAACAGCGCAAACTTACACAGAACACCTCGTGGCTGACAGGGGAGAGCGGATGGTGGCATTGTAAAGTCTTGTTTTTTTAGTTAAACATAACAAATATGTCATGTCATGTCATGTACTGCTCTGTGCAGTGGTTTTGCACAGAGCAGCCCAGATCCTCCTCTACTTGGTGCTCCTGTCCACTCCCTCCTGCCAAGTGCCCCCGCAGCAAGCAGCTTGCTATGGGGCAGCCAAGCCGCTGCTCTGTGTGTCCATTTAGACACAGAGCTGCGGCCCGGCCCACCTCCTTTCCCTCTTTATTGGCTCACTGACTTTGACTGCAGCAGGAGCCAATGGCACCGCGCTGCTGTCTCAGTCAATGAGGAGGGGAGTCCTGGGCAGCCGAGACACTCCTGCAACATCTCTGGATAAAAATGGGCTTGGGTAAGTATTAGGGGGGCTGATTGGGGCTGCTGCACACAGAAGGCTTTTTATCTTAATGCATACAATGCATTAAGATAAAAAAACCTTCTGTCTTTACAACCACTTTAATTTTCACAAAGTCTGCAGCTTCAGTGTTTTTAGATCTTCTTTTTTTTTTTTTGTCAGATGTTACTATGTGTACTGTATATATACAAGCATTTCATAAATGTCAAAGGCTTTTATTGACAATGACATGAAGTTTATGCAAAGAGTCAATATTTGCAGTGTTGACCCTTCTTTTTCAAGACCTCTGCAATGCGACCCTGGCATGCTGTCAATCAACTTCTGTCCCACATCCTGACTGATGGCAGCCCACTCTTGCATAATCAATGCTTCAAGTTTGTCAGAATTTGTTGTTTTTTTTTTTTTTGTTCACCCGCCTCTTGAGGATTGACCACAAGTTCTCAGTGGGATTAACCACTTACCTACTGGGCACTTCCTACCCAGGCCAATTTCAGCTTTCAGCACTGTCGCACTTTGAATGACAATTGCACTGTCATGCTACACTGTGTGCCTAAGTAAATGTTTATCATTTTTTCACACAAATAGAGCTTTCTTTTGGTGGTATTTAATCACTACGACTATTTTTTGTTAAACAAAAAAGGATTAAAAAAAAAAAAAATCAGTTTTCAAAGTTTGTTATAAAATTTCGCTAACAGGTAATTTTTCTCCTTCACTGATGTGCGCTGATGAGGTGGCTCTGATGACGAGGCACTGTTTGGCTGCACTGAAGCACACTGATAGGTGGCACTGGGAGGTGACACATATAGGCAGCACTGATGCTGAGGCACTGTTTGGCAGCACTGGTGGGCACAGATGAGGCGGTGGTGCTCCATGATTGGGATCAATGGCCCTCTGACAGAAGCCAGTGATCGGGGTTTTTTTTCTCCTCACGCTGTTAGTGTGAGGGAAAAAAAATAGCTGATTATTGGCTCTGTTTACACCACATGATCAGCTGTCATTGGTTGACAGCTGATCATGTGGTAAGGGGTTGGGATCTGCCCCTTACTCCGATCTCTAATCAGCCGAGTCTCCTAGTTACATAGTTGATTTGCTGATCACAGAGCACGCAGGCAGCTTATTCATGGGAGGACACACTCCTGGAAATTTAGGCACGCACTGTAGCTGTCTTTCGGCTTTTGCACGGGTGTGAAGGGGTTAAGGTCTGGGGAGTTTCCTGGCCATGGACCCAAACTTTTGATGTTTTGTTCCCCAAGCCACTTAGTTATCACTTTTGTCTTATGGCAAGGTGCTCCATTATGCTGGAAAAGGCATTGCTCGTTACCAAACTGTTCTTGGATGGCTGGGAGAAGTTGCTCTCCGAGGATGTTTTTTTATTGGAAAAAACAACTTTATTGAAAGGAATATGCATGATACATGTATAATTGTAAACAAACTTGACATAAATTGCAGTACATATATCAACACATTGAATCAGTTGTACACCATGGGGCTGTATAACAGGTAGAGTTAAGAATACTCCATTATGAGGTTAAGGGAATAGAAAGTCAGACATTTTATAATGGAAGGAGAGTTATTAAATCAAGTGCATGTTTCACCATCCATCAATCATCTGCCCCATACCTTCTCATAATTAAGGGGACACCCTCTGTGCATGTAAATCAGCTTCCTGTATGGTAGTTTCGTTAATCTCTTTTTTTTTTTTTTTCCAACTTTGTGTCATAGGGGATAAGGCCTACATCCATGTGCGGGCCACTGCCTTTCTTGCCTAAAATTAGCATCTCGTGTAGAAAGTTACCTTTTGTCAATGTCCAAGTCCGGCAGTAGACCAAGCAGGCACAGCTTTGCTTCTAGGGTGACAGGTGATCCCATTTGATCATGGAGAAAGCGTACCACGTGTGTCCAGTATGTTTGGATAACTGGGCAGGACCATATTAGGTGATAGAAAGAGCCTGGGGTATGATCACAAAGACGGCATCCTGGATCATATGTGGGTTTGAATCGGGCTATCCTCTGGGGTGTCAGATATGTTCTTTGTACAATACATAGTTGTGTGAGACGGTCTGATAACCTGGGGGGAGACTTTTTTTTTAATGTCCCCCAAGATTTTATCCCAGTCCTCGTTCTCGATTGTTTCAATGTCTGTTTCTCAACTAGTCTTGGCTGTATATTCTAGAGCTTTAGTGCTAGGGAGATGGATGGTGGAGTAAAGGGTGGAGATTAGTGTGGCTGGCTCGGTACCTAGGACCGTTTCAACTATAGAAGGGGTGTTTAAGGATGGGTTGGAGCCAGTTGACTGAGTTTGTATAGCATGGCGAAGTTGGAGAAACCGAAATAGAAGGTGATTGGGGAGGGTAAATTTGTCTTTTAGTGTTTGGAATGTCTTGATTCCCATAGGGGTCATAATCTGGTATATGTATAGTATCCCATGCTTTATCCATACATTTGGGTCTGGGATAGACAGCAATTCGGGTAATTGCGTGTTGAACCACAGAGGGGTCTGAGAATGGACCTGTGGGACTTTGAGTTTTTGTAGTGCTGTCTGTCATACACATCGGTGGTGTGTCAACATATTGTTTTTGAGTTGGGAGGGTCGTCTTGTTGAGGGGTCTCTGAGTACTGTCTGGAGAGGGGTATGAGCTGGGTTGTCTGGACTTGCACAGAGCAGAGATTGGTATCTTGGGAGTTTTTTTGTCAAAGTAGTAGAAGTGGGATTGTTGGGAGGCAAGATAATAATCTTGGAAGTCTAGGAAAGCTGCACTCCCCTAGTGTTACTGGGTTCTTCAATATTCTCCAAGATAGTTTATGCCTGCTGTGGCCCCATATGAATGAGTTAAGAATAGATTCAATTGTTTTAAAGATTTTTTGTGATATGTATAGGGGAGCATGCCACACCAAGTAAAGTATCTTTGAGAGGAGTATCATTTTAACTAGACTGATGTGTCCCATGACACCCAGGGGTAATCTGGCCCATGTCTGAGTCTCGGCCTTAACCACTTCAGCCCCGGACCAATTGGCAGCCAAAGGACCAGGCCCCTTTTTGCGATTCGGCACTGCGTCGCTTTAACTGACAATTGCGTGGTTGTGCGACGTGGCTCCCAAACAAAATTGGCGTCCTTTTTTCCCCACAAATAGAGCTTTCTTTTGGTGGTATTTGATCGCCCCTGCGGTTTTTATTTTTTGCGCTATAAACAAAAATAGAGCGACAATTTTGAAAACAATGTAATATTTTTTGCTTTTTGCTATAATAAGTATCCCCAAAAAATATATAAAAAAACATTTTTTTTTTTCCTCAGTTTAGGCCGATACGTATTCTTCTACATATTTTTGGTAAAAAAAAATCGCAATTATTGATTGGTTTGCGCAAAAGTTATAGCGTTTACAAAATGGGGGATAGTTTTATAGCATTTTTATTAATATTTTTTTTACTAGTAATGGTGGCGATCAGCGATTTTTTTTTTTTTTTTTTTTTTTGTGACTGCGACATTATGGCGGACACATCGGACATTTTTGACACATTTTTGGGACCATTGTAATTTTATACAGCAATCAATGCTATTTAAATGCATTGATTCCTGTATAAATGACAGTTGTAGTGAAAGAGTTAACCACTAGGGGGAGGGGTTATGGGCTGTGACGTGTGTTGTGTTTTTTACATTAGGGGGTGGGGCTGACATCTGACGTCATTGATCGGCTTTCCCGATGACCGGAACAGCCAATCAATGACAGGCAGAGTAGGAAGCGCGGGGAGAGGTTTGTTTACACATACCTCTCCCCATTCTTCAGCTCCGTGACCCGATCGCTGGTCCCGCGGCCACGGAGCTCCCGACCGGGTCGCGAGCGCGCCGCTGGCGGTGTGCACGCGACCCACGGGCAGGCATTTAAAGGATCACGTACAGGTACGTGATTTTGCCTGCCTGTGCCATTCTGCTGACGTATATATGCAGTGGGCGGTCGGGAAGCGGTTAATCAGGGCATATAGGGGTTCGGTGTTCAAAGATATGTGATCTATTAACAATCACTCCAAGGTACTTAATTAGGGATACTCTAGGGGAGGCGGGGGGGGGGGGGTAATGGTCAATGGCTGTAACGAAGGATGGACCTGAGTCTGTGAGGTATAGGATAGTGTCATTGGCATACATTCCTACTTTTTCTTCTAAGTTCCCTATTATTAATTTATTTTTTTATATATAGATTGGTGCATTCATGCTTGCCCCCAGGCAGTACCTGGGCCCTCATACACTTTTTATGACCAATAACGTACATATAAGCAAGTTCTTCGCCATAAAAATTGTATGGGGCCCATTGTTCGTTGCCTCGGCTGATGAACACAATGCCGTAGTGCTGTTAAGTAGAGTTAGGCCCAACACCCCCCGGTTCGGTTTGCACTAGAACTCTCAAACATCACAAAAGTTTGGACTGAACCGCAAACCCTATTAAAGTCTATGGGACCCGAATGTGAAAAATCAAAAGTGCCTATTTTGAAGGCTATGCAAGTTATTGGCCATAAAACGTTTATGGGGGCCCAGGTACTGCCCTGGGGGACATCCTGCCTTGTTGGTCAGCACAGTGGTGTAGTGGTTAGCACTCTCACCTAGCAATAAGAAGGGTCGCTGGTTCAAATACCAACCACGACACTACCTGCCTGGAGTTTGCATGTTCTCCCTGTGCCTGCGTGGGTTTCCTCCGGGTGCTCCGGTTTCCTCCCACAATCCAAAGACATGCAGGTAGGTTAATTGGCTTCTGTCCAAAAAAAATAATTGGCCCTAGTATATGAATGGGGACCTTGGATTGTGGGCTCCTTGAGGGTAGGGACCAATGTGAGTGTGCAATGTAAAGGGATAGGGACAGTTGTAGACACTCACTCAGGTTGGACTGGTGTCTTTATTCAACCTTACTAACTATAAACTACTGCATCAATGAAAAAAAAAAAAATTAATAAAAAAAGTTTTTAAAGGAGCATTGAAAAAAATTACATTTAAATAGATTTTCCCTGCAAGCTTTCTTTATTTTGTAAACAATGGCTCGGGGAGCCAGTCTGTATGCACCACAGTGAGCAAGCCAAATTATAGTACACTCGGGCCAAGATTAACCTTTTTTTTTTTTTTTTTTTTTGGATATTGTCTGGTGTCTCTTTTGCAGACTTTGAATAGTAACAGGTGTGGAAAAAAATGGGCTCTGGGTGTTGGTGGTGCTGTAAACCCTATAGAGGTACTCTTACAAAAACAAAACTGATCTTTTTTTTTTTTTAATGTTTTGTTAAGAAAAATAATGTCCAACAATAACCCCAAAAGAGAAGTTTCAAAATAAATTTACAATATACATATATATATATATATATATATATAATATACAATATATTATTGCACCTTATTAGAACTTCTCCAAGATTTCCAGACAATGCCCCATCAATATACTGTACTCTTCAGTTTTGGCAAGCTGAATGTTCATGTAGCCATCTGCAGAGACCAGGTATCCTTTGTATTCCATACCCCACTTCAGTTTCACCATCACTGGCTTACCAGTAAGGCCATTAAGGAATAGTTGTGGGTTTAGTGGCAAACTCATTCTGTCACTGAAGGCGTTGTTGATCTACAGACCAGTGAAAGGAATAAAAAAATTATCGGAATGCTCTGAGAACACACCACTGCAGAGAGCAGGAAATGGCTAGAGGTACGCGATGAAAGCAAGTAACTGCCATTTTGTTACAAATTTAAAGTGTATTCACCTGTCAAACAGGCAGCCTAGACAGTCTTGCAGAGATTCGGACCCGAACCACCAACCCTGTTGAAGTCTATGGGATCCAAACTTGAAAAAGCAAAAGTGCCTGTTTTAAAGGCTTATATGCAAGTTATTGGCCAGGGTATGGGGGCCAGTATGGGTACTGCCCTGGGGAACATGTATCAATGCAAAAAGTTTGCACATGTATGCGGGTCGGGAGATAACAGCTCCACAATTTGATGGAATAGGGCGGCTGCTCTCTACTCTTCCATGATGGCTGCCTCTGGAGGACATCCTGCCTTGTTGGGGTTGTGCCCTCCTCACTTTCCTCCTCTGCTCTATCCGGGACCCAAGTTGCGTCAGTGACCATATCATAATCATAATCCCCTCAATCCTCATCATCACTGGAGCTAACTTGGCAATACGCTGCGTGTGGGGGAACATGACTGCCAATTTGTTGTTTATCAGTGTTCTCCCCTCGCTGTAGGCTCATGTTATTCCCTTCCTCTACCTCAGAGCCAACATCAGAACCAAGTAATGTCTGTGCATCCTCAAGAATCAAGTGGCTGGTGCTCCACTCAATAGGGTTTCTGGCGCAGGGAGGGAATGGACGTGCCGACGTAAAGGCCGGCATGGAGGGAGGGACCCGAGCCCGTCAGCTAATGAGGACAGGAGCAGGGCTGATGAGAACGCCGGCTCCCCGCTGAATTCGACCGCCACGCGAGACCGCCGGGACGGCGCGCCTTAGGCTTAGCATCGGACCAAAAATAGCCCTCGCTGGATCGGGCTTGGATGCCCACAACGCACCCGCCGAGAGGGCTTTGTGTGAGGGTCTCGGCGGGCCGAAACCGGGGGTCTTCGTTCGGCGGTTCTCCCGGCTCTCCCGTCCCCTCGTCCGCCGCGCCGCCAGCTTACCTGCCTCCTCGCCCTCTCCTCAACCCCTCCGTCTCACTCGGCATAAGGATAAGGATCGAAAGTGGCAACCATGGAGTTTTGTGAGTATCTTTCAAACGCTCTCTGCCCGGGGAAAATGGACAAAAAGGTAAGATGAACCTGGCTCAATAAAGAAATCGTGAAATGTTTAAAGGTCCCCAGAAGATCTCACAGGGAAAAAGAAAAAAAAAAAAAACGTTTTGCTTATGTTTAAAAAACTACTTGTATTAGCTGGTGCTGTAAGGATCCTGTCTTAATAATGCTATAGAGAGACTCTTGGAAATGCTTCTAGGAAAACATATATTGTCTGCTGAATATCCCACAGGAGGGTAAAGATTTCTATATCCTCCGATAAGCTGGTTGGTGGGGGGTAAAAACCCCAGGAAGTAAAAACATTTGCATTTGATCCAAAAAATATCACATACCGTCTGTCGAATATCCTATAGGGGGTTAAAAAATCCAGGGAGACCACGGACGGGTACCCTGTTTATAAGAAGCCTGCGGGAAAAGTTGGAGTGATAAGAGCCGCACCCAGGGGTCCATACAGTACATAAGCTCATTACCACTCCAAGGAGGTTGTGATACTTTCTTTTTTCTTTTGCTCTCTGTTTTTCTTTTTTTTTTTCTCCCCCCCCTCCTCCCCCGGGATCGAACGTCCCAATTAGATTTTACATTGCTCTCTGACTATTCTGAAGGGGGTTAATAAAACACAGGAAGAGGAAAGTGTGTATGTCTATCTATAGGAAACATGTCGGATAAGTTTCTGTTGTAAGAGTCACATACGAAAGATGACTGTAGCTTAAGAAAATAGAGTCACACACTGCCCATTTGCCAACAGGGGTTTCGGAATAAAAGGGGGCAGAGAAAGAAACTACTACGCTCCCGGGGGGTGTGAACTTAGGGGGTTGGCTCCGACGTTGGCCAGACCACCCCAAGACGGACTTTACCAACCTCGCCGCACTACGTTTACACCCAAAACCAGGGAGATAAAATCCTAGGCCATCTCTTAAAACTTCGGGTATTGAGGAGGAGGAGGAGTCCTTGCATAAGGGGGGCCACTCAGTACTGGGAAGACGCAAGAACATTAGGACCCTCCACTGGGAGATACCCCTGGGACGAGCTGGCATCCTGGGAAGCTTTGTTTCTTGGGTGGCTAACCCCGGGGTTAGAACCTCAAATATAAGGGAAAGAAGAGGGTTAGGAGAAACCCCGAGAAACCCCCCCAACCACCACAGAAGAGAGGCTACCCAAGGGAGGTGACCAGTAGGAGTAACCCAGCAGCATTAGAAGAGGACACTACAGGGAAGGGGTAAGACTTCTTACCCTAGCGACCACGGACGGTGGTGTCTTCAAACTGGGGAAGAGAATAAGAGGAGACAAAAGAAAAAACATCATGAGTAAGGATCCCAACAAAGCCCCCAAAAAAGGAGCCCCAAAAATCCAGAAAAACGACCCAAGTTCTATTAAACACTACCTCAGACAGGGGGGGAACCCGTCCACGCCAGCATCAGAGACCTCCCCAAAAGTTACCAGGGCAAAGGAGAGGCCTCACAAATCAGATACCTCGCAGGATCAATCAAGGGCTGACCAGACAATGGAGAGTGAAGGGGACACTGCTGGGACAGAGGAGCACCTAACAGGATCCCAACCTATTTCTAAGAAGGAAATGGAGGAGATGATGGCGAGACTAGAATCTGTGATCAAAGGCGAAGTGAATAAAGTGAGGGAGGACATGAGCCATCTGTTAACTAGGGTAGAGGGGATCGAGGAGAGGGCTGACAACCTGAAGCAAGAAGTCGCAGGGTTAAAAACGCAACTAAAAAAGTCCCAACTGCTCCAAAGGGATATGCTGTATAAAATTGAAGATCAGGAAAACAGAGACAGGAGGCAAAACCTACGATTTCGAGCCATACCTGAGCACAGAGGGGAAGACCTCGAAAAAACTGTCAGAACGATCTTAGCTCCCGTTATGGGAAGGGGGGAAGTACAGTTTCCCAGGATCGAGAGAATACATCGAATAGGTAGAGCCGATTTCTCTGAATCAAATAGAACCCGAGATGTCATAGTCAGATTTAGCCACTTCAAGGACAAGGAGGAAATCTGGCATAAAATCAGAGGGAAGACTCCCCTAGAGTTCGAAGGGGCTGAAATCCAAATTTTCGCCGTTCTGTCAGCACGAACCCTCGAGCGAAGACGACAACAGAGACCCCTTCTAGAGATTCTAAGAAACAATAATATTAAATACACATGGGGCTTCCCGGCAAGCCTGATGGGCTCAAAAGAGGGTAAATGGGCCAGGTTGAGATATCCAGAGGAGCTACCCGAGTTCTGTGGGAAACTAAACATCCAGATACCCGATTTGTCGGGATGGGAGGAGGTGGGTTAGAAGGGTGAGGAGAAGCAACAACGGAATAAAAAAAAAAAAAAAAAAAAAAGGGGGCGGAGGGCGGGGGCGTGGTGGACGGGGGGAGGGGGAGGGAGGCGGGGGGCTCCCCCGAAGGGGAAGCTGGGTCCTCACAATAACCCCCTCACCTGTCAGGTACCAACGGGGCAGGGAGGGGGGCGGGCAACCGGGGGCGGGCTCGGGTACCTGCCTTTCCAGAGATCTGGAGTTTAGGGGAGGCCAAGTGATTGAATGGCACCCCGTAACTCAGAGACCCAGGATTGGGTAGGAGGGGGTAGTGAGGGGAGGGGTAGAGAGGGGGAGGGGGGGGGAGGGGAGAGGGAGGGGGAGGGAACAGGAGGGGGAGGGAGGGGAGGGACAAGGGAGGGAGACCCAGCCGCTGGGGGTCGCACAGGAGAAGCCCAGATCAAAACAACATGTTTAGATGACGGAAATTAAATGCCTCACATATAACGTGAGAGGGCTAAATGCTCCTATTAAACGGCATAGAGTGCTCGAGGAGGTGGAGAGGTACGGGGCCGGCCTGGTCTTTTTACAAGAGACCCACCTGGCTTTGACATCAAATATTAAACTCCATTCTAAAGCCTTTCCCACCTGGTACTACAGTGACACCATCTCAAGTAGAACCAGAGGGGTAGCAATAGGGATAGCAAAAGATCTGCAGTTCACCCTTGAAAACAGAAAGGTCGACCCGGAGGGAAGGTACTTATTCTTGAGGGGGACCCTCTTCGGGTCGACATTCACTCTCGCAAATATTTACGCACCCAACGTTAGATCACCTGAGTACATGATTAGAATTCTCTCCAGCTTAAGGTCCTTTGGAAGAGGATACCTGGTGCTGATGGGGGACCTGAATCTAGCCCTGGATCCGGGCCTGGATAGCTCGTCGTGTGCACAGGGGACAGGAAATGTCCAACTGAAGGCTCTAAAGAAAAAGATGAGCGTGGAACAAGTAGTCGATGTGTGGAGATTGTATCATCCACTCATCAAGGACTATACATTTTTTTCCCCTGTGCACAGGACGTACTCCAGACTGGACTACATCTGGGTGGACCATGGCCTACTAGATAGAGTAGCGGACACCAAGATCGAGATAGCCTCCTTATCAGACCATGCTCCGGTGAGCATGACACTGAGATTTCCAGAATTTAAACAGCCGGGGGGTGGTTGGAAATTAAACAACGAGCTGCTGAAAGATGAGGAAACAAGAGAAAGTGTTAGAAAAGAATTAGAGTATTTCTTTCAGACAAATGATAATGGAGCTGTGAAAGACTCAAGCCTTTGGGATGCCCACAAGGCTTTCATCAGGGGGGTGTTCATATCCAAGGCCACTTGGAAGAAGAGAGAAAGACTAAGACGAGCTCAGGAGTTAACAGACACTATACAAAAGTTGGAGCATAAACATAAGGAAGACCCCTCACAGAACCAGGCCTTATGGCAGGAAATAACGCTCAAAAGGGAAGAGCTAAGAGATCTCGCAGAGCAGGGGATAAAACAAGTATATCATAGGATCACCAAAGAGCGCTACATGTACGGCAATAAAGCAGGGAAACATCTGGCAAGGCTGCTGCAAAAAAACAAAGTCAAAAACTTTATAGAGAAGATTGTCAACAAGAAGGGAGAGGTGAGGTTTATCTCCAAAGACATAGCGTCGACGTTTAGGGACTTTTATGAGGATTTATACTCAGTCGGTCAAGGGAATGGAGAAGGAGTAGGGAGGAGGAAAGAAAAAGCCATATCTTTTCTCAGAAAAGCAAAACTACAGTCCTTGGGATTAGAAGAGAGGGAAAGGTTAGAAAGACCCTTCTCGGAGGAGGAGGTACGGGAAGCCCTAAATAACTCCCCACTAGGGAAGAGCCCGGGCCCAGATGGGTTTACGGCCCTGTACTACAGAACGTACAAGGAGATCTTGATACCTATACTCCTGAGATATATGAATGGACTAGGCTCGGAGTATGGCATGAGCGAGGCCTCGTTGTCGGCTACGATAACGGTCATACGAAAGGAAGGGAAGGACGGCTCGACGTGTGCTGGATATAGACCAATATCATTACTTAATTTTGAAACAAAGCTTTACGCTAAGATTCTGGCAGAGCGCATAAAGAAATGCCTAGGCAAGTTGATACACCCAGACCAAGTGGGATTCACGACGGGTCGAGAAGGTAGGGACAACAGCGTGCGGACCCTGCTGGCGATTCAGAGAATGAGGGATTCACGAACCCCCAGTCTACTTCTGTCTATAGATGCGGAAAAGGCATTTGACCGGGTAGACTGGGGGTTCCTGTTTGAGACTCTGGAGGTTATGGGATTCGGACCGAAAATAATGCAGAAAGTAAGGGTTCTCTATAACCACCCCAAGGCCAACATCAAGGTGAATGGCGTCCTATCCTCTCCCTTCGAAATGCACAATGGGACTAGGCAGGGCTGTCCCCTCTCCCCCCTCCTTTTTGTCCTCTCTTTAGAACCTTTGTTGGCTATAATAAGGGGAGACAGGGACATAGAGGGATGTGAGGCGAGGGGAGAGGAACACAAACTGGCGGCCTTTGCCGACGATGTCCTTTTTTATGTAAGCTCACCGCGCAAATCCCTCCCCAATATACTAAAGAATATCACGGCGTACGGCGAGGTCTCAAATTTTAAGATCAACCTGGCGAAATCTTCTATCTTGAATATCAACATAAATAGAGCGGAAAAACAAGCTTTGATGAAGGAGTATAATTTCATGTGGAAGAAACAGATTAAATATCTCGGTATAGAGCTAATGAATAGTACAGGGAAAATGTATAAGGCCAACTTCCTACCCCTATTAGACGAAGTCAGGAAAAAATGTCAGGAGTTCAAAACGAGACCAATATCATGGCTAGGCCGCATAAATGCGGTCAAAATGATGATTCTTCCGCTGATTACGTACAGGTTACAGATGATCCCAATATCGCTACCAGTCCAGTTCCTGAGGAAATTACAAGCTATCATGATGAACTTTATCTGGCAACAGAAGTCACACAGAATTTCAATACAAATCTTAAAACTAGAAAAAAGCAAGGGGGGCTTGGCAGTACCAGATATCGTCAACTATTATTACGCAATAGCCTTACTAAGAATCCCTGAATGGGGGAAGACACACAGTGAAAAGAGATGGGTAGGTTTGGAGGAAGCACTGAGTGAAACACAGTTGGGGAGAATCATTTGGAATCCACCTAAATTGAGAAAAGTAGGAGAAAAAACACACACGATCACAAAAAACACCTTAAAAATTTGGGATAAAATGCACAAAAACTTGAAGATAAAATTCAATTCACCTTTGATTGCACTAAAAGAAAACTTCTTGTTTCAACCAGGGAGGAAGGAATTGGGAGGGGAATGGATTAGAGAGGATAACGCACGGTTAGGGGATTTAATTAGTAAAGGAAAAATATTGACTTTCCAGGAGTTACAAAAGAAGAATGACTTGTTTTTGGTGGATGAATGGCGGTACCTCCAGTTACGTCACTTGGTGGGCTCATTGCCCTCCCCTATGAGGGGACCTCACGGCGATGGAACGTGTCTTCACGGCAGAAAATACCAAGAAATCGATCACAAAAATCTATAAGTTCCTGCTATCGGGGGACGGACAGGAGGTACCGGCCTTCATCCAAAAATGGGGAAGGGAACTGGGAACACCTCACACAGGGACTACTAAGAAAATTTTTCAACTCACACATAGTTCGGCTGTTGATGTTAAATCTGCGGAGATTAACTATAAGTGTCTTTCGGGCAGGTATCTGACCCCGGATAAGTTAAATAAATTCCAGGCAGGGGTGTCTGCTAACTGCTGGCGAGGTTGCCAGGAGAGGGGAACCATGGGACACCTCTGGTGGGACTGTCCAAAAATTAAAAAATTCTGGAAATCTATCTTAAAATTCATCGAAGAGATATCGAAGGTAGTGGTAAAAGAGGACCCATGGGAAGTACTGTTGCATGATACACCAGTAGGGTCCAGGCAATACAGGAGCTCTCTGGTTCCGCACTTGCTAAACGCGGCGAAGCGAGTGATACCCAGAAGATGGAGGGACCCCGAGAGCCCACCTCTTTGGGAATGGGTAGATGCGGTAGAGGGGATCTACACCATGGAATGCCTCGCAAATAGTGTGATCAAGGAAGGAGAGGACATGAGAGCTAAATGGGAGGGATGGAGAAGGTTTAAGAGGTCCTGGAGCTATGTAGAAGCACTAAGAAATAAGTGAGAGAGAGATGTACAAATATAAACACACATTGAGTAAAGGAGCGACCCCAGCGGCGGGGGGGGAGGGGGGGGGGGGGGAAGGGGGAGATGGGGAGAGAAGGGATGTGGATAAGATTGAAGAGCTATATTAGAAATGGAGAGAGCTGGAGAGGCCCCATCTAATGAGCTCCTATAACTAGCTCCACAAAAGGAGTAACATGTTTGTGAAATTTTCGAGTGTTAAATCAATTAAAAAAAAAAAAAAAAAAAAAAAAAAAAAAAGTACCACAATGATGTAAAGACACAACGAGGGACAAAAATTGAGGGCGCTTCTGATCTGGTCCCAACAAGTTCTTGCTGAAGTGGACAAAAAAAAAAGAATCAAGTGGCTGATGCTGTGTTCAAATAATTCAGCTGACTCCTCCATGCATGATGCTGGGGCTATAGAAGGAGGACTGCGCACTAGTGTCAGCTTGGCTCATGGAGGACGAGGATCATTTAGTAATCCAGTCCACCACCTCCTCTGCAAGCTGTGGCTGGATAGCAAGAGCAACATCACTAAACAGAGATAACTGTGCCCTGCTTGAGGACGGACCACGTCCAACTTGGCCTGTGGACACAGACTCTGCCGGTCCCCTCATAGTGGCATGGGAACATCTGCTTATTACCCAAATTTAATAGAAACTGGGAAATGTGTGATTGGATGCACTTTATTGAATGAAAAATGGTGTTTGGTGCACTTTGGAGGACTGATGCGGACAGAAATTTAAAAACTACATAAAGAAAATAAAAAGGGGGGTACACCAGCATCGCAGTCAGAAAAACTGCGACTGTCAATTTAAAAAAAGGGGACAGGCAGGGGACCAAAAAAAAAAGACAATCAAAAAAAAAAAGGTTTAAAGCACTAAATGTTATGTAATGCTGTGTTAAACACCGCACTACACTGACACACTAAGACTCTACACTCAGAGTTACACTACATGAACGCACTAACTCGCTAGTAGCAAACTGAGCCCTGCTCTATCTGTGGGAAGGAACCTTTTATAGTGTGGGGTGGGACCATGAGCATTGGATTGGACAAAGTCATCGTTACTGTGTCCAATCAGGGCTCTGACAGTGCTCTGTGCCCTAATTGGCAAAGCTTTGCACCTGACCAGTGGTCAGGTGCAAGGCTTCATCCAATTAGGGTCCTAGAATGCATTGTGCACCGCGCCCTACAAATTTAGGTGTTTGCCGAACGGGTGAACAGGCGATGTTGGGGCTGAACTTTTTCTCAGCCCGAACCGTTCGCCCAATTCTATTAATCAGTGACTATGGCAACAGGGGCTTGATAGCTGCTGCTAATCCAGGACAGATTCATTTTGACGAATGTCAGACAGCCAACGGAGCCTGTGGACAAACACGCTCTTTTATCTGTCATAAACTTTCTGGCAACACTGAATGCCTGTTCGGAAAGCACGCTGGATGCAAGACAGCCCAGGAGCTTAATTGCATACTGGGCAAGTTCTTGCCAGTGGTCTAATCTCATGACCCAGTAACCCAGTGGATCATCTACTGGAAAGCTCTCCATGTCTGTTTTCGCCTCTAGATAATCTTCCAGACATGATTTGTGGTGGGGGGGGGGGGGGGGGATTATTACCCAAATTTAATAGATATTGGGAAATGTGTAATTGGATACACTTTATTCAATGAGAAGTGGTGTTTGGTGCACTTTAAATTGAGGACTGCCGCTGACAGAAATGTAAAAACTATTAAGAAAAATAGGGGGAACAACAGCGTCACAGTCAGAAAAGCTGGAAAAAAATGCAGCAACCAGAAAAAATAATAATGTTATATAATGCTGTGTTAAACACTGCACTACGCTAACACTACACTCAAACTATGTAAAATTGAGTAAAACCAAAAAAACCGCCCTTCTGGTTCACCCCTCCGCGCTTATTGGATAGAAACCTCTTAAACCATGGATAAAATCGAATGTATGTAAGTATAAAAATATAAATAATATAAATATATAAAAATCTAATTGGATCACGTTTATATAAATATATGAGTTCAGTTCACCACTGATATCTTAGCAGCCGCTTAAAAAATCGCAATCATATGAAATATGGCAATATTGTATATTATGAACAAGAAATGCTATTGGCTCAGTCTGTATACTATTGCAGCAGCGCTTTAGTCCTTGTTATCACCCAGGACCATATGGTAAAGAATACAGTCTAGCTTTAAAGAGATATTTCCGCGTAGTGCTTCCTTGGATAAAAGTAGTGACAGCTCCCACCGTATACTTCAATAAATCCTTCACCACGTGTGGAATAAAACTCCCCTTTGGGGATACACTCACCAGACCACTGGTCAAAATAAGCCTTTCAATAAATCACTTATGCATTAGCGTTCCTCCCACGTTCTGTCTCCTCTGCAGTGCTTGGCTGGATCATGTACACATAATTCCTCGCAAAAACAAAGGGGTATTGCAATAGTGTGATATTGTTTTAAAAGCTTTTTATTATTTAGATGCAGAAAAAACCTCCCCCCCTAATACAGAATGCGTACCATGAAATGGTTAATCATATGCATTAAAAACGTGTGTGTCACTATGCCTGTTTCTGTGCGAATTCCTCCGGGACTGATCCTCCCTGCTGCATAGAACAGCAATTCAGTATCCTGTTTGTTTGTTTGTCCTGGGACGCACATCCAAGGCGCACACACTTCACTTCCGGTCTGTAGATCACTGCCCTGACGTTTCGTCGTTATCTGACTTCCTCAGAGGAACGCTAATGCATAAGTGATTTATTGAAAGGCTTATTTTGACCAGTGGTCTGGTGAGTGTATCCCCAAAGGGGAGTTTTATTCCACACGTGGTGAAGGATTTATTGAAGTATACGGTGGGAGCTGTCACTACTTTTATCCAAGGAAGCACTACGCGGAAATATCTCTTTAAAGCTAGACTGTATTCTTTACCATATGGTCCTGGGTGATAACAAGGACTAAAGCGCTGCTGCAATAGTATACAGACTGAGCCAATAGCATTTCTTGTTCATAATATACAATATTGCCATATTTCATACACTCAAACTACACTGATACTTAACAATACTGACAAACTACACTATACTCAGACTACACTACAATAACACTACACTCACTCAGAATCACAATACCACACTAACTTGCTATTTCCACTCCAACAACACACTGCAAAAGGTTCCTGTTGGAAGGAACCTTTTATAGTGTGTTGTTGGAGTGGAATCATGGCTCTGACTGTGCTTTGGGCCCCAGAATGCACTGTGTAACGCACAGCCCCGCAAATTCAGGTGTTCACCTTCTCCAGCGGGTCCCCGTGTCTTCCTCCAGCTCTCCACCTCCTTCTCCTGCTCCACGGGTACTGCTCTGGTCCCCCTCTGTGCTTCTCCGGTCCCACATCTTTCAGGATGGAGAGCGGAGGAAGGAGCCAGTGTATATGTCATTTACCGGCTCCTTCCTTTTCTGAATGAACAGAGTAATCACTGACTGTCCATTCATAACAGCATCGTAAACTATATTTACAATGCCTCAGTTTATGAATTGAGAGGAGCCGCTGTCTCCTTTCCATTCATCTTCAGTGCAGCTGAGGCTGCAGAGGAAGGGGCTGGGGAATCTGTGTCCTCAGTCCCTTTCCCTGTCTCAAAGGGAGATGTTGTGAGGTCTGTTTAGACCTTTGATATCTCACCAAAGCCCCCCCCCCCCTCCAACAGGGCTGATAAAAAATAAAGAAAGAAATAATTGTAATAAATAAATATTTAATTGTAAAAATAGTATAAAATAAAAGAAACACTGACATAATTTGAGGAAAATACGCTTATAAAATAGTTTACCATTTTCCAATAAAAAAATAAATATGTCCCCGGATTTCATTTAAAAAAATCTGGTCACCTTATGTAGGCTGACCACACGTCCTCGGACTGAGGACACTGTCCCCGGACCAAGTCTGTCCCCAGTTTTGTCCCTGGATAGGGTTGCCACCTGTCCGGTATTGCCCCGGACAGTCCAGGTTTAGACACGTGCGCCCGGGTCTCTGCCACCTGTGACCCGGACACAACATACTTGCAGTCCCATCCATCCAGTAAATACTGTATGTCCAGGGGATGGGGCAAGTGCCAGATCAATTTCCGGCACTGCACTCCACTCAATGAGATTCCTGTCAGCTGCACCTCTCTGCCTCCCCCGCCCGTTGCCTCTCTCACCCCTGCCGCCCCACCCCACACCACTGCCGCCTCCTCAATGATTTCCTTTGTAGTCATTGGTTGCTGTCCTATCAGTGCCACCTATCAGTGCCTATCATTGCCACATATCAGTGCTCATCATTGCCGCATATCACTGCTGCCTGTCAGTGTCTATCTTTGCCGCCCATCAGTGCCCATCATTTCCACATAGTGCCACTTATCAGTGCCCACCATTGCCACCTATCAGTGCCAATCATTGCCGCATATGAGTGCCCATCAGTGCAGCCTCATCAGTGCACATTAGTGAAGGAGAAAAATTACTTTATTTACAAAATTTTGTAAACAGAAACTAAGAAAAAAAAAATTCAAAATTTTCAGCCTTTTTTTGTGTTTAGCAAAAAATTCAAAAAAAGGGCAAATACCACCAAAAGAAAGCTCTATTTGTATAATACAAATGATAAAAATTACATATGGGTACAGTGTTGTTACCATGCAGTCTTTTACTGTTCTGTTAATTTATATTGTTATTGTTGAACCAAGATTCTTTGGTAAGAATAAAATACAAAATATGCATTGATAAGTTTTTTTTTTTTTTTTTTCTTTAATCTTCTTAACATTTGGTAGTCATATCCCCAAAAATTTGTATCTTTTGTTTTTTAAACTCATGGACGAAATGTGAAAAATTACGTATATTTCATACAATCATTCCATAAACACATACCACATACACTGCATATATCATTTGAGGAAAATATGCTTATAAAATAGTTTTACCATTTGCCAATAAAAAAAAAAAAATATGTCCCTGGATTTAATAAAAAAAATCTGGTCACCTTACTTTAGGGGTGCTGGTACCTACTAATATCTGGAGTATAGCACCCAAAAAACAGATCAGATTGGTGCTTCAAAGCTGAAATCAAACAGGTGTTCCATTGCATCTTTATTGGAAAAAAGCAGCTCAGTAATGGGTCACTCTTAGGCCCCTTTCACACGGGACGGATGCGTATTGATCCGCCCCGTGAAGATCCGCTGCTCAGCGGGGATCGCTCAGCTGATCCCCGCTGAGCCGGCTGATGACAGGGCGGTCCCTGCACACTGTGTATATGGACATACGGTCCGCATGTGTGAAAGGGGCCTAACTTATATTAGCTTGCTATTTTGAACTGATAGGCTCCTTGTGCTATTGCTTTCCTACGCTCCAGCCCTTCTCTACAGGGACTGCAAGAGGCTAATAGCAGGTCAAATGCAGATACTTACACTGCTTGCATTTAAAAATATATTTGATTATGTATTAATGATTACAGAGCTGCATTACTGTGTACTTTTTATGTCTGTCTAAAGTTCAGCTTTTACAATGTCATAGATTAGGAAAAAAAGGTAGTACAGTACTGCTCTCTTGTGGAAATAAGTGATATGCGCTAGCAAACAAAACAATATCGCTGCAGAACTATTACATAGGATTTATGCAATTTTACTCTTTAAGGGTTAGTTCACTTTTTCAATTTTTTAAAAAAAATAAGTAAAATGGTGAACTAACACTCTACACCCTCCCCATGATTAGCTGTAAATGCCCACATAGCCAGCACTGTAGCACTAGGGATTTGAAATCCTCACTCTTCTTTCTGTATGGTGTCCAGGATGAATCAGAGTCCAACATTCCAACCAAGGACCCCACTGCTGCTGCAAGACAGAATTGCTAGTCAATATGCCCCATGCTACTCACAATTAGAATTATGCTTAGAAGGGAAGCTGCGTTTTCACCTGTTCCTGTCATGCATAAGTCCCACAACAGTTAATTACCTAAGTTCTGGGTGCTGTTTTAAAATGGCATGGGGATAGTGGCTGTTTGTCTCAGTGCTATTTTAAAATCGCAACCAGACTCAGCTCTGGAGGGTTCTGACAGCTCCTGATGTTGGAACTGCTGGCTGAAATGATCAGCTCCTGGGCTTCAGGTTTTGTTAAATAGCGCTTCATAGGAGCACATGTAGCAGATCACTGTTAAGACTATGCTTCTGCCATGTGTTTCCATTGGAAGGGATATGACATCACATCACCTTCTTTGAGTAGGGTAGCTGGGGTAGAGCTGTTGCTGCTGTTTCCAGCTCCTCTCTGCAGCAATAAATCACTGCTTTAATGATTTTTAATGCTGAATTGCAGTCAGAAATACAACATAGATAAGTTTAAGAAATTACCTCTTGCTGCACAGCTGCATGAGAAGATTTGGATTAGGTCTCCACTAATCAGATCTAGAACTCCCGTGATGAAGTGTGAAAAAAATAGAAAAACAAACAGTGTGTGTATATATGTCTGTATATATATATGTGTGTGTATGTACATGTGACTGTATGTGTGTGTGTGCATGTGTCTGTATGCCTGTGTATGTATATGTGTCTGTGTGTGTACATGTGACTGTATGTCTGTGGGTGTGTACGTGTGTGTGCATGTGTCTGTGTACATGTGTCTGTATGCCTGTGTTTACATGTGTTGGAGAATAATCTGTATTCTCAGACCGTCTCTCGATTCAAGTTAAGACATTTATTTGCATATGCAAGAGAAATGAGTTGCATTAAATGTAAAGGTAGGCATCGATCATTTCTGGCTTAACATTGTATTGTGTGTCTCTTTTATATGCCTCGGACACCCCCCTTTCCTCACAGAACTGTCCAGTCAGATGTATTTTCAACTTTATTCTGAACAATGACAGGAAAGGTGGAAATGTCTGTTTACAGACATTTTTGTACCCCTTTACCATTTCACACAGGGGGGAGGCTGGGATCTGGGGGTCCCCTTGTTAAAGGGGGATTCCAGATTCCAATAAGCCCCCTGCCCGTAGACCCCCACAACCAATGGCCAGGGTTGTGGGGATGAGGCCCTTGTCCCAATCAACATGGGGACATGGTGCTTTGAGGGGTCACTCAAGTGACCCCACCAATGTTGAGGGCATGTGGCCTGGTACGGTTCAGAAGGGAGGGGTGGCCGCTCTCATCCCCCCCTCTTTTCCTGCGGCCTGCCAGGTTGCGTGCTCGGATAAGGGTCTGGTATGGATTTTGAGGGGACCCCACGCCATTTTTTTATTTGTGCGGGGTTCCCCTTAAAATCCATCCCAGACCTGAAGGGTCTGGTATGGATATTTAGGGGAACTCCACGTCATTTTTTTTTTTTATTTGACGCAGGGTTCCCCTTAATATCCATAGCAGACCTGAAGGGCCTGGTAATTGAATTTGGGGGAACCCCCACGCTTTTTATTTTTTTTATCAATGACTTTCAATGAATGACTGTTCTCTGTATTACGGGAGGCGGCAATTCATTATAGCCGCAAGTGATTTTAAATAGCTTTTTTTCCTGCAAAAATTACACTTTGTGCAGGGACAGTTCTAAGCACGGGAAACATGCACCCTTTTACAGACATACTATACACACCCCCCAGGTACGAAATTTAAAGGAATATTACACTTTTATTGTTTCACTTTAATCATTATTAAAATCACTGCTCCTGAAAAAACAGCCGTTTTTAAAACTTTTTTTTGCATTGATACATGTCCCCTGGGGCAGGACCTGGGTCCCCAAACACTTTTTATGACAATAACTTGCATATTAGCCTTTAAAATTAGCACTATTGATTTTGAACGTTCGAGTCCCATAGACTTTAATAGGGTTCTGGTGCGAACCGAACAGGGGGGTGTTTGGCTCATCCCTATCTGTGAGGGGTTGCAGTGTTGTGGCACCAGCACCAGTGCCTAAGGCCCAATTTTTCAGCCCCTGTTTAACAGGGCCTTGTAATTACAAATCTTGATCTAATAATTCACAGCAGGGCCCATTCCTGCGCCCACCAAGAGTGACTGTGAGGGCTTACAGTGTTGTGGCAACACCGTCCACCACCACCAAAGGCCCAATTTTTCTGCCCCTGTTCAACAGGGGCATGCAATTACAATTCTTGATCTAATAATTCACAGCAGGGCCCATTCATGCGCCCACCAAGAGTAACTGTGAGGGCTTACAGTGTTGTAGCACCAGCACCACCACCAAAGGCCCAATTTTTCCTACCACTGTTCAACAATGGCATGTAATTACAATTCCTGATATAATAGTTCACAGCAGGGCGTTCCAGCGCCCACCAAGAGTAACTGTGGGGGCTTACAGTGTTGTGGCAACACCAACATCTAAGGGGCAAATTTATGCAGAGTATATACGGCAGGCCCCTACTTTCAAACATCCAATTTACAAATGACTCCCACTTGCAAACGGAAGGAGACAACAGTGAGAGGAAATCTACCCCTAGGAAGGGAAATTCTATCCTGTAAGAGTTAATATGGGAAAACGGTGTCTCCTCTCTACTAATGCTTTATCACCAATCCTTGTTTCAATAAAAACCCCACTTTTCCTAAAAAAAAATTAAAGCAAGCAGTGACAGTTCTAAACACGGGAAACACATGCCACTTCACAGGCATACTTTAGACACCCCCCAGGTACGATATGTAAAGGAATATTTCACTTTTTTTTCACTTTATGCATCATTAAAATGACTGCTCCAGAAAAAACGTCTGTTTTTAAAACTTCTTTTTGCATTGATACATGTCCCCTGGGGCAGAACCTGGGTCCCCAAACCTTTTTTAGGACAATAACATGCATATTAGCCATTATAATTAGCACTTTAGATTTTGAACGTTCACGTCCATTGTAATTAATAGGGTTCTAACGTTCGTGCAAACTTTTGGTCCGTTCGCAGGTTCTGGTGCGAACCGAACCGAACCGGGGGATGTTTGGCTCATCCCTACTGCTGTAGCAAATTGGATCATGCTTTGCTGGAGTTTTTCACCTTCCTCTGGACCAACTGTCGGTATAGGATTATGTATATGGGATTGTATGATTTTATTTATTTAAATTTTTTTAATTGGTTGAACTAGACGGACTTGTGTCTTTCTTTCAAGTTCAGGAGAGGATGGAAGGGCTCACAAGCTACCTTTCTTAAATCGGCAAAATCAAAAGCGGCAAATTCTGATCAAGATAACCAGAAATCTTTTTGACTATTTGTCCACCCAGCTCTGCCCAGTAAATGCACAGTTAATGACATTTGATCAGGGTTGGATGGATGGGTGTTCAGACCAGTGGGTGGTGTCAACAGTGCAAAAAGGTGGACGTGGCTACGCAAGGCATGTGAGAGGACGCGCCTGAGCTAGCTCCGCTGTGAATCCTGCCGAATCCTACTAGCAGCACCGCCATCCTGAGTCTCCCCACTCCGGGACAACCACCATCGAAACCAGGGAGACATCAGCTACCCCCGGCCGGGTACATTTTTGAGCCTACGATGGCTAGAAGGGGTGCGGGAACGAAACCCATGCCGGACACCCCCGGCCAAGATGGCGGCCTCCCGCCCCGATCGGCCAAAGAAGCAGCACAGCGCCTGTTTGGGAGAAACAACAATACCCCCAAAGATCCTCTGGCATCACAGCACATGGACTCTGGAGATGAGCACAGCGACCCGGACACAGGATCGCTAGCAGGTGTACCTAAACTCCTGGATGACCACCAGGCCTCTGCACATGTGAGTACAGGCCGGCAGGCCTCAAAAATGGCGGCGGTGTCTCCGCAGGGGGTAGATGAACCAGAGCCCACACTAAGGGACATATTCGCTGCAGTAAACACATGCAATACTTCTATTGCTGCATTAATGGGGGAGGTAAAAGGCATGAAGGTGGAAATAACTTTGGTCAGGCATGACATGCAAAAATTAAGGGAGTGCACTTCTGCTTTAGAGGGTCGCCTGGGCATTATAGAAGATGAATGGCAGCCCCTGCAAAGAGATGTTGATCGCATACATGATTTGGCGCATGCCAACGCGACCCGTTTAGAAGATATGGAAAACCGCCTGCGCAGAAACAATATTTGCGTGGTTGGCATCCCTGAAAGAGCAGAGGGCAAGAATACAGTGGCTTTCATTGAAGCATGGCTGATAGAGACATTTGGCCGGGAGGCGTTTTCACCCATGTTTGCTGTGGAAAGGGCGCACAGGGTCCCTGCTAGGCCACCTCCACAGGGTGCCCCTCCTAGACCCTTCCTGTTTCGCCTCCTGAACTATAAAGACAGAGACGCCATTCTGAACAAGGCCAGGACAGCTGGAATAGTGAAGATTGACAATACCAAAGTCTCCCTGTTCCCTGACTTCTCCGCAGAAGTGCAGAGGCAAAGATCCAAGTTCCTAGATATTAAGAAAAGGCTGAGAGACCTCAATCTCAAGTATTTCATGTTGTACCCTGCCAAGCTTAAGGTACTGGCGAACGGCGAATCCCTCTTCTTTGACAACCCAAAATATGCACTCCATTGGCTGGATAGAGAGGAAAGGCAACTTGCACAGCGCCCACCATAAATAATTCTGCTGCACCTCTAACTGTTACATCCGCGTTCACTGGTGCTGCTATAAAATGTTTTGAATCCTCGGCGGAGGAAACAGGCAATTTCAAGTTCCTGATACTAGCATTTTTGTTGTTCCTGATTTACTTTTAAAGGTTTTTTAGGCATGCACGGATGTTATGCCCACCAGCTACTAAGGAACCCCAAAGTGAGTGTCCTGCGAGGACGGACTCCCCCACAGGTTCTGGGGAACAACCTATTGTTATTTCTTTTTTTTTCTACGATGGCTCTGTTAGCCAAGGGACAGGATTTCCCCTCATTTGCTATTTGGTTTCTCTCTCTCCCCCCCCTTTTGTCATTTTGGTCTACACAGGATCCCATCCGGCACTTCAGAAAATGGTCGTCTGCACGTCATAGGATCCTCATAGGATGGACTGGGAACACTGTTGATCGCCGGCTGGTAACATTATACCATTCAGGTCTTTTGGGTGTGCACCCACACCCCAGTGACACTTTTTTTTTCTCTTTTTGCATACTTGTTTTACTCCCATAGCATACTCATTGGACTGTGAGAGGGAGGCCCCAAGGCTCCCAATCTGGTTTACTGAAATGTGTACACATTTACTTATTAATTGCACGTAATGGCTAAGATACAGAATAACAATATGATATGGTTATCTTGGAATGTGAGAGGTCTAGGAGATAAGACCAAACGTCAAGCGATATTTAAATATTTTGGCAGGTTGAAACCCCAGGTAATCTGTCTCCAAGAGACGCATTTGCAACCCACCACTGTCCATCTGCTGCGATCCCGCAAATATCCAATCCAATTTCATTCCACACATACCTCATACTCCAGAGGGGTTAGTGTGTTGATTGCAGCAAATGCTACATTTGAATGTATACAGCAGCGGATTGACAGTGAAGGGAAATATGTCTTTTTACTTTGCAAGGTCAATGGGTTACTCTGTATTCTGGCAGCAGTATATATTCCCCCAGCCGTTCTCAGTAGGCCCGCTGAAGAGTCTAGCTCAATTTATGGCCCTGTACCCAAATGTCCCGGTCATGTCCATGGCCGGGACATTAATAACACTCTAGATGTGCAGTTGGATAGAAAACACTTGGACCCTAGACGAGAACAAAACAAAGGGAGGCACACTGCATTTGCGTTGCTTCTGTTGGAACTGGGCCTCCATGATGTGTGGCGGGAAAGGCATCCAGAGGATAGATGTTACTCTTGTTATTCCGCCACACATAATGGTCTGTCTAGGATAGACTTAGGTCTAGGAAATGATACCATGATGCAACATGTGAGGGACTCTGCGTATGAGCCGCGTCTCTTATCTGATCACTCTCCATTCTGGGTCAGTCTGCAGGCCATTTTGGAAGCGGGCAGACCACTATGGAAAGTGAATCCGTTCTGGTTGTCATTATTCCCGTCGCCGAACGGGGTCACAGGTGCAGTGCAGGACGTTCTGCAATTTAATGAGGGATCTGCTAGCGCAGCTGTGATATGGGATTCGCTCAAAGCATTCCTACGGGGGTGCATAATTAAAGAGATAACTGGCATTAAAAACAGGTCAAGGGAATGGGAAGATAAAGTGCGGGAGGACCTAAAATCTAGGGAGCTGAAGTTAGTGGCAGACCCATGCCAATCCAATCAAGATTCCTGGACTGAGGCTCAATCTCTGTATAACTCTGTGCTGCTATCAGCGGCAGAGAAAAAAAGATACTTTCTCCAGCAGAGTTACTTTGAGGAGGGTGAGAATATGGGCCACTTGCTGGCCCTGGTAGCCAGGGAACAGAGGGACACTAGTAGCATACTGGCCATCAAAGCAGATTCGAGTGACATACACACCACTAACTTGGACATTCTAAATGACTTCTATAACTTTTATGCAGACTTGTATACCTCTAAAGCCCCATACACACGGTCGGACTTTTTCATGGATTCTGTCCGATCGGACAATGTTGTTGAAAAATCAGACCGTGTGTATGCACCATCGGACAGTGTACGTCGGATTGTCCGACGGACAAAGTCTTATCTCCTGCTGGAAAGATTTGCCGACAACACGGTCCGATCACACCAAATCCGATCGTGTGTACGGTTGTCCGACCAGACAAAGTGCTACGCATGCTCAGATCACATTACAAGACCAAAGCTATTGGCTACTAGCCTCTACGTAGTCCCGTCGTAGGCAACAAACGTCACCACGTTCAGAATGATCGGATTTTCCGACAACTTTGTCCGACCGTGTGTACGCAAAACCAACATCAGACAAAGTATGACGGACATGGTCTGACAGACCTGGTCCTCGGATAATCCGCGCGTGTGTATGGGGCTTAAGACTAACTATGACCCAGCAGACATGGACAAATTCTTACAAACCTGCCCATTTCCCCAACTCTCGGAAGCAGATAGGGACACGCTAGACACCCCAATTACATTGACAGAACTAGCAGACGCACTAGAAGACGCTCCACACCATAAATCACAGAGGATCAGATGGACTCCCGGCAGAGGTTTACTCACGCTATAGTGAGATTCTTCTCCCACCCCTTCTGGAGGCCATCACTGAGGCGTCTCAAACGGGCAGCCTGCCGGACAGCATGCAAAAAGCCATAATTATAGTACTAGCCAAGCCGGGCAAAGATAAGTTGCTTCCGGATTCATATCAGCCTATCTCTCTGCTAAATGCAGACGTGAAACTGCTGGCTCGCATGCTGGCTACCAGGCTCTCCAAGGTGATAGGTGGTTTGGTCCATCGAGATCAATCGGGCTTTATCCCTACTCGGTCCACAGCGGACAATATTAGGCGTTTATTCCTGAACCTACAAATACCTGTCGATAATCCGGGGGGTAGGGCCATTCTGTCGTTGGATGCCGCAAAAGCGTTTGACAGTGTGGAATGGCCCTACCTCCTACAGATCTTGAAAAGATTTGGGATAGGGAACCAATTCATTGCCTGGGTGAAGGTGTTGTATTCTAAACCCAGAGCTAGAATCCGCATTAATAATAATTTGTCATCGCCATTTGAATTACACAGGGGTACCCGACAAGGGTGTCCATTGTCCCCATTACTGTTTGCTCTAGCTGTCGAGCCACTAGCCATCCTGATTCGTAATACCCCAGATGTGGTTGGGTTTCGCAGAGGACAGCTAGAGGACAAAATTTCACTGTATGCGGATGACGCCCTTATTTATCTAGGTGACACAGACGCCTCTTTGCGAGCAGTGATGTGGATAATTAAACAATTTGGAAGTTATTCCGGATTCAGAATTAACTGGTCTAAGTCAACCATCATGCCGGTGGACCCACTGATGAATACATTACCCACTGGAGCAGATCAGATTGCTACAGTGAGTAGTTTTAGATACCTAGGAGTGATGGTGTCCACAGATCAGGCTGACTATGTTCGGCTGAATTTGGGGCCACTATTGGAAAAACAAAAGGTGAAATGCTCTAGTTGGTGTAAGCTTCCTCTATCAGTGATAGGAAGAGTGAACCTAATAAAAATGGCATGGGCACCGCAACTACTCTACATCTTTCACAATTCACCCATGTGGATCACAAATAAATGGTTTAAAAAAAATCGACACCCTGATGCGTGAGTTAATTTGGAAAAAGAAAGTGGCCAGGATTAGCCTGACCACACTACAATGTGGAAAGGATAGAGGGGGGCTAGCAGTCCCCCACCCCAAGCGATACTTTATCGCATCCCAACTACAACAGATGGCAGGATGGGGCCACATACAAGGGAATGACCCAGTGGCCAATTTAGTCACTGTGTCTGACCCACAGCAAACAGCAGCTTCCCATATGGAAAAGGAGCTTCCCAGCATCCCACACTCTACTCCCACAAATACTCTTTTGCTCAAAGTATGGGCGGAGACTAGAAAAATTGTCAGGGTGCAAGGCCCGTTGCCCTTTACACCTATCTGGAACAATCCCAAATAAACAGAACTCCAGAACTTACAGGGCTTCGCCCATTGGCGAGAAAAGGGGATATGGTTCTTCCCACAGTTATATGAGAGGGGAATTTTAAAAACTTATGAACAACTATGTCAGGAATACCAGCTGCCCCCTAGGGGCTTCTATCAATACTTACAGCTCAGACATGCACTAGGGACACAGCAGCAGATGTGCTCACTGACCACCTCTTCTCCATCACTTCTGATGGAAGTAATGCGGGCGGATGCTAGAAAGGGGCTGATATCCAAAATTTATGCAGAATTGACCTCCTCAGTCCAGGATCATATCTCCCTTCTAAGTAGGAAAACATGGGCGGAAGATATAGGAGAAATAGATGGAGACCAATGGGACATGGCCCTTGAGGCAGTCCCGGCGGTGTCGATCTCAGCTTCACAAAAATTATCACAAATATATATTTTGCACAGGGCATATAGAACTCCAATACAACTCCATAGATGGGGTAGAAGAGACTCTCCTCTGTGTCCCAAGTGCAAGGTACACCAGGGGGACTTTATTCACCTAATATGGAGGTGTCCAAAATTACATTGTTACTGGACGGAAATATCTCAACACATAACGAGACTGGCGCAGGTGCCGGTCCCTTTAGACCCCCTGGTGTACCTGCTAGGGGCCATAGATAGCGAAATGTACCAGAAAGGATTGTTTCTCATGATCACCAGACTGTTGTACCTAGCCAGGAAACTCATAGCCAGATACTGGATGGCACCGGCAATTCCTACGAGCAAACAATGGATTGGTTATGTTAATTTACTGTTGCTCAGAGAGAGGCTGGCATATAAACATAGAAAAGCGGAGGGTAAATTTGACCTGATATGGCAGCCCTGGCTGGAGGATCCCAGCCTGGCACCGCCACAGTTAATTGTGGACAGACTATTAATGTGAGGAGCCGGACATGCAGACGAGGGAGGAGGGGGGGTGGGAATGAGAGAGAAATGGGATGGGCAGAATGTTGTTATGGTTAAGCACTAGACCAGTGACAATCCGAAGTCAGAGGAAAGAGCTGACCCGAAACAATATGCATAGGTCACAAGTGCTGGTTCAAGTTACAAGGTTAGGGGGGAGTTTACGGGGAAAAATTTAAAGTAATGGTAATATGACTTGATACCCTGTTATTGCTCGATTTTTTTATGGCGAAAGGTTTTGTTATGTTATCTCTCCTGTAATTTGTCATTCTGTACAATTTCTTGGTATAACTGTACTGTTTGAGCAAAAAATAAATAAAAAAAAGTTTTGATTTAAAAAAAAAACAGTGCAGAAAGGTAATTTTTGGAGTTTCAAACGACATCCTCCTCATGCGTCTCTCCTTCCCACCAAAACTCCAAGGTCAAGGCAGAAAAAGCCCAAATTTGGCGTTAGTATGTGCAGACACTTCTTCATCAGAGGGC
Organism: Lithobates sylvaticus; assembly: GCA_028564925.1. NCBI lineage: Eukaryota > Metazoa > Chordata > Amphibia > Anura > Ranidae > Lithobates > Lithobates sylvaticus. The sequence goes on along the minus strand of CM053038.1, from coordinate 139,498,264 downwards.
AGTACTGCCCATTTCTGATTTGGAAAGGTTGGTTTTAGACTTAAAAAAGCTAAACAGGTTTATTTGTCTAGAACGATTCAAGTCGCTGAACACAGTAATTTTGGCAGTCCAGCCAGGATATTGGTTGGTCCTCCTAGATCACCAGGATGCCTATTTGCACATTCCAGTATATCATCAATTCCAATCTTATCTAAGGTTCAAAGTACACAGTTAACACCTTCAGCTCCAGTGTCTATTGTTTGACCCAATGATGTCACCAAGAACATTCACAAAGGTGTTGGTAGTAGTCCTGACACCTCTGCAGGAACAGGGTCCTACACTATCTGGATGACATCCTAAAATTTTCACAATTCAGGCAAACAGTTTTTTTCCATTTGTACATTTATGAGTGGTGATAGGCACCTTACACAAGTTTGGTTGGTTAATCAGCCAGGACAAGAGTCAACTGGTTCCTAGACAAGAGCTAGTACTTTTAGATGCTCTCTTCACCTGCAAATTCCAGTGGAGAAGACAGCCCCTGTCTCAGAGGTTAATTGTTTCCCTAAAAATAAAATCCAGGCTATGATGGTGCACAAGATCCCATAATCTCCAAAATCACTGCCACCTGGCTCTTCAAGACTTCAGGAGTGGTTTCCAACATCCTAAAACTCAGGGGAGCTTGGATGGCCATCTCACGCCCCTACGCAGGGCCAAATTCAATAATGATACTAATGGACAACAGGGAGGCTGTGGCCTGCATACAGAACCAGGGAGACTAATGCAGGAGATGACTAGGTTAGGTTATGCTTTTCCTCCAGTTCACTTGATATTGAGGTTCCTTCAATGGCTAGTGGAGGAAGAATTCGTTCTCTTGCCAGTGCTTCCTTACTGGCCAAGTAGGCCATGGTTGACATTACTGACTCATCTAGCAGTGTGCGACCCTCTTCCTTTACCAAGAAAAAGGAAGGAGTGGCGCGCAAACTAAACTAAATATAAATACAGCAGACAGTAACAGGTCATAGACATAAAACACCAGCAGGCAGGTTCTGGGTCAGTAAAATGGCATAAAACAGACAATATATATATAAACTGACGTGATAAAATCATGTGATAAAAACAATCCAGATTTAGAGGTGTTTCAAATAAAATCGCATGGTGTAGCTAATAATATAAAATCCAGTGATAATAAGGTGAAACGTGATGGAAATATAAAACGCATAAAAGTGCATCCAAAGGAACTATATGTGAAGGGGTGTTCCAAACAGGTTTAAAAACCACAATATCTTAAAAGTGATAAGAAAAAATAGTGCAAAGAAGCAGAGGAGACTAGAAGAGTCTCATGACAAAAGGAAATGGTAACCAATCCGTGTGAATGAGATAAAATAAGAAATGAGCTGGAGTGAAAGAAATGGTGCACAGCGATAAATAAATCGCAGAATCTAAAAGTCCAGGAAAAAGTCCATATGTGGCGTTATATGCCGAGTGATGGTAGAGTCTTCTGTCCGACAGATAGCAGGCTAACAGTGCTGGGGTTTCCAGTAGTTAACGTGAATACACTATAAATCCTGTGTAGTGTGTTGTAATATTTTCTCATGGAATCCTATAAGGAATGCGGGTGGCCCCTTACCTTACAGCTGTAAGGTTACAGCAATGTAATCTGGGTCTTTATGAGGTAGAAGGAAGCAGTCCTCTCTGGGATGTTTATCCTGTTGCCTCACTGGGAGATCCCTTTCAGTTATCCTCCTTGGTCCAGGCGGGGGCGGGTGGGGGGGTTGTTGTATAGGGGGCTTTTCACCTCAATATGTATATAAGATAAATAGCCTCATAGTGTAGTAAGTTTGGTAACAAGATGTTTATTTAACAGTAAAACGTAAAAAGCAATATGGGAGAAATGGGTACTCACATAACAAGTGAATAAACCAGCAGAGTATAAACGAGCCTCGAGCTCGTCGGCGTCACTTCCGGTAAGGTCACGTGTCCCGACGCGTGTTCGTCACTTGTCACGTGACTTCATCAGGGGTGTCTAGTGTCCTTACCAAGGTCTTTAAATAGGCCATGTAATAGGCAATTGGCGGCCATTTTGCCGTAGCACCGATCACCGGAAGTGGTCAGATACGTCGCCGGAAGTGGAACGGCGGCCATTTTAATGGTAGTTTTAGCCGTCCCGCAGCGATAGAATGTAGTGTCAGCAGAGTATGTGATAGGGAAAGGGCCGGAAATGTTCATCATAGACTCTGACTTGTAAATAAATGGCTGGCAACTGGAATAAGTTACATATGGACCAAGGAAAATAGAGAAAGAGCGTCTAGGTCCATAATATTATAAAAATAAAACGATATATATAAATGATACTGAGAGAGTTTATCTTGATAAAATAAATATAAAAAATCTATAAATATATATATAAAAATGTGTATATATATAAAATAGAATATAATAAAATCCAAAGGGAGTATATCTTTATAAAATGAATAAGAGGGCATAATAGAATACGTGTATATATATATATTAAAAAAATATATATATAAAGAGAGATCTAATAATATAAAATACCGGAAATGACGTCAACAGAGGTACATAAATTGTATAATAACATATATAATAAAGGAGTTCATATTAATATAACTTGCAGACGGTGCAGCATGATAATAGGGTGTGGATAGAGAGGAGTAAGAGAGATCCAGGGTACAGACATATTCCAGGGTATAATGATAAAAAAGCGGTAGTTTGGCAGTAGGGAGACCAGGTATATGTGGGCTGGATAATCGACTCGGTAAATGTGGTCTTTGTATAAAATGTAATAGGGTGTCCAAAATCTTAAAAAGTATAAAAAGTATATAAAAGATATAGACATATATATATATGCATATATATCCTTAAAAGTCACTGAGGAAGCAGTTGAGGTCAAACTCTACATTTAGGCCATGTGGCGTGAGGGTATTGAGGGTGAAGATCCATTTCGATTCAAGTTGGCTTAGGGCCCTCACCTTATGCCCTCCCCTCCAATGTTTGATGTAGGGCTCAATGCCCCAGAATTTTAAATGTGAGGGATCTTTGTTGTGGTATATGGCAAAGTGTTTTGACACATTATGTTTGTCAAATCCCTTTTTGATGTTTCGCACATGTTCTTTTATTCTCACTCTCAGCAGCCTCTTCGTGCGACCTACGTACTGAAGTCCGCAACTACATTCGAGTACGTATACCGCACCCACTGTGTTGCAGCAAACGAAGTTTTTGATCTTATAGTTGGTACCAGTACTGTATGATACAAATTCTTTCCGTTTTTCTACTGGTCTTTTGGTTGTTGTGCATGCGTAGCATCGTTTACACGGGTAAAACCCCTCTCCTGTGAAGAAGGTGAAACCTTTACTTGGGGGGTCTGGGATATTCTTTACCACCTTATCTCTGATTGTTGGGGCTCTCCTGTAAACAAATTTTGGATGGTTTGGAAGGATTTCTTTTAAGCGTGTATCTGCCTGTAGAATATTCCAGTTGCGTTTTATAATTTTCTCTATTTGTTTGTGTTGTGCACTGTAGTCTAGAATAATGGGCACAGTGTCTTGCCCGGTCTTTTCTTTGGGTTTATCCATAATGAGATCTTTCCTCTCCATTGCTTCTATTTCGGCTATGTTTCTGTCTAACATTTTATTGCAGTAACCTTTTTCGATGAACCTCATTTTCATATTGCTTGCTTGGTTTAGGAAGGCCTCGTTCTCTGTACAGTTCCGTCTTAGGCGCATGAGTTGGCCCTTAGGGATGTTAAATATCCAATTTTTGTGATGGCACGTGTCGACCGGTAAATAACTATTCCGGTCCACATCTTTAAAGTGCGTTTTTGACACTAGTTTTCCATTTTGCAAACCTATTTCTAAATCAAGGAATGTGATCTGTTTATCACTGATGTCCCATGACAGAATTATGTTGCGATCATTTTTGTTTAAATTAGTCAGAAAGTTGGTCAAATTACTCAGGTCACCTTTCCATAGAATAAATACATCATCAATATAGCGACGATATATTTGAAGCTCATCTGGTCTGTTTGCGAATACTGATTCGTCTTCCCATTTTGCCATAAAAAGGCCTGCTACACTGGGGGCAAACTTGGCCCCCATAGCTACTCCTGTGCGCTGATGGTAATAGTTGCGATTAAACCAAAAGTAGCTATTTTTTAGACAGAAATCCAAACTCTTCACTAGGTACTTTCTTTGCATGCATGGAAGTTTTGTGTGTTTCCTGAGTCCCCATTTGATGGCTTCGCAAGCCTGGTGGTGTAAAATAATTGTATATAATGACGAAACGTCAGCTGTTGCTAGCAGCCAAGGTCCTCCATCTACTGGTGTAGCATTTAAAATTTGTAGAATTTGCTTCGTATCGCGTAGGTATGCTGTTGTGTTCTGTACTGCCGGTTGGAGAAAAAAGTCAATATATTCACCCATTCTAGATGTCAGTGAGTCAATTCCATTGACTATGGGCCTAGGGGGGGGGTTGGTTTTATCCTTATGGATTTTGGGGAGGATATAGATGATGGGGGTCCTACATGCCTCTGGTGTCAGGTATCTTGCTTCCTTTTTGTTTAGGATGTTCTTCTTGAGTCCCAGGTGTACAATTTGGTTTAGCGCTTTCCTACATTTAAAAACTGGGTTTCCTAAAAGCCGTGTATATGTAGCTTCATCCTGTAGGAGGGAGTTTACACTTGTATTGTATTGTTCCTTGGTGAGGATAACAATACCCCCTCCCTTGTCTGCTGGACGTATAACAAGATCTTTCCTTGAGGTAAGTTTACGGATCCCGCATTTGATATGCTTAGGGTCTAGATGCTTCTTAATTTTCAGATCCTTCAGTTCTTCTAGTACAACTTTTTTGAATACCTCAATATGTCTATTATCCTTTGCTGCGGGATTAAAGGTAGATTTGTTCCTCAGTGTACTATGGAGTATTTCTTCATCTTGTTGAATAGGGATAGGTCTGCATGGATTGTTCATCATGTACTTCTTGATATTAAGTTTTCTAATGTATTTTTGTATCCCTATATAAGTCTGGAATTTGTCCAAATTTTTTGTGGGTGCATATTTCAGTCCTTTATCAAGGACTCCCACTTCCTCATGTGATAGGGGCTGCCCACTGAGGTTAAAGATTCCCTCACCCTTTATTCTCTTTTTCTCTTTGATTCTCTTCCCTCCTCTGCACCCTCTCGTCTTTCTGGGGTTCTTCTTGGGTGTCTCGTGTCCTCGTTTTTCCTCGGTTGGTTGTTTTCTCTGCCCCTCTCTAAAAAAGATCTTTCATACTCCATATCAGATTGGTGATGTCTGTCGGTCCTCTCATCATTTGGTCTTCGTTCTAGTGGAGCATAATAGTTGTGGGTCGGGATGGGGCTTCTTTCATATGTCCTGTAGGCTCCAGGGGGTGGGTAGTGTTGTTGTCCTCCTTCATTCCTTCCTTGTTGTCTATCTGGGCTCCTACCTCTTGTTGTATAGTTATCATATTGACGATCTCTGTTGTCGTTCGTGTATCCCCTATTATCTCTCTGATTGTATTGGTGATTTCTATTATCTCTTTGATCTTGCCTCGGCCCATTGTTGTGTCCATAATTTTTCTTATTGTTTTTCCAGAATGGTTTTTTCCATCCATTTTGCGGTGTTCTATCTTGGTGTTGTGGTCTCCTGTCGTTCATCTGGGGTGGTCTTCCTTCATTTCTGTGTGGTGTTTGCTGGTAATAGTTAGGTTGTCTGTCATCGTATCTTTGTGTGTTTTCTCTTCCTCTATCGTGTGTTGTTTGAGGTTTGTTATAGTTTTCGTATCTGATGTCCATATTTGTGTGTTCCGGTTGTACTCTCACTAATTTCTCTGGGGTGGAGTAGGATGAGATCGGATCCAGGTAGCCTATCTGGCTTTGCCATTTAAAAGCTCGGTCAGTTTTAAAATCGTTCATATCCCTGCTGTATTTTTTGCTTTTTCTCTGTTGTACTTCTTTATCTTTTTTCATCAAATCTCTATTCAGTTGTGCAGTTAGGGCTGCAAATTCTGCTGTGTCTTTGTAGACTTCCAATTCCTCTTTCACTCCAGTGATGATCTCATCTATAACTTTCTGTTTTCTTTTTTTCCTTTCTGTTAGGAACGTCAGGAGTTCCAGGCCTTTTCCATTGAAAAATTTGAACCAATCATCTATTGAGTCTTGGTCCGTTAGACCATCATTGGGGATAATATCCCACCTAAGTCTTCTGGGAACAATACTATCCTTTAAATACTGTTCAAACGTGGTGATATCCCACCATAGGCTAACTTTCTTCTCCATGTTGTGACCTAGTTTGCGCATCAGGCTCTCTAGGTCACTTGCCTTATTGGCGGGTGCAGTAGTATTGAATACTTCATCTAAATTGACCTGTCTTTTGTCTAAAAAAGAAAAGATATCCATGGCGGCAGCAAGATTGAGTGTGAATAGAGCAAAGTAACAAATGGGGTAAGGTAATCCTGCGCCAGCACACCGAAACTAACTAAAAAGAGATGCTGCGCACACTGAGGGAAATGTCTGAACCCAAGTGGAATCAAGAAAAAGGAAGGAGTGGCGCGCAAACTAAACTAAATATAAATACAGCAGACAGTAACAGGTCATAGACATAAAACACCAGCAGGCAGGTTCTGGGTCAGTAAAATGGCATAAAACAGACAATATATATATAAACTGACGTGATAAAATCATGTGATAAAAACAATCCAGATTTAAAGGTGTTTCAAATAAAATCGCATGGTGTAGCTAATAATATAAAATCCAGTGATAATAAGGTGAAACGTGATGGAAATATAAAACGCATAAAAGTGCATCCAAAGGAACTATATGTGAAGGGGTGTTCCAAACAGGTTTAAAAACCACAATATCTTAAAAGTGATAAGAAAAAATAGTGCAAAGAAGCAGAGGAGACTAGAAGAGTCTCATGACAAAAGGAAATGGTAACCAATCCGTGTGAATGAGATAAAATAAGAAATGAGCTGGAGTGAAAGAAATGGTGCACAGCGATAAATAAATCGCAGAATCTAAAAGTCCAGGAAAAAGTCCATATGTGGCGTTATATGCCGAGTGATGGTAGAGTCTTCTGTCCGACAGATAGCAGGCTAACAGTGCTGGGGTTTCCAGTAGTTAACGTGAATACACTATAAATCCTGTGTAGTGTGTTGTAATATTTTCTCATGGAATCCTATAAGGAATGCGGGTGGCCCCTTACCTTACAGCTGTAAGGTTACAGCAATGTAATCTGGGTCTTTATGAGGTAGAAGGAAGCAGTCCTCTCTGGGATGTTTATCCTGTTGCCTCACTGGGAGATCCCTTTCAGTTATCCTCCTTGGTAACAAGATGTTTATTTAACAGTAAAACGTAAAAGCAATATGGGAGAAATGGGTACTCACATAACAAGTGAATAAACCAGCAGAGTATAAACGAGCCTCGAGCTCGTCGGCGTCACTTCCGGTAAGGTCACGTGTCCCGACGCGTGTTCGTCACTTGTCACGTGACTTCATCAGGGGTGTCTAGTGTCCTTACCAAGGTCTTTAAATAGGCCATGTAATAGGCAATTGGCGGCCATTTTGCCGTAGCACCGATCACCGGAAGTAGTCAGATACGTCGCCGGAAGTGGAACGGCGGCCATTTTAATGGTAGTTTTAGCCTCATAGTGTAGTAAGTATTTAGGAAATAAAAATGATTTATTTAAAAATAAAAACGAAATAAATAATAAAAATTTAGCAATATTTTTATAATATTATGGACCTAGACGCTCTTTCTCTATTTCCTTGGTCCATATGTAACTTAAGTTGCCAGCCATCTATTTACAAGTCAGAGTCTATGATGAACATTCCCGGCCCTTTTCCCTATCACATACTCTGCTGACACTACATTCTATCGCTGCGGGACGGCTAAAACTACCATTAAAATGGCCGCCGTTCCACTTCCGGCGACGTATCTGACTACTTCCGGTGATCGGTGCTACGGCAAAATGGCCGCCAATTGCCTATTACATGGCCTATTTAAAGACCTTGGTAAGGACACTAGACACCCCTGATGAAGTCACGTGACAAGTGACGAACACGCGTCGGGACACGTGACCTTACCGGAAGTGACGCCGACGAGCTCGAGGCTCGTTTATACTCTGCTTGTTTATTCACTTGTTATGTGAGTACCAAACTTACTACACTATTACGTTTTACTGTTAAATAAACATCTTGTTACCAAACACCCACAAATTTATCTTATATACATATTGAGGTGAAAAGCCCCCTATACAACAACTCCCCCACCCGCCCCCGCCTGGACCAAGGAGAATAACTGAAAGGGATCTCCCAGTGAGGCAACAGGATAAACATCCCAGAGAGGACTGCTTCCTTCTACCTCATAAAGACCCAGATTACATTGCTGTAACCTTACAGCTGTAAGGTAAGGGGCCACCCGCATTCCTTATAGGATTCCATGAGAAAATATTACAACACACTACACAGGATTTATAGTGTATTCACGTTAACTACTGGAAACCCCAGCACTGTTAGCCTGCTATCTGCCGGATAGAAGACTCCACCATCACTCGGCATATAACGCCACATATGGACTTTTTCCTGGACTTTTAGATTCTGCGATTTATTTATCGCTGTGCACCATTTCTTTCACTCCAGCTCATTCCTTACTTTATCTCATTCACACGGATTGGTTACCATTTCCTTTTTTGTCATGAGACTCTTCTAGTCTCCCCTGCTTCTTTGCACTATATTTTCCTTATCACTTTTAAGATATTGTGGTTTTTAAACCTGTTTGGAACACCCCTTCACATATAGTTCCTTTGGATGCACTTTTATGCGTTTTATATTTCCATCACGTTTCACCTTATTATCACTGGATTTTATATTAGTAGCTACACCATGCGATTTTATTTGAAACACCTTTAAATCTGGATCGTTTTTAATACATGATTTTATCACGTCAGTTTATATATATATTGTCTGTTTTATGCCATTTTACTGACCCAGAACCTGCCTGCTGGTGTTTTATGTCTATGACCTGTTACTGTCTGCTGTATTTATATCTAGTTTAGTTTGCGCGCCACTACTTCCTTCTTCTTGATTCCACTTGGGTTCAGACATTTCCCTCAGTGTGCGCAGCATCTCTTTTTAGTTAGTTTCGGTGTGCTGGCGCAGGATTACCTCACCCCATTTGTTACTTTGCTCTATTCACACTCAATCTTGCTGCCGCCATGGATATCTTTTCTTTTTTAGACAAAAGACAGGTCAATTTAGATGAAGTATTCAATACTACTGCACCCGCCAATAAGGCAAGTGACCTAGAGAGCCTGATGCGCAAACTAGGTCACAACATGGAGAAGAAAGTTAGCCTATGGTGGGATATCACCACGTTTGAACAGTATTTAAAGGATAGTATTGTTCCCAGAAGACTTAGGTGGGATATTATCCCCAATGATGGTCTAACGGACCAAGACTCAATAGATGATTGGTTCAAATTTTTCAATGGAAAAGGCCTGGAACTCCTGACGTTCCTAACAGAAAGGAAAAAAAGAAAACAGAAAGTTATAGATGAGATCATCACCGGAGTGAAAGAGGAATTGGAAGTCTACAAAGACACAGCAGAATTTGCAGCCCTAACTGCACAACTGAATAGAGATTTGATGAAAAAAGATAAAGAAGTACAACAGAGAAAAAGCAAAAAATACATCAGGGATATGAACGATTTTAAAACTGACCGAGCTTTTAAATGGCAAAGCCAGATAGGCTACCTGGATCCGATCTCATCCTACTCCACCCCAGAGAAATCAGTGAGAGTACAACCGGAACATACAAATATGGACATCAGATACGAAAACCATAACAAACCTCAAACAACACACGATAGAGGAAGAGAAAACACACAAAGATACGATGACAGACAACCTAACTATTACCAGCAAACACCACACAGAAATGAAGGAAGACCACCCCAGATGAACGACAGGAGACCACAACACCAAGATAGAACACCGCAAAATGGATGGAAAAAACCATTCTGGAAAAATAATAAGAAAAATTATGGACACAACAATGGGCCGAGGCAAGATCAAAGAGATAATAGAAATCACCAATACAATCAGAGAGACAATAGGGGATACATGAACGACAATAGAGATCGTCAATATGATAACTATACAACAAGAGGTAGGAGCCCAGATAGACAACAAGGAAGGAATGAAGGAGGACAACAACACTACCCACCCCCTGGAGCCTACAGGACATATGAAAGAAGCCCCATCCCGACCCACAACTATTATGCTCCACTAGAACGAAGACCAAATGATGAGAGGACCGACAGACATCACCAATCTGATATGGAGTATGAAAGATCTTTTTTAGAGAGGGGCAGAGAAAACAACCAACCGAGGAAAAACGAGGACACGAGACACCCAAGAAGAACCCCAGAAAGACGAGAGGGTGCAGAGGAGGGAAGAGAATCAAAGAGAAAAAGAGAATAAAGGGTGAGGGAATCTTCAACCTCAGTGGACAGCCCCTATCACATGAGGAAGTGGGAGTCCTTGATAAAGGACTGAAATATGCACCCACAAAAAATTTGGACAAATTCCAGACTTATATAGGGATACAAAAATACATAAGAAAACTTAATATCAAGAAGTACATGATGAACAATCCATGCAGACCTATCCCTATTCAACAAGATGAAGAAATACTCCATAGTACACTGAGGAACAAATCTACCTTCAATCCCGCAGCAAAGGATAATAGACATATTGAGGTATTCAAAAAAGTTGTACTAGAAGAACTGAAGGATCTGAAAATTAAGAAGCATCTAGACCCTAAGCATATCAAATGCGGGATCCGTAAACTTACCTCAAGGAAAGATCTTGTTATACGTCCAGCAGACAAGGGAGGGGGCATTGTTATCCTCACCAAGGAACAATACAATACAAGTGTAAACTCCCTCCTACAGGATGAAGCAACATATACACGGCTTTTAGGAAACCCAGTTTTTAAATGTAGGAAAGCGCTAAACCAAATTGTACACCTGGGACTCAAGAAGAACATCCTAAACAAAAAGGAAGCAAGATACCTGACACCAGAGGCATGTAGGACCCCCATCATCTATATCCTCCCCAAAATCCATAAGGATAAAACCAACCCCCCCCCTAGGCCCATAGTCAATGGAATTGACTCACTGACATCTAGAATGGGTGAATATATTGACTTTTTTCTCCAACCGGCAGTACAGAACACAACAGCATACCTACGCGATACGAAGCAAATTCTACAAATTTTAAATACTACATCAGTAGATGGAGGACCTTGGCTGCTAGCAACAGCTGACGTTTCGTCATTATATACAATTATTTTACACCACCAGGCTTGCGAAGCCATCAAATGGGGACTCAGGAAACACACAAAACTTCCATGCATGCAAAGAAAGTACCTAGTGAAGAGTTTGGATTTCTGTCTAAAAAACAGCTACTTTTGGTTTAATCGCAACTATTACCATCAGCGCACAGGAGTAGCTATGGGGGCCAAGTTTGCCCCCAGTGTAGCAGGCCTTTTTATGGCAAAATGGGAAGACGAATCAGTATTCGCAAACAGACCAGATGAGCTTCAAATATATCGTCGCTATATTGATGATGTATTTATTCTATGGAAAGGTGACCTGAGTAATTTGACCAACTTTCTGACTAATTTAAACAAAAATGATCGAAACATAATTCTGTCATGGGACATCAGTGATAAACAGATCACATTCCTTGATTTAGAAATAGGTTTGCAAAATGGAAAACTAGTGTCAAAAACGCACTTTAAAGATGTGGACCGGAATAGTTATTTACCGGTCGACACGTGCCATCACAAAAATTGGATATTTAACATCCCTAAGGGCCAACTCATGCGCCTAAGACGGAACTGTACAGAGAACGAGGCCTTCCTAAACCAAGCAAGCAATATGAAAATGAGGTTCATCGAAAAAGGTTACTGCAATAAAATGTTAGACAGAAACATAGCCGAAATAGAAGCAATGGAGAGGAAAGATCTCATTATGGATAAACCCAAAGAAAAGACCGGGCAAGATACTGTGCCCATTATTCTAGACTACAGTGCACAACACAAACAAATAGAGAAAATTATAAAACGCAACTGGAATATTCTACAGGCAGATACACGCTTAAAAGAAATCCTTCCAAACGATCCAAAATTTGTTTACAGGAGAGCCCCAACAATCAGAGATAAGGTGGTAAAGAATATCCCAGACCCCCCAAGTAAAGGTTTCACCTTCTTCACAGGAGAGGGGTTTTACCCGTGTAAACGATGCTACGCATGCACAACAACCAAAAGACCAGTAGAAAAACGGAAAGAATTTGTATCATACAGTACTGGTACCAACTATAAGATCAAAAACTTCGTTTGCTGCAACACAGTGGGTGCGGTATACGTACTCGAATGTAGTTGCGGACTTCAGTACGTAGGTCGCACGAAGAGGCTGCTGAGAGTGAGAATAAAAGAACATGTGCGAAACATCAAAAAGGGATTTGACAAACATAATGTGTCAAAACACTTTGCCATATACCACAACAAAGATCCCTCACATTTAAAATTCTGGGGCATTGAGCCCTACATCAAACATTGGAGGGGAGGGCATAAGGTGAGGGCCCTAAGCCAACTTGAATCGAAATGGATCTTCACCCTCAATACCCTCACGCCACATGGCCTAAATGTAGAGTTTGACCTCAACTGCTTCCTCAGTGACTTTTAAGGATATATATGCATATATATATATGTCTATATTTTTTTATATTTTTTATACTTTCTAAGATTTTGGACACCCTATTACATTTTATACAAAGACCACATTTACCGAGTCGATTATCCAGCCCACATATACCTGGTCTCCCTACTGCCAAACTACCGCTTTTATATCATTATACCCTGGAATATGTCTGTACCCTGGATCTCTCTTACTCCTCTCTATCCACACCCTATTATCATGCTGCACCGTCTGCAAGTTATATTAATATGAACTCCTTTATTATATATGTTATTATACAATTTATGTACCTCTGTTGACGTCATTTCCGGTATTTTATATTATTAGATCTCTCTTTATATATATATTTTTTAATATATATATATACACGTATTCTATTATGCCCTCTTATTCATTTTATAAAGATATACTCCCTTTGGATTTTATTATATTCTATTTTATATATATACACTTTTTTATATATATATTTATAGATTTTTTATATTTATTTACCAAGATAAACTCTCTGAGTATTATTTATACATATCGTTTTTATTTTTATAATATTATGGACCTAGACGCTCTTTCTCTATTTCCTTGGTCCATATGTAACTTATCCCAGTTGCCAGCCATTTATTTACAAGTCAGAGTCTATGATGAACATTCCCGGCCCTTTTCCCTATCACATACTCTGCTGACACTACATTCTATCGCTGCGGGACGGCTAAAACTACCATTAAAATGGCCGCCGTTCCACTTCCGGCGACGTATCTGACCACTTCCGGTGATCGGTGCTACGGCAAAATGGCCGCCAATTGCCTATTACATGGCCTATTTAAAGACCTTGGTAAGGACACTAGACACCCCTGATGAAGTCACGTGACAAGTGACGAACACGCGTCGGGACACGTGACCTTACCGGAAGTGACGCCGACGAGCTCGAGGCTCGTTTATACTCTGCTGGTTTATTCACTTGTTATGTGAGTACCCATTTCTCCCATATTGCTTTTACGTTTTACTGTTAAATAAACATCTTGTTACCAAACTTACTACACTATGAGGCTATTTATCTTATATACATATTGAGGTGAAAAGCCCCCTATACAACAACCCCCCCACCCGCCCCCGCCTGGACCAAGGAGGATAACTGAAAGGGATCTCCCAGTGAGGCAACAGGATAAACATCCCAGAGAGGACTGCTTCCTTCTACCTCATAAAGACCCAGATTACATTGCTGTAACCTTACAGCTGTAAGGTAAGGGGCCACCCGCATTCCTTATAGGATTCCATGAGAAAATATTACAACACACTACACAGGATTTATAGTGTATTCACGTTAACTACTGGAAACCCCAGCACTGTTAGCCTGCTATCTGTCGGACAGAAGACTCTACCATCACTCGGCATATAACGCCACATATGGACTTTTTCCTGGACTTTTAGATTCTGCGATTTATTTATCGCTGTGCACCATTTCTTTCACTCCAGCTCATTTCTTATTTTATCTCATTCACACGGATTGGTTACCATTTCCTTTTGTCATGAGACTCTTCTAGTCTCCTCTGCTTCTTTGCACTATTTTTTCTTATCACTTTTAAGATATTGTGGTTTTTAAACCTGTTTGGAACACCCCTTCACATATAGTTCCTTTGGATGCACTTTTATGCGTTTTATATTTCCATCACGTTTCACCTTATTATCACTGGATTTTATATTATTAGCTACACCATGCGATTTTATTTGAAACACCTCTAAATCTGGATTGTTTTTATCACATGATTTTATCACGTCAGTTTATATATATATTGTCTGTTTTATGCCATTTTACTGACCCAGAACCTGCCTGCTGGTGTTTTATGTCTATGACCTGTTACTGTCTGCTGTATTTATATTTAGTTTAGTTTGCGCGCCACTCCTTCCTTTTTCTTGATTCCACTTGGGTTCAGACATTTCCCTCAGTGTGCGCAGCATCTCTTTTTAGTTAGTTTCGGTGTGCTGGCGCAGGATTACCTTACCCCATTTGTTACTCTTCCTTTACCGATACTGCTGAATCTACTTACACAGAAAAATCCAGAAGATTTGAGTTTAAAGGTTTGGTAGTTGAGTGGGAAAGGCTGAAAGATCTAGGTTGTTCTCACAAAGTCATACAGACATTGCTTCAAGCAAGAAAAAGCTCTACTAGCAATAATTATTATAAAATCTTGTAAAAGTTCCCAGCATTTGCAGAGATGCAAAGATTTGATCCGCTTGCTCAAGAAGTACACAATGGGGGTTATTTACAAAAGGCAAATCCACTTTGCACTGCAAGTGCACTTGAAAGTGAAGTCACTCTAAATCTAAGGGGTAGATCTGAAATGAGGGGAAGCTCTGCTGATTTTATCATCCAACCATGTGCAAGCTAAAATGCTGTTTTTTATTTTCCTTACATGTCCCCCTCAGCTCTACAGCGACTTTACTTCCAAGTGCACTTGCAGTGCAAAGTGGATTTTCCTTTAGTAAATAACCCCCAATGTCCTCCAGTTCTTACAGACAGGTCTAGATTTGGATCCAAGAGTAAATACCATGAAAGTAGGTTCTTGGCTCTTAATTCATTAGTAGAGAGATTCCTGAAAGTGATTCTGAGACTTAGACCACCAAGGAAGAATTTGTATCTAAATGGGATTTAGCAGTAATTTAAGATTTTCTTGCTACAGCACCGTTTGCTCCTACTAATTGCTGCTCATTAGAGGACATAACGTGCAAGTCAGCCTTCTTAGTAGTCATCACCTCAGGATGTACAGTATCAGAGATAAAGGCTTTAGCATTTACAGAACCATACATCATTTAATTTTCACCCTGACAGGGTAGTTCTTCAACCAATACATCAATTAATTCTTAAAGTTCCAGCAGTCTATCAATGAAATAAAGAATGAGTCTTGCCAACCTTTCCAGAGGAACATGATTCAAGTAAACTACATGAATTGGATTTGTCAAGAACCTTAAGATATTATATCTCTGCCACACTCCCCCTTCGCAAGAATGAAGGGCTTTTTATAGTATCTGTTGAAGCAAGGAAGGGGCAGGCGGCCTTACAGAGGACCTGTCAGGGCTGGGCTCAGCCCTACCTTTTATGAGCTGGCCAATCAGCTGTTGGCTAATTGCCAGCTCCTATCTCTCCACAGTGACTTACCTGTTGATGATATCCTGCTCGTCAGTCCTGCCTACTTAAGCTGTCCAGCCCAGATGATCTCTGCCTTCGCCTTGGTCAACCTCACAGAGACTGCATTCTCCTGTGTTCCTGTTAAAGACTTGCTTGGCTGACATTCCTTCTGGCTCCAGATCCTACTTGCTGTTCCACTACTCTGTTTCCTGGCTTCCTGAATTTCTGGCTTGTCTGACTATGCGTTCCGGTTACCGAACTTTGGCTATGTTTTGACTATGTTTGTTCTATTCAGTTCTATTATTAAACAAGTATGATTTAACTGTACTTCTGTCTCGGTCTGATTTCATGGTTTCTGACAGTAGGCGAAGGCCATGAATTCAGAAGATGATTTGAGGCGATTCAGTTCGCAGTTGCAGTGCTATACAAGTCATTCATTCATTCATTCAGTAAATCCACTTGTCGGTAATATTTTTTCCAGATTGGATGAGCAGGAACACCGCATGGATCAGTTTTCCATGACGTTTCCTGAGTCGCGTGGCTCACCTGGAATCTCCCACTGTGGCTGCTCCGGTACAACCTTTGTTGCAGGCTGTTCCTGCTGCTGCTGTCTCTGCAGTCACCCGCCTCGAGTATTACCTCTATAAGAGTTATGTCTGGGTCCGCTTTGCTTCCCCAGTGATTTGTGGGCAATCCAGTCCAATGCAGAGGGTTTCTCAACCAGGTTGAGATATACTTTGAGATGCTCCCCCAGGCGTTTCCTACGGACAGAAGCAAAGTAGGTTTCGTGATATCTTTGCTTTCTGAGAGAACCTTGGCCTGGGCAAACCCTCTATGGGAGACGCAAAAACCTGTTGTCTTGAGTTACCCTGAGTTTGTGGCTTCTTTTAAAAGGGTATTTGACGTTCCTGCATGCTCAGCTTCTGCTGCCAAGTGCCTCATGTCCATCAAACAGAGTACGAGAACTGTTGCCGATTACGCCATTGAATTCTGTACTCTGGCAGCAGAGGTTGCTTAGAACCATGAGGCCCTCGTGGCAGCTTTTTCTCATGGTCTATCATATACCATTAGGATGAGATAGCAGCCCAAGATATACCCACTGAGCTGGAGAAGTTGATCGCGTTTGCCATCCTCATTGACTCCAGACTCAGAGAGAGACTCTCTTTTAAGGAGCGCTTGCAGAAGCCTGTACATTTTTCTCCGAGCTTTGCAGTCCCACACTTGCCTCCCTCACCGCCCATGCCTCCTGGTAATGAGCCGGCCAGTGGAGATGAACCCATGCACTTGAGCTTCACGCGTCTCTCTGCGGATGAGAGAACCCTTAGGAGGAGGGAGAGATTGTGCCTTTATTGTGGCCAGGCAGGTCACTTTTTGAAGTCTTTTTCCTACCCGTCCAAGGAACGCCCAAACCTTGAGGTCCTGTCAGGGGCAGACCTTAGGTGGCGTTGTTTTGTCCCCAGTTATCTAGAAGGATAAGCCCCTGGTTTCGGTTACCCTTTCTTGGGCTGAGTCATTCATCGAGATACAAGCTCTAATCGACTCTGGGGCTGCAGGCCTGTTCATTGATGCTGCCTTTGTATCGAAGCACTCAATTCCGTTGCAGCTGTGTGACACTCCACTTGCCATTGAGGCTTTTGACGGGAGACCTCTACAGCCTGCCCATGTGACTCATGAGAATGTTCCATTGTCCATGGCCGTAGGGGTTCTTCACCTTGAGATAATCCAATTCCAAGTTATTTTCTCACCTAAGTTTCCGCTGGTCATTGGTTATCTTTGGTTACAGAGGCACAACCCTTCGTCAGAAACCATGAAATCAGGCCGAAACAGAAGTACAGTTAAATCACATTTGTTTAATAATAAAAGTAAAAAGAACAAACATAGTCAAAACATAGCCAAACCAGAAGTACCAGAACTACCCGTTCAGTAACCAGAACGGGTAGTTAGCCAAGCCAGAAGTCAGGGATTAATGTAATGGAACAGCAAGCAGGATCTGCTGGGATATCAGCAAAGCAATATCAGCAAAGCAAGTTTTGAACAGGATCGCAGGAGATAATTTCTGTAATGTTGTCCAAGGCGAAGGCAGAGATCCTCTGGACTGGGTGGCTTAAGTAGGCAGGAATAAAAGCAGGATATCATCAACAGCTGAGTAACTGTGGAGAGATAGGAGGCGGCAATTATCCGACAGCTGAGCGGCCAGCTCAAAGAAGAAAGGGCTGAGCTCAGCCCTGACAGTACCCCCTCCTTAATGACCCCTCCCCTTCGGAGGACCACCAGGCTTGAGGGGAAAACGTCTATGGAAATCACGGAGGAGGACAGGGGCATGTATGTCCGAGGATGAGACCCAAGAGTGTTCCTCTGGACCGTATCCTTTCCAATGCACCAGGTACTGTATGCGCCCACGGAACCTACAGGTGTCAACAATGGACAGTACTTCATACTCCTCATGGTTCTCAACCTGTACAGGGTGAGGACGTGGCACCAAGGTGGTAAAGCGGTTGCAGACCAAAGGTTTTAATAAGGAGACATGAAATACATTCAAAATACGCATATTAGAAGGAAGGTCTAATGCGTAAGCCATTGGGTTAATCCTGCGAAGAATACGGAAAGGCCCAATAAACCGAGGTGCAAACTTCAGCGAGGGAAGATGAAGTTAGAGGTTGCGAGATGACAGCCAGACCCTGTCCCCAATCTTGTAGGAAGGCGCAGGCAGGCGTCTGCAGTCAGCATTTAGTCTGTACCTATCATTAGTATGTCGCAAAGCCTCCTGGACTTGTGCCCAAGTGGAACGAAGACCACGGAGATGCTCCTCTAACGCAGGAATACTCCGCGGAAACAAATGAGCCAGGCAACATGGAAGGTTGGTGTAACGACACCCGGAGTATGAAAGGGGTTAAAGTCGTCAGTTGGAAACCATAATTCGCCATAAACGGGGACAATCGGGAAGCAGAATTTAATACACTGTTGTGAGCAAACTCTGCCCATGGTAATAGGTCTGACCAGTTGCTATGATGGTTAGAAATATAGCAATGTAGGAATTGCTACGAGGACTGATTGGCTCGTTCTGTGGCCCCATTAGACTGTGTGTTATTCGCAGAGGAGAAAGCAAGCTGAATTCCCAACTGTGCACAAAACTCTCACCATAACTGGGACACAAACGGACTACCCCTGTCCAAAACAATCACCTTGGGTAGCCCATGTAAGTGAAAGATCTCCTGAGCAAAAATGGAAACCAGTTCCTTAAAAGTGGGCAACTTCTTAAGTGGAATACAATGACACATCTTTGAGAACTGGTCAACCACCATAAGGATAACTGTGTTGCCCTGGGAGTTGGCTAACTCTGCAATGAAATCCATAGACAGGTGGGTCCAGGGCCTCTCTCCATTGGGTATGGGTTGTAGGAGGCCCACTGGAAGGTGTCGTGGAGTCTTATGCCCCGTACACAGTCGGAAATTCCGACGGAAAATGTCCTATCGGACCATGTTGTCGGAAAATCCGACCGTGTGTGGGCGCCATCAGACTTTTTCCGTCGGAAAAAATTTGAGATCCTGCTCTCAAATTTTCCGACAACAAAGTCGGATCGGACTTTTTCCGATCGTGTGTAGCGAATTCTGACGGACAAAGTGCCACGCATGCTCAGATCAAATTACAAGACCAAAGCTATTGGCTACTAGCCTCTACGTAGTTCCGTCGTACGCAACGAACGTCACCACATTCAGAATGATCGGATTTTCTGACAACTTTGTCCGACCGTGTGTATGCAACACCAGTGTCAGACAAAATCCGTCGGAAAAAATCAGACGGATTTTGTGGTCGGAATTTCCGACCGTGTGTATGGGGCATAACTCTGAGCACACACAGAACAGTCAGCTACGAAGGCAGTTACATCAGAACATAGACTAGGCCACCAGAATTGTTGGGAAATGGCCCAAAAGAGTTAATTCTACCCAGGGTGGCCAGCAGCCTTGGGAAAATGGTAAGTCTGGAGCACGGTAGTGCATGGGTTCACCTACACTGACCGACTTGGTACCAGGAGGCATGGGAGGCACGGGTGGGACTGCAAAGCTCGGAGACAAAAGTACCTTCCGCAATCGCTCCTTAAAAGAGAATCTTTCTCTGAGTCTGGAGTCAATGAGGATGGCAAACGTGATTAACTTCTACAGCTCAGTGGGTATATCTCGGGCTGTTATATCATCCTTGATGGTACCTGAGAGACCATGAGAAAAAGCAGCCATGAGTGCTGCTAGAGTATGGAATAGAATGGCCTAGTCGACAACAGTTCTCGTACCCTGTTCGATGGACATGAGGCACTTGGCAGCAGAAGCCGAGCGTGCGGGAATGTCAAATACCTTTTAAATGAAGCCACAAACTCAGGGTAGCTCAAGACAACAGGTTTTTGTGTCTCCCATAGAGGGTTTGCCCAGGCCAAGGCTCTCTCAGAAAGCAAAGATATCTCGAAACCTACTTTGCTTCTGTTCGTGGGAAACGCCTGGGGCAGCATCTCAAAGTATATCTCAGCCTGGTTGAGAAACCCTCTGCATTGGACTGGATCACCCCCAAATCACTGGGGAAGCAGAGAGGAACCAGACATACCTCTGTTGCCTTATGCATAGTTTATGAGTAATCTCCATTAGCAACTGGGAATATTTTTATAACTATATATGTAGCGCCGGGCTCCTGACGAGTACGTGCTATGTGTTTTGTAAATGTAATATTCCTGAAACCACAGTTGGGTTTTAGGGTTAATTGTACCAAATTATGGTTTCAGTGCCAGTCTGGCTGGATTGCACTGGGCTCTGCTTGGCCATAAGTGTCGCTGTCACTTCTGGCAAATACAAGAACGCAGTTTGGCTGGGCGCATTGAGTGCAAATCTCTCTCGGAACCAACCAGTAAGATTGTCGTCTTGCTGTGAATTCTGGGAGAGGGTACTTAAGGTGCTGAGATCACGTGCTTCTGGGTTCCGGTCCAGAAGATCTTCTGTCTGTTTGGTCCTGGTCCTCCTGACCAGCCCTCATGGCATGGGGTGCGAATCCATCCAATTCCGAGTCTCGGGCTGGCTAGCCCGAGACAAAGTACTGAAAGGAGGATTCCAAGGTGGTCCGGTGCCGTCTCGTCTGTGGAGAGGCCCAGCAACTGAGAAAGCAACCAGGGGAGGACTCTTCGGGAGAGGGCCACGCATAAGGCTGGTTCCTCAGCAAGAGCCTGGAAGCTAAGTTGAAAGACACCAAGTGAATCTACGCTTGTACGGTATCGCCGGACCGGCTGCAAGATACTGGTACCGTATGAGGGCTTTCTAAGTTTATCTACATCCTTCAGTTACAACCAAGTCTGTGGCAGAGATTTTATTCACAAGTTCTACAACCAAGTCTGTGGCAGAGACTTTACTCTATTTTAACACTCTATCGGTTTCTATGCCTAGTGAGAGGAGGTTTATCCGATAGCTGTGAAAATCCAGTTGTGAATGGCTATTCTCTGGATCCTATTGAAAGAAAGATATTCAGTTTTGAGCAGTTCCAAGAGTACCGGAGCTTTTTACCTAACCCCTCTATCCTATACTAAGAGACTGTGTTTGTCTATCCTTTTGCAAATAAAAATCCCAAAGCTGATCCAGTGTCAGTTTCTGCGATTCTTTGGGCCATCTACCTCGGGAAACCCCTAGACACCTACGAGGTCAAGAAGGTAACGGTAAGCCCAAATCAAACCAGCAGCTCCTTCTGGGGTTAGTGCTACATATATATATATATATATATATGTATATATAGTTTAGAATTAGAAAAAGATTAGTGTTTATGAAATATTGCTGTGGGTAAGGTGTTAACCTATCTAGATGTAACTGGGAGATGCTCTGCTATTTACCTGTCGTAAATTAAAATGCAAAGAAGAGATACCATCTGAGTTGAAAACTGTAGTGGAGACTTGACGGGGCCGAATTCATTAGCTAAGAAAAAGGCTTTGTAGTCCCCTGTGTTAACCAACCCTTTATTTACTTCAAAGGATGTTTGATATGCTGAGAATATTTCTTTAATCTGTTCAGGAATGGACAATTTGCCCCGGCTAAGACCTTCTCTTTAATTAATTTCTCTTCAAACTAATTATCTCCCCAAGAGAGGAGATACTATTGAGGGGCTGAGCTATGCTAAATTAAGAGGAAGGGGAAATTGTCCAATCTTGGAGAAGAGACGTGCGGAGGGAGGAGAGGGGTAACATAATTACCAATCAGGGGGGCTCTGTTCAAGTCAATGAGAGGTGGGCCTATATTAGTGGGATTTCACATAGAGGAGAGGAGTCATGAATCTGAAACCTATGCTGATAATGCGTTGGATTGCCTGATCCACAGGCGCATATTTAAGCGAAAACTCCTCTGATGGAATTAAAGAATTCAGACTAGGCACATGCGAACAATGAGGGGCAGACAAATCGTAAATCAAACAACGTTTATTTAAAAATTTCCCTTTAACCAAACCAAAGGGGTTGACCCTCCAATTATGAAAAGGTGGTGTGGAAAAAGGCCCTATGACAAATTCCTTTGTCCACTCGGACTGGAGCAGCAAATCCACCGCCTCCATATCTGTGACTGATGATAACAGATTCTTACACTCAAAAGTGCCCTGAGGTAATGTAATGAAACCCATGTGAAACCCCTAAGTGAATCCTTCCAAAAAATCAACATAACGTGGGGAAGGATGGGAAGCCAGACAGGCCTGCAAGAACGGGACGTTGATGCGGCTTAGTCACGAGGACTTCACTTGCTTAAGCAAACAGGCAGACTTGGGGTGCGCTCTATAGCAGCTGGCACAGACATGCAGGAGGTGACACTGGCTATAATTGCATGAGCCATGATTGAAATTATTGCAAATTTGTGACTTGCCTAGAAACTGAATTGGGCGGCCGAGTTTATCAAAAGAAGTTGAATGAGCTGGGGTTGGTAATAAACTACACGGCTCCCTGGAGGTACCTGGAACAACAGGGGGTCCCATGAGGGGGCACCAGTAGGTAGTATGTGTAGAAGACTGGCACATGGCACAAACAGGCGACCTTAACCTGGCAAAATGGCTCCAGGCAGTCATCACCTGGTGCTGGGCAGAAATAGCTGCAGCCTTAGCAGAAAAAGAATGATGGTAATTGAAAAAAATGGATCCCCCTTATTTTCGCCCCAACTCCACTACAGCATAGAGGTAGATGTCAAGCTCCTCCCTCCTCTGAGGACTAACAGAGCAAATAACATCCCTGAAAATGCTAAATGCTAGAACAAAATCTGGAATGCAGAGCTTGTGATTAAGCCTGTGATTACCACTGAGACCTCACCACAAGCATATCACTTATTGTCAGCTATGTCATGAGCCGCTATCAACAGGAAAGCTAAATCGACGTCTTTACCATCCAGAATGTCCTTTTTGATATTTGCAGGGATGAAATCAGCTGGAGTAACTGACAGTGAGCTAGCAGCTTTATCTGTGGCTAACGGAACGATCAAGGGGGACACAGAAACCACTGACATGCTGGGAGCGACGGGTGCCTCCGGGGCCAGGCATGGATTGGTTTCCAAGACCTCGACCCTGGCCCGTAACTCCTGAAAGGATGTTGCCAATAAGCTCAGGGTGGAGTGGATCTGCGTGAGGGATGACCCGACTGAACGAAGGGTGACTGTAATATATAATAGTCAATTTTGATTCTATATAAGGAAAAAAAAACTCAATAAACCTTTTGCTTCATATACCATAAAAAATATTTTCACCCTTATATTTTCTTTTACCAAATAATCAATCCCCTTAACTTCATAATTTATAAATGTAACATTGTTGTACAATACTTTGAAATATGGATATCACTTCAGAATTATATGTTTCATACTTTCCCTCCAAATTGTGTTTAGCATAAATCTATAATCCATACAACCTTTCAAATAATCTTTGTCAAAATTTGAAATTAAAATATGTTTCTTAACTTCAATTCATTCATATATGTCAGATGTGTTTTAAAAATAATTATATATTACAATGTAAGTGTTAGTCCTAACTTGTCTATATGACTTTAGGAAAAATGTACTGTTATTTTAACTAACATCAGATGTTCCTCCTATCTAGAGTCACTCTAGTGTAAGGATGTTTAACCCTTTCAACTCTGAAAATACACTATATGTGATTGTAAAAATTGATGTGTAAAAAATATATATAAACTGCAATATATCTGATGGATAAATTATTTCATCAGTAGTCAAAAATCAAGAGTCAATTGTTTTTAGAAGTTTCTCTCTTATTAGATATCTTGAGTTTTTTTTCTTATTATTCTTCTTCCTGCACTCTGTAAAGTTAGAAAAGCTTTATTGAACATTAAAACGACAACAATAATTATAATGAATGAATCTCTTGTGTCAAATCTTCTCCCAGAACTGATGATATTAATCTTCAAGGTTTTGTTTTCATCTGGAAGGTCTAGAAATATAAAATTTCTCTTCTTTTGGTGACTTACAAGTCAAATCCTAAAACAGAATGAAGTATCATTATTTTGAATTAAATTAATGCAAAATATGCTTTCATTTACTTATTCATTTTACATACCACAATCCTAATATTTTATTATGACATGAAAGACATATTTTAGTAATAACATTTCTAATTACCTTACTTTGCTCTATTTCTCTTAAACTGACCTATACTCCTCAAGCTATTATTCTGTGTATTTAAACTATAACAGGACGCAATTTCTCTTTTTTTGGCATGATTCAAAACCTTGTTTTCACAAATAAAGAAAGGTTTCAAATCAACCACAGAAGACTGAAGAAAACTGTATCCATTCACTTCTCCTCTTTAAGATTTAGAGTAATACGTGCTGTACTGTCATTTTTTGCCATCTTTCAAATCAGCATTTTCTGTAGAATTTTTGCTGAATAGCATAACCATTCTTTGGGTAACACATAGAAAGACCTGTTGAACGACTCTTAATAACATTAACAAATACTGGCTCAAAGCCTCTCTCAGCACTTGTTCTAAAAATACCATTTACAGGTTTTCGGAAAACATTTGTACAAACATAATTTTGTGAATATAGCTGAGAATGTTCTGTTACGAAATCTACCTGTATAGATTTAAATTGTAATGTATAAAAAAAAATGGGCAATATTTGTCATATAATTCTCCTGAATTAATACTCTTTAAAATAACTTTTAATAATAGATCAGGTGTCTGTAATATGATCCTACTATCACAATCTTTTCTATTACTTTGACTGCAAAATAAACACATAACAATTGCTTCATATTTGTGTCAAAGTCTTTTCCATATTTGTCAAACCTCTGGAGAAAAAAAACTATTATTTTCTGATCACCTTCTTTTAATTGAGACAAAGTTACTGAAATTTAATTCTCAGATACATCAATATGCAAAACAATTTCGATAGTATTCAATTAAGGAGTTTTCTGCAAATCCCTTTTCAACATTTCAAAGGCATCTGTCTCGGTTTGACCCCATTGATCAAACACAACATGTTTTTGTCTCAAGAAATCAAATAATGGTTTAACGTTATCATCATATTTCTGTAAAAACTCTTTGCCGCAATTTACTTCACTCAAAAATGTATATAATGCCTTGTAAGATGTTGGAATTGGAATAGCAGAAATGTTTCTAACTTTTTCCTATGATAACTGTCTCTGTCCATGACTAATTTGCATTTGAAGGAATGTTTTCCGAATATCCATTAACTGTACTGACTCTGTGTTCAATATCAGCCCTGCTGTTTGTAACAGAGTAAATAACGCAGAAAAAAGAGTGACATGTTCCGATATACTTTGTGTAGACAGCAAAAACTTGTCCACATGCTGGAAAATACATTCTGGTCTAGAGAATTTTGATAATACTTTCTCCAAGCACTCGTGCACTAAACCGTCACTAATATCCAATCCTGGAATTATTCTCGTGAATGCATACGTTTCTTTATTAAAGCTGAAGGCTAATTTATATTGACAGCTTTTAGTTAATGGTACTGAAAAATGACTATTAATGATTTCCAGTACTGAAAATACTTTGGCTTTGGCATCCATGTGTGACATTAAATTTAAATTAGGACTATAGGTTTGTTGTTTGTAATGTATTTATTCAGTGATCTTAAATCAACCTATAAAGAATATGAATCATCAGCATTCTTGATAGGCCAAATACAATTATTTACCACTGATTGTGCCTTCTTTAACCTGTAGCCGACCATATATAAAAAGATGGTGCAGCGCTAAACGCACAAATTAAACAATAATGTCCATATGCACATAAATAAAAAGCAATCCGATGGTGTCTTCAGTTGTGATGAAAGGAATATACGCATGCAGGTGACAACGTGAGAATACCTCCACCACAGAATAAATGGCCGCTCACCTCACTGAGTGGACCCTTTGATCATGAAGGGTCTCAAATGCTTTCCCACCAGGGGTTCAGTAATAGCGGTCCACAGGAAATATTAGTCACTCTTAGCCAGTATACAGGATGGATACCAAACGATCATCACAAGAAATTCAGTCCCATAACGCCATGGATCATGTAAATATAAAAGTGAACAGCCATAGTGCTCTCTGCATATGAAGCAATTTATTGAATAAAAAAAGGGGGGTAATACAACTCACAAAAAAAGCACCTATGACCCTTGGTGCTTGGTGGGCACAGCATATAAGAAAAATGCACAGAAAGGGCTGCCGGTGGTGTCACTTCCTTCTATCCGTAACTGTCAATTGACGCCGGAGCGGTGCGGCTCTTGTGGCGGGCTGCCGTCATATGACGGCGCTAACATTTTGGCCACTAGGGGGCGTGCGCGTGCCGCGGGAGGCGCGCGCACGTGCCCGCGGCTTAGCTGGGGACCCGATGCGCGTGCCTGGCGGCCGCAATGTCCGCCGGGCATCCGCGATTGCCCAGTAACTGAGCAGGACGTGGATCTGTGTATGTAAACACACAGATCCACGTCCTGTCACTGGAGAGGAGACCGATGGTGTGTCCCTTGTACCCCGATCGGTCCCCTCCCCCCCCCACAGTTAGAATCACTAACATAGCGAACACATTAACCCCTGCAGCGCCCCCTAGTGTTAACCCCTTCCCTGCCAGTCACATTTATACAGTAATCAATGCATTTTTATAGCACGGATGGCTGTATAAATGTGAATGGTCCCAAAAATGTGTCAAAAGTGTCCGATATGTCCGCCACAATGTCGCAGTCATGATAAAAATCGCAGATCACCGCCATTACTAGTAAAAAAATAATAATAATAAAAATGCTATAAATCTATCCTCTATTTTGTAGGCGCTATAACTTTTGCGCAAACCAATCAATATACGCTTATTGCGATTTTTTTTTACCAAAAATATGTAGAAGAATACGTATCGGCCTAAACTGAGGAAAAAATTTGTTTAAAAAAAAAATTGGATATTTATTATAATAAAAAGTAAAAAATATTATGTTTTTTCAAACTTGTCCCTCTTCTTTTGTTTATAGCGCAAGAAATAAAAACCTGCAGAGGTGATCAAATACCACCAAAATAAAGCTCTATCTGTGGGGAAAAAATGATACGATCTTTTCCCTCAATTTCTATTTCAATATCTTTAAACAAACATGTATCCATTTTGGTCTGACTCCAAAGACTTTTATGTGATCAAACCAATTGTTCCAATACGAGATTGGTTCCTGTATGTGGCCAATTATAATCTGAAGACATGCTAGCTGCTGTACAAAAATGTCCAACATTACTGTACATTGAGGGTTCTATCAACATAGATTTGGGCCTAGATGAATCTCTCCATATAGTAGAAAGGAGAAATAGGTGAAAAATGTTCGATATTCAGACAAAATTTAGCTGGCAAAGGCTCGCCACTGTAAGATTCTCCTTTTTACGGTAATATCGATATTCGATAATTCATATTGATGAGAAAAGTTCCAAGAAAGTCCGTTCATTTCTTGTGTAAAAACTACAAAATTGATTTAATAATAAAAATAGCAAAATATCACAAGAACAACATCAAAGTATAGAATGTCATTAATAATGTATAATATTCTTAAGATGAAGATTGAATCAGATGTGTGTCTGTGTGTAGATGTAGCTGTCCTTGTGCTGTGTGTCTAGCCAAATCTGCCTTTCTGTCCTCTGTTACTAGCTTTTTACTCTTAAAAACTGACCAATGAAAATAGCCCCCATCTTCCTAAAAAAGGTTTGGTTTATAGTTCCACAGAAAACCGCAGGTTTTTAACCACTTGCCATAACCCCGGTATCCCCGTGTTCGGGCGTCTACAAGATAAAAGTGGTCTCTGCGGTGGATTCGCCGCAAGATCACTTTTATTGCCGGCGGGAGAGGGCCCCCCCCGCCTCGCTCCGTGCCCTCCGCCACTTACCGGAGCCATCGGCAGTGGCGGAGGCGATCCGGTCCTCTCGGTGACTGTGCATGGAGACAAGTGAGGGGAAGATGATTGGCACCATAGTTTGTAGACTCTATAACAGGGATATGCAATTAGCGGACCTCCAGCTGTTGCAGAACTACAAGTCCCATGAGGCATAGCAAGAGTCTGATAGCCACAAGCATGACACCCAGAGGCAGAGGTATGATGGGACTTGTATGCATAATCCTACTCTATAACTTTCACAAAGACCAAATAATATACACTAATTGGGGTTATTTTTACCAAAGATATGTAGCAGTATACATTTTGGCCAAAATTTATAAAGAAAAATTACTAATTAGCAACATTTTATGACAGCTTCATCCCTTTGTAGCTCTACCCATAAGGATTCCACCTCTTCCCTAGCTCCTGTAGTGATGTAATCTCTCACATTCACTTGTACATTATTC
Organism: Lithobates sylvaticus; assembly: GCA_028564925.1. NCBI lineage: Eukaryota > Metazoa > Chordata > Amphibia > Anura > Ranidae > Lithobates > Lithobates sylvaticus. Next base: position 139,469,579 of record CM053038.1, on the reverse strand, counting down.
TTGATATATAGGCATACCCCTTACCCTTTTTTATCCTCTCTATCCTTGCAATAAAGGGTATACCCTTGCAAGTTTGCCAGCCAATCATGAGAGCTGTTGAACCAGGTCTCTGAAATTCCTACAAAATCCAAATCCTCCTTGTACAACACTATCTCTAGTTCACCCATCTTGTCCGCCAGGCCTATCCGCCTGTATGAACAAGAAAAGAGCATTACTTGTAAGTTTGGACAGAGATGTTCAATGTTGTTCTGAGAATACCCAAGCTCATCTCTATTCCTAACTCTTCCAGTTTCTCCACAAGCACTTGACTATTAAATGTATAAAGAGCCCATAAACAAGTCGTTTTTTTTTTGTTTGTTTTTTTGCAAAAAGGGTGTTATTTCCCAAACTACATTGGATTTACACTGAATAAGTGTATAGCTACAATATGCTAAGAAGGAATGTCCACACAGTTAATTTGTTGATATTTTAAGAATGCCTAACAGTCAGAAGCATGGGAACGGTCCCGGTCGCAGAGAACAGAACTTAGTTAAATTAATGTAGAATCCAATAATTCAAACAAACCCAACGGGACTGGGAACACTCACAGAATATAACGGGAGTGCGTACAAAAGCAGGTCTCAGATGTGCCAACAGAGTCTGTCTTCGGGGGTGGTCTGGCTGGTCCGTACCCAAATGGGGAGGCTTCCCGGAATGATGTGTAGCGGCGAAGGAGCCACTTGAGTATGTTTGGTTCTGTACTCTGTCTTTCAACCCCATCCCCTCTGGCACACCTAGTAAACAGTGTTAATGCAAGCATGGTAGTAAATAGACGTAAACTGGGGGCGTGGCCTATCTGAGCATGTGAACGCACGCAGAGCAGCTCCGGTCTCTCCTGCCTTAATCCTTTACCATCCTGGGTCGTTCGCGACCGAATGACCAAACCACACAGCCTATCCTGGAGAGTCCCCGTCTTGCAGTGAGGTGTTTCTTTCTGCTGGATGGGCAATCAAAAGAAACAGCTGTCAGCCAGGATGAACATCACTACAAGCTCCTGCCAAGATGGCCGCCGCAGCACAGCAGCGTACTGTGTCTCGCCAGCGTCTACCCCTGATCTCTTTGGGGAAGCCCTGGATACCTCTCTGCAGTCCTCCCTGGGTATCCCGGACCCTCCGCATATGTCCGCGTAAATATCCCTCGCCGAGAATGATGTGGATGGCGCGGATGGCGAGTCTGGGCCTACACTGTCGGATGTACTATGCACCATCAAGGTAAATCACACCTATCTAATGGGGATGGTCGCTGAAATTAAAACAGATTTTGCAATTATGCAGCAAGATGTACAAAAGATATGGGGTCGGGTTACTGAAACCGAACGCCACATTAGGGATCTGGAAGACACCGTTAACCCCACACTGCCTAAAGTTAGTACATATGGCGGGAAGATAGCAAATGTAAGGAAAACCCAGACAACAAGCGCACAGTGGTGCGCAGGCGTGGACAGTTCAGGAGATGCTCAAGAAAGGACATGCGCGGGCGCGCACGGGTGCGCTCAGGTGCGCGTGTGCGCATAGGTGCACGCATTGGCGCCTATTTAAACTTACCAGTGACATTCACAACTTGCTGAGTGGTCTTTTCAGCTAGTACTCGCTTACCCGATCTGAACCAGTTTCCTGTATCTCGACCCGGCTTGCCTGAACTACCTCTTGACCTCTGCCTGCCTACTTGTGACCCCGGCTTGTGTCTGACTCTGCTTCTGCCCGGCTACTGATGAACCCTTGGCTTACGTCCCGGCTACACTTCCAGCTACTGATTCAGCGTCACGGAGCTCCTGTTTTGGCCCAGCGCTCTCAAGTCACCTGGTTCCTGCCAAAGTACAGCCAGAGTCATCCGCCACATTGGCCCTCGTGCCACTCTGTGTCCTCCACTCCCTGTCATCACTACCAGGGGTGTTGGACCGGAGGTGCAAGAGAAGCCCCCTCTATAGCTCGATCTCCACCAGGTACATGACAGTACCACTCAGCCAGATGTCGGAGATTGAGGGAGGGGCTTCCCCTATGGACTCGATTTGCCAGAAACTTGCCTCTTTGACCCAGGCAGTCAGCACCCTGCAGGAAAGTTATCTGCGACTGGATGATCGTATCCAATCCACAGTCTCCAACTCTTCGATCTCAAAACCTGCTACTGCACCTGGCTGCCCCGCATCCGGACTGACATTTTCTGCATTTGCAGGAGCCATGCCAGCACCTGAACCTCGAGTTCCCGCACCAGAGCGGTTTTCAGGTGATCGGCACAAGTTGCGTGCATTTAAAAACTCTTGTGAACTCTATTTCTCCCTGCAAAGAACTTTCTCTCTGGAGTCCACCAAGGTGGGGTTTACCATATCCCTGCTTCTGGGAGACTCACAGTCATGGGCCCATCAGCTCCTGAAACAAAATAGCATGATTCTGGACTCCCTTGCCTCCTTCTTCAAAGCAATGGCCCAGCTCTATGAGGACCCCCAGCGCACAGCCACGGCAGAATCAGCCCTCCATACCTTGAGACAGGGTCATCAACCCGCCGAGGACTATACTGCAGAATTCCGCCTGTGGGCCTCTGATACAGCATGGAATGAAGCAGCCTTGGTCTGTTTGAAGGCCTTAAAGATGAACTTGCTCGAGTTGGGATCCCCAGCTCACTTGACAACCTCATTAACCTTGCTATTCAACTCGATCGCAGGTTCAGAGAAAGGGAAAAAGAAAAGGCTGACACTACCGCTGTGACAACAAACATGCAGGCAAGGCCTATGCAACTGGGACTTTTTCGCTCCCCACTGTCTAGCAAAGAGAGGCTGCGACGGCGGCAGGAAGACTTATGCCTATACTGTGGAATGGCGGGACATTATCTCCAGAACTGCCTGGTGCGACCCGCAAAGATCAGATCCATTCCTGTTCCGTATCTTGCCAACTGCTCAGCAGGAAAAGGGTCTTCCCATGTTACTCTGTCCCTTTCACTCCAGTTCCCTGGTGGAAACGTCCTGGTACCTGCCATAGTAGACTCCGGTGCCTGCAGTTGCTTTATGGATAAAGACTTTGCATTACTCCACCAACTTCCCCTGCAAGCAAAGGCACACCAGTTAGCCATCCATCTGGCCGATGGAGCCCGTCTCAGGTCCGGGCCTATTACACACGAGACTCACCCATTGCTGGCTATATCTGACCAGGGTCATCAGGAATTCCTACGCATGGACATTATTCCATCTCCTCTGTTTCCCATCATCTTGGGCATACCCTGGCTGCAAGCGCACAATCCACAGATAAACTGGGCAACAGGAGAAGTGTCTTTTCCATCTACCTACTGCCGGAAATCCTGCCTACGTCCCGTTTCCAGGAAACCTACACCTCTTCTGGGTATACATACCGACCCTTCCGTATCACAGCTCATACCTACAGCCTACCACGAATTCCTGGACGTTTTCGATAAGCAGAAAGCAGACACCCTGCCTCCTCACCGCTCGTATGACTGCCCAATAGAACTTTTGTCAGGTGCTGAAGTACCCTTCGGGCGCATCTTCCCTCTTTCTGAAGTAGAACTCAAGACTTTACGGCAGTACATCGATGTCAACTTGGAGAAGGGTTTCATTCGGCCTTCTACATCTCCTGCGGGCGCTGGAATCTTCTTCGTGGAGAAGAAGGATCATACCCTGCGTCCCTGTGTCGATTACCGGGAATTAAATAAAATTACAGTTAAGAACAGATACCCTTTACCCCTGGTTCCAGGGTTATTCCAACGCTTCAAGACTTCCATTATCTTCACCAAGTTGGACCTGCAAGGGGCCTACAACTTAGTGCGGATCCGCAAAGGAGACGAGTGGAAGACGGCTTTCCGCACTAGGTTTGGACATTACGAATACCTCGTTATGCCCTTTGGGTTATGTAATGCTCCGGCCACGTTTCAGCATTTTATTAATGACATTTTCAGAGACTTCCTTGACCTGTTCCTGATTGTATATCTAGATTACATCCTCATCTTCTCCCCTTCCCTTGCAATACACCGTGAGCATGTCAAAAGAGTTATCGGCCGATTAAGAGATCATGGACTATTCGCAAAGGCAGAGAAATGCGAATTCGAGAAGGAGACGATCCAGTTCCTGGGGTTCATTATTTCTACATCAGGTATCTCCATGTATCCCCAGAAAGTTAGCGCCATCCTTGAGTGGCCCACTCCTACGGACACAAAAAGCACACAGAGATTCATCAGGTTTGCCAACTTTTACCGCAAGTTTATTAAGAATTTCTCTGCCATCATTTCTCCGGTCACCCAGCTAACGAAACAGAATACCCGTTTCCAGTGGACTCCTGCAGCGCAAACAGCATTTGATTCCTTAAAGACTTTATTTACTACTGTACCTATCCTGCGACACCCGGATCCTGCATCTCCTTATGTCCTCGAGGTAGATGCCTCAGAGAATGCCGTAGGTTCCATCTTGTCACAACGCCAGGGAACAAAGTCGCTGTTACATCCCATTGCCTTCTTTTCCAAGAAACTCAGCCCTGCGGAGAAGAATTATGACGTAGGAGATCGGGAATTACTGGCCATAAAGACAGCCTTGGAGGAATGGCGCTACTTGAGGGAGTAGCCCATCCTATCTTGATATTCACGGATCACAAAAACCTTGAGTATCTCAGGACTGCCAAGCGACTAAGACCTCGGCAAGCCTGATGGGCGCTATTTTTCTCCCGCTTCTCCTTCCACATAACCTATAGGCCTGGTACCAAGAATGTCAAGCCTGATGCGCTTTCACGCATGCACCCAGAGGAAGGAGAGGAGCACTACCAATCAGACACCATTTTACCTGTCCAGAGTTTTCTCCTGTTACAGACAGATCTGATCACCCAGCTTAAACAAGCTTCCACATGAGACGTTTTGCCACCTGGTGAGTGCCTCCAAGAACAAGAGGGGTTATTTCGGTTTAACCAGAGAGTGTTTCTTCCCCCAAGTCTACGTCCCAAGATTCTCAGCCTGTGTCACGATCATCCCCTGGCAGGACACTTCGGGGTGACCAAGACTACAGAACTTGTACAGCGTTCGTTTTGGTGGCCAAGTTTAAGAACCGACTGTAAAGACTGTGTGGGTACCTGTGGGGTCTGTGTTCGGAACAAGAATGATAAATCCAAGTCCTGGGGTCTACTGAGACCGTTGCCGATACCCAAAAGACCCTGGCAGATGATTAGCATGGATTTCATTGTTGAACTCCCCCCATCTGAAAGGTTCACTACCGTCTTTGTGGTCATGGACAGACTCACGAAGATGGCGCACTTCATTCCCATGTTGGGAACCCCCTCAGCTACAGAGACTACCCATACTTTCATTAAAGAAGTAGTCAGGCTTCATGGGGTACCTAGCAGCATCACTTCCGACAGAGGAGTGCAATTCATGTCCAAATTCTGGAAAGACCTTTGCAGAGTTCTGAAAATCTAAACTTGCTTCTCATCGGCCTACCATCCCCAAACAAATGGCCAAACTGAACGTACGAATCAGACCCTAGAGCAGTATCTCTGGTGCTTCTCATCCTTTACCCAAGATGACTGGGCATCACTGTTACCCCTAGCAGAGTTCGCTTACAATGACGCCATCCATTCAGCCACAGGACAAGCCCCGTTTTTCGCAAATTATGAATATTTCCCAACCTTTTTACCTAATACGTTACCTGACTCCTCGGTCCCTGCAGTCCAGGAAAGAGTAAGTGATCTTCAATCAAATTATAAGGTGTTACAAGATGCCATTTCTAGGGCTCAACGGGATAACAAGAGACTATTTGACAAGAAGAGGAGAGGAGACTTAAAACTTCAGGTGGGGGACAAGGTATGGTTGTCTACTGCCAACCTAAGATTATCCTGTCCTTCCAAGAAATTGGGTCCCAGATATACTGGCCCATTTTCGGTTAAAAGGGAAATCAACCCAGCAGCCTACGAATTTGTGCTTCCTGCAACTTATAAGATCCATCCAGTCTTTCACGTGTCCCTGCTAAAAGTCGCTAGACCAGACCCTTTTCCTGATCGTGAGTCGGGCCCCCCAGTACCTACTTTAATCAACGGCAATGAAGAGTATGAAGTCGAGACAATTGTAGATTGCAGAAGGCGGGGGGGCATCGTCCAGTATCTGATTAAATGGAAGGGCTATGGACCCGAAGATAATTCCTGGGAACCGGAATCCAATCTCCATGCCAAGAGACTAATCCAGACTTTCTTTCAGGCTCACCCCGATAAAATGTTACGGATGGGCATCCGGAGGTTGCCCATTGCGGGGGGGGCAATGTAAGGAAAACCCAGACAACAGTGGTGCGCAGGCATCAGGAGATGCTCAAGACAGGACATGCGCGGGTGCGTGCAGGTGCGTGAATAGGTGTGCGCATTGGTGCGCGCACACGCGCACATTGGCACCTACCAGTGACATGCACAACTTGCTGAGTGGTCTTTTCAGCTAGTGCTCGCTTACCCGATCTGAACCAGTTTCCTGTTTCCTGTATCCCGACCCAACTTGCCTGAACTACCTCTTGACCTCTGCCTGCCTACTTGTGACCCCGGCTTGTGTCTGACTCTGCTTCTGCCTGATGTTCCTGTGCCTCATTGCCCGCCTGTGTACTGAACCTGGCCTGTGTCCCGTCTTTGCCTCTGCCTCACGACACGTTACCTGCTCTGCCCGACTGCTGATGAACGCTTGGCTTACGTCCCGGCTACGCTTCCAGCTACTGATTTAGCGTCACGGAGCTCCTGTCTTTAGTTCCGGCCCAGCGCTCTCAAGTCACCTGGTTCCTGCCAAAGTACAGCCAGAGTCATCCGCCACATCGGCCCTCGTGCCACTCTGTGTCCTCCACTCCCTGTCATCACTACCAGGGGTGTTGGACAGGAGGTGCAAGAGAAGCCCCCTCTACAGCTCGATCTCCACCAGGTACATGACAGCAGACCTGGAGAACAAGGTGAATTACCTTGAGAACCGCCCCTGCCAGAACAACCTGCGGTTAGTGGGTCTCCCTGAACGGGTGGAGGGGTCTGACCCCGTGGCTTTCATGGAAAGCTGGCTGGAGCAGGAGTTCAGCCGTTACCAATTATCCGCATGTTTCGTGATTGAACAGGCCGACAGGGTTCCTGGTCGGCCTCTCCCAGCAGGAAATCCTCCCCGCAACATAGTGATCCGTCTGCTGAATTACAGGGACCGGGACTCCATGCTCTGTCCCGCCCATCTGAAAGGGAGCCTTAAAATCAACAATGCGGTGGTCTCACTATTTCCAGATTACTCCGTGGCTGTTCGTAACCAGAGAGCTCAATTTCAGCAAATCAAGCAGAAGCTGCGGGAGAATTCCGTTCAATATGCCACGTTGTTTCTTTCTACCCTTCGGGTGGTCCATCCGGCAAAAACTCACTTTTTTCTATCTCCTAAGAATGCCCAGATGTGGTGGAAATCACTGCCAAGGCTTCCCTAGCTCCCCACCTAAGGGGAGATGTATTTAACCTATCTGCCTCTATATCTTTTCCCAGGAACTGTGGAACTTACAGCAACTCTTCTAATGTGTGGCTTGGTTAACCAATATGTCTCTCATGCAGGAGAGTCCCAGGCCCTCCTCCGCTAAGTTGGCACGAGCTGCTATGGGGGATAAAATGTTCAACCCTCATGTCCCCTTTTTTTTTTAACACTGACTTTTTGTTGTTCTTTCTTTTTGGTTTATGGGAACAGGCCATGAGCCCCACACATGGTACAAGTTTAGGGTCTAGGCCCCCTCTGTTTTTCAGGAGTTGGGCAGGGTTGTTGTTACCTTTTGGTAACATTTCCTTTCATGTATATATTTTTTTTGTTGTGTGTATGAAGTATGGATGGATGGATGAGTGTGCACCGGAAATGTCTTGGCCTACTATGCTGGGGCTCGTGACCGGAGTCTAAGTGGTCTTGCCCTTCCTCCCTTTCCATACCCCATTAATGCCTCTACTATACTATGGCTGAATTAACTGTTTGCTCTTGTAATGTCCATGGTCTGAACTCAAAGTTCAAAAGTGCTTTTATTTTTGATCGGATCAAACATCTAAAACTACATATCCTATGTTTACGAGAAACTCATCTTATGGGTTCCAAACTTTTAGCCATAAAAAAAAAAAACAATGGGTCTTCCATAACTACCACTCCACATACTCCAGTTATGCCCAAGGGGTGGCGATCCTGATCCGTAAAGGGCTGCCCTTTTCTTGTTATCAGGTACTCATGGGCCAATTTATCATCCTACACACTACTATATATGGGGTTCCTATGTTGCTGGTCTCAGTCTATGTCCCTCCTTCAGTCATGGCTGCAGGGTTTACTGCTGAGTATGAAGCTCTCCTCCCGCCACTTTGCCCTACGCTCCTTGTAGGAGATTTTAACTCAGTACTACAACCAACTCTGGATAGGTTGAAGCCTTCATTGTCTGAATCTAAGTTGTTCCTCAAGTGGCGTGAAACTTATGGATATGTAGATCTCTGGCATCTGTGTGCTAGTCCGCAGGACTTTTAAAATGAGCGGACTTGCTGTCACACCGTCGTAAAGTCCGTTCATTTAGAACGTGACTCCAGGTAGAAGGGACTAGCGAAGGAAGTTAATGCCGCCGCCTCGATCGGCGACATTGACACCTCGCTAGCCCCGTCACCTGGTATGGATTTAAAGGGGAATCCCTACGCCAAAAAAAAAAAACGGTGTGGGGTTCCCCCCAAATCCATATCAGACCCTTATCCGAGCATGCAGACCAGCCGGTCAGGAAAGGGGGTGGGGACGAGCGAGCGCCCCCCCTCCTGAGCTATACCAGGCCGTGTGCCTTCAACATGGGGGGTGCCCTGGGGAAAGGGGGGCGCTGCGGCCCCCCCAACCCTAAGCACCTTTTCCCCATGTTGATGAGGTTAAGGGCCTTTTCCCGACAACCCTGGCCGTTGGTTGTCGGGGTCTGCGAGCGGGGGGCTTATCGGAATCCGGGAGCCCTCTTTAATAAGGGGGCCCCCAGATACCGGCCCCCCACCCTATGTGAAGGAGTATGGGGTACGATGTACCCCTACCCATTCACCTAAGGAAAAAAGTGTAAATAAAAAAAACCCACAATTTTTTAAAATACTTTATTGCACAGCTCCGGGGGTCTTCTTCCGTCTTGGGGGGGTCTTCTCGCCGGACTCCTCCGCTATCTTCTGCTAGCTCTTTTACTAGCGGAGGAGCCCGGCTTTCTCCTTCGTCGCTGCCGCCGTCTGGGGGTCTTCTTCCAACTCCGGGGGTCTTGTCCCGCTCTTCTGTTCTTCTTGCCGGGCCTCCGCTTTCTTCTTCCAGCTCTTTTACTAGCGGTGGCCCGAGCTTCTGTCGCCGTCGCTGTCGCCTTCTGCTTCTGCTTCTTGTTCTTCTGCTTCTTGTTCTTCTTTCTTCTTCCGATGTTGAGGCTCATAACGCATTGCAACTACATATGGTTGATGTAATGAAAAAACAGCACCTGCATCTTTCCAAGCACATCTACGAGCAGGGGGGGGGGGGGGGCCTTCCTTGCCCACACTGACTTTTAAGACAGCTCAATCCCTGCCATGCAATTTACTGAAGGGTCTGTTGCATCCGATCCTTTGATTATCAACCAGGAGTTTGCATCCTATTACAGTGAACTCTATAATGATCAGGTAATCCCTCCAGAGACCTGGATTACTGTATTTTTCTCCTCCATTGGTTTCCTTGTACTTAGTGACTCTCAAAGACTCCTCCTGGAACAGCCCTTAACGATAGAGGAAGTGGAGACGGCTATTCGCTCTCTACCTTCCTCCGAACTTCCTGGCTTAGATGGTCTCCTCTCTGAGTGGTACCAGGCATATTGGCCCCTAAACTTCTTGCCACCTTCCGTGCATCCCTGGATATGGGTAGGCTTCCTGACTCGATGAATGATATGCTTATTGTGGGTATACCTAAGTCTGGTAAAGATAAACTATTCTCCCGCTCTACAAGACTCTGGTCCGGCCGCACCTAGAGTATGCTGTCCCGTTCTGGGCACCAGTCCTCAGGAAGGATGTACTGGAAATGGAGCGAGTACAAAGAAGGGCAACAAAGCTAATAAAGGGTCTGGAGGATATTAGTTATGAGAAAAGGTTGCGAGCACTGAACTTATTCTCTCTGGAGAAGAGACGCTTGAGAGGGGATATGATTTCAATTTACAAATACCGTACTGGTGACCCCACAATAGGGATAAAACTTTTTTGCGGAAGGGAGTTTAACAAGACACGTGGCCACTCATTAAAATTAGAAGAAAAGAGGTTTAACCTTAAACATACAGGGATATATAAGGTAGTACTGACATATAATCACACACATAGGTTGGACTGGATGGACTTGTGTCGTTTTTTGACCTCACCTACTATGTAACTATGTGGGTCCTACCGACCCATCTCCCTTCTAAATAATGATGCAAAAATATTAGCACTACGCTTGCAGAAGGTTTTTGTGACAGGAGTGACTTTGGGTCGGGAGTTTGTGAAACTCAGCTTGCCCTGGAGAGTTCTGGAGGCTCCTTGTCCAGCTTCCCCAGACCCTCTTATGTGTAAATAACCCTGTGTCTCTAGGGCACAGGGTGAATGAGAACCCCACTATAATCTGTGCTAGTCAGATTCAATGCTGTATATATGTATATATAATGTGTGCTGTCTCATGCTGTTGGTTTTTACCCTACACTGGTGTTGTCTGGTGACTGGGTGGGCTAAAGGGTCTTGGATTGTGTGGTACCGGACAGAGGAAGCATTTACGGCAGACATCTTGAGTACGGGGACCGTCACAATTGGCTAGCAGCGGTGGGATCGTGCTTCCTTGTCGTGAACACATCCAAACCATCACCTGGATCCAAGGTCCGGATAGCAGGAGAGGAGAGGTACAGATACGTCATCATGGAAGAGGAATTCCAAAGGAGGTTGCGAGAGATGCGGATACAGCACAGAGCACAGAGGATCAGTATCGGTGCAGGTCCTGCTGGGGTGGTATGATTCTGTCCGCCTACAACTCTGATAGGAAGCGCTAGCCTGTGAGCAGCGACACCAGGGAAAAGTTCTCCCCTCCATCCATGTAAGGTACTGGTCGCGGTATGAAGTACGAATGCTGTTATTGGGGGAACAACCGAAGCAGGAGTGGACAGCCGAGTTAAGCAGAAATTCGGTTGGACGAGAGCTACAGAGCCCTCCGGTGGTATGTAGCCCAAGTGTGCCCGTGGACAGCGGATGACAGCCCCATGGAAGGCTTTGACTACGATGGCCTGGGATTGTTGTACTGGAGGTTGTCCGAGGACCCTGACTTTGGGAGTGATCTAGAGTGGCGTTTGGAGGAAATAATGGAGCACAGAGAGTAAAGATTGAACGTCTCGAAAGTGCTCTGGGCACAGGAAGATTTGGAGTTCCTGGCCGCTCAGGAATGGGAGCTGGAAATCGCCTACAGACAGCTGCTAGACTCTGCTCAGCAGCAGGGTGGGGCTCCCTTTGCCTAGGACTATCAGGAAATACCAGCAGACAGCTCCTAAATCCTGGCTGAAGAGTCGGCAATGCGGCATAGTAACAGAGTGCTTTGCCCACCTGCCCCCGCAGCTATGGATGCAGAGGTCTTATGGCGGATGCAGCAAGTGCTGACTGACCTTGACAAACCTGATACTGCACAAGACAAGGTTGGATGGAGGAATGTGCCTGTCCAGCAGCATGCCAGAGAATCGGCAGTGAAAAATCTGGAGATTGCCATCCCCAAAGCTGAAGTGCTGACAACAGGGCAGAGCTCTGCTAACCTCTGGCCAGCACCGATAGCATCTTCTGGGTTCCACGGACAGATGGTGAACCTCTATTCCCAGACAAAAGGTGCAGAGACAGGGGATTTAATAGACTTTTCTGCTGAGGAAGAACAACCTGGTGAGCCTCCAGCAGAAAAGCTGGTATCAGGGCCAAACTTCACTGAGCTTTGCCCTGCACCAACAGCAGCATCTGTGGAGTTACAAGAGACTCCTCCAGCTGAAGCGCTGGACACTGTACAGAGGGTCCAAGACCTCTGCCCCACACATGCAGCAGTTCCGGATGCCCAGGGTGAGAAGGAGATGGTCACTCCCCAACAAGGATTCATGCACCTGGAAGACAGTGATAGAGAAATGTCATCCCAGCAGCCAGATGACAGAACAGAAAAGGAAGCAGCTGGCTCACCTCCCCAATGGCAGCTACACCATTTAGGAGTGGAGGAAGCCAGCCTCCTGCCACAACCGTTACCCAGAGCGGAGGATGTGGAGTCCCCAGCAGAAGTGCTGGCAACAGGGCAGAGTGCTATCAACATCTGCCCAGCACCGGCAACTGTGGAGTTACAAGTGACTCCTCCAAAAGTGCTGGCCACCGGACAGAGGATCCAAGACCTCTGCCCCACACCTGCAGTAGTTCTAGGGGCCCATGGTGAGAAGGTGACGGTCACTCCCCAACAGTTAGCCGGAGTGGATGATGTGGGGTCCTCAGCTGAAGTGCTAACAGGGCAGGATGCTACTGGCCCCTACACACAACTGCAGCTTGAGCTGATATCGGGGGATGGGACTGCAGTCCCCACTTGTATACTCCAGGGATGCTGGGCGGTCGGCCCAAATCCCCAACAGCATGATGGCGTGATCCCACTCACCCTGTCTTCTCTCCAGCGGCTGAAACGACACCAGGGAGAAGGGCCAGTCCAGGCCTCTCCCCAGCGGTGGGCATGTTCTCTGAGAGAGGCAGAGGTTGGCTGGATAAGTAATGCTATGTTTGGGACAATATATTTGGGGTACTGTGTGGATACTGGCATTGGGAGACTGGAACTACTGACTAACTTCGGAGTCAACCCGTCTGGGGTCTCCTCTTGTGTTAGTCTCCTGCCGAAAGGGGAGATGTGTGACAGGAGTGACTTTGGGTTGGAGGTTTGTGGAACTCAGCTTGCCCTGGAGAGTTCTGGAGGCTCCTTGTCCAGCTTCCCCGGACCCTCTTATGTGTAAATCACCCTGTGTCTCTAGGGCACAGGGTGAATGAGAACCCCACTATAATCTGTGCTAGTGAGATTTAATGCTGTATATATGTATATATAATGTGTGCTGTCCCATGCTGTTGGTTTTTACCCTACACTGGTGTTGTCTGGTGACTGGGTGGGCTAAAGGGTCTTGGATTGTGTGGTACCGGACAGAGGAAGCATTTACGGCGGACATCTTGAGTACGTGGTCCGTCACAGTTATCCTGTCACTTATCACTTCGGGTCCGGGTTTATGGCAGTAACTTTTGCAACATCTGGAGGCTGTATCTACACCCATAAGGCATTCATAGATAAACGCTGTGGTCTAGTACTTTCTTTAGATATACTGAAGGCATTCGACATTGTTCGGTGGTCCTTTTTATGGGAAACTATGTCTCAGATGGGCTTTGGTCCACAGTATGTGAATCGTGTGTGCTTGCTATATGCGGATTCAAAGGCTAGAGTTTGTACTAATACAGATGTCTCCTTACCTTTTTCGCTAAAGAGAGGTACCCGGCAGGGGTGCCCCCTCTCTCCACTTCTGTTCGCTCTCGCCATTGAGCCTTTTGCGTTGACGGTGCGTCAGATGATGGAAATTGTGGGGATCTGCTATGGTCTGCTGGAGGAGAAGATTTCTCTGTATGTGGACGATGCTCTCATATACCTTGATGGCAAGGAAGGCTTTTTCAACAAGTTATTGCAGGTGGTGGAGGAGTTTGGTGAGGTGTCTGGTCTGAGGGTCGGCTGGGAGAAATCCATAGCTTTTCCTATTGGTCCCTCTTTTCCCATGGACTATCTAGAGAACTCTGGCTTACATACCTCCCACACTTTCAAATACTTAGGGGTTTATGTACACAATGACATTTCTAATTATGAGGTGCTTAATATTGCCCCAATCGTCAGCTAGATGATGGATAAGCTTTGCACATGGTCAACACTGCCATTGAACCTCATAGGTCGTATTAATATCTTTAAAATAATTTTTTTACCAAAATTTCTTTACTGTTTTCAAGCAGCCCCTGTCTTTTTCCCCAAAAAGCTTTTCTTGACCATTGACTCTGCCCTCTCGTCTTTCCTATAGAATAATACCCATCCTTGGATTGCGAAATCATCTCTGCAGGCATTTACATCCTCAGGTGATCTTGCGTGCCCGAATTTTTGTAATTATTTCATTGCATCTTAACTTACATATATCTATGACTGGGGTGACAGAACGAGGCTCTGACACTATGGAAAGGGATGGAATATGGACACACAGTTTGCATGTCAGGTGACTGCAAGGCTACAGAGCAGTTATTTTGAGAGGAGAAATCTGCTCTGGCAGCTTTCTCCGGGTTTTGCTAGTTCTGGATGGGACTCTGTAGTTTGTAGATCCCTAAGAGTTTTGGATGGGATGGGATCTCCAACCCTGTGTCTGGGTCTTGTGGATAGCCAGCAGGTTGTGTGCCCAGGGGCACACAGCCCATATAACGAGGGACTGGTGAGAGCAGTGGGGGAAGGAAGGTGGAGTGTGAGCAGCTTGCGACTGCTGTATGAAGACAGATCTGTGTCTGGAAAGCTGTCTGCCCTGTGGGAGACTGTAGCCCGTGTTAGGGGGATTCTTTGCCTAGGGACTAGGAAAGGCTCGCCAGCCTTGACAGTCAAGAAGACTACGGAAGCCAGTGAGTCCTGGGGGCTGGAAAGAATCAAGTCTGTTGAGAGCAAGCAGAGGAACTGCTGACAAGAGAGAGCCAGGTGGCTCAGTATGTTTTTCATTTAAGTGCTAAATGAAGTATGAACCCCTGCGTGAGAACCCTGAATGGACCTTTTACTTTTGTTTTTCCGTTTAATAAACGTGGGCTACCAGGCCCTTAACTATAATGCCTGTCTGATGTGGACTTAAAGCACAAAAAACACATCTACACTTGAGCTAAACAACCCCCAATATCACACTGGTTACGTGTTGACTTTAGGACCCCCTTGACAGTTCTTCTATTAACCTCTTTTGATTCCACCACCTCCCTTAAAGATGAGTTACATAAAGTACAGAGATCCAGGTGCTACCGTTACTCCCCCATATAAGTAGGCTTCCTGGGTGGAAAGAAGGGGAAAGTATACTTGGGATATCAGATCAGGGACCATCGCCACATACTCCCATATGGAACAACCCCAACCTCCCTAAGCTCTGTGGAAACCTGGACTCTACTTGCTGGGCTCGTTTTGAGGTCACTCATCTCTCGCATTTAGTCCATGGTAACAACTTTGTGACTTTCCAGAGTCTATGGCGGGAACGGAGCACAGATAACAAATTATCTTTAAATATCTGTTACTCCGGCACGCCATCCGTACACAATTTGGGACATTGACTGTAGAACTAACGGAGACCCCTATGGAAGATTTGCTCTCCTATCCCAAACTTACCAAATTAGTGACAACATTCTATAGCAGACTATTACTGAGGGGGGCCGACCCATTTCATAACTCACAAGGTAAATGGTTAGTGTTATTACCTGAGCTCCACTGAGATTTGCTTTCAAGATATTATTAGTACTGCTGATTGATTTATCCAATTAAAATTTATACACCACCTACATTACACTCCAGCCAAACTGTCCCGCATAGGATTGAGGATCACTGCTGCTTGCTCCAGATGTAATTCAGCTGATGCAAACTTACTTCATGTGTTCTGGAGCTGCCCGGGGCTGGCCTCTTACTGGAGGGATCTGTTCCGGTTTTTTTTCGAGAACCAACCAATGCTTCCTATACCCTGGACTTCAGAGGTTGGACTCTTAGGTATACTAAACGATTTTGTACACAGAACCCATGCTCAAATCCTACTCCACACAGTTCTGTATTATGCATGAAAAGTTATACTATTGCACTGGAAGGATGTAAACTCCCCAATGACCCAAACACTTTATCGCATTATTAATGGGGAACTCCCCAACCTTAAACTAATATACAAAAGTAGAGCTTGTAATAAAAAAAATCACTAAAATATGTCAGCCATGGCTGGATGTCTCTAATTCATTTTGGGGCACAGTATTGTCATCCCAGACGACCTAATTAAGCTTGATCTACAGTGAGTTGTACCCTAACACTCCAAGAGGTAATTGAATAGTCAAATTGGAAGTGGCTTCATATAATATTACTCTTTTGTCTTTTTGTAAATTAAGAGTGAGGTGGGATGAGACCAATGTACGTTCAACATGCATAAGTGTGTATGTGTGTGACTGCTGTTGTTTTATTATAGGTACCTTACCTGCTGCATTCTGATTCCTAGATCACCTCCCCTTATATAGGAAAAAGGAAAAAAAAAATTCCAAGGAATTGGGATTATGATTGTGATTGTTATTTTATGTCATTGCTTTCAATGGGTCACCAAGACCCACAAGGATGTACTTGTTTTTCTGTAATACATAACTGGTGCCTTGTTAGCCCCTTTTTACTTTACTGTATTGTTACTCTTATGTTTACATGTAAAACTCATAAACACCTTTCAAAAAAATAAAATAGACGCAAACTGTGGTGAACCACAAAGTTTGTTTACTGGCAGACTTTCCACCATCAACAAATAGTAATAGGGTAACCCAGTATTCAGAAATGACAAAACTCTGATTTATAACAGTATAGCACAAAGCTACGTGTGAATTTCAAATCGCACAGTAAAACAACTTAAATGGCTCTAATGTGGCCTATGTGCTCAGGCATGAAGGAAAGCAGGACTGGCTGTTGATGGTCAGTCTATTTACCTCAAATCCTGAAATCACTGGCCCAGGCAGTAAACATGTAATGCAAACAGGCAACAATATGAATTATCTCACAATGGAAATGTCTGGTATCTTCAGATAGCTCTGGTGCACTTAGTGGACTGTTTGGCAAGATGAGCAAAGTCTATTTAAAGATATCCTGGCAGGCAAGAGTGATTTACAGTATGCTGGCAGTATCCTGGTATGCAAGATGCGTACTATGACTGCTCAGCAGAGTGTAAGTGCAAAACAGGATCTACAGGTGTAGGCACAGATAAAGCAATGTTGTCTCCATGCAGTGCCTTTATGGTGGGCAAGTGCCCGCTCACCACAAGCGCCCGTTCGCCAATCCTGCGACCAAGGCCCAAAAGGAGATGTCCTAATAGGTACAGTGCCTTGCAAAATATTCACCCACCTTGGCATTTTTCGGGTTTTGTTGCCTCACAACCTGGAATTAACATGGATTGTTTGAGGATTTGCATCATTTAATTTACAGAACATGCCCAAAACTTTGAAGTTTTTTTTTTTTTTTTTATTGTGAAGCAAACAACAAATGTGCATAACTATTTACCCCCCTAAAGTCAATACTTTGTAGAGCCACCTTTTGTGGTTATCACAGCTCCAAGTCGCTTTGGATAAGTCTCTATGAACTTGCCACATCTTACCACTGGGATTTTTGCCCATTCCTCCTTGCAAAACTGTGTCAGCTCCTTCAAGTTGGATGGTTTGCGCTTGTGAACAGCAATCTTTAAGTCTGACCACAGATTTTCTATTGGATTGAGGTCTGGGCTTTGACTAGGCCATTCCAACACATTTACATGCTTCCCCTTAAACTACTCAAGTGTTGCTTTAGCAGTGTGTTTGGGGTCATTGTTCTGCTGGAAGGTGAACCTCCGTCCTAGCCTCAAATCACACACAGAGTGGTACAGGTTTTGCTCAAGAATATTCCTGTATTAAGCACCATCCATATCTCCCTCAACTCTGACCAGTTTCCCAGACTGCTGAAAAACATCCCCACAGCATGATGCTGCCACCACCATGTTTCACTGTGTGGATGGTGTTCTTTGGGTAATGTGATGTGTTGGGTTTGCGCCAGACATAGTATTTTCTTTGATAGCCAAAAAGTAAAATTTTAGTATCATCAGACCAGAGCACCTTCCTCCATACATTTTGGGAGTCTCCCACATGCCTTTTCACAAACTCAAAACGTGCCATTTTGTTTTTTGCTGAAAGTAATGACTTTCTTCTGGCCACTCTGCCATAAAGCCCAACTTTAGGGAGCGTACGGCTTATTGTCGTCCTATGTATAGATACTCCAGTCTCTGCTGTGGAATTCTGCAGCTCCTCCAGGTTACCTTAGGTCTCTGTGCTGCCTCTCTGATTAATGCCCTTCTTGCCCGGTCCATGAGTTTTGGTGTGCGGCCATCTCTTGGCAGGTTTGCTGTTGTGCCATGTTCTTTCCATTTGGTTATGATAGATTTGATGGTGCTCCTAGGGCTCATCAAAGATTTGGATATTTTTTTTATAACTTAACCCTGACTTGTACTTCTCAACAACATTTTCCCTTACTTGTTTGGAAAGTTTCTTGGTCTTCATTTTGGTTAGTGGTGCCTCTTGCTTAGGTGTTGCAGCCTCTGGGGCCTTTCAAAAAGGTGTGTATATGTAATGACAGATCATGTGACACTTAGATTGCACACAGGTGAACATCATTTCACTAAATATGTGACTTCTGAAGGTAATTGCACCAGAGCTTTTCTTGGGCTTCATAACAAAGGGGGTGAATACATACGCACATGCCAATTACCAGTTTTTAATTTCTGAAAAATAGTTTTATGTATATATTTTTCTAATTTTACTTCACCGACTTAGACTATTGTGTTCTGATCCATCACATATAATTCAGATTAAAAAAACATTGAACTAAAGGCTGAAATGTAACAAAATAGGTAAAAAGCCGGGGGGGGGGGTGAATACTTTTGCAAGGCACTGTAGGTTCTTCAAGTGGCCCAACTGGCTACCTCGCAAACCGGAACACCTCACACCTTTGGGAACGCCTGGAGATGCTCCTGGGGTCCCTCTCCAGTGGGATGTCAGCCACCAACCGTCTCTTGGAGCTGTGGCAGGACCATCACATCAACTGAGAAGCGTCAGCCCCCTCACTCCTGTTCAGTCTTCTCCTCGCCTCATGGTGAGATGATTGGCTCCCAGGCAGCCTTGTGGTTTCCAAAGCCTCTCCCAGTCCCCAGGCATGCTGGGCTGTGTAGTTTCTGCCCCAGGCATTAGAATGGGACTGCCTGTGCTGGGAAAATATGTCCCAGGATCCCTTGCTGCAGCAGCTCTGCCCATTGATGGACAAAGAAATTATTCAGGTGCAAGGAATGCATGCAGACAATAATTCAGGTTATTACACAGCAGATGTAGCTGTAATACTGTAGTCTTTTTGGCCTTCTGATGCAGGCAGTATAATAATAGGGGCATGTATGTGAGGCACTGGAGGCTGCTGTTCTCAGAGTTGTGCCAGCTCTGTAAAGAAGACAAGAAGGGAAGAAAAAGGGGAAGCTCCACTTAAGTGCAGCAACACAATGAAAGATTTATTTCCAACGTTTCAAAGCACTTACAGGATAGAATTCATAAAAATGCTTATCGCATTAGTGGGGTATCCACCACTGTCCTCTGTCCTGCAGTCGCCGCTGGGGTCTGGTCCACTGTAGATGGATGAATGGACGCTCTGTGGATGACAGAAAGTCCACGCCGACCAGCGTGAGGTGCTCTGGTGGACTTGATGTCACCAGGAGAGGAAAGGAGAGGCTGGACAATTCAGAAGGCATGGGGTGGTAGTGCAGCCTGCTGTTATATGTAGGGGGAGGAGTGTAAAGCAGCAGTCGTGGAACTATGACCAGCGCTTAGAACAGTAGATGACAAATTCAGTTGAACAATTGAAGAATTCTCTGATTTTACTGTATATGTCTTTCCTTTGACTGTGAAGTCATTTTAACCATGCTGAATGAATTTAGATGTAAGACAGAGTTTCTTTTTACATTGATACATTCTGATCAATGGTATTTGGATGGTGGGGTTCATATCCAGTGATTTCTTGGTAATATTGCTGGGAGCCACCTTGCTTTTAATGTTCCTAGCCCTACAATATGATATTGGGTTGTAAAAAAGGGTCCTCAAGAAGGATCGACCAATGTTTGCTGAAGATGTTCTCCATCTTCTTGAAACAGGCATGAAACTGTGTCATGAAACGGGTGGGTTGTATACAGGTGGAGGAACCCATGGCCTTACGCGGGGGATGGTTTGAGTAATGTTGAAAAGCTTAGTCTACCAGTGGGGTGGGGTACCCCTTGTCAGAATTTTTTTTAGCGAACAGTTTCCCATGGGAGGTGTAGTCAGTATCCCTTGTGCAGTTGTTACGGAGCCAACAAAATTGGCAGAGGGGGATATTACTGACCCACCTTGGATGATGACAGCTCTGGAAATGAAGGAAAGAGTTGCCAGCTGTTAGCTTGATGTAATTTTTGGCATAAATCGTATTTCTGTCATGAACTGCCCAGCCTCTCCTTTCCTCTCCTGGTGATGTCACGTCTGCCGGAGAGTCCAGCGCTGGTCGGCGTGGACTTCCTGTTATCTACAGAGCCTCCATTCCTCCTTCATTCATACAGTGGACCAGACCCCAGCAGTGCCTGCAGGACAGAGGACAGTGGCGGATAACCCACTAATACGATAAGTGTTTTTATGAGTTTTAACCTGTAAGTGCTTTTAACCGCTGGCAATAAATCTTTCATTGTGATGCTACACTTAGGTGGCCCTTCCCCTTTTCCTTCCCTTCCTGTAAAGTGATAGGTTCTCTCCTCCTGCCAATGAGGAAGCAGAACGGACGGCCGAGTCCCTGTGATTGCAGTTGGCTCACTGCACAGTCTGAGGAGAATTCCCTGAAGCTGCTGACAGGCTCGCTCTCACTCCCAGCGAGCCTGTCTGTGTCTAAATCCCAATTGTGGGAGGTGCGTGGGGCCATGGGTAGCAGAGCAGCACCGCTACACACTCCTCCCCACCAAAGAACCTTTCGTCCTCCAAAGGAAGTGGCAGTCTATGACCTGGTACATGCTTTTTGTCCTACATTAAGAGGGAAACAGGTTAATGTTCACAACAGACAATTTACATTTGCATAAGAACCTGGCAGAGGAACCTCCCACCAACCATCATAGGAAGTAAGGTTGTCCTGTCTACAGGCCACCTTGATTGGAATGGCCCAGCTAGATGTGCCAGGGGGTGAGTTAGGGTTGCCCTCCACCAAATCAAGCGCTTCAAGAGTCCTTTTAGAAGTGAGAACCTTTTAGAAGGTTAGTCTCATGAGTGGGTGAATAACCCTTTGCTCTCTTTGTTCTCTAGGCTCCGGTGTTATAGGCTCACTAGCCTCTTCCTCACTTACAGCCATCTCTTCCTCCTGCACATCTGCTTCAGTTTCCTGCACATCAGCTTCAGCTTCCCGCACATCTGCTTCAGCTTCCTCTTCAACAAAGGATTGAAAGGCCTCTGGATCTGCTGACGGCAGGGAAGATTGAGAGTCTTCCAGGGGTTGGCTCTGAGGCACAAATTCAGGAGCCTCCGGCCTGAGAATCCCAGTGTCTTTCACCTTGGGAAGAGAAGAAGGAAGGGTGGCAGGCCCTGGCATTTGAGATGGCCACAGCCAATCTATTCCCATCTCTTCATCCTCACTGTTTTCATCTTCTACATCAAGGGGTACAGGCTGAGATCTAGTCACTGGTCGTTATCTCTGGGAGGCCGTAGGTGTGGACAGTGAATCTGGCTATGGTGGCACATGAACTGCTTCTGACAGGGGCAAAAGATGATGGCGATGCCAAGTCTTCAGCAGGATCATGCTGCCCTCTGGCCAAATCTAGTACACTGGTAGCCCTGGCAGCTGCTTATAGACAACATAGGACTAAGACTTCTAGCAATCAGCCAGCTTATGCTTCCCAGGGAAACCCAAGAACTTCAGCAGCACTCTGTCACCAGGTTGCAAGCCCTGCACTCATACCCTGAGGTCAAAGTTCCTCTTGTTTCGCTGTCCTTGGGCATCTGGACCTTCTTATAGGCAGTTCTCACACTCCTCCTAAGTCGATCCCCATAACCTCTCTGAGATGTTATTGAGGTGAGGTCTAGGGACGTGCCAAAGGCCAAGTCAACTGGCAGCCTGTCAGAAACCATGAAATCAGGCCGAGACAGAAGTACAGTTAAATCACACTTGTTTAATAAAATTAAAAAGAACAGGTAGGTACGATGCCAGGCGGGTGTGGAGAGGCGACTCGTTGCACATCTTGCGGAATGCATGCGTTCCTTGATCATCCGATCGAGGGTGAAAACTGCTGTGCAAAATGTAAGCACATTTTTTAACTGGAAGCCCAGGTCCTGAATCTGGGGAAGCAACTGTCAGCACTGAGAAGTCCCTCCATACTAAAGGAGAGCCAGGAACGTACACGGCAGGTGCCGGCAGGGGCCAGCATAGAGGCGGGTGTAGACAAAGAGGTGCAGGCACTAGGAAAGAGTAGATGGGTGACAGTCAGGAAGGGTAGAGGGGGAAGTGTCAGGGAGGCCGATCCAGGGCTGGAGCATCCCAATAAGTACACTCCATTGAGTGACATTGGTGAAACCAATCAGGGACCAGCACCGCTGGAGCTGAGGGACTCTCCTAGCTGCCAGGGGAAGAACTCCTCCAGTGAGAGTAGGGGGAAGTGAAGGCAAAGGAAAGACAGATTTTTGTGGTAGGGGACTCAATACTTAGAAGGACAGAGAGGCCAATTTGTAATAAAGACCTGAAGCTTCGAACTGGATATTGTCTACCGGGCGCTCAGGTTCGGCACATCATGGATCTTGTGGATAGATTACTGGGAGGGGCTGGGGAAGACCCGGCTGTTAAGGTGCACGTTGGCACCAATGACAAAGTCAGAGGCAGATGGAGTGTCCTAAAGAACGATTTTAGGGACTTGGAAGCTAAATTGAGAAAAAGGACCTCCAAGGTAGTATTCTCAGGAATACTACCGGTACATCGAGCCACACCAGAAAGGCAGAGGGAGATTAGGGAAGTAAACAAGTGGCTGAAGAGCTGGTGCAGTAAGGAGGGGTTTTGGTTCCTGGAGGACTGGGCTGAATTCTCAGTCGATAACCAGTACTATAGAAGGGATGGACTGCACCTAAATGAGGAGGGTGCAGATCAGCTGGGAATGAAGATGGCCAAAAAGGGGTTTTTAAACTAGGTGACGGGGGAAGGGTCCAGAGGTAGAGATAGTCAGCGCAGAACATATTCCAGAGGGTAGTATTAGGGGCATTAGTGATAGGTTGACCAAAGCACATAAACCCAAGGTAAGTATAGTAGCAAGTCCTAGTTGCAATCTTGGAACACCGAATAAGAGGATAACATGTGACCGGTCTAAACTACGTGGCATGTTCACCAATGCCAGGAGCCTGGCGGACAAGATGGGTGAACTATGGATACTGTTGTACGAGGAGGATTCGGATTTTGTGGGAATTTCAGAGACCTGGTTCAACAGCTCTCATGATTGGCTGGCAAACATTCAAGGGTATACCTTTTATCGCAAAGATAGAGAGGGTAAAAAAGGGGGAGGGGTATGCCTATATATCAAAAATAATGTACAAGTCAATGTGAGAGATGACATCCCTAAGGGAGCTAGGGAAGAGGTGGCATCCTTATGGATAGAGTGCAAAATTTGAGAGATACTGTGAGGAGAAAGGGCCTCTTTCCCATGGAGTCTCTAAATTATACGCAATGTTGACCTCCCCTCCAGAACACTTTAATACTGGGAGTATGCTATAGGCCCCCTAACATTGGATTAACAGCAAGGATGGGAAGTGTTATCATAATGGGGGATTTTAAATATCCAGACATAGATTGGGTGGAGGGAACAACGCATTAATCTAAGGCTCGCCAGTTCCTAAATGTCTTGCAGGACAATTTCATGGGTCAGATGGTAGACGCACCAACTAGAAATAATTCATTACTGGATCTACTGATTACCATCAATACAGACCTGATCACGGATGTGGAAATATGGGGAAATTTAACATCGATCACAGGTCAATTGGCTTTAGTATAAATCACACAAATAGGAAACATAAAGGGAATACAAAGACACTGAATTTCAAAAGAGCCAACTTCCCTAAACTACAAACCTTGCTAGAAAGCATAAATTGGGATAAACTCTTAGGAACAAAGAACCCGGAGGAGAGATGGGTTTGCTTTAAAAGCATATTAAATAAGGGCATTAGCCAATGCATCCCATTGGGTAATACATTTAAAAGAGTGAACAAAAGTCCTGGAGGGCTTAACTTCAATGTAAAAATGCATATAAAAGCAAAGGAGAAGGCCTTCAAAAAATACAAGGTTGAGGGATCATCTTCAGCATTCAGACTTTATAAAGAATGCAACAAGAAATGTAAGGGTGCAATAAGGACGGCTAAGATAGAACATGAAAGACACATAGCGGAGGATAGCAAAAAAAATCCAAGAAATGTTTTAAGTATGTAAATAGTAAAAAAGGGAGGACAGACCATATTGGCTCCATAAAGAATGAGGAAGGACATCTGGTTACAAAGGATGGGGAGATGGCGAAGGTATTGAATTTATTGTTCTCCTCAGTCTTCACGAGGGAATAAGGGGGCTTCAGTAACCAAAACTGCAGTGTTTGTCCTCATGACCCATCACAGGAAGCACCTCAATGGTTAACAGAGGACAGAATTTAAATTAGACTTTGGAAACTTAACATTAATAAACCACCGGGACCAGATGGCTTGCACCCAAGAGTACTTAGGGAACTCAGTCAAGTTATTGCCAGACCATTGTTCCTAATTTTTACTGACAGAAAAGCCAATGTAGCACCAATATTTAAAAAGGGCCCAAAATACATCCCTGGGAATTACAGACCAGTTAGCCTAACATCAATAGTATGTAAACTCTTGGGTGGGATGATAAGGGACTATATGCAAGATTTTAGTAATGAGAACGGTATCATGAGAAGTAATCAGCATGGATTGGAAACCTTGCGGAAACCTTGCAAAAAAAAAGAAGTCAGGGATCAATGTAGTGGAACAGCAAGCAGTATCTGGAGCCAGAAGGGATGTCAGCAAAGTGAGTCATGAACAAGATCGCAGGAGATTTCTGTGATGTTGACCAAGGTGAAAGCAGAGCTCCTCTGGATTGGACGGCTTAAGTAGGCAGGACTGACAAGCAGGATATCATCAACAGCTGAGTAACTGTGGAGAGATATGAGCTGGCAATTAGCCGACAGCTGAGCGGCCAGCTCAGAGAAGGAAGGGCTGAGCCCAGCCCTGACACAGCCGGGCCTCCCATCTGAACATCAGCCGATAGGAGGAGCAGCCTGTGGCATAATTTGTGGTGCTGTTGTAAGCATGCACAGTATCTGTGATATGCTTGCTCCAGGGCTGCTTCTGTTCTAAATTAAGAGTCTCAAGCATATCCAGGAAAGTTTACTTGAATCTCTCCGGTTTAGGGTCCCCCTGAGGGTGATATGGAGTGGTTCTAGACGTCTTGACGCCCAACAGGTCTAAAAGTCTCTTGATAAGGCTGCTCTCAAAGTCTCCCCCTTGATCAGAGTGGATCCATTGGGACAGACCATAGTGCACAAAGAATTTCTCCACTAAGATCTTGGCCACCATGGATGCCTGTGGATCCTTTGTGGGAAATGCCTACCAAGTGAAGTGAAAAAACAGTGATGAATCCCGTGCCTAATCAGAACAAATTACAAACAAGTAAATTGTAATAAATATTAATAAGCTGCTAACCCCAAAACGAAATGATATAATTACTAGCAAATTGTAAAAGAAATTGGTAGGGGGTGCTGAAGTGAATAATCATAAGTTGATAAATTAAATTAATAAAAATTTAAGTGAATAAAAAAACACACCAGCCTGCCTAGTTGGATTAACACTAAAACCGTTAATTAGTGAAAATAGCCATATAAAAACCCTAAAAACTGTGCAAACATATAACAATTTCCAAGTGATAACCGTGATATGACCTAAATTATACCACAATGCATCATAACATATGAAACACACAATACTGGTGCATAACCAAGTGCATAAAAAGTCCAAAAAATGATGAATCTTGTGAATAAATCTTCTATGCAGGAAAAAAGTAAGACACCTTCACCGCCTATGGATATCACCCAAAGTGCTAGGTGGATGGGTGTCAGCTTACCAGATGTAGTTGATCTAATTAATGAAAAAAGGTCAAGCAGGCTTTAGCAAGATACTGCTTGCTGCAATGGAGAAGACTGTGGACTGGAATTAATCCCTCACACCGTTAGGAGTTTGCGAGTGGAATATGAAACAAATGTAGAGGAAACCAAATAGTGTAATCTCGTTTAATAAAAGCAATATAAACAAACAATGCAAAGTGTCTGCTTACATAGATGGTGCCATCGCCTGGCACTGAGGCTGGAAGGCGTAGCAGGGTGTATGGATAGATGTCACACAGTGAAACTTCATCACTAGGTAGAACAGTGGGCTTGGTGATCAGCAGGGCCATCATCTCTATTAGCTGTGACACCTGAATCTTAAGAAGCTAGACCTCACAGTCGCCATCAGCTGCACTGGCCACTCTGACCCTGACAACAGATTCCAACCTCTGTTTCTTCTTTTTGTTCTCCTGCATTGCCTCCTCCTCCCGCACAATCTGGATCAAATCTGTATACTTCAAGATTCCCCCATCTTGCTGGGTTCTCAGCAGACTGGTGATGGGGTCCATAGAATGGGTACCCCTCAAGACTTGCTGTGCCTGGACCTCATCCACTTTCCAGGGATCCAAACCCTTCTTTAGCAAGATTTGGTACATGATCTTGTCCAGGCGCCTCATGTAGTTGGATAGCTTCTCTCCCTCGGCTTGGTAGGTATGCTCCAACTGGTACATGAGATCAATAGCATTCTCTATGCGGCCAAACACATCCTGCAGGATATTCAGGTAGTCCTGTCAACACAATCTTGCTTGCTGAGCTTCAGATTGCAGATGCTTCTGAAGCAGGCCCTCTTAGGCCCCTTTCACACGGACGCAGTCAGTTTAGGCACGTCAAAAACGTATCAGTTCTTATCCGTTGTCTCATCCGTTTTCATCCGTCATCTGTTCCGTTAATGTCCGTTTTCATCCGTCTTATGTTCCGTTAACATCCGCTTACATCCATAAATGCACACGTTTACGTCCGTTTTTTCATCCGTTTTTTGTATACGTTTTGTTCCGTTTATATGTGTGCCTGTGCCTTTAAGAGGTTGAGTTCACAGATAAACACAAAACGGATCTTAACGGTTCGGACGTTGACGGACAATGTCCGTCAACGTCAGTTAATATCCGTTTTGACGGATCTGGACGTAGACTTATACGTTTAAAAAAACGGATAAAAACGGAAGCGGAGGTTAACTGATGGTGATGGATGTTCATCCGTCTGCCCATAGGAATGCATTGTCGTCCGTCGACAGATGAAAGAAAAACGGATAGATGGTCCGTCCATGTGAAAGGGGCCTTAAACTCTCTGTGATTCTCTGATTCTTGTGGATCTCAGGAATGTCCCATTCATCCAGGGCATGTGTGGCCTGGTCCAGTCAAAGTTGTCCTCTCCTGTAGATATGGTTGTCTTCCAGAAAAGGCCCTGAGTTTCCGATACCCAGTTCCAGGGTGTGTTTGAGTGTCCTTCTGGCATGTTGACACAAAGTCTCCCAGGGCAGCAAAGAATTCTGGCCCAATAGTGGCCAGGGGTACTGTGAAAAGGACTTCTTCCTCTGTAGCCTTAGCTTGGCTGGAACTTGCTGGACATATAGTACCTCTCCCTGCTGCTAATGACTGTCCATGTCGATGGCTGCAAGAGTCACATGGGGCAGCAGCATCCAATGGGATAGCTTCCCCAATAACCCAGGAAACCATAGAGGAGCCCAGTTGCTCTTGACTTTCTCTACAACTTCAATGCCACTGCGGTCGAGTGACACCTGCAGTGGAGAAAATAGATTGCACCTGCCCAAAACCCTAACAAGCAGTAAGAAGAGTATTTATAAAATGTATGCAATAGACATAAGTCACAAAGCTAACATATCAGGATAAAGATCTTTATTTTAAAAGTGACAGTTATTTACAGCTCAGTCCAATGAGATCTGAAAATTACAGTCACATGGTTAAAGTAAAGCTTTGTGAATTGATCCCGTTGTATAAAAAAAAAAACTGTGAAATAGTTATTTTTTACTGCTGAATGAAAAGCAGCAATTGTGCACTTCAACCAGCAGGGGGCAGGCTAACACAAAACATTAATAGAGGCCATGGCTGCAGAGAAGAAAGTGATAATTGCCATTGACATTTGTGTCTGCATAGCCACCTAATTCACCACTGACTGTGCTCATGTTTGAAAAACAACAGAATTTCAGATAAATTCATAAAGTGTTCTTCACGAGTACTTTGGTCTTGCAGCACTGGGGTTCTTGGTTCAAATCCTGGCCAGGACACGGTCTGCATGGGGTTTGCATGTTCTTCCTGTGCTTATGTTAGTTTCTCCCAGGTACTTCAGTTTCCTTCAACACTCCAAAGACTTGCTGGTAAGTGAGTTTTCCTCTGTCTAAATTGGCCCTAGTCAGTGTGTGTGCATGTGAGATGGGGCTGGGACAAATATGATTGTACAGTATTTAAAATGTGCAGCATTTAAAATGTGTTAGCTCTATAAAAAAAATGCCTGTAATAAATATTCCAGTGTTTGGTAAACTCTGGGTAGGTAAATCCCCTAAGAGTTTATATATATATATATATATATTTTTTTTTTTTTTTCTATTATGGAGAATGTAAAAGAAAGAACTGTAACACACAAAGGTTGGGGGAACAGAGTCTGGAACCATTGTAGGGAGATCTCATACCTCCCAACTTTTGAACTTCAGAATGAGGGACACTAAGGCCCCTTTCACACTGGGGCGTTTTTTCATGCGGTGCAGCGCTAAAAATAGCGCCTGTTCACCGCATGAAAAAATCCTGCCCCTTTAACTCCAGTGTGAAAGCCGGCGGGCTTTCACACTGGAGCGGTGCGCTAGCAGGATGAAAAAAAAAAGTCCTGCTAGCAGCATCTTTGGAGCGGGATAGGAGCGGTGTGTTCACCGCTCCTATACCGCTCCTTCCCATTGAAAAGAATGGGAGACCGCCGTAAAACCGCGGCAATACCGCGGTTACCGCGGTAATACCGCGGCTACGGCGGCGCTCTGCGGGGGGTGTTTAACCCTTTTTCGGCCGCTCGCGGGGGGTAAAACCGCACCGCGAGCGGCCGAAAACCGCGGTGAAAACGACGGTAAAGCAGCGCTAAATATAGCGCTGCTTTACCGTCACCGCGGCTCACCGCCCCAGTGTGAAAGGGGCCTTATGGGAGGAAGCGACCGATGGCGTGCTACGTGCACTGCAGCAAAAAGAAAGATTCTCACTGATGCATACAAATCCCCAGCACAGCCGTTTAAAAAAATAAGAATAAAAAGATTCCATTACAAATGATTCTGCATAAACTATGGAAGTGTGTGTTACACAAAGTGTGGAAGGATTCAGGAGTGTGTTATGTACAGAGTGTAGGGCTCAGGAGAGTGCTAGATACAGAGTGCAGGGTTCTGGAGTGTGTTATGCACAGGGTTCTGGAGTTACATAAAGAGTGCAGGGTATTGGCGTGTGTTATGTACAGAGTGCAGGAGAGTGTTAGGCACAGTGCATGGTTCTGGAATGTGTTACATACATAGTGCAAGGGTTCAAGAGTGTTAGGTACAGAGTGCAGTCATCCATCCACATCTCACTATTGCCTTTCTCCTCAACTATAACCTCTGAACCCCCCCTCCTCCCTACACACACACATATAACACACACACACACCACACACACACATACACAACACACACATACACAACACACACACATAACACACACATAACACACACACATAACACACACACCACACATAATACACACATGCATAACACACACACATACATAACACACACACACATATAACACACACCACACCACACACACACATAACACACACACATACATAACACACACACACATAACACACACATACACAACCAGGGCCAGATTAAGAACATCATGGGCCTGGTGCTGAGGATTTTGGTGGGGCCTTTTATAAACAATAAATAAATAAATAAAAATGCAAACAATTTTTTTTATAACAAATTAAATTAAAGAGAGAGGGAGGATGAGAGAGAGAGAGAGAGAGAGAGGGGGTGAAAGAGGTGTGAGGGGTAAGGGAAAGAGGATGAGAGAGAAAGGGGGGTGAGAGAAAGAGGATGCACATGAGCATGCGTGGGAATAACATCAACGCAGCCCGGCCAAGGCAAGTGACCGAAGGCACAGATCCCAGAAGGAAGACCGGGTGAAGATGGAAGCTCCAGGGCCGGACTGATCACAGCACAGCACTGGGGGGCTCGGTTTGACAATTTAAGTGTACCCTAATGTGCTAATATGCTGTGTATACTTATTGTATTATATTGTGTTATACATTATGGCATAACCTACCTAAGGGCCTCTAAAAAATAGTAATGTTAGAAAAGTTTACTACCGCTTTGATATCATTGGAACCCAGGAGCCCCCTACTGACCCGCATAGTTGCCAACATTTAAAAAATATTTTCAGGGACACTTTTTTACAAGTGCTATATTTAGAGCAGCTGGCATCCCCTATGTTCATCTATACATCACAATAGTAATTACACAATTAAAAAAGTACTAATAATGGGGCAGAACAAATATGAGGACTGAGATTTCCTTTAGTTGAACTAACAAAAGTGTGCCCATTAGGATTTGGACATTGAGGATATTCAGTATAATTTTAAAGAACTGTTTTTGTGGGTAAGAGGCATAGAGGAGGAGAATGGATGGTATAAAAGTCGGAAGTATGTGCAGGTGAGGGAGAGGAATGTGGAGGGTTTAACAGTGGGCACTATGTACATGAGAGGAGTGCTGAGGGTATGACAGAAGGCACTATGTACAGGAGAGGAGTGTGAAGAGTATGACAGTGGGCACTATGTACAGGAGAGAAGTGTATGACAGCGGGCACTATGTACAGGAGAGGAGTGTGTAGGATATGACAGCGGGCGCTATGAATAGGAGAAAAGTGTGGAGGGTATGACAGTGGGCACTATGTATAGGAGAGAAGTGTGGAGAGTATGACAGTGGGCACTATGTATAGGAGAGGAGGATGAAGGAATCTGGGAAGGAAAAATGTAAAGGTTTGTAGAAGGATGTTTAGGGACTGTGTAGTGGTTAAGCGGGCCATACATGGATTGAAATTACACCAATTAAGCAGAGACCAGCTATAGTCGATCTATGTATGGGCTACCTGGTTTTACACAAGTCAACCTATTAACCGACTTGAGTACAACCAGCCTGTCAGGTTTCCCCCAAAACAATCAGTGCTGCCAGCTATAGTTGGCAACACTGATCATCGTATTCACTGGCAGAACACAATAACACTGCAGGAGTGATTCCCCCATCCACAGGTCAGCAGGTGAGAGGGTGTGTGGGGACAGGCTGGGGAGAGATACTAGTCAGTGGCTGGTTAGTATCAGAGCCAGATACACACAGGTTACATATGCCACGATCGTTAGAGTGAGAACAATAATTCTAGCACTAGACCTCCTCTGTAACTCTAAACATGTAACCTGTAAAAAAATTTAAAGCATCGCTTGGTACACAAAATAAATTGTGCCAACTTTAGTGTTTTTTTTTCTGAATGAAACAGTTTCTTTCCAAAAAAAAACGTTTGAAAAATTGCTGCGCAAATATCGTGTAACATAAAAAGTTGCAAAGACCACCATTTTATTCCATAGGGTGTCTGCTAAAACAATATATATAATGCTTGGGGGTTCTGAGTAATTTTCTATAAAAAAAAAATGATGATTTTTACATGTAGGAGAGAAGTGTCAGAATTGGCCTGGGTGGCAAGGGGTTAATTATCATAAGTAATATGCAAATAATTATTATAAGCCCTGTGAGTTCATCCTCTCAGTCTGCTGCAGCTGTCGATCATTTTTTTGAAATTTTTTTTTTTTTCAGGGGCAAATGGGCCTATCTTGAGAAAGGGGCCTGGAGCTGCAGCTCCAATAGCCCCTATGTTAATCCGGCCCTGCATACCGCCAGGGAGGTTAATAGAATACATCGCTCGCCGTGATTGGCAGAGGTTGGAACATCATCAGCCCGCGCCTCTCTGACTCTGAAAGCCAATCCGTGCAGGCTTTGTATTCATTAATAGAATACATCGCTTGCCGTGATTGGCTCAGCGTGGACATTCATGCGGACATCCATGCTGACATCCATATACCGGCGTATAAGATGATGACCCCCGATATTTGGGGGATTTTTTTAAGTATAAAAGGTCGTCTTATTAGCCGGCAAATACGGTACTCAAAAAAGCAACTGACACTATATTGCTAGGTGCAATGGTGCAAAATATAAAGAAAGGTGTAGCGCTAAAGACCTAACCGGTTTACCAAGATCTTCCCCTGACGATTTTATACTCTCCTCCCATGATTTGTTTTGTATCAGTTCTTGTTGTATGATTCTGAGCATGCAAGGATTGTTTGCTGCTCTGCACAGCGTTAATTTACTCAAAATGTTTTAAAATACCAATAAAAACTATAGAAACAAAGAAAATACTGGCAGACAATTTGCATTTTTCTGCACAAAAACTGCACATGGGATGCACTTGGACTTTCCAGCACGACAATGACCCTAAGCTCAAGGATAAGTAGACATTCCAGTGGTTACAGCAGAAAAAGATGAAGGTTCTGGAGTGGCCATTACAGTCTCTTGACCTTAATATCATTATCACCACTTTGGGGAGATCTCAAACGTGCGGTTCATGCAAGATGGCCAAAGACTTTGCATGACCTGGAGGCATTTTGCCAAGAGGCAGGGCCGTTTAACCACTTTCAGACCGGACCATTATGCAGCCTAAAGACCAGAGGACTTTTTACAATTTCGCACTGCACTGGTTTAACTGGTAATTACGCGGTCATGCAATGTTGTACCCAAACGAAATTTGCGTCCTTTTCTTCCCACAAATAGAGATTTCTTTTGATGGTATTTGATTGCCTCTGCGATTTTTATTTTTTGCGCTATAAACGGAAAAAGACCGAAAATTTTGAAAAAAAAATGATATTTTCTACTTTTTGTTATAAGAAAAATCCAATAAACTCAATTTTAGTCATACTTTTAAGCCAAAATGTATTCAGCCACATGTCTTTTGTAAAAAAAATGTCAATAAGCGTATATTTATTGGTTTGTGCAATGTCTACAAACTAGGGTACATTTTCTGGAATTTACGCAGCTTTTAGTTTACGACTGCCTATCTCATTTCCTGAGGTGCTAAAATGGCAGGGAAGTACAAACCCCCCCCCCCCAAATGACCCCATTTTGGAAAGTAGACACCCTAAGGAAATTGCTAAGAGGCATTTTGAGCCCATTGAATATTTTATTTTTTTGTCCCAAGTGATTGAATAATGACAAAAAAAAGAAAATGTTTACAAAAAGTTGTCACTAAATGATATATTTCTCACACATGCCATGGGCATATGTGGAATTACACCCCAAAATAAATTCTGCTGCTTCTTCTGAGTACGGGGATACCACATGTGTGGGACTTTTTGGGAGCCTATCCGTGTACAGGACCCCGAAATCCAAGCACCGCCTTCAGGATTTCTAAGGGCGTAAATTTTTGATTTCACTCCTCACTACCTATCACTACCTATCACAGTTTTGAAGGCCATAAAATGCCAAGATGGCACAAAACCCCCCCAAATGACCCCATTTTGGAAAGTAGACACCCCAAGCTATTTGCTGAGTGGCATGTTGAGTCCATGGAATATTTTATATTTTGCCACAAGTAGCGGGAAAAATTACAAACTTTTTTTTTTTTTGCCCAAAGTTGTCACTAAATTATATATTTCTCACACATGCCATGGGCATATGTGGAATTACACCCCAAAATAAATTCTGCTGCTTCTTCTGAGTACGGGGATACCACATGTGTGGGACTTTTTGGGAGCCTATCCGTGTACAGGACCCCGAAATCCAAGCACCGCCTTCAGGATTTCTAAGGGCGTAAATTTTTGATTTCACTCCTCACTACCTATCACTACCTATCACAGTTTTGAAGGCCATAAAATGCCAAGATGGCACAAAACCCCCCCAAATGACCCCATTTTGGAAAGTAGACACCCCAAGCTATTTGCTGAGTGGCATGTTGAGTCCATGGAATATTTTATATTTTGCCACAAGTAGCGGGAAAAATGACAAACTTTTTTTTTTTTTTTTGCCCAAAGTTGTCACTAAATGATATATTTCTCACACATGCCATGGGCATATGTGGAATTACACCCCAAAATAAATTCTGCTGCTTCTTCTGAGTACGGGGATACCACATGTGTGGGACTTTTTGGAGCCTATCCGTGTACGGGACCCCGAAATCCAAGCACCGCCTTCAGGATTTCCAAGGGCGTAAATTTTTGATTTCACTCCCCACTACCTATCACTACCTATCATAGTTTTGAAGGCCATAAAATGCCAAGATGGCACAAAACCCCCCCAAATGACCCCATTTTGGAAACTTTTTTTTTGCCCAAAGTTGTCACTAAATGATATATTTCTCACACATGCCATGGGCATATGTGGAATTACACCCCAAAATAAATTCTGCTGCTTCTCCTGAGTATGGGGATACCACATGTGTGGGACTTTTTGGGAGCCTATCCGTGTACGGGACCCCGAAATCCAAGCACCGCCTTCAGGATTTCCAAGGGCGTAAATTTTTGATTTCACTCCTCACTACCTATCACTACCTATCACAGTTTTGAAGGCCATAAAATGCCAAGATGGCACAAAACCCCCCCAAATGACCCCATTTTTGAAAGTAGACACCCCAAGCTATTTGCTGATAGGCATGTTGAGTCCATGGAATATTTTATATTTTGCCACAAGTAGCGGGAAAAATTACAAACTTTTTTTTTTTTGTTGCCCAAAGTTGTCACTAAATTATATATTGCTCACACATGCCATGGGCATATGTGGAATTACACCCCAAAATACATTCTGCTGCTTCTCCTGAGTATGGGGATACTACATGTGTGGGAATTTTTGGGAGCCTATCCGTGTACGGGACCCCGAAAACCAAGCACCGCCTTCAGGATTTCTAAGGGCGTAAATTTTTGATTTCACTCCTCACTACCTATCACAGTTTTGAAGGCCATAAAATGCCCAGATGGCACAAACCCCCCCCCCCAAATGACCCCATTTTGGAAAGTAGACACCCCAAGCTATTTTTATGAGAGGCATGGTGAGTATATTGCAGCTCTCATTTTTTTTTGAAAATGAAAAAAGAAAAGAAAAAATTTTTTTTTTTTCTTTTTTCAATTTTCAAAACTTTGTGACAAAAAGCGAGATCTGCAAAATACTCACCATACCTCTCAGCAAATAGCTTGGGGTGTCTACTTTCCAAAATGGGGTCATTTGGGGGTATTTTGTGCCATCTGGGCATTCCATGGCCTCTGAAACTGTGATAGGCAGTGAGGAGTGAATTCAAAAATTCACACCCTTAGAAATCCTGAAGGTGGTGCTTGGTTTTTGGGGCCCCGTACGTGGCTAGGCTCCCAAAAAGTCCCACACATGTGGTATCCCCGTACTCAGGAGAAGCAGCAGAATGTATTTTGGGGTGTAATTCCACATATGCCCATGGCATGTTTGAGCAATATATCATTTAGTGACAACTTTGTGCAAAAAAAAGAAAAAAAAAAAATTATTATTTTTCCCGCAACTTGTGTCAAAATATAAAATATTCCATGGACTCGACATGCCTCTCAGCAAAAAGCTTGGGGTGTCTACTTTCCAAAATGGGGTCATTTGGGGGGGTTTTGAACTGTCCTGGCATTTTATGCACAACATTTAGACGCTTATGTCACACATTACCCACTCTTCTAACCACTTGAAGACAAAGCCCTTTCTGACACTTTTTGTTTACATGAGAAAATAATTTTTTTTTGCAAGAAAATTACGTTGAACCCCCAAACAATATATTTTTTTTTAAAGCAAAGGCCCTACAGATTAAAATGGTGGGTGTTTCATTTTTTTTTTTCACTCAGTATTTGCGCAGCGATTTTTCAAACGCATTTTTTTGGGAAAAAACACACTTTTTAAAATTTTAATGCACTAAAACACACTATCTTGCCCAAATATTTGATGAAATAAAAAATTAGATCTTAGGCCGAGTACATAGATACCAAACACGACATGCTTTAAAATTGCGCAGAAACGTGCAGCGGTGACAAACTACATACATTTTTTAAAAGCATTTAAACGCCTTTACAGGTTACCACTTTAGATTTACGGGGGAGGTCTACTGCTAAAATTACTGCCCTCGATCTGACCTTCGCAGTGATACCTCACATGCATGGTGCAATTGCTGTTTACATATGACGCCAGACCGACGCTTGCATTCGCCTTTGCGCGAGAGCAGGGGGGGACAGGGGTGCTTTTTTTTTTTTTTATTATTATTGATTTTGCTTTTTTATTTTATTTATCATTTTTATTGCTATCTCAGGGAATGTAAATATCCCCTATGATAGCAATAGGTAGTGACAGGTACTCTTTTTTGAAAAAATTGGGGTCCATTAGACCCTAGATCTGTCCTCTGCCCTCAAAGCATCTGACCACACCAAGATCGGTGTGATAAAATACTTTCCCAATTTCCCAATGGCGCTGATTATATCCGGCGAAATATAAGTCATGAAATGCTCGTAGCTTCCGGTTTCTTAGGCCATAGAGATGATTGGAGCCATTCTGGTCTCTGATGAGCTCTATGGTCAGCTGGCGGAACCACCGGCTGCATTCTCAGGTTCCCTGTTGGGACAGGAGAGCCAGAGAAAACCATGGAAGACGGTGGGAGGGGGGGGCATTCCCTTCCACTGCTTGTAAAAGCAGTCTAGAGACTAATTAGCCACTAGGATTGCTTTTACATGAAAGCCGACCGCTGGCTGAAAAGAATGATACCAAGATAATGCCTAATCCTGCCACCATCATTCTGGTATAACCACTCAAAGTCCAGCAACATACCAGTACGTTGCTGGCTCTTGTTTGGCATATATTGTAATCTTTTTTTCATGCAGCCTGTGGGCTGAACGAAAAAAAAAGATTGATCGGTGGGTATGCCCACCATTAGAACCTCCCTTCATCCACCCACTTCTAATGATGGGCATACATGCACCATTTTGTTTTTAACTGTGGTGGTGAAATCACCTCCAACAGCGCTGGAGTCACGGATTTATGTATCGTGGGAGCAAGCGCTGTTGCTGTCAAGATAAATAAATCCGCGCTGCAGCTGAATGGTGTACCTGCTAAGCAAATTATGGTTAACAATAAAACAAAGTAACATTACAGTATAACAGTAAGATTTACCATACCTGCAAAGCAAATACCAAAAAAACATAGTAAAAAATAAAACATTTTTTAATGCAACCTGTGCCTAAAATATATATATGCCGAAGCATGGGGGCATCCTCCCGCAAAAAAGTTATGCCGCGTACACGGTCGGAATTTTCCACGGGCAAGCCTCCGTCGGAATTTCAACCGTATGTAGGCGGCATTAGGAGCAAATCGCTCCTCCGCCCTCTGCTGCCCCCATGCTTCGGCATATATGCTCTTTTTTTTTTTAACTGTGGTGGTGAAATCACCTCCTACAGCGTTGGAGTCACGGCTTTATGTATCGTGGGAGCAAACGCTGTTGCTGTCAAGATAGATAAATCCGCGCTGCAACTGAATGGCGTACCTGAAAACAAAAAAAATGGTTAACAATAAAACATTGCAGAATAGAATACAGTAAAAAAGAGAACAATAGAGAGAGAATAGAGAGAAAAAGAACAATAAAACAACAACTATTTTTTGTTTTTTTATTTTATATATTTTTTTTTTTTTTACTTTTTTTTTTTAAACTTTTGTTTGTAACTGTAACAGTTCTAACGGAACTGTTGTAACGGTTCCAGCGGTTTTGGTCTCAAAATGCGATGGCATTCTTGAGAACGTGTGCCTAGTCTGTGCAATGCTGTACCCTACGCTAATACTCAACTAGTGTATGGTAGCGTTCAAAACATTCACCGATGCAAAGACCAGGATTGTCAGGACAGCGGGGACAATAATAGCGGGTGTCACGCCTAAATCCGCGCTTTCTGCAGACACAACCTTTTTTTTGGGGGGGCTCGTTGGGTAGGGGTACTCGGGAGGACATGAATAAAATGCCGCTCATGCAGCCGGCTAACTGCATTTGGTTGGGGAATGTGAGGCGGAGCACCGTCTGGAAACAGAAGGGCTCCGATGATCTCTTCCTGGAATTTAAGGAAGGATCCAGTACGTCCTGAAGCTCCGTATAGCACATGAGCGTTCAGCAAAGCCAATTGGAAAAGGTAAATAGACACTTTTTTGTACCAGCGTCTAGCCTTACGGGCAACTAGGTACGGCGCCAACAACTGGTCGTTGAGGTCCACCCCTCCCATGTTTTGGTTGTACTCGTGGACACAGAGGGGTTTCGTCACAACACCAGCCGCCGTAGTAATTTGGACCGTCGTGTCTGCATGAAGGGAGGTAAGAACGAAAACATTCTTATTATCCCTCCACTTCATAGCGAGCAAGTTATTACACTTCAAGCAGGCTCTCTCCCCCAGCCTAAGACGGGACTCTACAAGCCGCTGGGGAAAGCCCCGGCGATTAGGTCGCACGGTGCCACATGCTCCAATCTGATGATCAAACAAATGACTAAACAGTGGCACGCTCGTGTAATAATTGTCCACGTACAAGTGGTACCCCTTTCCGAATAAGGGTGACACCAAGTCCCACACAATCTTGCCAGCGCTCCCTATGTAGTCAGGGCAGTTTGTCGGCTCTATGTGGCTATCTTTGCCCTCATAAACCATAAATTTACATGTATAGCCTGTGGCCCTGTCACAGAGCTTATACATCTTGACCCCGTATCTGGCACGCTTGCTGGGAAGGTATTGTTTGAATGACAAGCGTCCAGTAAACTTAATCAGGGACTCGTCAACGCAGACAACTTGATGGGGAGTAAACAAGTCTGCAAAACGTTGGTTGAAATGGTTTATGAGGGGCCGAATTTTATAGAGCCGATCGTATGCACGGGTGGGTCTCCACGAGGACGACAGAGTTCATTGTCGTTGAAGTGCATGAACCGCAAAATCTGTTCGTATCGTGCCCTGGACATGGAGGCAGAGAACACGGGCATATGGTACATTGGCTCAGTGGACCAATACGAACGCAACGTACCCATTTTAACTACGCCCATGATGAGGGAAAGGCCCAGAAAGATCTTAAATTCGGGGACCGTAATTGGTCTCCAATCTCTGGCAAGGGTGGACAACTGGGGATTAGCGGCGATGTGTTGACCAGCGTACAAATTGGTTTGGTCCACAATAGATCTATAGAGATCTTCGGTGAAAAACAGCGAAAAAAAATCAAGTGACGTAAAATCAGCTGTTTCCACCTGAATACCGGGTTGGCCAGTGAATGGGGGAAGTACGGGTTCTGCAGAAGTGGTGGGCACCCAATCAGGATTGGCGAATTCTGCAGGAAGGGCACTATGGGCACGACGGGCCTGTCTTTGTCGTCTTCTTGGTGGCAGCGGGACACTACTTGTGCTTTCCACCTCGCCAGCTGGAACTGCACTTATGGGACTCGCCACGTCACCACGTGATACTGCAGTGCTGGTTTGACTACGTCCAGGGTGTACTAGGCCGCTGGTGCTTGCCTGTTCACCAGAAGGAATAGCGGCTCTAGTACGTCTCTGCCTCCTACGAGCGACCTGCGGTTCCTGCACCTCAACAACAGAAGAAGGAGTTTGGGGTCTGGTACGCCTGACCTTAGCAGGGACCACAACTCCGCCGTCAGAGCTATCTGTCATGGAGCCGCTGTCGTCTACTGGGTCGTATTCTGAGCCTGATTCTGACAGATGAGTGACCTCCTCTTCACTATCTGTCATACTCAGAAACAAGTAGGCCTGTTCACTAGTGTACGTTTGACTTGCCATTTTGGGCTCTAAATTTAGTAGTACACTAGTGAGACTCACAGGAAAAAAAAAGCTCCTGACTGTTAGCGACTGAATCAAAACGCTACCAAAAAACTGTAAGCGATCGCAGGGATCAGGCCTGACTCTGCCAACGCTGCAGTTATGTGTGCTTAGTGTTTTGTAAGTGACAGTGATCGATCGATA
Source organism: Lithobates sylvaticus (assembly GCA_028564925.1). Classification (NCBI taxonomy): domain Eukaryota; kingdom Metazoa; phylum Chordata; class Amphibia; order Anura; family Ranidae; genus Lithobates; species Lithobates sylvaticus. Next base: position 139,429,559 of record CM053038.1, on the reverse strand, counting down.
CTGCACTTGGGTGGGCTGGGCGGAGGGGGAAAACGCAGGTGCTAGCAGGTATCTGGGCTGATCCCGCTAACAATGCGTTTTTGGGAACCCTAAACAGCTGGGGACGCTAGTATAGATCTGATCAGATCAGATATCGATCTGTTCAGATTCTATACCACTAAGGGAGGTGTATGCTGCGTGCGTGGGTGTTAGCGGTACTGGCACTAACCCGACGCTGCCTGGGGCGACGCAGACCCTATTTGACTCTAAAACCTTACTTATATCACCCGCCGGGCGATCAGGGGGTTAAACCTTTATTAGGTAATAAACGGCGGGTGCCCTGAAACTATAAAAAATAAACTAACTGACCAGCGTCACCCGTAACAGTTATATGGTGATCACTGGTGAAAGGGTTAACTAGGGGGCAATCAGGGGGTTAAAACCTTTAGTAGGTAGGGGGTGAGATGACACTGAACGGAGCAGACGTGCGGTGAGCTCCGCTCTCCTCCCCCCCCAGCCAACCAGCTGCATTTCCTAATGAGCTGAAGAGAATGCCTGAATAGAAATTGAAGGTCTCTGGATGAAGCCCTAAAGCAATCACTGAATAGCTGCTGACCCAAAGAGGAACTGCTGAGATAAACGGACACGCTGCAGTAGAGGACTGTACCTGTGCAAGCTGTTTGTCTGAGGAGCCCCTGACGGAATATATATTCAAAAGCCAGATAGTGGAGGGAAAAAACTTACCTGATCGGGGGGTCGTAGACTCCCCCACGTTGCCTAGCGGCTGAACTGGTGGGATCCCTGGGAAGAAGCCGATCGGAGTGGCAACGGCAGCGAGGCGCCGTATTGGACTGCCCGGAAATACCCGAACATTGTCGGATTAGTCCGAAGCCCCTGAAGCCTCTGAAGGTTCGACGTCGGCGCCGTAAGCCGAGTACGGCCGGAAAACTTCACAGCCACTCCATAGCCATAACGAGCGTGCCGGAGCAACTGAACCGGCCCGAGAAGGACACCGAGTACGGCCGGAAAACATCACAGCCACAACGAGCCTGACGGAGCAAATGAACCAGCCCGAGAAGGACACTGGACATAAAGGCTGCACCGTGGAAGGTAAGCCCTGAACATAAGGCTATAGAGAAACAGACGCTTGGGGATCTAGGCCTCACAGCCAGACGAAAACAGGGGGGACATATTCAGAAAATACCCCAAATCAACCTAGGCCCGGCAGACTTTTTCTGAAAGATATTAAAGGCTGGATAATACAGAGGATAAATAAAGGAGACAGACCCACTAGATCGAGGAGGCTGACAAAATAGGTCTAAGAATTATTTTTTCTTCTTTTTTTCTTTTTTGTTATTTACCTGTTTTGTCTAAACTTCTTACATGGCCCTATATATCCTGCACTAGATTCACATAGGAGCAGTGCATACCTCGCTATAGATCCTAAGAGCACATATAAGGGGACAAACGTAATCTGCATATTTAACAAACCTTTAAGTTCCCTTTAAAGTGGCTCAGCGGGATATATATAAAAGAGGAAAGAGAGAGGAAAGGAATAAGGAGGAAAAATTAGATAGAACTAGGGTAAAATTATACCCCCCTCTTCAAAATTATCCACTCTCTCTCTTGGGGAATGCCCCCCAAAAGCACACACGCACAAAAAGCGAAAAGAGGGTCTGCGGGGGGAACAATAAAAAACCCGCCAGCGATAGCAAAATCAAGTCCGAATCCAAAAACAGGCATAACAGGATTTTTCAAAAACCCAAATTCACAAATAACACTTGAAAACTCTATGATATCTGAAATAGACCCTGGGACCTCCTGTGGAGACTCAGATGTAGTAACCAACATTACCTTGGAGAATAGCGAACAACATAACATACTACATATGGAAGAAACCACGGGCGGACAAAATTGGGATATACAATCATACATAAAATCAATACCCACAAGAGAGGATATGGACAGATATGTGTACAGACTAGAGACTTCCTATAAAACCGAGATACAAACAATAAAAGCAGCTGTGACGGAGACACAAAAAAGGGTGGAAAATATAAATACGAAAATTGGAGATATGAACCAAAAAATTTTTGACCTAGAGGAAAGGAATCGGGAGACCGACAGATTTTTAGTCCAAATGTTTAATTCGAATGATGAAATGGAGAATAGAACTAGACGCAACAACATCAGAGTTAGAGGGCTTCCAGAATCAATAACATCAGACAAATTGAAAAATACATTACCAGAAATTTTCAATATAATATTAAAACAACCAAATACAACTGGTATCGAGATTGATCGAGCACATAGAGCACAGGGCCTAAAAGACAAGGATCCAGCAAAACCCAGAGACGCAATTTCTAGAATACACTTTTTCCGGGTAAAAGAGAATATCATGGCGGAGGCTAGGAAGCAAAGGAACTTCGAATATGAAGGTACCCCACTGATCCTTTTGCAGGATCTGTCCAAACACACTCTGATTAAAAGGAAGGCTTTAAAACCATTATTGGACATACTAAAAGAAAAGAACATTTTATATAAGTGGGGCACCCCGTTTCAAATAATAGTTCATCAAAATGGTCAGAAAAACACTTTCCGGGACCTAAAAGACCTTCCAGACTTCCTGAAAAACCTTGACCTACCCCTAATTGACTTACCGGCTTGGCCACAAACATATTCGGATATCTTGGAGGGATTGATCAGAAGAAGAAGATAGATTGAACACAAAGAAAGAAAGGACTGGGGTTAGGGGGGGTAAAGAGAGTTAAAAGTTTTTTTTTTATGAGATTCTTCCACTGTCCTATCTGGACTACAAATAGTACACTAAATAAGTTAACACTAATGTAGACACCTTTATTTATTTATTTTTTTTATTTATTTATTTATTTATTTTTTTGTGTGTGATATTTTTTTTTTTTCACTGTCCTATATGGACAATAAAATAGGGCACTGAATAGGTGAACACCAACGCAGACACTTTTTTTATTTATTTTTTTTTTTTTCTTCTTTCACTGTCCTAAACGGATAACAAATAGGGCACTAAATAAGTGAGCACCAACATTCTTTTTTTTTTTTTTTCTGTGTGATATTTTTTCACTGTCCAATAAGGACAATAAAAATGGCACTAAAAGTGCAAACACCAATGCAGCCACTTTTTTTATTTTTATATTTATATATATATATATTTTTTTTCTATAATACATATACTTTTTTTTTTTTTCCAGGTATGGGGTTAATGAATATAAGAGTTGAATTAAATATATATCAAATAAATATGTATAAGATGAATGCAATATGCTAGATAATAAGAAACTGTCCATTGGTTGGGAAAACAACGGTTAATCAGATGGCCCATTCCAACTTGTTTTTTTTTTGTTTTTTTTCTCTCACTGTCCTAAACGGACAACAAATAGGGCACTAAATAAGTAAGCACAAATCCTTTATTTTTTTTTATTTTTTGCGTGATATTTTTTCACTGTCCAATACGGACAATAAATAGGGCACTAAATAATGCAAACACCAATGCAGCCACTTTAATTTTTTTTTTTTTCTTCTTTTTTTTTTGGTATGGGGTTAAGGAATATAAGAGTTGAATTTATACCAAATAAATATGTATAAGATGAATGTAATATGCTAGATAATAAGAAATTGCCCATTGGTGGGGAATCAATGGTTAATCAGATGGCCCATTCCAATTTGTTCTTTTTCTTTTATTTTAATTTTTTTTAAATTTTTTTTTCTTTAGGTATGGGTTAATGATTATAAGAACCAAACCAATGGTGATGTGTATATATATATGGACATGTATTTATATGGATATGTATTAGATGAATGAAAATATGCCATACAACAGATAATCTTCTATTGGTAGGGATAACAATGAACAATCTGATGACCCATCCCAGCGTTTCCCCCCCCCCCCCCCCCCTTCCCCCCTTTTTTTTTTTTTTCTCCCTGTCTCTCTTTCCCCCCTTGACCACACAGGATTATTTTTTTCTTTTCCTTCCTCCCTTTTTCTTGACTCTCCCCCGCCCTTTTTTGAAAGGGGGGGGGAGAGACGAGGGAAGGGAGGAGGGGCGAAATGTATTGGGAAAAAGAACTAAACATAAATAATATGTAAAGAGTAAAATGACTGGGGAGGGCACTGTTCTGCTGGGGGAAGTGTTCATGTACCCCAAATAGGGACCTTATACGTTAAGGGTTGACTTAGATTAGTCGTAGATTAAGGACATAAATGTATGTAGAGTGAATGGAATGAATGTGAATATTGACTAAAGGACACAACTTAGATAGTTGAACTCCTTTTTTTCTTTTTTTTTTTCCCCTCTCTCTTCTTCCTTCCTATTCTACCTTTTTGGAATCTCCAGTATGATAAAAATATGTTCATATAATATTAGAGGACTAAATGTACCCTCTAAGAGACTCCAGGTTCTGCAGTCATGTCATAGACAAAATATTGGCATACTTATGTTCCAGGAAACACATTTCCGTTCAGATCACATACCCAATATACGAAACAGGCATTATTCAACATGGTACCACGACTCCTTTACATACTCAAAATCTCGTGGAGTCGCTATTGCAATACATAAATCTGTACCACACCAAGTATTAGAAATCCATAGAAATAAGGACGGAAGAGGGCTCCTGCTGAAGGTCACTATCTTCGGCAAGAAATATACTTTTATTAACATATATCTGCCTAATCACGACCAAATCGAATTTGGGACGCAACTCCTTACAGATTTAATGGATAAAGCAGAAGGGGTCATTGTAATTGGTGGAGACTTTAATTTTATCTTCGATCCTGGAATGGACACTTCAGCTCCCCCAAAAAAAGAAAGAAATATTGCAAGAAAAAATTTTGTAGAAATGATGAATAGATTTCATTTGATAGATGTATGGAGAATGGCCTACCCGGTAGATAGGGACTATACGTTCCTATCAAAGGTTCACGGAACCTACCACCGACTGGATTATTTTTTAGTAAACCAACAGGGACTGCCTGAGCTTTCCTCCCCCGAGATTGGTAGTGCAATATGGTCAGATCATGCACCTATCTATATTACCTTGACTATAGACAAAGAGAAGAAAACTAGGAGCTCTTGGAGACTCAACGATAATTTATTATTTGATGAGACATGTTTAACCGAGATCAGGGAAGCAATAACAAACTTCTTGGTAGACCACATAGGAGATAATACTTCCCTACCCAACCAATGGGAAACATTAAAATGCATCATAAGAGGTCTATTTATCAAACATGGGTCCAGATTAAAAAAAATGAAGGGAAACAAAATAACCCAACTATGAAATGAAATAGAAAAAATAGAAAAACAACATAAGCAAAAGATGGTACAAGAACTATTAAAAGAATTAACTACAAAGAAAAATGAGCTTAAAATATTACTAGATGAAGAAACCTTACAAAGCCGAGATAAAATCCGGTCCCTGAACTATCATCAAGGGAATAAACCCGGTAAATTATTAGCAAGGAAGATACATCAACAAGTAAATTTAACTTCGATTGTAAAAATCAAAACTGAAGCAGGTAATTATGCCCATAAACCAAAAGACATTGTTGAAACCTTCCGGAGCTTCTATACCAAGTTATACAATATTCCCAACCCATTGGCAGAAAGGAGTCCCGAAGCTTTTCAACAACTTGTATAGGAATATATAAAAAACACTCCGATACAAACATTAACAAATTCGGATAAAGAACAGCTCGAGGAAGAGATAACAGAAAATGAAATTAAAAAGGTAGTTGATTCTCTGGTAATAGGGAAAAGCCCAGGCCTGGATGGCTTTACCCCGAGGTTCTATAAAACGTTTAAAGATTTATTAATCCCAATCATGAAACACTTATTCAATGAGGTAACAATCAATCAACCCTTTGTCCCACAGGGAATGCAAGCTTACATCTCCCTTATACCTAAACCTGAAAAGGACCACACTAGCTGTGGAAGTTATCGACCTATCTCTTTAACAAACATTGACCTTAGAATATATTCTAAGGTCATTGCTAACAGACTTACCCCTATACTTCCTACATATATACGCTTAGATCAAGCGGGATTCGTAAAGGGGAGAGAAGCAAGAGATAATACCTCAAAAACAGTAACACTCATGGAATATGCTCGGAGACACACCATCCCATCCTGTCTCTTGGCGGTGGACGCCGAAAAAGCGTTCGACAGGGTGGGATGGTGTTTTCTCGAAGAGACATTAAAACAATGGGGAATAGGACCAAATTTACTAGAAAAAATAATGGTATTATACCAAAAACCTATTGCCAGAATTAGAGCGGCGGGAGGAATCTCTGAGCCCATAATGATAACCAACGGAACTAGACAAGGATGTCCCCTGTCTCCCTTGCTATACGTGCTGGTTATGGAACACCTAGCAATAGCCATCCGGAAAAATACAAATATACAAGGGCTGAAAGTAAAGGAGACGGAGTACAAGTTGTCTATTTATGCAGACGATTTATTGGTCTACATAACAAATCCGGTAATAACACTCCCGAATTTAATACAAGAATTCGAAAATTTCGCCAGGGTCAGTAACTTTAAAGTAAATTATAATAAGTCTGAAATAATGGATATTATACTCCCTAAAGATAAAATTGAAATAATCAGGACTAATTTCCCCTTTAAATGGCAACCCCTAGCAGTAAAATATCTAGGAATTTATATCCCTAAAGAACTAGACAAACTATACGAACTTAATTACCCCCCAATTACAGATAAAATAATAAAGCTATTACAACAATACTCAAAAGGAACTCACTCCTGGATAGGGAGGATAAACATAATAAAAATGGATATACTTCCTAAGATTTTATATATATTCCAGGCTATACCCCTTTTTCCCATAAAGAAAATGTTAAATCAAATACGGAAAGCGATAGGAAGTTTTATCTGGGCAGGCAGACCCGCTAGAATAAGCAGGACAATACTGACCCGTTCTAAGGAGGAAGGAGGGCTGGCACTCCCAGATATTTCGATATATTTAAAAGCGGCCCTAATAACCAGAATAATAGACTGGTTCCAAAATGAAGACTCCAAAGAATGGGTCAGGCTGGAAGAAGAGATCTCAACCATTAGCCTAAAGTCCTTACCATGGGTTAGAAAGGAGAGGCGTCCACTAGATGGAGATATGCCGTATTTCGTGGCCCGGACATTGAAAGTATGGGATGGATTAGTAAGACAGGGCAAAGGATCAACATATATAGGGCCAATGACCCCTATATTCGACAACCCTGAATTTCCACTAGCAATGAAATCAGGAACCTTCTTGAAATGGAATAAAAAACAAGACACTAGAATAAAGGACATAATCGAGCAGGATAGGTTAATACCATTTAAAGCCATGGGTATAGAATATAAAAATAATTGGATACAATACTGGCAATTATATAAATATATTTCCTGTATAGCAAAAGAAGACGCAATAAATAGACCTCTATTGGATTTTGAGAAAATACTAATAGAAGAACAGAAACCGACCCATAACTTGTCTAACATATATAAATATTTAATGAAAAATAATAAGGAAAAAGAGATTATACAGTGGTGTGAAAAAGTGTTTGCCCCCTTCCTCATTTCCTGTTCCTTTGCATGTTTGTCACCCTTAAGTGTTTCGGAACATCAAACCAATTTAAACAATAGTCAAGGACAACACAAGTAAACACAAAATGCAATTTGTAAATGAAGGTGTTTATTATTAAAGGTGAAAAAAAATCCAAACCATCATGGCCCTGTGTGAAAAAGTGATTGCCCCCCTTGTTAAAACATACTATAACTGTGGTTGTCTACACCTGAGTTCAATTTCTCTAGCTACACCCAGGCCTGATTATTGCCACACCTGTTTACAATCAAGGCATCACTTAAATAGGAGCTGCTTGACACAGTAAGGTCCACCAGAAGATCCTTAAAAGCTACACATCATGCCGAGGCCCAAAGAAATTCAGGAACAATTGAGAAAGAAAGTAATTGAGATCTATTAGTCTGGAAAGGGTTATAAAGCCATTTCTAAAGCTTTGGGAATCCAGCGAACCACAGTGAGAGCCATTATCCACAAATGGCGAAGACATGGAACAGTGGTGAACCTTCCCAGGAGTGGCCGGCCGCCCAAAATTACCCCAAGAGCGCAGCGACGACTCATCCAAGAGGTCACAAAAGACCCCACAACAACGTCCAAGGAACTGCAGGCCTCACTTGCCTCAGTTAAGGTCAGCGTTCATGCCTCCACCATCAGGAAAAGACTGGGCAAAAATGGCCTGCATGGCAGAGTTCCAAGGAGAAAACCACTGCTGAGCAAAAAGAACATCAAAGCTCGTCTCAATTTCTCCACAACACATCTTGATGATCCCCAAGACTTTTGGGACAACATTCTGTGGACCGATGAGACAAAAGTGGAACTCTTTGGAAGGTGTGTGTCTAAGTATATCTGGCGTAGAAGGAACACTGCATTTCAGAAAAAGAACATTATACCAACAGTAAAATATGGTGGTGGTAGTGTGATGGTCTGGGGCTGTTTTGCTGCTTCAGGACCTGGAAGACTTGCCGTGATAAAAGGAACTATGAATTCTGCTGTCTACCAAGAGATCCTGAAGGAGAATGTCCGACCATCTGTTCGTGTACTCAAGCTGAAACGAACTTGGGTTCTGCAGCAGGACAATGATCCTAAACACACCAGCAAGTCCACCACCGAATGGCTGAAGAAAAACAAAATGAAGACTTTGGAGTGGCCTAGCCAAAGTCCTGACCTGAATCCTATTGAGATGTTGTGGTATGACCTTAAAAAGGCCGTTCATGCTCGAAAACCCTCTAATGTAACTGAATTAGGACAATTCTGCAAAGATGAGTGGGACAAAATTCCTCCAGGACGCTGTAAAAGCCTCATTGCACGTTATCGCAAACGCTTGGTTGCAGTTGTTGCTGCTAAGGGTGGCCCAACCAGTTATTAGGTTTAGGGGGCAATCACTTTTTCACACAGGTCCATGATGGTTTGGATTTTTTTTCACCTTTAATAATAAACACCTTCATTTACAAATTGCATTTTGTGTTTACTTGTGTTGTCCTTGACGATTGTTTAAATTGGTTTGATGTTCCGAAACACTTAAGTGTGACAAACATGCAAAGGAACAGGAAATGAGGAAGGGGGCATACACTTTTTCACACCACTGTATATATAAAGAGGTGGGAAGAAGAACTAGAACTAGATATTCCTAAAGATAAATGGAAGGAAGCTTTTAAAATTATTCATAAATTATCCAAATCCAGTAGAGATCAGAAAGGAATTACAAATTGTTGGCAAGATGGTATCGATGCCCAACAGATATGAATAAAATTAATCCTGAAAATAAAAACATATGTTGGAGATGTCATCAAGCTGCTGGAACAATGTCACATATATGGTTTGACTGTCCTGGAGTATACGGCTTCTGCGAGCAGATATATAAAACATACGCTTTAATGACAGGAATAGAAATTCAACCTGACATCTTGATGTCAGTATTGTCCATGAACATGGGATCGGTAAAAAAGGTGAGGAAAGGAACTTTGAAATATTTTCTAACAGCAGCACGTACTATTATAGCCAGGAAATGGAAAAATAGTAGGAGTCCCAATATAGAAGAGTGGGAGATGGAGATGGACGAAATGTGTAAACTGGAGATAAGAATGGAAAAAGAAAACGCAAATAAGGAGGAAGCAAGTAATGCTTGGCAGGCCTGGATAAGATTTAAGATACTATACCCAAGGTGGAAGGAACTTATATGAGAGGGGGAGGGGACTTTTCGCCCCCCCATCCCCCTTTTTTTTTTCTCCTCCCCCCCTCCCCTGTTGGAATGAATGTGGTGGAAGTAGTGGAATGAATGGTAGGCGGGTAAGGAAGAGGAAAGGTGTTAGTAAACCTATGGAGATACAAGGAACTCTAAATGATTATACACACGAGCTGCAATTTAGTATATAAGTTAAAATATAAATTTATAACCATTAAGAAATAGGCTGACACCTTTTGTAAAAATGTAATTGTATGTTTAATTTGTAAAAACAGAAAAATTTTGCTAAATAAAGATATATAAAAAAAAAAAAAAACCTTTAGTAGGTAGTATATGGGGGGTCCCTGACCCTATAAAACGATGCGGCAAACCTAAATACCTACCTCCCTAACTAGCGTCAACTGTGACACTAATACAGCGATCAAAAAAACGATCGCTTAGTGACACTGGTGACGGGGAGTGATCACGGGGTTAAACCTTTATTAGGGGGGGTTCCTAGACCTAAAGGGGGCTAAATATAACTGCCCTAACAGTTATTAGGGTCACAATGCACCAATGCAGTTAACAGTAAAAAAAAAAAAAAACTGCTTTGGTGTCACTGTGACAGGGGGTGCAGGGGGGCAATCGGGGGGGGGGGCTGGGGTGTGAAAAGTGTGCCTAAAGTGTTCTACTGTTAGTGTAGTGTAGTGTAGTGTTTGTGTTTCTCTCCTCGGCGTCGGTTCGAAAAGACCGCCGCGAGGAGAGATGACCTCACTTCCTCTAGCTCTGTACACAATACAGAGCCAGGGGAGGCATTCCATTGGCTGGGAGCGATCGCGAGGGGGGGCACGAATGAGTGCCCCCCCTCATCTCCGATCCCTCCCCCAATGTCCCGGACAATTTACAGGCACGGGGGCGGGCCCGATCGTTTGTTAGGGATGACATCATTTCCTCTAGCCCTGTTTACATGACGGGGATAGAGGAAGTGTTTGCTTGGCTGGGAGCGATCGCGAGGGGGGGGCCACGAATGAGTGGCCTCCCCCTCATCTCCGATCGCAGGCACCGGGGGGGGGGCCTGATGAGGCCCCCCACCCGCACGCAGGTAGGGACTTATATATACGCCCTCCTGCCTGTACGTGCCATTCTGTCGACGTATATCATCGTACGGCGGTCGGCAAGTGGTTAAAGGAATTTGGGGGCCCCAAGCAAAATGGACATGGAGGCCACCCCCCCCCTGCACGCACAACCATGAGATTACCAGACTGCGGACATATTGCATGAGATTACCAGACTGTGGACATACTGCATGAGATTTCCAGAGACTGCGGACATACTGCATGAGATTACCAGACTGCTGACATATTGCATGAGATTACCAGAGACTGCGGACATACTGCATGAGATTAGCAGAGATTGCGGACATACTGCATGAGATTAGCAGACTGCTGACATACTGCATGAGATTACCAGAGGCTGCGGACATACTGCATGAGATTACCAGACTGTGGACATACTGTATGAGATTACCAGACTGCGGACATACTGCATGAGATTACCAGAGACTGCGGACATACTGCATGAGATTACCAGACTGCTGACATACTGCATGAGATTACCAGAGACTGCGGACATACTGCATGCGATTACCAGAGACTGCGGACATGCTACATGAGATTACCAGACTGCTGACATACTGCATCTGCATGAGATTACCAGACTGCTGACATACTGCATGAGATTACCAGAGACTGCGGACATACTGCATGAGATTACCAGAGACTGCGGACATACTGCATGAGATTACCAGACTGCTGGCATACTGCATGAGATTACCAGACTGCTGACATACTGCATCTGCATGAGATTACCAGACTGCTGACATACTGCATGAGATTCTGATTACCTGTAAATTGGGCCCCAATGACAGCTTTGCAGAGTGCACAGAGGATACAGGAGGCTGTATTTGCGCGCTAGCCAGCAGAGAGGGGGCGGGGCTGGGAGCTCCTCTCGGAACAGAGCGGCTGTAGTTAGAGCAGTGATTGGAGCGGGCGCGTCAGTTCCACTGACACGCCCACTCCGATCACTGCTCTAACCGAGCATACAGGCTACATGGGGCAGGGTCAGTGGAGCTCCCGGCCCCTCTCTGCTGGCTAGATTGGGAATATAGCCTCCCGTGTCCTCTGTGCACTCTGCAAAGCCGGGGCCCCAATTCACGGGTAGAGCGGGCCCCCCTACAAAGATTGGGTCCAGCCCAGGGCATGTTCCCCATTTTCCCTGCGCTAAAGATGGCCCTGCTTATAGGAAGTGGCGGCCGGCGGCACGGCTGGGGCCCCAGGCCAGCTCGGGGCCCCAAGCAATTGCTTGGTTTGCCTGCCCTGTCGCGACGGGCCTGCCAAGAGGAATGGTCTGCTATACCACCTGCAAGAATTCAGGGCCTCATAGACAACTATTACAAAAGGCTGCATGCTATCATGGATGTTAAAGGAGACAATATACAGTATTATGAACTAAGGGTATGCATACTTTTGAACAGGGGTAATTTAATTTGTTTAAATTTTGACATGTATTTTGCCATTTCATTCTATGATTGTGCCATTCTGTTATGACCTACAGCTGAATATGAATCCCATAAGAAATAAAAGAAATGTGTCTTGCCTGTTTTCTTTAAAAATGGTAAAGTATATTACCAATTCTCCAAGGGTATGCAAACTTTTGAGGACAACTGTAACTGGAATCCATTCATCAGCAGGCTAAGATGAAATGAAGCTCAGCAGAGATGAAAGGTTAACCCCTTCATGCCAACCGTATGCAAATATGCGGCCTCGGCTTGAAGGGGATGTACCATGGTGATGCATGCAGCTGCACGCATCACCCTGGTACCGTTTTTTAAAGCCAGCGGTCATCCTTCTTGGGATAGCAACCAATGTGTCTAAGAAGATGCTTGGCGGTTATCCCAAGCAGGTCTCGGAGCTAGTAACCCGGAAAAGCGTTGTCATGACATCACTTCCGGTTTACAGAAGACTTAAAGGCAACAAATTTAAAAAAATTACAGCATTCAAAACAGCCAAACTTGGCGTTTTGAATGCTTTTAAGTGCAAAGGTGGGATTTGGGTTCTTATAGACTCCAGAAAGAGTACCTGTCACTGCCTGTTTACATTCCTTGTGACAGAAATAAAAGTGATAATCATTTTTTTTTTTTTTTTAAAGGGACAGTGTAAAAAAATTAAATAAAGCGCCCCCCCCTCCCTCTGTGCTCTCGCAGAAGAGAACGCATACGTAAGTCATGCCCGCAAATGTAAACAGTGTTCAAAGTGTTTGAGATATCGCCGTGATCGTTAGAGCAAGAGCAATAATTCTAGCGCCACCTTTTCTTCAAGCCAAACCCGAACACTTTAGCGGCCTGGGACAGTTGTAATGTGGTGTGCATAGCTGACACCCCGTGATGCCAAACTTGCCCCAAGACAGTCGCCTGCAGCTCCCAGATGGCAACAGATTTGTGTGACTATCTTGGTTACTTGAGGAGCCACTGCCCGGTTTGAATAAAGTGTCCGGGTTTCAGTCTGCCTGAAACCTGGACACATGATTCAAATCCCTGACTGTCTGGGTGAATCCTGGACAGGTGGCAACCCTAATACTATATCTCCTCTTTAACTTTAAACTGGTAACCTGCAGAAATGATTAAAGCATCGCCTTTGGAGATTTTTAAGTAGCTTAGTCTGTCGCCATTCCATGAGTGTGTGCAGTTTTAGATGTAGCACCCTGATGGTTAGACAGGGTTGCTAGTAAATTTAGCTGCCAGGTATAGTTGCCTTGGCCAATTGATAGGAGATCAATTGATTCCACCCTAATTCTGGAATTACTGCACTTCTCTCTTCTATCACTAGATGGCTGGGTATCTGGTGACATTAGATAAGAGAAGGGCATTGCAAGGACAGATTAGGAAGAGATAGGGTATCTCAGCCAATGGGCAGGGATCCTTTTGGGTCCCTTGGCCTGCTGGGAGAGCCTATTTATTTGGTGAGGTCAGATGATCAGTGTTCTGTGCCACCTGGATGGCTGTCTGGGTGGACATGTGTTGTGCTGCCCCGGGCTGCTAGGTCAGAGCCTGAGGTCTATCCTGGGGACATCTGGCTGCTAGGCTGTCTGAGGGCCTATCCAGAAGCAGAGAGCAACCTAGGGTTGGGACTGCGGCTTGCAGTCCAACCATAAGTGACGGAGAACCTGTCGTGGTTGGAGGTAGAGGGGAAGCTGTTGCCACTAAGGGACCACCCACCTTGTTACTAGGGACCACAGTAAGTAGCTGAAGCAAGTACCGGAGCAGTATACTCATCAACTGGGGACAGTGAAGAATTGAGAAACTTCAGCAGGTATCAAGCCAAAGACCCAGCCAGCAGAGGTGACGCTTGCAGAGCAGCCTTGTGTGCCAAGCCAGGTACCGAGCAGACCAGTATTGTGATGCTTGAGGAGTATTTGTGAGTGCCAAGCTAGGGACCCAGCAGGGAAGGGGGGGGGGGGTGACGCTTGAGGAACATACTCAGTGAGAAAGTTGGAGGAGCTCAGGAGATCCAGTGGCAGTGGATCAGCAAATCTAGTGAGAGAGACTGGGAGCTCAGTGGAGTGAAGATCTACAAGAAGTGATTGTAGAGGAAGTACAGGAGTTTGTTACAACTTGTGTTAGAAACTGTTATAAAACTGTTGCCATAGGAGACAGCGCTCCGAAAACATGCAGATGTGGTGTCTGGCTGGGTGCCTTTCCCTGCATGGCTGTCTTCCTATAGAAGTCTGCTAATTACCAATGCAACTACTAAAGGGTGTCCTAGCCCTAAACCCTTTCTCCCACAGTTCTGTGCAAGAGAAAATAAATCTCTTTGCATTCAAGAAGTGTCTGGCGCCCATAAATCTACCTTGCATTACACCCATTCTGCCTTGTAACCCACTCGACACAGAAGGATTGTCAGCTGTCCCTAACTCTGGAGGTTCTCATTAGAACAAAGGGGACCCGGACCTTGCTACATAAAGCATGACATGTGTGGTGGAGAGTTTGAATATTTAAAATGGAATTGGATTGCCATGCCCCATCGGATGGGTATGTGTGTGCCTGTATGTGTATGTATGTGTATGTGTATATATATATATATATATATATATATATATATATGTGTATATATATTTTATATATATTTTTATGACAGGCAAGCTAGACTTTTTCCATAGATTGACTGTGCCCAGGTGTTAATTGAATATCTCTTGTTCTCTTACAATAGATGGCTACCCAGGGGTCATTAACATACTATTGTCATCTCTAGTTATCAGGACCTGTGAGTCACCAGTCCCTCCCTTTTTCCGGGGTTTCGCTAGACAATGTGGCTCCTTCTCCCCAGGGGTCATTAACATCCTAGGTAGAACTGATGACTCATAAATCTTGAAGACCATCTGACAACAGGGGGTTTGCCTTTAGAAAAGGACCAATCACTGAGCTAGCCCAAAGACCCCCGGGAGCCAATGAACATTGAGACTGGGGAAGGGGCATTTTTGGCATATAAATAAGTCCAGAGTGGGATGCTTGGGGCCCTCTTAGCCTGATGATTTTGGACATGTAGCTGTCGGGGTAATGTACTCTTTCTCTCTCTCTTCCCCCCCTCTCTCTCTCTCTCCCTCATTATTAATATGAAGTGTAATGTATTCTGTGTATCCCTATCCTTTCTCTAACTTTAATCTTTCTCCTAAGACTTTAATATGTATTAAGTAACAGCCTGTGTATGTCCATTGTAATATATCCCCTTTTCTGCATTAACTATCTTTGTAAACACTGGCAACATGGCATTTATAACATCTCTATACTATGTTGGGTAATCTAAAATGTTTCTTTATTATTTTTCTGGACATATAAATAAATTGTAATTGTTTATCTATTCGCACGGTTATCGTACGTTTATATACTTATACAGACAAAGGTTTAATGGCGTTATTCACTTTATCATTGTTGTATCTATAATCTTTAACTAAGCTAGAAATCCAGCTTTAACAGATGGTGCCCCTGTGTGAGGAGGCTTGACGTTTTGAGCGAATGGGCGATTTTATACCCTGTCTTTACAGTCAAAACTAGCAAGCTTCTTTGAACACGGTTTATAGATATATAACCTTTTGTCTGCACTAATACTTTGATGAGACTGATATGAACAGTATAAGTGAAATAAATTGTACTGAGTGTATGAGAAGACATCCTGCCTCAATTGGGCCAAAATTGCAGGAGGGTGTCGGAATGAATGATATGGGCTCTGATTGGACGCTTGAAGGCAGAGGCGTAACTAGAACCTTCAGGGCCCCGGTGCAAGAAACCATGAAGGGCCCCCCTGACCCCCGGGGCGACCCAGCCCCATATTTCAAGGGGCCCATGTGTCACCCCTGTACACCTGGATAGGAAGAGCGGCGGTGACGGCATATAGAGGACCCAATCCCCTCCATTTTCTTCCTGCAGCCATGACTTCAGAAGGAAAATGGAGGGTATTGGTTCCTCTATATGCCGCCCGCTACCCCTCCTATCCAGGTGTACAGGGGTGACACATGGACCCCCTGAAGCATGGGGCTGGGATGAGTGGCAGTGAGCGGTGGTGGCAGTGACGGGAGAATGGGATGGCATAAGTGGTGGCAGTGGTGGGGGGTTGGATGGGATGAGTAGCAGCAGTGGTGGGGGGATGGGATCAGTTTTGGCTGTGAGGGGGGGCTAGATCACTGGCAGTGGTGAGGGGGGTGGGATCAGTGGTGGTGTGGGGGATGGGATCAGTGGCGGTGGTGGTGGCAGTGGTGGTGAGGGGGGTGGGATCAGTGGCGGCGGCGGTGATGGGATCAGTGGTGGGGGTTGGTGGGATTAGTGGCGGTGATGGGATCAGTGGCGGTGGTGGTGACAGTGGTGGTGAGGGGGGTGGGATCAGTGGTGGGATCAGTGGCGGCAGCGGTGATGGGATCAGTGGCGGGGATTGGTGGGATTAGTGGCGGTGATGGGATCAGTGGCGGTGGTGGTGGCAGTGGTGGTGAGGGGGGTGGGATCAGTGGTGGGGGTTGGTGGGATTAGTGGCGGTGATGGGATCAGTGGTGGCGGTGATGGTGGTGGGATCAGTGGCGGCGGCGGTGATGGGCTCAGTGGTGGGGGTTGGTGGGATTAGTGGCGGTGATGGTGGTGAGGGGGGGTGGGAGCAGTGGCAGTGGTGGTGCTATCCTCCCCCACCACCACCTCTGCCTCATACTGATCCCATCCCCCCACCACAGATCTCATCCCTATCCCATGGGGGGATAGGGATAAGATCTGTGGTAGTGACAGGGGTCAGTAAGAGGCAGAGGTTGGGATCAGTTGCACTAGTCACTTACTTTGTCAGTCGCTCCAGAGCTGCATTGGTGTCAGCTGACTTTACCTTCCAGCGTCTGCCCCTGGACAGCGGAGGACGTGCGGCGGGTCCCCGGCGGGGGAGAACGTGCGGGCGGGCCCCCGGCGGGGAGGACGTGTGGGCTGGCCCCTGGACAGCGGAGGACGTGCGGCGGGTCCCCGACGGGGGAGAACGTGCGGGCGGGCCCCCGGCGGGGGAGGACGTGTGGGCGGGCCCCTGGACAGCGGAGGACGTGCGGCGGGTCCCCGGCGGGGGACAACGTGCGGGCGGGCCCCCGGCGGGGGAGGACGTGTGGGCGGGCCCCTGGACAGCGGAGGACGTGCGGCGGGTCCCCTGGCGGGGGAGAACGTGCGGGCGGTCCCAGGCGGGGAGAACGTGCGGGCGGGCCAGTGGGCCCCCCCACAGTGACGGAACTTCAGGGCCCAGTCGCAAGTGCGACTGGTGCGACCCTGGTTGTTCCGCCACTGCTTGAAGGCAGTGAAAAGAACTAGGATCTGGGCCTTTCTGCCAACAAGCGCTTCTGATTGACCCTTGCATGAGTCTAGGTCAAGACGCTTCCCAATCTTTGAGATTGAAATGCACCTGTGGGCCTAGGTCACACTGAATGATCTTGCTGTACATGGATCTATCTTTCTGTGTGAACTACAAGGGCCAGCATTGTACTATGGGGGGCATTGGTGGACTACAAGGCCCAGCATTGTACTATAGGGGGGCCATTGGTGGACTACAAGGCCCAGCATTGTACTATAGGGGGGCCATTGGTGGACTACAAGGCCCAGCTTTGTACTAGTAGGGAAGTTGTGCTTTTTCATGATGTCCCAGGTGTCTTTTGTTGGATGTGCTAGGCATCATCTTTTTAAGTGAATGTAAGCTATTGTAAGTTAGCTGTTTTTTGTTTGGCGGGAAAATCCCATTTTTATGATGGCCTACGATTTGTTTGTAAGCACCATGAGGGTGCAGACGGCGGCCATTTTCAGCTTGTGAATCACCCCATAGCTCTGATTCCTTTGTGTGTAGCCATGTTCTGTGCAGGCATCATCTCCTTTTTAAGTGAACTCTATTTTTGTACTTTTTATATATATATTTTTTTTTTTGGGAGAGTTCGTTTAATGTTTTTGGTCATTGGTGGGGTACCATCCATATATCGTATGGGAAACTACTGACTGTAACTATATGTTGTAGGTAGTTGTGGTGTATATAGGAATGAACTATGATTTTGACCTTTATGACCAGTCCCCATAAGTGTAAAAATATTTTTTTAAAGGGTTTGGTTTTTAAGTTGAAAAACCTGTTTCTTATCCAGTAGACCATGTATTGTTGGGACACAATAGAAGTTGTCACACCCTAGGAGGGGGGATGGGGGTGCTTTGTATTTGGGACAAGAATGCACATCGGTCCCGGCCCTCAGGGCACAGTGAGGGCACGCAGACTGTTTAGTTGAATATGCCTATATTTTAGGATAGACCCTAAAGTGTTTGTCTAGGGATAAGTGGTAATATTGGTGTCTCAATTGTATGGTCAGTGTTTGTAGGGAGAAAAAAAGTTTGTGTGTTGGTTTTCATTTGTTAATGTCGGCCATTTTTCTGTAGTCTGGATCTCATCCACCATTTTGCCGTTGACCGATTTGCGATTACTGCAACTGCTTTTTTGTTTCTGATAATTTTAGCCCCGAGCTGAATCTTGTACTGAATTAATGGCGCCATTTTTCACCATGGGCCAGGTCTTGATCTTCGTTTGGCCCGGCTGCCATTTTGTGTCCGCTGTGTTTGGGTGGAATTGCTATTTGGGTTTATAGAGGCGCAGTCTAAGACACTGTTTCCTTTTTAAGTGAATTCAATCATTTCAGTTTTTATACTTTTAAAAATGGCGTGTGTTGTTTTTGATTGTTTGGGGCCTACAGTGGAAGGGAAGGGCTTTGATTGACCTTTTTCAGCCGTCTTTTTGCAGGAGTTTTGTTGCACTGTTGTGTGGTATTCTGATTTTAAAACTGGTGGTTTGACTTCCCAGGGGGATATGTGAGTCAAGGGGGATTTTTATTGGCTGATGCTAGCCATAGATTTTTCTAATGTCTGGATAGACAAAATAAGGTTTATATTGTAATACTGTTTTGGAGAGACATTCAAATTATTGTAATATCAAGGTACAGAGAGAAGCCATAATATTTGTTTTGAATAGTGGAGGATTTCATGGTGTTTTGTAGTTTGTCTGACAACACATTTAATCGGTAGTAGAGTAAATGTGAGGATTAGTACGCTAGCATACTAGTAGGCCGTGTATAATAATCGGAAAACGCTGGGTGCCAGTACTGTAAAAATAAGTCACTAGCAGTACTGATCTGATTAGTGCATGGGTGCCCTGGATGAGGCCCCAAACCAGTCAGACAGCTGCCTTACACATGAGATCTGGATTTGGGGCTCCGGACATGAGACCCCTTAAAGCTGTGGAGGGTATTTTTGATGTCTGGTGGTACGAGACCCCAGAATAAAAAATATTTTGGAAGTAGTTCAGTTGTGGCTTCAGAAATCTGTAATGATGAGTGGGATGATGGATGTGTAGTACATGCTTTTGTGATTCTCAGAGGAGGAACTGTGCTTAAAATCCAGATGCCCATTCCAGAACTTGGTGTGGCTGGTCCATACAATATTCTGAGATGTTCTCATGTCTGTCCCATTGTATGTAGTTTTTTATTGCTAAGAGTGAAGGCAGAATTCCATCTGGTTGGTTTTAATTTAAATTTTTGATTTAGGAACTATGAAATATCTCCCCCACATTTGTATAAAAATGTTTGTCTAAAGTTTTAGTTGTGTCATGTTCTATGTGATAACAAGAATAAGTCTGAACCTACCGCGACAGTCGTGTTGTGGGTGTTGTATTTTAGTAAAAAAAAGTATTATCGGTTATGAGGAATGTCATTGACAATTTACGAATGTTGTATTGTTTATGAATGACACATTAATAACTTGTGTGTATACAGTGGTGTGAAAAAGTGTTTGCCCCCTTCCTCATTTCCTGTTCCTTTGCATGTTTGTCACACTTAAGTGTTTCGGAACATCAAACCAATTTAAACAATAGTCAAGGACAACACAAGTAAACACAAAATGCAATTTGTAAATGAAGGTGTTTATTATTAAAGGTGAAAAAAAATCCAAACCATCATGGCCCTGTGTGAAAAAGTGATTGCCCCCTAAACCTAATAACTGGTTGGGCCACCCTTAGCAGCAACAACTGCAACTAAGCGTTTGCGATAATGTGCAATGAGGCTTTTACAGCGTCCTGGAGGAATTTTGGCCCACTCATCTTTGCAGAATTGTCCTAATTCAGTTACATTAGAGGGTTTTCGAGCATGAACGGCCTTTTTAAGGTCATACCACAACATCTCAATAGGATTCAGGTCAGGACTTTGGCTAGGCCACTCCAAAGTCTTCATTTTGTTTTTCTTCAGCCATTCGGTGGTGGACTTGCTGGTGTGTTTAGGATCATTGTCCTGCTGCAGAACCCAAGTTCGTTTCAGCTTGAGTACACGAACAGATGGTCGGACATTCTCCTTCAGGATCTCTTGGTAGACAGCAGAATTCATAGTTCCTTTTATCACGGCAAGTCTTCCAGGTCCTGAAGCAGCAAAACAGCCCCAGACCATCACACTACCACCACCATATTTTACTGTTGGTATAATGTTCTTTTTCTGAAATGCAGTGTTCCTTCTACGCCATATATACTTGGACACACACCTTCCAAAGAGTTCCACTTTTGTCTCATCGGTCCACAGAATGTTGTCCCAAAAGTCTTGGGGATCATCAAGATGTGTTGTGGAGAAATTGAGACGAGCTTTGATGTTCTTTTTGCTCAGCAGTGGTTTTCTCCTTGGAACTCTGCCATGCAGGCCATTTTTGCCCAGTCTTTTCCTGATGGTGGAGGCATGAACGCTGACCTTAACTGAGGCAAGTGAGGCCTGCAGTTCCTTGGACGTTGTTGTGGGGTCTTTTGTGACCTCTTGGATGAGTCGTCGCTGCGCTCTTGGGGTAATTTTGGGCGGCCGGCCACTCCTGGGAAGGTTCACCACTGTTCCATGTCTTCGCCATTTGTGGATAATGGCTCTCACTGTGGTTCGCTGGATTCCCAAAGCTTTGGAAATGGCTTTATAAACCCTTTCCAGACTGATAGATCTCAATTACTTTCTTTCTCAATTGTTCCTGAATTTCTTTGGGTCTCGGCATGATGTGTAGCTTTTAAGGATCTTCTGGTGGACCTTACTGTGTCAAGCAGCTCCTATTTAAGTGATGCCTTGATTGTGAACAGGTGTGGCAATAATCAGGCCTGGGTGTGGCTAGAGAAATTGAACTCGGGTGTGGACAACCACAGTTATAGTATGTTTTAACAAGGGGGGCAATCACTTTTTCACACAGGGCCATGATGGTTTGGATTTTTTTTCACCTTTAATAATAAACACCTTCATTTACAAATTGCATTTTGTGTTTACTTGTGTTGTCCTTGACTATTGTTTAAATTGGTTTGATGTTCCGAAACACTTAAGTGTGACAAACATGCAAAGGAACAGGAAATGAGGAAGGGGGCAAACACTTTTTCACACCACTGTAAGTATCTTTTCAGGTCCAAGGAGTTCCTGAGGCTCTGCACCATTCTAAATCCTGTATGTTTTCCTCCACTTTGTAAAGATGAGGAAAATTGATAAAAGAGGATGGGCTGTGTAAGGAAAGCTCTGCTGGGCCTAGTGGTTCTCCACCGCTGCGATTGCGTGTGCGGGCTCGAACGGGTGCGCGGGCTACTGCGCATGCGCGGAATCGAGCGGGTGCGCGTGCGCGGTCTCGGACGGGCGCGCGCACGGTTACTGGCGCCAGGCGGGCTATTTAAACCAGCCATCTCCATGCAATCCTTGCTGCCTGATCTACAGCGTTCCGTTTGTTAGTCCTGTAGTTCTCTGTATCTGCACCTGTGACCCGGCTTGTCTACTTACCTGCTCTGCTTCCTGCCTGCCCCGATCCCGGCTTACCCACGACCATTCTCTGGCTTATCCCTGGCTTATCCGCAGTGTGTCCTCTGTTACCAAACCCGGCTTGTCTGACCTACCTGTGCACCTGTCCTGTAGTCCGCTGCATACCTGCCAGTTCCTGTTGTCTGCTGGTTCCTGTAGTCCGCTGCATACCTGCCAGTTCCTGTTGTCTGCTGGTTCCTGTAGTCCGCTGCATACCTGCCAGTTCCTGTTGTCTGCTGGTTCCTGTAGTCCGCTGCATACCTGCCAGTTCCTGTTGTCTGCTGGTTCCTGTAGTCCGCTGCATACCTGCCAGTTCCTGTTGCCTGCTGGTTCCTGTGGTCCGCTGCATACCTGCAGGTTCCTGTTGCCTGCTGGTTCCTGTAGTCCGCTGCATACCTGCCAGTTCCTGTTGTCTGCTGGTTCCTGTAGTCCGCTGCATACCTGCCAGTTCCTGTTGCCTGCTGGTTCCTGTGGTCCGCTGCATACCTGCCAGTTCCTGTTGCCTGCTGGTTCCTGTGGTCCGCTGCATACCTGCCAGTTCCTGTTGTCTGCTGGTTCCTGTCACCTGCTGTCTGCTGGTTCCTGTTACCTACTGCCTGCTGGTTCCTGTCACCTGCCGTCTGCTGGTTCCTGTCACCTGCTGTCTGCTGGTTCCTGTCACCCGCCGTCTGCTGGTTCCTGTCACCTGCTGTCTGCTGGTTCCTGTCACCTGCTGTCTGCTGGTTCCTGTCTTCGCTGGTCTAGTCCTGAGGCCCACCTACAGCTGCTGTTCCTTCCAGACACTCGTGCCTCCTCTGACTTCTGCGCCCCCTGTCCTCATCTCCAGGGGCCGCAAGTCTGGGACGTAAGAGAGGTCTCCCACTGCAATCCAGACTCGCCACTAGGTACGTGACAGGCTGAGTGACAATTTTTCAAACCAATGATACTAACCACTCTAATTCTAGCCAAGTTTGTGACAGGTGACAGGTGACAAGTGACAGGTGACTCGGACGTTGAGTTTGATCCTCAGAGGAGGAACTGTTTTTTTTTTTTTTTTTTGTCATAAGAGTCCTTAGTTTTCATTCTGTCCCTGCCTGCTCTAAAGAGCTGAGTGGGGCAGACTAACGCTGGTTGAGACCTGTTTGTGGTTTTGAACGTAATGGCGTCGAGAAGGCTAGAGTTGGCTTTTTGGGGAGCAGAGAGTCACTACTGTATGGGGTTCAGTTCTGTGGAAGCTATATTTTTTTGTACAATAGAGGGCTCATTTTGTCTTTTAATCCCATTGTGTTATGGGCCGATTGATCAATTGTGAAGGTAGTAGTCGATTGATTTTATGGTCGAGTAGTTGTTTCAGCCCTAGTATGAATCTTTCTCTTTATAAACTGCTAACTGTGAATCGTAAGTTTTGTAATTAGATCTGTAAACACTGGCGATGTTGTTACTACTATAACTCATATCGCAAAGGTGTGCATCAGTTGACTACCTCCTGTAATAATACGCATAGGGTCCGGGTTATCCAAGTTTGTGCTAAACATTCTTGAGATAACAGAAGTAATAAGCTTTTTGTTTTTGGAATATTTCTGAAAAGTCCACGGAAGGGATTGGACTATTGTTTGGTTCAGGAAATCTCTAGGCTAATTTTTTGAAGGACTATAGCCGGGCAGAGAATATTGCTCTGGCAAGTAGTGAAAAAAAGGCAGCAACGTTGATAGGGGAGGGGCCTATCTACCCACTTCTTGTCCAGAGGGTCGCTACCTCTGAAGTAGGCAACCTCTAACGAGGTTGGGGGATCAGTTCAAGGTCCATTGTCCGTAAAGGATGGGTAATCGAATCGCTTGAAAGAGGGTGTCTAACCGTGGGGAACCATACCACTTGACCCCGAAGGAAGAAATGATAGATAAATATGGGCCTTGGACTGTGAAATATGCAAGAGTGGGATCAGTGGACAGGGAGAAATTATTCTAAAAAAGGTACTTTTAAACCAAAAGCTTAGGAAGCCCGGTGGTACAATAAAGAGATGCATGGAACGCATGGATGGTAGAATCCATGCATAGAACTGATGATGTGAATATTTTTATGGTGGGAGGTAAGGAGAAAGCGCACCAAATGCTGAGAAGTAGGGACAAACAGGGCCAATAGAACCACATCCCCAGAGTAGTGGCGGTGATGATCAGGGGAACAGCCTCCACACCTAAGGTATGTACCAATAATGCTACTAATCCAGTTGTCACCAACAATGTTTCATTCCTGGTGTTTTTGCAAGGATAAATCCCTGGAAGGTGAGCGTTTTTATTATAGAAAATATGAAATATGTGTGATGTCTAGAGTTCATCTTTGACCCAGCTAATTGTGTGCGTGTGTGGAATATGCCATATATATTTTGTGTCCTGTGATTTCTGTTGTCGCAGCTGCTGACAGCCAACCCAAATGACCCCCCCCCTTCTTTCTGACCAGGTCAGTGAGTGTAAAGCAAACTGTATTGACATGCAAATTACCTGAGCCAAGATAACTATATGTAATAATGAATTGAAAGGTGCTTTACTAAACTCAGTTTGTTTTCCAGAAGACAGTTCGGCAAGAGATTTTCTGGTGAAGTATGATTTGTTGAAAAATGGAAAAAAAAAAACGTTTTATTGCGAGTTGCTAATTTTTTTTTCTCCCTCACCATGGTGAATATTTTTTTTTGGGGAATTATTGGTATACCATAAAACAAAAATCCACGTGGTATTAATATGTATTAAGTAATACATATTAATAATAAGTTGAGCTCAACAATTTTTGCTATTTTAAAATAAGGTGCACTGTTTATGTAATGTAAATGTATATTTGTTTCATGTGTTAATGTCTTGTTACAGGTATTTAACCATTGTTTTTTTCAGGCGAAAAATTGAATGTTTATTACTAAATTTTATTGGTGTTTTTCAGATGATAATTGGGTTTCACGGCTTTCAGAACCAGAAGGAAATCGTAGACAATTTTTTTATTTTCCCTGGGTTCAGCACCATTATGTGGTTTATGCTCCTAGTGGTCAGCCCATTCAGCTGTGTTTTGGACTACCTAAGTGGGTGTGGTATTTTCTAATCCAACCTGTATAAAGAACGAGTTTCTGTGCTCCACTGATTACTTGTGGGGGGGAAAAAATACTGTTTAGGACTGTTTCACCCCCCTGCGGTTATGGTAATTAGTTACCTAGTTGTTCCAGCTCTGCTCATTGCCTCAGGCTAAGGTATGTTAATGTCCCTTAAGCAACCTTTGTCCCCAAGTAAAGATTCAACCCACATCCTGTCCAGTGTCACTATGTTTACGTGACGATGTGTTATGAATTGTCTAATGTGTCTGTGGCATATCTGTCGCTAATATCTGGGGGGTTTCAAAGTACACAGGTTGGCTCGAATTGTACCCCCGACTGTTCAGCGGTCTCAGTGCTGCAAGGGATTTTTTTTCTTTGCCCTTTGGCCAGTGGTGTTTGGTAACAGGAGTTTCTCGAGCTGGATATACATTATGCAATTTTTATCTTATTATTTTTTTTTTAATTTTCTTTAGATTTATCTGCAGAGGTGAAGTACGAGGGCCTGCCGGATTGCATACAAGTTGAAAGTGTATAGGTCTGGCCTCGTATTGTATAGTTTTGGTTGAGTCTGGAGAAAAAGTTGTGCAGGATGTATAGGCATGTCGTATTCTCCTCAGTTAATCTGTGTCCTGCAGGCCAGGAAGCCCAGTGCCCCCGTGATGCTATGCCCCTGTCATTCATGTGAGTCCTGTCTGAATAGTATAGGCAGTTAATTTTGTATGGGTGAAGGATAACATGGTCTGAGTACCGAATTGATAAAGGAGGGAGAAGGTGTGCAGCCTCTATAAAGAATCGAGTGTACCTGTTGGCAGGTGGTTTTCAATACGGGTTTTCAGACTATTTCCCATACTTAGGATTAGGGGTGCAACGGATCGTCGCCGATCCGTGATCCGAACGGGCCACCCCGTTCGGATCGGCACACCCCGCGATCCGCGGAGCGCTCCGCGGCCTCGGCCTTAGGAAAGGCCGCGGCTTCGGCCTAGCTCCGGAGCGGCGGCGGCCATCTTTGTACACCCGGCGGCCTTAGGAAAGGCCGCGGCTTCGGCCTAGCTCCGGAGCGGCGGCCATCTTGGTACACCCGGCCACTGTTTACACTGTGATCGCTCCGTCAAATTTGACGGAGCGATCACTTGTAAACATACCCTGCATTACCCAGCCAATATCCTGCATTAACCCTGCATATACTCTGCATTAACCCTGCATATACTCTGCGATACTCTGCATTAACCCTGCATATACTCTGCGATACTCTGCATTAACCCTGCATATACTCTGCATTAACCCTGCATATACTCTGCATTACCCAGCCAATACTCTGCGATACTCTGCATTACCCAGCCAATACTCTGCGATACTCTGCATTACCCAGCCAATACTCTGCGATACTCTGCATTAACCCTGCATATACTCTGCATTACCCAGCCAATACTCTGCGATACTCTGCATTAACCCTGCATATACTCTGCGATACCCAGCCAATACTCTGCGATACCCAGCCAATACTCTGCGATACCCAGCCAATACTACAGTGGGGAGAGGATGTGGATATTACAGTGGGGGAGATGACGTGGATATTACAGTGGGGGAGATGACGTGGATATTACAGTGGGAACTATATGGTGGCGGAATTTTCACAGGTTTTTGCAAATTCAATTATTATTTGCTGATCCGAAAAATGATCCGATCCGTGACTCCTGATCCGAGGATCGATCCGATCCGTGAGTTTTTTGATCCGTTGCACCCCTACTTAGGATAAAGAGAGGCTTAATGGAGACGGCCGTTGGAGCTGGAGGGGGGGGGGGCACCGGGTAGGTGAGGGTAGTATCCAGGTTGCCTATGAATCATAATAGATTGGTATATGACTCAGTTCCAGGATCATCAAAATCTAACTTGCACTGGTCTCATCCCTAATGACAGGAATGGAGCATTGTGCAGATATCTCGGTCAATCTGGGTACTAGCCTTTAACAGACTCTACTGGGTTACACCCTGCAGTCCACCTTGTTCTGATGGTTTGAGTCCGGACACCCTCAGATGACTGGTACGAATGAGTGCTGGAGAAAGGAAGGTGTTGTGCTATGGGAAAAGGCAACAATGCTGGCACAGGAGGGGGTCGTGTCTAATGGAGGCCGGGGTAGTGTCCCAACTGATCCTAAACAAAGTTACCAGGGTACTGGTGCTGGTATCACATGTCTAATGATGCACTGTTTTCAGCATCAGGTTAAATGGTAATCAGCAGGGTACACTACCTCGGGGAGTCTATTGTACATCCCCTCTTGTCCTTGGCATGGATATAGCAGGAACACCGGGTTGTACCCCAATCACCCCCGAAGGAAGGTTTTTATGGAAAAACCTGACCTCCCCTTACACCTACTGAAACTTCTGTTGGGGTTCGGGGAGGAGTTAAAAAGTTGGTAGTTGGGTGGTTTGTGCAACAGGATCTGATAATGACAACAGTCTGTGCAGGGCGTGAATAGAAGGGCCCTACTCAGGGGTTTATGATCTAAGGAGAGGAGGGTGGTGCAAAATAATAGCTGTTGGGAATTATCTGATATGGAGCTGGCTGAGGTAACATTAAAAGAGTTTCTAGGGATCACCTAGTGGTGGTCAGGGTAGGGGCTGGCTGGACATATTGGGGTGGAGGAGTTCCAGAGCGGTCCTAATGTTGAACATGGGAGGAGTGAAGTGGACGATTTGGGTGATCTCAAGATCAAAAGAGGTCAATCCAGATATCTCTAAGGTTGAGTTTCTTAGTGGGAAAAGTTAATTCAGGTACAGTCTTAGGGCCACAGCTTTAGTAAACTCCACCCTGTTGCCGTCCTAATTTGGGTAACTATTAGAGACCAATGTAGGGGATTGTGTGCATTTAAAAGAGGACCCGAGAACTATTTTTTCTTTTTGTTTTTTTTGTTCTAAGGATAAGCCTTTTCAATTTATAGTAATAATATGCGGTCAGGTTTTACCTAAATTCCAAAAAAAGGTTTTGATCATTTTTATTTTTTTTATTTTATTTTATTTTTTTTCCTCCCCCTCATTAATATCTGTGTACCTGACCTGGAAAAAATACTGCTAATTGCTAGTATGGGAGAATTTTTTTTTTTAGAAACTATATATTTTTTTTTTTTTTATTATGTTTTGGTGCTATTTTTTATTTTTCATTTTTATTTATTTATTTTTTTTTTTATTTCTTCTTATTTTTTTTTCCAACCATTATATTTGTTTTTTGTCTAACCCAAATTCAATGCTCTTTAACCGTCTTGGTTGGAGTAGCATTAAATCTGTAGGTTTTTTTCTTCCCCTTCCATTATTAATTCCACCATTTCCGTTCATTTTCATTACTCACCTCTCTTCCGTTTCTTTTGCTTCATTCTAATTTTTTTTCTCTGGGTTTTCATCATCCATCTTCTCAAGATAATGTATCTGTTTAAAAGGATTTTCCCTGCCCGCCACTAGTGTACCATATTTTTGAACCGAAAGTATCCCTGGACATCCCGTGTTTTTATGTCTTAATGTAATGCTACCCCCTTAGTCTACCTACTGCTTTAACCTGAGCCCCATGAGCAGGTGTGGTGGACCCCGGGACCTTGCAATGACAGGCAGTGTTGACTATCCCTACCATCAAGGGCCATGGATAATACTGTCTGTTGCTTGGACTCCGTTCCCTGTGGGGAGCCCACTTTACTCATCCCCATTGCACCCCTTATAAGTATTAAGTCTTGATGACCGTTGCTCCTGTCTGGCATTCCTCCAATATCTGTACACTGACATTCTCCTTTTTTGTTTGTTTTATGTATTCATGCACAACGGTCTGGAGGCCCGCCCAACCACCACCTGAAGACAATCAAGTCATCTCTTGAGACAAATGTGACAAGTAAGACTACCCTGAACTGTTCTTCACCATGCTGAAAAGTGCTGTCTCGCGGTCCTATCCAAGCGGAGAAACCACTACACGGTCTCACCAAGTTACAGGACTAGATATGCCAGGATCCCGCCATCAATGTTGGAGTTCCGCTCTTCCAAGGCAGAGGGGCGATGAAACATTGCAGTACAGACACTCATGGTTTAGATGTGAAGCCTCAAGGGCACCTGGATTTGTTTCCTGTCTTAAGCCTACCTTGAGGAGCTCTGGCGTGTTCAAGAAAGGAAGAGGAGGCCGTGGTGGTGGTGGGGAAGGGTTGGGACTTCTGGACTGTTGTGGGTGGGTACAAAATCATTGAAGGACTACTTAAGTTCAAGAATGAACTTCAGGGGGAACTGTGGTGGAGAGTTTGAATATTTAAAATGGAATTGGATTGCCATGCCCCATCGGATGGGTATGTGTGTGCCTGTATGTGTATGTATGTGTATGTGTATGTGTATATATATATATATATATATATATATATATATATATATATATATATGTATATATATATATATATGTGTATATATATTTATATATATTTTTATGACAGGCAAGCTAGACTTTTTCCATAGATTGACTGTGCCCAGGTGTTAATTGAATATCTCTTGTTCTCTTACAATAGATGGCTACCCAGGGGTCATTAACATACTATTGTCATCTCTAGTTATCAGGACCTGTGAGTCACCAGTCCCTCCCTTTTCCCGGGGTTTCGCTAGACAATGTGGCTCCTTCTCCCCAGGGGTCATTAACATCCTAGGTAGAACTGATGACTCATAAATCTTGAAGACCATCTGACAACAGGGGGTTTGCCTTTAGAAAAGGACCAATCACTGAGCTAGCCCAAAGACCCCCGGGAGCCAATGAACATTGAGACTGGGGAAGGGGCATTTTTGGCATATAAATAAGTCCAGAGTGGGATGCTTGGGGCCCTCTTAGCCTGATGATTTTGGACATGTAGCTGCCGGGGTAATGTACTCTTTCTCTCTCTCTTCCCCCCCTCTCTCTCTCTCTCCCTCATTATTAATATGAAGTGTAATGTATTCTGTGTATCCCTATCCTTTCTCTAACTTTAATCTTTCTCCTAAGACTTTAATATGTATTAAGTAACAGCCTGTGTATGTCCATTGTAATATATCCCCTTTTCTGCATTAACTATCTTTGTAAACACTGGCAACATGGCATTTATAACATCTCTATACTATGTTGGGTAATCTAAAATGTTTCTTTATTATTTTTCTGGACATATAAATAAATTGTAATTGTTTATCTATTCGCACGGTTATCGTACGTTTATATACTTATACAGACAAAGGTTTAATGGCGTTATTCACTTTATCATTGTTGTATCTATAATCTTTAACTAAGCTAGAAATCCAGCTTTAACACATGTTAGGTATCTACTTACTCGTGTGACATCATCTTTCACATTATACAAAAGAATTGGGCTAACTTTACTGTTTTTTTTGTTTTGTTTTTATGTAAGAAAGTGTATTTCTTCCAAATAAAATTGCATTTGGAAGACCACTGCACAAATACAGTGGGACATATATATTATAAATATTGCAACGATCTCCATTTTATTCTACACGGTCGCTGCTAAAAAAAAAAATATTATATATATATATATATATAGATATATATTTATTATGTATAAAAGGTATGGGGGTTTTTAAGTAATTTTCTAGCAAAAAATATGGATTTTAACTTGTAAGCAACAAATGTCAGAAAAAGGCTTAGGCATGAAAGGGTTAAACACCAGATCGCTCCAGGGGTAATGATACTCAAGGATGGAAACAGAAAACACAAAAATAGTGCTCACCGCTGATATTTATTCCATAAACAATCCTATTTGCAGCGTTAGAAATGTAACATCTTATCAAGAAATTAAATAGGAGCGGTATACTCAGGTGCAAGAAGGACCAGGCTCCTCTCTGCAGAAATTACTAGCAATTCAGGCTGGTCAGCATGAGAACGTAATGGAACTCCACCTTCATTCTTTACGTTCCCACTTCTAAGGTAGTCCCGTGGAGCCCAATGATGTCATCATGCTGAGTGGCTAGCAAGCTCTGCATCCTTCTTGCAGCTGAGTATACCGCTAATTTTTTTGTGTTTATGTGAAATATCTTTCCTGGGTTTTGCAGGCACAAATGTCCTCTAGCGTAAAACCCCTAGCGTTTTCCCGCACCTGGATAGCCATAGGTGGCGTGTACAGCTGGCCATAGAAGCAAATGGCTGTACGTGCTTGTGCTAATATAAACGTCTAAGCTCTGTTGCATCGCTGTTTACCCGCACATGCGCATACGGCATATATTTCAAACACAAAAGGGAAAACAACAAATTAAAAAGAGCATCAGGGTTTACACGAGTGCTAGTGCATACAGTCATTTACTTCTATGGCTGGCTGTATGCACCATCTTTGGCTCCCTATAGCACGCAAAAATCAGGGCATTTTATGCTAAAGGACATTTGTTTCTGCATATATATGCATGCATGAAGCCTTAGCTGGAACCTGTGTCAGCAGAAATGTTATGTATCCTACTGCACGAGAAGTTTATGTGCTCATATAATCTATAAATACATTTGAGATTTTTTACACGTTTGCACATGTGATAAACTGTGAGGCCTTTACTTCCTCCCTGTGTGAACTTTTCACTTGAGTAGCTCTGTGTCACTTGTGAAGGCCAGAGGATTGTGCTGAGGTGTTGGGCACAGTATGTGAGATTAGGCCGTTGCTGATGAATTACACCTCATGTCAGACTCGGCCACACCCAGCCTTTGGCATGGCTTCCTCAGACGTGCACTGCAGCACTTGTCCTTAGACACCTGCTCCAGATATTTAGCAATAGCAGAAGCTACGAGAGGCCCCGTATCCTGTTCGGGGATTCCTTATCTATATATAATCCTTTTCTTTTTTGTTTTTTTTGCACGCATTCCTCATTTGTATCTCTCAGCAAACATCTGAAATGTGCCCGAAAATAAGTTATGATTTTTTTTTTTTATTATTTAAATCCATTTCAAGCCTAAAAACTTTATGGGAGAACATATACAATTGCTTTTCCTATCCTATATCTCAATATAAAAAACACATTTTTTATATTTTTAAATCATGGTCATGTAAATAACGTGGCAAAGGCTTGCTTCTATTCAGGAAACAATGGGCCTTTTGCAATTGTAGCGCCGGGCTCCAAATGAGCACGCGCTGTTTTTGTAAATTTAAAGTTCCTGAAACCACAGTTGGGTTTTAGGGTTAATTGTTTTAAATTCTGGTCTCAATACCAGTTTAACTGGATTGCAGTGTGTTCTGCTTGGCCATAGGTGTCAGTGTCACCTCTGGCAAGCATAGGAACGCAGTCCATTTGGACGCATTGTGTGCCAATCTTTCTCGGAACCAACCAGTTAGTGGGTTGTCTCGCTGTGCATTCTGGGAGAGGGTACTTAAGGGACTGAGATCACGTGCTTCTGGGTTCCAGCCCAGAAGATCTTTCTGTCTGTTTGGTCCTGGTCCTCCTGACCAGCCCTCAGGGGCCCTCATGGCCTGGGGTGCGGATCCATCCATTTCCGAGTCTCGGGGCTGGCTAGCCCAAGGCACAGTAACTGGAAGGAGGATTCCAAGGAGGCCCGGTGCCGTCTCGGTTTTGGAGAGGCCCAGCAACTGAGAACACAACCAGGGGAGGAATCTTCAGAAGAGGGCCACGCAGAGGCTGGCTGCTCGGTAAGAGCCTGGAAGCTATGCTGGAAGGACACCAGGTGAATCCACACTCGTACGGTATCGCCGGACCGGCTGCAAGATACTGGTAGCGTATGAGGGTTCCCTAAGTTCATTTATCCTTCGGTTACAACCAAGTCTGTGGCAGAGACTTTTCACCTACAAGTGTTACGACCAAGTCTGTGGCAGAGACTTTTCTTTATTTGAGTCACCTGTCGGCTGCTAAATCTACTGAGAGGGGATTTATCCGATAGCTGCAGTATCCAGTTGCGAATGGCTTTTCCCTGGAGTTTATAGTGAGAGACATTCAGTTACAAGCAGTTTCAAGAGTACCTGAACTTCCTACCTATACCCTCTATCCCTTCATTGAGAGACTGTGTTTTGTCTGACATTTTGCAAATAAAAATCCCTAAAGTGGGTCCAGTGTCAGTCTCTGCAGTTCCTTGGGCCATCTACCTCGGGAAACCCCTAGATGCATACGAGGTCAAGAAGGTAATGGTAAGCCTAAAAATAGCCAGCAGCTCCTTCGGCGGTTAGTGCCACACATTCAATTCAATTAAAGGATTGTCACTGAAACATTGTTTATTTTTATTATTCAGAGCAAACTCACCCATCCACCCTGGTCTCAATGCTTTATTTGGTTGAGAAATCACCACCCCCATGACATTTTTATCCATGGCCATCTTGAGTCAGGGCCGATGATTCATGTAACATTTATCCTGGAATCCATTTTTTTTCTGTTCCTGATGTCAACTTACCATAATGTCAAGAGAGGAGCTTCAGAATAGGACATTGTCACATGACAGATCATAATGATGAGAATGGACCTGCAAAATATCATAAAGAACAATCATAAATCAAGGAGATGTTGAGGGGGGTGGCAGTGGTGGTACTTGAGGGGGGGTGGCAGCGGTGGTGTTGGGGGGGCGGCAGCGGTGGTACTTGAGGGGGGGGTGGCAGTGGTCATGTTGAGGGGTGTGGCAGCGGTGGTACTTTAGGGAGGGCAGCAGTGATGTTGAGGGGGGGTGACAGCGGTGGTACTTGAGGGGGAGTGGCATCAGTGACAGCGGTGGCACCATCCTCTTCCACCACCACCTCTGCCTCTTACTGATCCACCCCCCAAAACCGATCTCATCCCGGTCCCCCCATCACCTCTGTTGTAGAGGTGATGGGGGGGTGGGGATGAGATCTGCGGTGGTTATGGGGGGATGGGATCAGTAAGAGGCAGAGGTAGTGGAGGTTGGGATCGATTGCATTGCAATTTGTGTCCATTACTTACTGTCAATCAATCGATTGCCCCTCAGAATTCCGTCACCGTGCCTCCAGGGATGCCTTTCCTCATGGGGACTCCATGCAGTCGCACAGGGGAGAGCTCCTCCCCTTCACTCAAATTGGTGTCAGCTGGTCAGCTGACTTTATTGTTCAGTATCCACCCCGCCTCCCTATATTCTCTCTGTCTCTGGATAGGCGAAGCGGTCCAGAGTCTCAGCGCTACCTCTGCCTTCTCTCCCCTCAGCAGGTGGAACGAATGGACAGGAGGCACAGCCGTGGCGGGCCTCTCAGTACCACAGCGGCACAGCCATAATGGACAGGATAGGCGGGCTCTTCACATGGGTGGGCGGCGGGCGGTGGGCTCCTCACATTGCAGACGGGTGGGCAGTAGGCTGACCTGAAGTGGTGGAACTGCAGGGCCAAGTCGTAAACGTGCAACTGCTGCGACCCTGATAATTCCACCACTGGCTCGGGCATACGGACAGAAGGATGGACTTAGCTGAGAAAGCCCCTCCTCCAAAGAAAATACATTTCAATGAATTCTCCTGGGATGTATGACATAATTTTGGCCTAGGCCAGAAACAAAGAAGCAACTGAAGAAATGTAAAAAAAAGTTGTAAACAATAATGGTAGCAACATAAGGATTAAAAATAGGTAAAGTGGTTGTAAAGCCACTGTGTAAAGTACATACATACCCCTCTGTTGGAAAATGTTGTATGCTCCAGTGTATGTTCTTTTATAAAAAAATATGCAGATTTGTACCTTATTTCATTGTGCCGCTCTGCGCTCACGTGACTGCTCGCTGTTCCCTCTCCCGATCTGACAGCTACAGCAAGAGGGGCTGTGAATCCCCCGCTGACATGGGCCGGGAGGAGGGGAGGAGAGGAGGAGAGCAGCGACCAGTCACGTGAACCCCGAGTGTCACTAAGGTACAAATCGGGATATTTTTTATCATTGGAGCATAGAACATTTTCTAACAGAGGGGATTGTATGTACGTTACACAGTAGTTTTAGCAGCACTAGGGGAGGGGCGGGCACTGTCAGTAACTGGCAGGCAGGCAGGGAGGGGGGGAGAGGAGGACAGAGGAGAGAGTGGATGACGAAGGCACGTATACTGCGTTTTTGTTTCCGATTAGTTTTTTGACGAAATACGACATATTCGTAAATTCGTAAATATTCGAATGAACGAAAATGCATTTAACGAAAATTAAAAAATTTGGAAATTCTAAAATTTGGAAATTAGAAAAATCTGAAAATGTGAAAATGCTAAATAATAACTAACTAATATAACTATTACTAACTATTACATTTTAGGTATTGGAATTTCCTTTCAAATTTGGTTGTTAGTGAACGTAACAAATAAGGATTTATCCAAAATAACGAATGCCGCATCTGAAGGAATGGAACTTAACGATTTATGAATAATAAACAATAATAATAATAAAAACGTTTTATTATTATTATTAACCACTTAACAACTGGGCACTTAAACCCCCCTCCTGCCCAGACCAATTTTCAGCTTTCGGTGCTCTCACACTTTGAATGACAATTACTCACTGTACCCAAATTAATTTTTTTGTCCTTTTTTTCCCACAAATAGAGCTTTCTTTTGGTGGTATCTGATCACCTCTGTTTTTTTTTTTTTTTTTTTTTTTGCGCTATAAATAAAAAAAAAGACTGAAAATTTTGAAAAAAAAAATCATTTTTCTTTGTTTCTGTGATAAAATTTAGCAAATTATGAATTTTTTCTTCATAAATTTTGGCCACAATTTATACTGCTACATATCTTTGGTAAAAATAACCCAAATTAGTGGATATTATTTGGTCTTTGTGAAAGTTAGAAAGTCTACAAGCTGTGGTGCAAATCATACAAAATTGATCACACCTGATGTACTGGTGGCCTATCTAATTTCTTGCGACCCGAACAAGCAAGGAAAGTACAAATACCCCCCAAATTACCCCTTTTTTGAAAATAGACATTCCAAGGTATTTAGTAAGAGGCATGGATAGGTTTTTGATGTTGTCATTTTTTCCCACAATTCTTTGCAAAATTAAGATTATTATTTTTTTCACAATTGTCATTGTAATAGGTTATTTCTCTCACATGGCATGTGTATACCACAAATGACACCCCAAAATACATTCTGCTACTCCTCCTGAGTATTACGATACCACATGTGTGAGACTTTTTCACAGCCTGGCCACTTAGAGAGGCCCAACATGCAGGGAGTGCCATCAGGTGTTCTAGGAGCATAAATTACACATCTAACTTGTTGACTACCTATTACACTGACGTGGCACTCATGACAGATGGCACTGATACATTGCACTGATGACACGTGACACTGATGTGGCACTCATGACAGATGCCACTAATACGTGTCACTGATGACACTGGGGACAGATGGCACTGGGGACAGATGGCACTGACAACAGGTGGCACTGGGGACAGATGACGCTGACAGGTGGCACTGGGGACAGGTGGCAGTGGGGACAGGTGGCAGTGGGGACAGATGGCAGCACAGAACTTCCATGATGCGCGCTCACGGGAGCGCACATTGCGGAAGTAAACAGGAGGCCGTCCAGGGACGCAATTGGCAATTTAATTGGCATTTGGCGTCCGCGCTGTAGCCGTCTTTCGGCTATAGCGCGGGCGCAAAGTGGTTAAAAAAAGAGAGATTAAGGTCTGGTGTGACCCCTCTGACACCTCCATCCCTAATAGTGCACAAAAAATAAGAAAAATAGCCCTGGGACTTTAGAGGAGGTGAGAGAGGTTTAGCCAATGTCCACAGCAAACACTGAGACAAATTCTATTTATTTGTTTCAAAATGTTATGTAACAGAGCAGCAACAACAATGATTGTGAGTTACCCGGCATAATAGCCAATGTACACAACACAACACTCATTGTTTTGAAATGAGAAGGTTTCTAAAGGAATAGTCATTTAAAGTGCTGCCTCAACAGCCAACGTTGCAGAGACATACTAATTATATTTGGCTAGGGGGGTGGTACCACAGCATTCGGTAGGAGACAGGTGAGATTACATGTGCAAGTTCTGCTTAAGCTGATCAAACGCAGGTAATGTTCTGCCTGATTACTGTGAATTTGCTGAAATGTAAGTGGTGGGTGGCCCTGCTGATAACCACCGGTTTGACAAACTTTAATTCTGAAATTGAAGGAGGTGGGGGGGGGGAGTTGTCTGAACAATGACTGCAGCCAATCAGCTTCAGTCATCATTCTATAACCACTTGCCAACAGGCTTGCGTCGATATACGTTGGCAAAGTGGCACGGGTGCACAAAACAACGTACTCGTACGTCGCTGCGTCACCTGGGGCTAGCAGGCGCATGCGTGCCATGGGAGCGTGTCCGTGGGTCCTGCAGACTTGATGCCTGTGATCGTGGCATGGAGAGGCAGAATGGGGAGATGCCTATGTAAACAAGGCTTTTCCCTGTTCTGCCTAGCAACATGACAGGGATCTACTGCTCCCAGTGATCGGGAGCAGTGATCTCTGTCATGTTCTAGTGAGCCCACCCCCCCTACAGTTAGAATATGCTGAGGGAACACAGTTAACCCCTTGATCGCCTCTCATAGTGTTCAACCCCTTCCTTGCCAGTGACATTTACACAGTAATCAGTGCATTTTTATAGCACTGATCACTGTATAAATGCCAATGGTCCCAAAATAGTGTCAAAAGTGTCCACTCTATCTGCAGCAATGTTGCAGTCACGATAAAAATCCCAGATCACCGCCATTACTAATTAAAAAAAATTATAAATAAAAATGCCATAAATCTATCCCCTATTTTGTAGACGCGATAACTTTTGCGCAAACCAATCAATATACACTTATTGCAATTTATTTTTACCAAAAATATGTAGAAGAACACATATTGGCCTAAAATGTGGAAGAACTTTGTTTTTTTATATATTTGTTGGGGATATTTATTATAGCAGAAAGTAAAAAATATTGCTTTTTTAAAAAAAATTTTTGCTCTTTTTTTGTTTATAGTGCAAAAAATAAAAACTGCAGAGGTGATCAAATGCCACCAAAAGAAAGCTCTACTTGTGGAAAAAAAAGGACGTCAATTTTGTTAGGGTCCACATCGCACGACCCCGCAATTATCAGTTAAAGCGACGCAGTGCTATATTGCAAAAAAGGGCTTGATCAGGAAGGGGGTAAATCCCTCCTGGGCTGAAGTGGTTAAAGACACGCAAAATAAATAGGGGGGGGGGGGGGGTACATGGTTACAGTAAACTATGTAAGGGGAGGGGTATAGGTGGGATGTTAACAATTTTTTTCTGTCACATAAATGTACCCAAAAATACATGAAGATATATGATTTGTCATTGAGTAAAACAACAATAACATTTAATACAGATATAACAGGTCGCCAATGGGTAACAGATAACTTCATGCATCCATTGAGGGAGTGATAGGAGATGGCTGTGCATAGTTGGATGGATTTAACAACAGCTTGTAAAAAGAGGGGGGACATAGAAAAATTATATCATTTGGTAAACATTGGGTAGGCAAATCTGCTCAGGGTGTAGGGATTAGCATAGGGAAAGTACAGATGGTAAGGAATAAAGGTAGCGTAAGGTTAATAGGTTGGGAGGAAGAAGGGACTGGGTCTGCCACCCTGAGGGACAGTGTTAGAAAGTGTTATAAATAGGTGAGGCTGTAAAGTCAATCCAATAGAACCATGTTTTCTGAAATTTCTCTTCCTTATGGTAAAGGGAAGCTGTAAGGTCCTCTGTAGTTTTGATTTCCTGAACCTTGGATATCCACATACTCATGGCGTATGGGTGGCAAATTTCACATTGTGCTCTGACAGCTGTGGGTCCTTTTGCCATTTTTTTTTACAAATAATGTGGTTGTTTATTTGAGAAGAGTACATACAGAGCATTGACATTGGCATTACAATCAATAAGTAATATAAACGTGGAAGTAGATAACATATTCAACAAAGCTCATACATTCTTGCATGCATTACACAAATATGGTGATTATATCCAACATAATGGGTATTCCAATTGCTGGGTATATTATAGGGGAGATTAACCAATGAACTGAGTGTTCAGGGTTCAGGAGGACATTTGGTTGTCTCATTGCACGTGGCTGCAGTCCCAAATTTTCCCATATTTGGCCGGGCAGCCCCTGTGGGCATAAATTTATTTTTTGTAGGGTAAGACACTGTTAATTGCGGATATCCATTCCTGGACTGTCGGTGGTATTGCCCTTAACTATTTTCTCGCTATAAGTAGTCTAGCTGTAAATAGTGATTCTTTTAGAAATAAAATGTGGAATTTGTCTGGGTCTGGGAACACTCCCAGTAGACATTGTTTAGGGCATAACGTCAGGGGGGACCCCATCTCGTCATGGATTTCACTATGTGGGACCAATAGTCTTTGCATTATTGTGCATGACCAAATAAGATGGAAGAAGGTACTAGATGGACTGCCGCATCTGGGGCATAGTGGGTTATGGTCAGGTCTGTATTTGGCCAGACAAAGGGGGGTCAAAAAAGATCTGTGCATGATGTATAATTGTGTGAGGCGGTCTGAAAGCTTGGTAAAGACCTTTTTGCAGGTGTCCAATGCATTCTCCCATTAATCATCCTCCATCCCCCCCACGTCACCAGCCCATCTATCCTTGAATCTATATGCAAGTATTGTAGCAGTTGGGTGGAAAAGAGAGTTGCAGAATACTGAGATAAGTTTTAAGGAATTTGGTCCCATTATTATACTTAGGATATTCATTTGCTCTAGGTTAGGAGGGTTATTGTGAAATTTAGTTTGGGGGGCGTGGCGGAGCTGGAGGTAACGAAAATGCATGGAGTTAGAAAGATTAAATTCATCCTTAAATTGTTGAAATGATTTCAGAGTTGGACCACAATATACATCAGTTAGGTTCATCACACACTGGTTGATCCTTAGAATATGGTCTAGTATGGTTAATAATTATTTTAGGTTGTCCCAGAGGGGTGTTTGCGAGTGTGTGGGTGGGGTTTTCAGACTGCGTCCCACCACCTCCCAGATTTTACAGTGTTTGTACAGTAGTCCCTTTCGGCTTCCCAGTACCCAAGGGTCCGCTGGGTCTCTGAAGAGAATTTGGAAGGGGTGGGTGTGCACGCGGGTGTGCGGGGAGCATACTAGAGCCAGATAACGGTCTTTGTCATGTTTATCTAAATAATAGAAGTAGGATAATTGCGCTGCTAAATAATATAAGTTGAAGTCAGGTAGTGCTGTACCCCCTAAATCTGTGGGGTTCTTCAGCACTTGCCATGACAGATTGTGTCAGGTCTTGCCCCACACAAAGGAGTTAGGGATGGCTTCTATAGATTTGAAAATTCTGAGGGGTAGGTAAACCGCAGCATGCCACAATATGTATAGAAATTTGGGAAGTAGTACCATTTTAATTAAGTTTACGCATCCCATTACGCCTAGGGGTAGTTTGGCCCATGTCTGTGTCTTGGTTTTCAGAGTCGCAATTAAGGGTTCTATGTTAAGCTTGACGTATTCTTCTGGAAATCAGGTAATTACTATGCCTAGATATTTCATGGAACTAACACAGATGAGGGGGGAGGAGGCTTGGGTTTATGTGGGGACACCTATGTTAATGGGAAGGACTTGGAATT
The DNA here is from genome assembly GCA_028564925.1 of Lithobates sylvaticus. Lineage (NCBI taxonomy): Eukaryota > Metazoa > Chordata > Amphibia > Anura > Ranidae > Lithobates > Lithobates sylvaticus. Next base: position 139,388,867 of record CM053038.1, on the reverse strand, counting down.
TGTCCCAATTTATCTTCAGGCCGGAGCAGTTACAGAATGTTTGTATTACTTCTAGGGCTGCCGTTAAGGAGGGGACGGCATCTGCTAAGTACAGTAGCATGTCGTCAGCATATAGGCTTACTGTTTCCACCAAGCTCCCCTTTTGGCATTTTTACATAAAAATATATTAATTAATTAATATTTTTAAATAAAAAAAGTAAAAATGGAGTCAAAAAGTGAAGTTGTTGCCCACATGGACCAATCAAATTTCATGTTGACTTTTTCCAGAGAAGGAAAAGACTAAACCGGATTGGTGGCTGTTGGTGAAAACTGAATTTTGTGTTTTGTTTTTTTTCCCCCCCTTCCAGTTGAGTTATAGAAAGAAATAGTTCAAATGGGATTTCTACTCTTTAACAGTGACTGAACCATGTATAAAAGGCATTTGCGATGTACAGACAGGTATAGTTGTGAGACGCTAGAAATCCTTGAACACACAATGTTTGCTTTCCTAGAACTTCAATAGCTTTACATATCTGGATTAACAAGATTAATGAAATATGATCTTTTAGATGTTTACTGCACTGGCAAAAACATGAGTGTACCTTTTATGAACTGAGCAAAGTTCATTTTCATGGAAGTCCTGGTTTTCTGTTTTTACCTACAGTGTTTCTTCTAAGAAATTATACTGATTGTATATAATGAAATGAGATTAAAGGCAGGGGTCAAGTCCTGGGGAAAAAAGTGTGGGAACTCCCACCCAAGATCCACTCGCCCACCAAAAAAAAATGATACGAACGCTTCAAAAGTGATATTTTTCATCCAATTTTTGTATTGTGTGTATGAAGCTTAACTGTTAGTACATAAAAAAACAACAATCCTCAATAAACATAAATACGGTAATTCTCTGAATAATCAGCATTCATTCAATTGTGCTTCCATGCAAAGGTGAACATCATGTTCTGATCTTTATTGGGGAATTTTATTTTGGATATAGAGTGTTTATGTGGGGAGTTTACACTTTTCATTGAACAGAGTTTGGATAACACAGGGTTAAACGGAAAGGTCATAAACTAACTGCACATTATCTGGACAGAATGCTTAGGGAGATAGTGATGTGTTCCTGCTTAGGAGATGTATGTTCGCTTGAGGGGCTGCAAACTCTGCAGGGCTCCAACACACAGTCGCTGATATTCCAACCCTTCACATAAACTTCCCTCCTGGCATTAAACTTTGCCAGGTATTGTGCTCAGCCTACCACCCCAAACTGATGTTCCTCCCTCAGCTCACCTCTCTCCCTGCATGTCCTGTGAGCAGAATAGCTGTGCTCCTCCTTTGGGTTCTATCATCATATGGCACTGAAATAGAGGAGGGGGGGATTCAGCGAGACACACAGAGCAAGTATGCAGGAGACTGGGGGGGGGGGGGGGGAGATGATGAGACAAAAAATCAGCAGGGGCCGGCGGGGAGGAGCGCATCACGAGAGGTCTGACTAAATACAATCTCTTAGCAGCAGGGACCTGATCTACCCGTCAGCCCGCTCTGACCCTGTTGGTGCCGGGGGGAGGGGGGTTGGTGTTAGTCTTGCCTAGGGCACGAAATAGTCCAGCATTAGCCCTGACAGAGAGGCCTGGAGCGAGAGGATTGGAAAGGAACTAGCAGAGGGCTGGCATGACAGGAGTGATAAGGGAACAGCAAGGGTTAAAGAAAGTTTATGCAGAAGAAGTGGGGAGTAGCGGATTGGAGAAAAAGTTTGGAGATAGGAGGGGTTTAATTTATTTAAGGGGCAGGAGGGGTGACCCGGGCAACACTGCAGGGGATCGCTGAGAGGAGAAGTTTCCCACCTGCCCTCCCTGTTTTTCGTTAGTTTTATTTATTTCAGGTGCGGTGCAGCAGGACATGTCATGGCAGCGGACAACTGGCAGTGGTGGTCTTTGATGGTGGTAACTAACCCATGAGATGGAAGTGTGGGGGACTCATTGGTGGTATGGGTCCCCTTGGTGTGTGCAGTTAACACAGGTTAGCTGAAGATGGTAATGGTGGCACTGTGGGTAGCAGGTTGTCTCTGGGCTGGTGTTATCACGGCCATAGGCCTAGTACGGTAAAAGGCCCACAGTGAAGAAGTGGAACAGAGTTATGTTGGGAAGTGCCGTCAAAGACCACCAGGGGGAGCAACTGATATTTGAGTTTTGTTATGGTTAAAAATGTTATATATATATATATATATATATATAGGAAGGCCGGCATGGTGGCCTGCAATTATGGGAGGAGCCCGGAGGGTATACATACCAGACCTCTCCACGCAGCAGGTGTCGGTTCGAGCGCGCCGTATTGCACGTCACCAGGCCGACAAACAACTCAGTACACGTTCCTGAGTTGTACTACGCTCCTCGTTCCAGATTACCGATTCGATTCCCGATCGCACCCCCAGTTCGTTCCGCTTCAGCGTCGCAGGTAGGATTTATGCTTTTTCGTCGTTACATCGAAACCCCTGTTTGTCCCACTGAGTCAATTTCGATCACCATGCCATTGCTTGATTGTTTTTCCACCACACAAATTCACCCCACTATCTCTGGTTGCTACGCATCGCTACCCAGTTCAAACACCCCCTCACTCACACGCACACCGCAGCCCCCCCCCCCCCAACCCACCAGAGCATCTGTCACTGCCCCCCCCACACACTTCTTGCAGTCACCGCAAGTTCGTGTAAATGGGCCCCCACACCTTGCAAACCTCAGCAAGTCGCTCCACTCCTTGCCTTTCACGGCAACCCAGCCAATGTGAGGCACAGCCGCCCCCCGCACATCTTGCTTCACCGCAGGTTTGTGTCACGGCTCCCACATCCACCCTCCCCCACACCTCTGCAATCGTTGCAGCTCGACCTCCATTGGCCTCGCAGCCACAACTTCCCCAGTAGCAAACTCAGCTACTCACGCCTTTCTCTATCCCTTTTCACCTTTTCCTTAGGTCAGTAAGTCGCCCCTGGTCTCCTAAACAACAGGATCAGACCATCCCTTTCTTTTCCAGGTAAAAAAAAAAAAAAAAAAAAACTTTTTTTTTGAGGGCTTGCATCTCTTCACCAGGGGGTCAACTACGGCCCCAAATCAGCTCTTGCAACCCATCTCTCACTAATATTTTATGTCACCCTACCGTAGGTACCAGGTCTACCAGGTTTGACCCCAACAGAGACTCTATCACTAGGGCAGCAAGCAGGTGCGTAGGTTGTTGTTGTTTGGTTCAGTTTTCCATTCTCTTCACACACCTTTCACTAAATACCCTTGTCTCACGTATATTATTTGGCTCAGTACCCAGGCGTTAGCTAACTGTCACATACTTCTATGCATGTCACTCTGTTTTCGAAGCACAAGTCTTCACTACGCAGACAAGGTCACCTAGTCTCATGACTTGCTGGCAGTGCAAGTATTAGCTGACCGAACCCACGTCAAATTGCTACAGATCGAAACATTCCTACTTAGCAACCAACCAGCAGCCACTCTCCCCAGTACCGCCCTGGCGGGGCTCTGGTTGAACTAGTCCGTGCCGAGCACAGACGGACACCCGAGCATCGGTTACCTGGTCAGTCACCTCCTGGCTTACCTCGGTTGTCACGCATTCTCTGAGTTTCCAAACAGGCCAAAGCAACAAACTCACCCAGCGCTCACGCGCATCCCCGATTGTTACCATACCGTCGTACGGTATCCTGCTTCGTTTCACACATCTCCCCTCCCCATCCAAGCAGAACACCATAGTTTTGATTAAAATCTCCAGGCGTTAGTAACTGTCACATACTTCTATGCATGTCACTCTATTTTCGAAGCACAAGCCTTCACTACGCAGACAAGGTCACCTAGTCTCATGACTTGCTGGCAGTGCAAGTATTAGCTGACCGAACCTACGTCAAATTGCTACAGATCGAAACATTCCTACTTAGCAAACCAATCAGTAGCCACTCCCCCCAGTGCCGCCCTGGGGGGGCTCTGGTCAACCAGTCCGTGCCGAGCACAGACGGACACCCGAGCATCAGCCACCCGGCCAGTCACCTCCTGGCTCACCTCAGGTGTCACGCACCCCCCGAGTTTACATATAGGCCCATGGAACTTTCCACTCAGCGCACGCGCGCAACCCGTTTGTCCCCATACCTGTCACACAGGTATCCCGCTCCGCCCCCCCCTTTTTTTGCCGCAATCTACAAACGCATATACATTCTCTCCTGTCCTTCAAACTCAAACTCAAAAAAAAAAAAAAAAAAACGAGAGAAACATGCATCCCCCTCCCCCCCCCCTCTTTTATTCTAGCAGACGCCATGTCTCTGGCCGGCAGCGACGATCTCACCCCCGCCCCATCACCTCCCGAAGCGGGCCCGGCAGACAACTTCTCACAAGCCTTCAGAGCTTGGACCATCCCCAGACTCTCAGCTGAGCTGAGGCGCAGGAACATCCCCTACCCCATCACGGCCAGGAAAGCTGAACTGTACAGACTACTGTTCCCCAGCCCATCCCCTCCAACCCCACCAGACACTCAGGCATCACTACAATCAATTGCCTCGGCAGTGTCCCAGCTACACACGCTGGTCTCCTCCCTATCAACCACCATCTCTGACGTCCAGGCCAGAGTGGGGACCTTGGAGCTCCAGCAAGTAACCCCCACTCCATCAGCTGTCGCCCCCGCCACCCCCGCATCATGCATTACAGGTACACCCCACGGCGGTTTTTCTGTTTTCCCCGCACATCTCATCCCAGCAAGCATCAGGAAGGAGATACTAGATGGCCGCGACATCAACCTGGCATCCCTTCTGATTTCGGTGCACGACGTAACAGAAAGCAAAGCCTACGCTTGGGGCGACGTTTCCGTTGTCCTGAAGGCAAAAGACCACAGGCTTACACGAAAGCTCACGGTCACGGAGTTCGTGCTTGCTTTCGGCATGTTTCGGGATGTCGTCTGTTCCATCAAACCCGACAGGAGGGAAGAACTAGACCTCTACCTTCATGCAGTCACAGATTTAGGGTACAAGTATGGAGGCAGCGCTTTCTACGACTACCATCGCTCCTTTTCAGCAAAGGCAGCAGCCAAGCTCAGTCAGTTCCAGGCAACCACTGACTGGAGCGACATCGACACCGAACTCTTCTGTCGCCATTTCGCTGGAAGTGAAAGAGAGAAGAGAGAGACAGAAAGTGAAAGAGAGAAAAAGAGAAGAATGAGAAAGAAAGAGAGAAGAGAGAAGGAGAAGATAGAAAGAAAGTGAGATGAAAAGAAAAGAAGAGAAGAGACGTAGAAGAGAGAGAGAGTGAGAAAATGAGAGAAGAAAGAAAGAGAGAAAGAAAGAAAAGAAGAGAGAAGAGAAGAAGAGAGATATGAGGAAGAGAGAAAGATGAACTAGAAGAGAGAAGGTGAAGAAAGAAAGAAAACAGAGAATGTGAAAGAAAAGAGAGGAAAAGAACAAGAGGAACATAGACTCTAACCTTCTGCAGTCACAGATAGGGTAACAAGTATGGAGGCAGCGCCTTTCTCGACTACCAATCGCTCCTTTTTCCAGCAAAGGCAGCAGCCAAGCTCAGTCAGTTAAGGCAACCATGACTGGAGCGACATCGACACCGAACTCTTCTGTCGCTTTTTTTTTTTTTATTTTTTCTTTTTTTTTTTTTTTTTTATTTTTTTTTTCTGGCCTCCGCTCCCCACTTTGCACTTATTGCCAATCCTCCACCCACACTGCCACTTGGTGTTCAGAACCTGTTGGTAGACACCTCCCCAACTTCCCCTCCGCCCCGCACACATCCCAGTATTCAGACGCAACCCCACTACACCCCCACGAAGACAAACTCGGACGGCCCGTCCGAACTTTAGGAGGGGCGCAGATATGCAATAACTTCAACTTGGGGATCTGCAACTTCTCACGTTGCAGACTCCTCCACGTCTGCCTCATCTGCCGCAGAGCCCACCCCAGGATCACCTGCGGGCTCAACAAGCTCAGCTCGGCCTGACTAAGCCGTATTGATATCGGATGGCTGCAATTCTACCTCACCTCACACCCGTCACCCTCACTAGCAGCCTTTCTGATACAAGGCTTCACCACAGGCTTTCACACGGGGTTCATCACACTCCCCGACACCACCCACGAGTGCAAAAACCTGCTGTCAGCAGCTACCGACGAGGAAGCCATCAGTACCCTACTGCTAAACGAACTCGACCGAGGGTACATGATCGGCCCCTTCTCTCACCCACCGTTTTCCGTTTGGAGAGTTAGCCCTATCGGGCTCGTAAAAGGAAAGTTTTCAAATAAACTCTGTTTAATTTATGATTTGTCCGCGCCTTATTCTTCTCACACACCTAGTTTAAATTCCCTCATACCCTCAGAAGAATTTTCCCTCAAATATTCCTCTGTTGACCTTGCTATCCAGGCCATCCTAGACGCAGGTGAGGGCGCCTGGCTGTCCAAAGCAGACGTCGCAGACGCCTTCAAGCTGCTACCAATCCAGCCGTGTCTGTGGCGCTGGCACGGAGTCAGGTGGAAAGGTCAGTACTACTTCGCCACGAAACTGACCTTTGGATCCAAAAGCAGCCCATGGCTCTTTGACACGTTCGCACAGTCCCTGTCCTGGATTCTCTCACACCACGCATCCTGTCAGAAAGTGATCCATTACTTGGACGACTTTTTGCTCATTGAAGACCCCAACCGTCCCCCCGTAGACCTCACGAGTCTAAGGGAGGTCTTCTCCAACCTCAATGTCCCCATAGCGGAGAAGAAGGTAGAAGGCCCAGCACACCGCATCACCTTCTTAGGCATCATACTAGACACTCAGGCCATGCAGGCCAGCCTACCACCAGACAAGTTGACTCGCATCAGGGAAGCCATTCATTCCTTCACGGCCACCCAGGGGTGCTCCAGGAGGCAACTCCAATCCTTACTCGGGATGTTAAACTTCGCAGTAAGAGTCATCCCTCAGGGACGATCCTTTGTCTCCCGCCTCCTAGTCTTTCTCACAGGATGTCAAGACCCAGACCAGATCTTCAAACTCGATCAGGCAGCCATAGCCGACCTTTCCATGTGGGACCACTTCCTGGCCGACTGGAATGGCATTTCCATGTTCATTCCGGCAGCATCTCCCTCTTCTCCCCAGATTGTCACTGACACCGCTGCCTCCACGGGCTTCGCAGCTATTTTTGGCCCCCACTGGTTTGCCGGTCCATGGCCGCCAGAGATCTTGGCAATCCCCGGTTTCAGCCAATCCTCCTCCTTATTCGAACTATACCCAATAGTGGCAGCAGCACGAACCTGGGGAAGCAGTTGGGCAGGCCAGACGGTGGTTTTCGCCACCGATAATCAGGCCACAGCCGACATCATAAACAAAGGCCGGTCCAGGTCCCTGACCATTATGGCCTTCCTGCGCAGGCTTGTTAAACTATCCCTGCAACACCAGTTCAAAGTCCTCTGCGTCCACATCCCGGGCAAGTGTAACACCTCAGCTGACGCTCTGTCCCGATTTAATTTCCCGTTGTTCTTTTTACAGGAACCCGGAGCCGATCCGACCATGTCTGCTATCCCTCACTGGTCTCAACTAACCCTAGTCTGAGTCACCACCTTCACGGCGCCACCAGTCTTATAAACTTCTCATTGTCACACAACACGCTGAAAGCCTACCAAGCTGCTTGGAGGACGTACCTCCGGTTTCTGGACACAAGCCACGGGGGTCATCAGGGGACCTCCACCACATCCTAGCCTTCATTCCTCACTGCTACACTCGGCTGACGTTATCACACAACACCATCAAACTTTACCTAGCCGGTATCCAGCATTTCATTTCCTTACAAGACCCTTCTAAACCATCTTTGTTCGCCTCCCATGCAGTCAAGGCAATCCTGCGCGGCATCCTCAAAAAACAGCCGCAGATCAATACCAAACGCCTCCCAGTAACCGGTGCCATTTTTCGGGAATTATCTACCATGCTCTCGCATTCCCCATTCGGCCTTTTTCCCAGCCTGGTCATCCAGGCAGCCATGTACCTGGCTTTCTACGGCTTCTTACGGCCCAGCGAGTTTTCAGTTACCGGCCCTAGCTGCAAGACGATACGCAGGCGGCACCTCGTACGCCGTCAGACCTTTTTCATCCTGCACCTCGAAGCATCCAAAACGCAGCAGGCTGGCCCAGGCACCGACATCAAGCTGTTCGAAACTCTCAACGCCTGGTGCCCCGTAGCAGTTCTAGATCAGCTACTAGCACACCTACCTGATTCCTCACCTGACAGCCCGTTGTTACCATTCCCGGTCAGACCCCTTAGCAGCAATCAATTCATCACGCACGTCAGGATCCTCCTCCGCAACTTAGGTCTTGACCCAGTGAAATTCTCAGGTCACTCCTTTCGCATCGGAGCGGCCTCCGCGGCCTCCCGCAATGGAGTCCCGGATCACGTGATCAGGAAGATGGGACGGTGGAAGTCCACCTGTTTCGCCCGTTACATTCCCGATCCCCAGACAGAAATGTCCCGGGCTTTCGGAAACCTTGCCTTGTAGCATTTTCTTTGCCAAACAATAAACCATTACCTCCCTAAAAACAAGTCTTTGCGCCCTTTTCTTAACTACTCTCCTAGCAGAAAGGGCCTCACGGCTCAGCTCACCAGGGCTTACCTTACGGTAGACCAGGGCACACTTCAGGTCTAGTTTTGTTGTCTGTCTTGTGGCGTGTTTATGTTGCTCCTTCACATCGTTAAGGACCGAGGGCTCCGACCATAAATAGGAAGGCCGGCATGGTGGCCTGCAATTATGGGAGGAGCCCGGAGGGTATACATACCAGACCTCTCCACGCGGCAGGTGTCGGTTCCAGCGCGCCGTACCCGCCCACCCATTCCCCTTCTCAGAACACTCTTATACGTTTCTCTACAGAAACAGCCATTACTTCTCAGGTAAGCGCCCTTTTCTTAACTACTCTCCTAGCAGAAAGGGCCTCACGGCTCAGCTCACCAGGGCTTACCTTACGGTAGACCAGGGCACACTTCAGGTCTAGTTTTGTTGTCTGTCTTGTGGCGTGTTTATGTTGCTCCTTCACATCGTTAAGGACCGAGGGCTCCGACCATAAATATATATATATATATATATATATATATATATATATATATATATATATATATTTATATTTGTGAATAAAAGACTGCTATGGCCAGTTATACTCCAATTAAAGTGTGGTCTCATCAATTATAGGTAAGGTTAAGGTTGGAGTATGATAAATGGCGGCAGTCATTTAAAGGGTGGGTGTACATCTTATCTAACCTGGTCATGTCATGGTTTCAAAAGTTAAGACATATGTTGGGATGATAGACCTGCAGAGAGACAGATATGCATGTTCTAGGGATTCCAACTAAGGTATTTATGACCCAATGTTTGTTAACATTCTAGTCCCTGAAGTGGCTAAGTCAGACATTTTTATGGGCCCTGAGAAGTGTATTGGGGTTAGATTCTGATAGTCCTATTAACAGGCAGATAAGAGATGCCTGGTATGCAATAAAGAGGTTGTGGAATGTGAGAGCAGAAGGAGAACTGGGAGGGGGGAAGGTTGCTGCAGCTGTCTTCTTATGACAAGATGGCACAGGAGACCCTAACAAAATGGCTGCTACACACACAGCTATTTGTGTTCCCAGTACGCACGACCATTACATTAACAGCCATTGAGTGTACTGTGCATTCATATAGCATTCAGACCCCCTTCACTTTTTTTCAATTTTGGTATGGTGCAGCCTGATACTACAGTTGTTTAAACTAATGTAGAACTATAGCCATTTTTTTTATAAGGGAGAGTTATAATCCCTGTCAGATTTTTTTCATCATCTATGTCCTTTTTCAGAGATTTCCCTTCACTTCCTGTCCCATAGCCAAGCAGGAAGTGAGAGGAAGTCCATGCAAATTAAGGGAATTCTTTGGGGACCTCCAGGTCACCAGAACTAGTTTCCATATTGGAAGATTTCCCCTTTATTACTTTTCTGAGGACAACCCAAAAACTGTGATTTTTACTTTCACTTTGATAATGGTAAACAGGACAAACAGGGAGGGTGAATCTCCTTAACGTGTGCACAGACAGCAATAAAAACTGAGAAGCATTCCAATTCCTCTGCACTCTATTCAAAACTAAAAAAAAAAAAAGTTTTTCCTTTAGTTATACTTTATTAATTTTTTTCTCATTGATCTACACTTAGTACCCCATAATGGCTAATTGAAAATAGAATTTTAGAAATGTTTGTGTAGCACTAACCCCCGAAGGAGCTGCTGGTTTAATTTGGGCTTACCGTTACCTTCTTCACCTCGTCTCCGTCTAGGGGTTCCCGTGGTAGATGGTCCAGAAAATTTTAGAAATTGACACTTTATCTTCCTTTTTATGGTTATTTATTGGAAAAAAATATAAAACAGTCTCTTAAAAGTAGGATAGAGAGTTAGGGTGGAAGTTCAGGTACCTTTGGAACTGCTTAACTAGAAAGTCTCTAATTGTAGAAATCCAGAGAGCAACTGTCTCACAACTGGATTATCACAACCCGGATAGACCTCCTCACACTAGGCCTAGTAGCCGGAAAAGTGTTAGATAAAGCCAGTGCTGGGACAAGGCCATTTGGTGCCCAGGGCAAAGATGGCAAACTGCGCCCCTCCATTACCCCCCCCCCCTCCCCGTTTTTAAGAAAGAATCAATGTTGTTTTTAAAACGAGAATATACTTAAAACAATACAAATTCAATAAGGTTTAATGCAATAGAAACAGCGTTCACTCACACTCAATTTGTAAAATGCAGCATGAGGGGGTTAATGTATTGCCACTGGTTTCTGATACATTAGCGACCAGTGCCAGTTAATTAACCCCTGTGTGCTGCATTAGTGGCACCAGTGTAACACTGACACTGGTGCCATTTATGCAGCACAAAGGGGTTCATTTACTGGAACTGGTCTGATGGGCATATTTTATTTTAAGAGCAACACTGATGGGAATATTTTGTTGTGCCCATCAGAGTGCTCCCTAACATAAAATATGCCCATCAGCGTGATCCTTAACATAAAATAAGCTTGCATGCTGATGGGCATATTTTATGTTAAGGGGCACTCCGATGGGCACAACAAAATATGCCCATCTGCTTGCCCCTTTACATAAAATGTGCCCATCAGTGTTGCTCTTAAAATAAAATATGGCCATCAGAGTGCCCCTTAACATAAAATATGCCCATCAGAGTGCCCTTTACATAAAATGTGCCCATCAGCATGCTACTTATTTTATGTTAAGGGTCAGGCTGATGATGGGCATATTTTATGTTAAGGGGCACTCTGATGGGCATAACAAAATGTGCCCATTAGTGTTGCTCTTAAAATAAAATATGCCCATCAGAGCAAATAAGTAGCATGCTGATATGCACATTTTATGTTAAGGGACACTCTGGTGGGCACATTTTATGTTAAGAGACACTCCGATGGGCACATTTTATGTTAAGGGGCACTCTGATGGGCACATTTTATGTTAAGGGACACTCTGATGGGCACATTTTATGTTAAGGGACACTCTGGTGGGCACATTTTATGTTAAGGGACACTCTGGTGGACACAACAAATTATAACCATCAGAGTGCCCCTTAACAAAATATTGCCATCAGAGTGCCCCTTAACAAAATATTGCCATCAGTGTGCCCCTTAACAAAATATGGCCATCAGAGTGCCCCTTAACAAAATATTGCCATCAGAGTGCCCCTTAACAAAATATTGCCATCAGTGTGCAGCTTAGGAAACATGTGCCCCACATACCTTGAGCTCAGGAGTAGTCGGCACAAGCTGCAGTGGGGTGGAAAGCTGCAAGATATATCTTGCAAGTGAGTCAGGACAGGAGCCGCGTGTAGCAGGGGGATGGGGCGGAGCGCACGCGCGATGTCACACCCGGACGGGCACTCTTGTGCAGAAAACCGGGAGCCGCGAGTAGCAGGAGGTCAGGGCGGAGCATGCATGTGACGTCTTACCCAGCCAGGCGCTCTTGTGACAGAAGATTGGGCGTGAGAGCTGAGGTCAGGAGGCAGGGCGCACACACGCAGCATCACTGGTTGCTGGGAAACCCGCAGTCCCAGCAAGCCAGTGACTGCTACTACACTGGCGGTCCCTGGCAAGAGTGCCGCTCGGGCTGCCATTTAATGTATGCTGTGCCTGTTTTACAAGGACTTCACTGCGCACCCCCAATAATTTGTACCGCCCAGGGCACTCGCCCCTTCTGCCCCACCCTTGTACCGGCTCTGGATAAAGCAAAGTCTCTGCCACAGACTTGGTTGTAGAACACTTGAGAATAAAGTCTCTGCCACAGACTTGGTTGTAACTGAGGAACTGGATACATTTAGAGAGCTATCATACGGTACCAGTATCTTGCAGCCGCTACAGCGATATGAGTGTAGATCCATTTAGTGTCCTTCAACTGAGCCTCCAGGCTTCTTCTTGAAAGCCAGCCTTAGCGCATGGCTTCCTCCCGAAGAGTCCTCCCCTGGATGCTTCTCCAGTTGCTGGGCCTCTCCTAACTGAGACGGCACCGGACCACTTTTGGATAATCCGGCCCTGACATCCATTCAGGCCTTTCCCTGCAGTTGCTTTGCCTCGGGCTATCCAGCCCTGAGACTCAGAATTGCATGGATCCGCACCCCAGGCCAGGAGAGCCACGGGGGCTGGTCAGGAGGACCAGGACCAAACAGACAGAAGATGGCTTCTGGACCGGAACCCAGAAACACGTGATGTCAGTACCTTAAGTACCCTCTCCCAGAATTTACAGCAAGACGACACTCCCACTGGGCTGGTACCAAGACATATTGGCACTCTAATGCGCCTAGCCAAACTGCGGTCTACACCGGCCAGAGGTGACAGCGACACCTGTGGCCAAGCAGAACACAGTGCAATCCAGCCAGACTGGTACTGAAACCACAATTTAGTACAATTAAACCCAAAACCAAACTGCGGTTTTAGGAAGTTTAAATAGAAAAAAAACACATAGCGCATGCTCGTTAGGAGCCTGGCACTACATTTGCAAAGTATGAAAAAGGAAAAACTTCAATATCATTTTGGCATAAGTACTCAGATCCTATGCAACCATTAACACTTGAAATTTAGCTCAGGTGCCTCCCATTTCTCTTGATCGTTGCTGCGATGTTTGTACACCTTGATTGGAGTCCAGCTCTGGTAAATTATGTAAATGGATTGGACATGATTTGGAAAGGTACACACCTCTCTATAAAAGGCCTGACAGCTGACATTGCATACTGTTGGGGAACAAAAGCAGTGAGGTCTAAGGAACTGCCTACAGAGCTCAGAAACAGTATTATTGCAAGGCACATGACCTGTGTAGCCTAGATAATACCATAAGCTAAATATCCCCCTATATCATACCAGCCCCTAAAATAAGAGACCACAACTTTAATTGGAGTTAACTGGCCGCAAGGCCGTACTTTATTAACCAAACCAAAATAAACTCCAATTTTATTTAAATATAAATAACGTATAAATTAACCAATATAAATACACAATAACATAATTTGAAACAACATGTTTCAACCCACCCTGTTGGTCAGTGACGGAGCTACTTGCATATAGCAAACACCCATGATATGGATAGATATCCAAAACTACCACCAGGGGGCACTGCAGGATTTTACCGAACCCACGTAGGTCTATTTCTGTACCGCCCTGAGACCATTACCTTACCCGCAGTGCAACAACCAGAGTAAACATCAACAACATTTGATGTACTCAAAGGAGGGGCCATATATTGATGAGCCCCCCACCCACTTCAACCAGAGTAATCATCAACACCGTTTGATGTACTACAAAGGAGGGGCCATCTACTGATGAGCCCCCCACCCACTTACCACCTGTATACATGCTTCCGCCACTGACCAACAATCAACACGCCACAGCCTGAAAGGGGGAACACCTCACCCTTGATGGCACCTCCACACCCGCAGGGCCGCCTGAATCCCCTCCTGAAGCCCCAACGACCACAGGTCAATGCCCACGTCCGTCAGATGCACCCCATCCAGCCGCAGGTAAAGACCCACATTGGTCTCCAATTCCCTATGGCGGATGATCAAACCACCTTGCCAGGCCAAAAACCTTCCCACCACCTTATTAACCCGAATCCTTGCCTTATTAATCCTGTACACCGAACGTGCCATACGCCACCTAGTCCTGGCCACCATGTCTGACCATACCAATATCGTGCCCGGAAACCTTGCACTCAGGTATACCAGATCCCTCTTTATCTCTGAGATCTGATCCCTGACCGTCTTAACCCCTAGGTCATTTCCCCCTGTGTGTATGACCAGAACCTGCGGCGGTCCATGCAGCCACGCAAATCTCTCCACGTCAGGAACCACCCTCTCCCAACGCATACCCGGCCTACCCAGCCACCTGATCGCCGCCTCACTCCTAGGAATGCCCAGCTGTCTCCCACCTGGTCTCACGTCCCCTCTCCTTGCACCCCAACAAACATAAGAATGCCCGAGGATCCAGACGAGGCGTGGAAGCCCTCTCTCTGAAACGACAAGCAGAACATCAAAATCAAATCAACCAAACATTAATGTTCTCCCAACCTGCATCCCCGATACAGTAGGGAACCCTACCACCACCCTGTAAGCTTCACCCCATATTCCCTTTTTTTTTATATGTATATGTATATATATATATATATATATATATATATATATATATATATATATATATATATATATATATATATTTTATGGTTGAACTGGATGGACTTGTGTCTTTTTTCAACCTAACTAACTATGTAACTATGTAACTATGTAACCCCTTCATTCGCAAACCAACCTTGGCCGAATGTAAGTGCGGAATCGCTTCGACTCCCATCTACCCAACCTACGCACATCTGCATCATCCAGCCCGTGCCTGGCAGCCTCGGTGGCCGCCCCAATGCGGAAGGAGTGTGACGCATAGGCGTGTGAATCAAACCCCAATAGACCCAAACATTTCCGTAACACTGTCACAAATTGAAACTTTGATAAGGCATCACCATTCTCATGTATTAAAAGGGGGCATCCCACCCCCGGCCTTACTGCAGCAAAATTTCCCACTGTTAGTACAGGGCACGCCCTGCAGTCCTGTAAAGCGTATAAACTCACCTGCACTCCTCTGCCTCGTTGATCAGTTTTTGACTTCCGTACACACACAGAAACTCTGTCCCTGAACAGTTCCACATCTTCCCACATCAACCCCCCCGCCACCTTCTTGGAAGGGCTAACCAGTTCCCTGATTCTAAACGCACCAAAAAAGGCCAATGAAAATGCTGCCGAAAACAATAACACTTCAAATGAGGAGATACAAAACCCCCCCAACTTTGCAACCAATGCCACTAGATTCCCAAACGTAATCGACCGCCGTGTGTCCTTGCTCTTACACCCTTTCCTGTACCCTTTCACAGCCTGCCTAACCCAGAAGTCCTTGGTAAAGTCCTCTATTCTGCGCAACTTAAACCAAAATGCTAAACCCGCCAACTTTTTTTCAATGGCAGAGACCGACTTACCCTCTTCCATAATCCTGGACACGAAATATAATAACAATAACCTGACCTCCGGCTCCTCCCACTTGACCTCCATCTCTGACCCCAGATCCTCCCACTCCTTCCATACCTTCTCATAGGCCAACCATGTAGACATGCTCACAGACTGCCGTATCCATCCCCCGGCGGTCCTGATGCCAGCTCCCAAATCCAACCTGGACACGGAACCCCTTCCTTCCTCGCTCCTGGAGCCAGCTCCCTGAACTTGTCCCACTGAAAGCGAGACAAAGCATCAGCCAGAGTGTTGTCTACCCCTGGAATATGCACAGCATATAGCAAAATGTTTAAATCGCATGCAGCGCAACACCAACTGTCGCATTAACCGTATGACAGGAGGCGAAGAGGCCGACATGCTATTGATCACCTGTACAACACCCATGTTGTCGCAATTAAGCCGCAATTTCAAGTTCCTGCACGAATGGCCCCATAACTCCACTGCCAGCACCACCGGAAACAGTTCCAGGAGCACCAAGTTTTTTACGAAACCTGCCTCAATCCATGATTGGGGCCACGGTTCCGCACTCCATTGACCCTGGAAAAAGGCCCCATAGCCCGTAGACCCCGCGGCGTCCGTCACCAACTCCACATCAAAGTTACTCACCGGTCCCTCCATCCAAACCGACCTGCCATTGAACTCCTCCAAGAACCAATACCATACCTGCAAGTCCTCCTTGTGCTCCATGCGTAACCTGATGAAATGAGTGGGTGCCTTCACCCCCGCTGTTCCAGCCGGCAGCCGTCGACAGAATATCCTACCCATGGGGATGATCCTGCACGCAAAGTTCAACTTCCCCAGAAGAGACTGCAATGTGCGCAGGTGCACCTTCCTACACCCCTGGATCATCCGTATCTCATCCTGCAAATCTCTGAGCTTCCCTTCTGGCAACCTGCACTCCATAGCCATGGAATCGATTATAATACCTAGAAAGCTCAGCTCCGTCCGTGGACCCTCCGTCTTATCAGCTGCCAATGGCACCCGAAATCTCTCCCCAATGTGCTGCAATGTGGCCAACAGGATCGCACACACATTGGAAGAAGGAGGGCCCACGCAGAGAAAATCATCCAAGTAATGGATGACGGAATCTAAACCTGTGATGTCCCTTACCACCCATTCTAAAAATGAACTAAACGCCTCGAACATGGCGCACGAAATCGAACACCCCATCGGCAAGCATTTATCAACATAAAATTCGTCTTGCCAACAATAACCTAACAAATGGAAACTGTAACCTAAACGCCGATTCAACATCCGATTTTGTCATCAGTGCCCCCTTCCCATACCGCCTAACCCATCTAACCGCGGCATCAAAGGATGTGTACGACACTGTACAAGCCTCGGGGTCGATGAAGTCATTCACCGAACCCCCTTTTGGAAATGAAAGGTGATGAATCAGCCGAAATTTATTCGGCTCCTTTTTGGGGACCACCCCCAAGGGGGATACCACAAGATTCCCCAACGGTTTACTACTAAAGGGGCCCGCCATCCTGCCCAAAACCACCTCCTTCGCCAACTTTTCCGACACCACTTCCGGATGCTGAAAAGCAGACTTTAAATTCCTGGCTAAGGGAGGTATAACGGTCAGGGTACATGGAATATGAAAACCATGCCTAAAACCAGCACTGAGTAAACTCGCAGCTGCCCTGTCCGGATACCTATTTAGAAAAGGCTGCATCCTTTCCCACCTCACCGGCGTCGTCCCTCTTGTGCCCAAACTCCCCAGCACGCTTTCCCTTTTTGAAACACCGCGCGAGTGTGTGGTTACCACCACACTCGGAGCATTCGTGCCTAAACTTACAATTCCCCACAAATTTGCAGGCACCCTCGTTAAATTGCCAGCACACTCCCCACTTCTTACCGGCCGGAGATCCCGATGCCTGGCTACCTCCGCCCCCCCCCCCCCCCGTGAAATGTCTGCCCAGGAGCCTTGGCCGACGCCATCAGTCTCATCCAGAGACTGATGTCTTTATGGTCCCACCTCAGCTCCGGACGGACCGCTCGCCTCTGCCTGAACTGTTCATCATAGCGCAGCCACGCCGTGCCCCCATAAACCCGGTACGCCTCACCCACTGCATCCATGTAACAAAATAACGCAGAGCAGTACTCAGGGTTACGTTCACCTATCACCCCAGCTAGAATTGCAAACGCTTGTAACCAGTTTGCAAAAGTGCGTGGAATCAAGCGGTACCTCCGCTTCTCCTCGTCACCCTTCTTTGTGCTATCAGGCTTCACCCTGTGTAAATTAAATTTTTCCAGGGGCAACAAGGAGAAAATCTCCACGTATTCCCCTTTCCAAATTTTTTCCCTTAGATCCTGCTTTAAATGTGCTCCCAGTGGTCCCTCGAAGCACACGTATACCTCGCACTTCGCCGCATCCGCTATCCTCACTATATCAGACCGCACCACTTGTTCCTCAGCCCCGCCATCCACCGAACTCACCTTGTCCACTGGCACCGCCTTCTCCGCAGGAACCCCAGCTACTGTTGCCACCGCCTCCCCCGAGGTGACCCCAACTTCCGCTACCCCCTGAAAACCTGAACTCCCCCCAAATCGGCCCACCAGCACCCTTAATCCTTCCAGCAACTCGTGCATTTGACTCCCGGCCCCTGAACCTGCGGGCACGCTGCCCACCCGCGGCTGGTCAGGCACCGCCACCAACGGCGTGGGAGGTGTAGCCCCCTTCCCCCCGCGAGCCACATCACCCAACAAGTTAGATAAAGCATTAACGAAAACTGCATTGTCAAGTGACTTACCGGGCTGCCTGGGCGCCGACCCCACAGCCGCTGGCCTGACCTCCACCGCCGGGACTGGACGACTCGGTTCCTCCTCCTCCGATAATTCCCCTTCCGACCTGCCGACATCCACCTGTTGGAACAAAACCGGACGCACCCCCGGAGAGGGGCTCCTGGATGCGATGCGACTCCGTGCAGGCGGGCCGGATAGGGCACCGCTCCTGCCTTGCGACTCCTCTCTGGCTCTGCCTGGTGGCGTCAGCCCACCCCTAATTCTCTGGGAAGGACTGTATGCAAGTCCCACTCCCGCTGCGGCCCCCCTTCTCCTGCTGTCCATCCTTCCCCGCATGTGCAGTGCGACTGAAGGCGCTGCAGTCGCAGACTCTCTGGGACCTGGACCTCCCCTCCTGGTGGTGCTGCGACCCGACCGAACGGTGCCCTCACCCCGCTGGCGCAGAGACGCGCGGGTAGGTGTCGCTGCAGAGGCGCCTGCTGTCCCGGCCATCCTCCCATCCCGACGACGATCCGCGGTGACCCCGGGCCCCCCGGACCGACCTCCCCCCGCTCGTGCAGAGCAGCTGGGGGTGCCGGCGTACCCCGAGCCCTCCTCCTCCCGACCGAGGCTGTAGGGGCCTGCACAGATGATCTTGCTGCAGTTGGGGGTGAAGTTAAGTCCTGAGTCCCATTGGCTCCGCCCCCCGCGCTAGGACCGCGCTGTGTAGGCCGACTGGGGCCTGCTGCGCCCTCCATCAGACTTCTCTTCGCTGGGGGGGTGGACCGCTCCCCCCTGGGGCTCCTTGCAACCCTGGATGGACCTGCCACTGCCCCTGGGGAATACCTTACAGGTGGCTTGGACACCCTGCCGCGCGGCGCCATGGTCCCTCCGTCCATCCGGTCCTCGTCCGACTCCCGCTCCGCCATCCGGTCCTCAGGGGCTCCCCGATCTTCAGTCTGTCCCTCCACATCTGCAGCCATCGTTGCTAGCTGCTCCTGGATCCACTCGATGCCGTGTTCTGCTGCTGCCGTCCTCAGCATTGCCACGAGGTCCATCCCGTCGGCCATCTTGGATTTCTTCAGTGCTGTGTGTTGTGAGGAGCAGTGGAAAAACCTGCCTCCTCGTGTTCTCCTTCCCGCAAACTGACCTTCCTTTGCTCCGCCCCCACCTTTATACAGCCACTCCCCTGTGCTTGCTCAGCCCTCCCCTAGCAAACCACAACCCCCATTTAACCCTGCATATAGTAAACTATACACACAGTCATGTCCAGCCCTGCATTACCATTCCCCTGTGGTGCATTCTCATTACAGGCTTCTCTGATCTGGGAAAGGCTACAAAAAAACTTCTGCTACACTGAAGGTCCCCAAGAGCACAGTGGTTACCATACTTCTCACATGTTTGGCACAACCAGGACTCTTCCAACAGCTGATTGCCTGTCCGACTGAGCAATTGGGGGAGAAGGGCCTTAGAAAGAGAGGTGAATAGGAACCCGATGGTCACTCTGCCTGGGCTCCAGAGGTCCTGTGTGGAAATGGGACAAAGTTCCAGAAGGACAACCATCACTGCAGCCCTTGACCGATCTGTGCTTTATGACAGAGTTGTTAGATGAAAGCCTCTCCTCAGGGCTAAACACATGAAAGCCCGATTGGAGTTTGCAAAAAAAGCACCTGAAGGACTCTGACTGTGAGGAACAATATTTTCTGGTTTGATTAAACCAAGATTGAACTGTTTGGCCTCAATTCTAAACCTTCTGTCTGGAGGAAACCAGGCACCGCTCATCCCCTGCCCAATACCATCCCAAAAGTGAAACATGGTGGTAGCAGCATTATGCTGTGGGGGCGGTTTTAAGAAGCAGGGACTGGGAGAGTGGTCAGTAAGAGTGAGCCGAACACCCCTCGGTTCGGTTCGCAGCAGAACATGCAGACAGGCAGACAGGTAAACAATTTGTGCTAACAGGCAAACACCGTTAAAGTCTATGTGACACAAACGTGAAAAATCAAAAGTGCTAATTTTAAAGGCTTATAAGCAAGTTATTGCCATAAAAAGTGTTTGGGGACCCGGCTCCTGCCCCAGGGGACATGTATCAATGCAAAAAAAAGTTTTAAAAACTGCAGTTTTTTCGGGAGCAGTGATTTTAATACTTAAAGTGAAACAATAAAAATGAAATATTCCTTTAAATATCATGTCTGGGGGGTGTCCTTAGTATAACTGTAAAGTAGCGCATCTTTCCCATTTTTATAACAGTGCCACAGCAAAATGACATTTTTAAAGAAAAAAATGTCATTTAAAACTGCTCGCGGCTGTAATGTATTGTCGGATCCCGGCAATATAAGTAAAAATACCAAAAATATCAAAGAAAATGGCGTGGATGTCCCCCCCAAAATCCATACCAGGCCCTTCATGTTTGGTATGGATATTAAGGGAAACCCCACCCCAAATTGAAAAAAAAAAAATGCTGTGGGAATCCCCCAGGCCCCCATACACTATATACTCTGAACAGCAGTATATATACTATACGGCTTGCCCTATATACTCTGCAGAAAATGGGCCTTAGGTGTTGGTGGTACCAGAATACTGTAAGCCCTCACAGTTACTCTTGTTGGGCGCAGGAATGGACCCTGCTGTGAAATACCATATCAAGAATTGTAATTACATGCCCCTGTTAACCGCTTCAGCCCCGGAAGATTTTACCCCCTTCCTGACCAGAGCACTTTTTGCGATATGGCACTGCGTTGCTTTAACTGACAATCAAATGACACTTGCGCGGTCGTGCGACCTTGCACCCAAACAAAATTTACATCCTTTTTTTCTCACATATAGAGCTTTCTTTTGGTGGTATTTGATCACCTCTGCGTTTTTTATTTATTGCGCTATAAACAAAAAAAGAGCGACAATTTTGAAAAAAACACAATATTTTTAACTTTGCTATAATAAATATCCCCCAAAAAAATATAAAAAAATTTTTTTTTCTCACAATATGTCTATATTGATTGGTTAGCATCTACACTATTTTGGTACCATTGTCATTTATACAGCGATCAGTGCTAAAAAAATGCATTGATTACTGTGTAAATGACACTTGCAGTAAAGGGGTTAACCACTAGGGGGCGGTGAAGGGGTTAAGTGTGTCCTAGGGAGTGATTCTAACTTTGAGGGGGCTGGGCTTCAACACACAGGACAGTGATCACTGCTCTCGATGACAGAGAGCAGTGATCTCTGTCCTGTCACTAGGCAGAACAGGAAAATGCTTTGTTTACAAAAGCATCTCCCCGTTCTTCCCCTCCGTGACACCATCGCGGGCACCCGGTGGACATCGAGTCACCGCTTCTTAAAGGGGACATACCTGTAGGCCCTTTTGCCTACCAGTGCCATTCTGCCGACTTAAATCGGCGTGCGCTGGTAATCGGTTAAACAGGGGCAGAAAAATTGGTCCTTTGGTTTTGGTGGTGCCAGAACACTGTAAGCCCTCACAGTTACTCTTGTTGGGTGCAGGAATGGGCCCTGCTGTGAAATATTATATCAGAAATTGTAATTACATGCCCGTGTTAAAGATGGGCAGAAAAATTGGGCCTTTGGTTTTGGTGGTGCCAGAACACTGTAAGCCCCCACAGTTACTCTTGTTGGGCGCAGGAATGGGCCCTGCTGTGAAATATTATATCAAAAATTGTAATTACATGTCCCTGTTAAAGATGGGCAGAAAAATTGGGTCTTTGGTTTTGGTAGCGCTAGAACACTGTAAGCCCTCACAGTTACTCTTGTTGGCGCTAGAATGGGCCCTGCGCTGAAATATTGTATCAAAAATGTTAAATAAGGGCAGAAAAATTTGGCCTTGGGTGGTGGTGGTGGTGACCTAAACCAAAAATATTGGTGGAAGCTAGTATCATCAAGATTGAGGAGGAATAGGATAGTCAGCATAGGCAGTCTTCAAGAGATCCCACATCCATAGCAAATTCGATCAGTTACATCAGCTTTAGGTGCTTAATAGCTGCTGATCTAAGACTGATTCATTTTTATGAATGTGAGCCAACGAAGTCTGTGGATAAGCAAATAAATACTAGAGAATAAATAGTGCGCAATATCAACCTTAGTCTATTTAGATCAGCAGGTGAGGTTAAAAGACAAATGTCATGGTATAATAAAATATATAAGTGCTTGGGTGACAATCCCAGGTGCACAAAAATATATATATATAAACTTCAAGTTACAATGAGGTTGTGACCAATTTAATAAATAAATAAATACACAATGTGTTGAAAATAAATACAATGTGTTTTAAATAAATAAAGTGCTTCAAAATGTGAGTAAAAACAAGTATGTATTATAATGTGTCAAAGAAAGGAAATATCCAATTTATGCCAGTGATGCATATGGGGATATATAAATTCCAAAAGCCAATACAGGCTTGACCTGATGGATTAGCTAATTAATTGATGAATTGATGGGTAAACGGCCGCCAGTTAAATAATATATTAATCCCATAGGTGATAGCAGTCCATAAAATGAGTTAGATAATTAATGAAATAACTCTTCACATCCACTAATGATATCCGGGACACAATTAGAAATGCTAGAGAAAAAAAAAAAAAGAGAGAGAGAAAACAAGAAACTTCCCTTTATGCTGGGAATGTAGGGCTTTTTTCCTTTTGGTTCCTCCTGATATCTTGCTCCGGTATGATATAAAAGAGAAAAAGACACAAACAAAAAACCATTGCGCAGCGCTCTATTCAACCATCAAACAAAGAAGATCTTTTAGGTGGTTGCCTACAGCTATACAACTCACATGTACCCAGTAGGTGTTTGCGCGTTCAAATCCTGCTAATGGTCAGGCTCAGATAGGGGGCTGTCAGCCCTTTCCTCCTCACTGTGCTGTGCTGTGCTTAGCACTATCACTTGGGCTCCTCCTCCCGACGCGTGTCATCACAGGTCACGTGACTTTCTCAAGGGAATACTCTTCTTTTTTTTTTTTTCTCTAGCATTTCTAATTGTGTCCCGGATATCATTAGTGGATGTGAAGAGTTATTTCATTAATTATCTAACTCATTTTATGGACTGCTATCACCTATGGGATTAATATATTATTTAACTGGCGGCCGTTTACCCATTAATTCATCAATTAATTAGCTAATCCATCAGGTCAAGCCTGTATTGGCTTTTGGAATTTATATATGCCCATATGCATCACTGGCATAAATTGGATATTTCCTTTCTTTGACACATTATAATACATACTTTTTTTACTCACATTTTGAAGCACTTTATTTATTTAAAACACATTGTATTTATTTTCAACACATTGTGTATTTATTTATTTATTAAATTGGTCACAACCTCATTGTAACTTGAAGTTTATATATATATTTTTGTGCACCTGGGATTGTCACGCAAGCACTTATATATTTTATTATACCATGACATTTGTCTTTTAACCTCACCTGCTGATCTAAATAGACTAAGGTTGATATTGCGCACTATTTATTCTCTAGTATTTATTTGCTTATTCTTTTAAGTGTAGGACACACTTTAATGGTGCAGCATATCATTTGGTCATCTTATCTATTTTATTTGGTTTTCTAAAACATTTTTAATACTTTTATTCTCCTATCAGCGCTTTAGTACTCACTTTGCACATTTTGAAGTCTGTGGATAGGCACACTCTTTGATCCATTACAAACCCTCCAGCAGCACTGAATGTGCGTTCAGTAAGCACGCTGGATGCAGGACAGGCCAGTAGCTCAATGCATATTGAGCAGGTTCTGGCCAGTGGTCCATCCTAAAGACCCCATAACCCAGTGGATGCTCTGTTGGAAACGTCGCCAAGTCTGCTCTTGCCCCTATATATTCCTCCACCATGTAATGCAGATGCTGGCGATGGTTGCTTGAACCAATCAGACCTTGGCGCTGAGGACTGAAAAATTGTTTAAAGGCATCAGTCATACAGCCACCTTCTCCACCGCTCTTCCTCTTCCTCAGCAACATGTCCAGCACCAGGAAATTGTAACCTCCCAGGGTCTGGAAATGCATTGCACAAACCTTTTTTCAAGGCCTCCTGAAGATGTTCCGAATGAGGAACTCCTCCACGATGAGGAAATAGTTGAGCAAATTAAAAACGAAATAAAATTTTTTTTCGAAACCAATGACAACGGGGAGGTATTGGGGTCAACTCTATGGGACGCCCACAAATCCTACATAAGAGGGATTTTAATTACAAAGGGGGCTTGGAAAAAAAAAGAGAGTAGGAAAAAAAAAAATGCCCTGGTAGAAGAAATAAAAACTGCGGAGCAGATCCATAAATCCACTATCGCACCAAACAGGGACCTTTATTCTAAAATTATCTCCCTTAGGGAAGACTTAAAAGACCTGATGGAACAACAAATAAAACAAACATCGGATTTAGTGGCTAAGGAGAGGTACATTTGGAGTAACAAATCCATAAAATATTTGGCCAGAACTCTTCGTAATAAAAAGTCCCGTAATTACATCGAAAGAATTAGAAACAAAAAAGGAGACATTAGGTACCCATCTAGGGACATCGCCGAATCTTTCAGAGCCTATTTCGAAGATGTTTATTCGGCGGAACCGCAGGGGATCAGACCTGATAGGGCTCTGAAGGGGGAAAGATTTCTGAACAGCGCAGGTCTCCCAAAACTCCCAACGGAGGTAAGCGAGGGGCTAGATAGTCCCTTTACGGAAGACGAAATAAAAAGGGCCCTGATGGGATCCCCCAAGGGTAAGAGCCCGGGCCCGGACGGGTTCACTAATCTGTACTACAAAACTTTTCAGGAGGTATTAATCCCCAGAATTTGCGCATATTTTAATGGACTCGGTCAGAGCTTTGGAATGTCGACTGAGTCTCTGGCTGCGGACATCACCATGATCCTGAAGGAGGGGAAGGATGGATCAGTGTGCTCAAACTATAGGCCAATCTCGCTTCTAAATGCCGATACCAAATTATACGCTAAGGTTCTGGCCGAGAGGATTAGGGGCCACTTGAGCACACTGGTCCATCCCGACCAGGTGGGATTTGTCCCGGGTAGAGAGGGACGGGACAACGGAATCCGAGCGCTGTTGGTAATTCATAAGATCAAGAAAGCAGGGTCCCCAGGTCTACTCCTGTCGATAGACGCCGAGAAAGCGTTCGACAGGGTAGACTGGGGACTCATGTTTCAAACCTTAACCCATATGGGTTTTGGGTCCAAGATCATTCAAAAAATTGCAGTACTGTATGCCCACCCAACAGCTAGGATTAAAATAAACGGAATAACCTCCCGGCCGTTTCATATGAAAAACGGTACCAGGCAGGGATGTCCGCTGTCCCCTCTTTTATTCATTTTGACCCTGGAGCCTCTGTTGTCCACAATAAGGGGACATCCGGGAATACATGGGGTAACAGCAGAAGACGAGGAACATAAATTGGCGGCATTCGCAGATGACGTTCTGTTCTTCTTGGGAAACCCACAGACATCCATGCCACTCCTGATGAAAGTCCTGAGACAATACGGGGAGATCTCTAATTTTAAAATCAACTCCTCCAAGACATTTGTTTTGAATGTCAATGTATCAAGTTCGGCTCAGCAGAGCCTGGAGGGGCGATTTGGGTTTCCCTGGAAGCAACAAATTAAGTATCTGGGAATAACCCTATCTAGGTCCTTGAAGGCAATGTTTAATATTAATTACCTCCCCCTACTAGACGATATCGCTAAAAAATGCAAAGAATTCAATAATAGACCTTTGACGTGGCTGGGGAGGATCAACTCCGTAAAAATGATGATCTTACCACTAATTTCTTATAAATTCCAGATGCTCCCAATCCCCCTATCGGTAAACTATTTAAGAAAGTTAAAGTCCCTAATTATGAATTTTATTTGGAGACATAGGAAGCACCGTATAGCTCTGTGTACCTTAAAGCAAGAAAAAAACAAGGGTGGCTTAGCGGTCCCTGATATTGAAAATTATTATCAAGCAGCCGTCCTCTCAAGAATCCCCGAGTGGGGGGCGGATCATAGTGACAAAAGATGGGTAAAACTAGAAAAATCACTAAGTAATTTACAATTGGGTACCCTTATATGGAACCCACCTCATCACAGGTCTTTGGGAGAGAACACGCACGCCATAACCACTAATACATTGCGCATTTGGGACAGGGTTCATAAGCA
Source organism: Lithobates sylvaticus (assembly GCA_028564925.1). Classification (NCBI taxonomy): domain Eukaryota; kingdom Metazoa; phylum Chordata; class Amphibia; order Anura; family Ranidae; genus Lithobates; species Lithobates sylvaticus. The sequence continues at coordinate 139,362,458 of CM053038.1, read as the reverse complement.
CTTAAACGGAGAGTTTAATTCACCACTAATAGCACTTAGAAACAATGAATATTTTCAGCCAGGGAGGGTAACGGTGGGAGGGGGATGGGTTAAAAAAGAGGGCACACGTTTGAAAGACATAATGCAAAACGGTAGGATACTATCACTCACAGAACTTCGGAAAAAAGGTGACATGTTCAAGATGGATGAATGGAGGTATTTGCAATTATGCCACTTTCTAAGCAGCCTTCCCCAACCGATTAGGGCCGCGGATGATCTGACCCGAATGGAGCGGGTTTTCACGGCCGTCAAGGGGAGGAAAATGATCTCCAAAATATATAAACTACTAATAGAGGGGAGCGACAGGGGAATACCTCCATTCATCCAAAAATGGGAGAGAGATTTGGGCACTAAAGTAGATGCACTCACGATAGGCAAAATAATGAAACTAACCCATAGGTCCGCTATAGACACCAGGTCAGCTGAATCAAATTATAAAGTCATGTCTCGGTGGTATATTACCCCGGCTAAGTTAAGTAAGTTTCTCCCGGGGTCTTCGGAGGCCTGCTGGAGGGGATGCCCCGAGAAAGGGACCATGGCCCACCTGTGGTGGGACTGCAGTAAAATTAAGATCTACTGGGCCAAAATTATAGGGTACGTGAAGGAAATTACTGGTAACGAACTCGATAACGATCCATGGGTTATTTTGCTGCATGGCACCAGAGAAGGGATAAAACAATATGAGAGGTCACTGGTCCCTCACCTTCTAAATGCTGCCAAGCGAACGATAGCTAGAAACTGGGGCAATCACGATAGCCCACATGTCTGGGAATGGATCGATAGGGTTGAAGATACACGCCAGATGGAGATTTTAAGGATTAGGGCTGAAGAAAGGAAGGGGGATATGGAAAAAATAAAATGGGAAGGTTGGCTGAAATTTAAAAAAACCTGGAGCTTTGTAGAAGCAGTTAGGATCCAGCTATAGCCATTGAGGAGACGGACATCCTGTTGCAAACAGACGGTTGAGCCGTGGTGCCGGGGTGACGCGGAGGGAGGGAGGGATGGGAGGCAGGGGATAAAATGACTACAGGGAATGAGAGGGGGGAGAGGCAGCTTTATAGTTTCTTTTTGGGTGTTGTATGATGTATTCTCTTCTTTTTGACAAATCATAAGCAAGTAAAGCCACAATGATGTGACAATCAACTGGGACAGTGATGAACGGACAAGTTGATTCGGGTCCCTTGCGAAAGGCTGAACTGATGTGGCATTAAAAGAAAAAAAAAAAAAAAAAAAAAAAAAAAAATAAACAGTACACAACTGAATGCACTGTAGATATAGGCTACACTGGATGCAGATTATATACAGTATCTCACAAAAATGAGTACGCACCTCACATTTTTGTAAATATTTTATATTATATCTTTTTATGTGACAACACTGAAGAAATTACACTTTGCTACAATGTAAATCAGTGAGTGTACAGCTTGTATAACAGTGTAAATTTGTTGTCTCCTCAAAATAACTCAACACACAGCCATTAATGTCTAAACCTCTGGCAACACAAGTGAGTACATCTCTAAGTAAAAAGGTCCAAATTGGGCCCAATTAGTAATTTTCCCTCCCTGGTGTCAAGTGACTCATTAGTGTTACAAGGTCTCAGGTGTGAATGGGGAGAGAAGACTGCGTTCGTGACCCCAGACGGTTCCTTTCAATATAAAAAAATGCTTTTTGGGTTGCAAAATGCCCCCGCGACATTTCAGAGGGCCATGGACAGGACCCTAAAACCCCACCGACGATATGCAGCAGCCTATCTAGATGACATAGTGGTACATAGTACTGACTGGGAGTCTCACTTGCCTCGTGTCCAGGCTGTTCTTTTTTTTTTTTGTTCAAAATGTTTTATTGAATTTGCAGGTTAATACAGAGTACAATTAAACGTTGTACGTCGCGCAAAGACGTAGATGGTGTTATGAAAGGAAAAAAAAAGAAGAAAACTGGGTTGAACAATCAAACATGTGTTCATTAACTTATGGTAACCAGTATACAGAAGTAACATTAGTCCTATAGAAAGGACAACCAGTGAGAAATAGTTACCGGTAGTACAACCTGACCACTCGGGTGGCACCCCATATGGGCTCTTTAGTGCCACAGGAGTGGACAGGTTCGAGTATGGATACAAAAATTCAGTCGTAGTTGGGTGTGAGTAACTTGGCGGTCTGTGTGGAAGTAGGGGTAGGGAGGGTCCGATAGTGTTGCTCGGTCAAGAAAGAGTCATCAGACTATGTGCTGGAGTTTTTAAGTACTTGTAGCAGCTGATGTCCAGTTAGTCCAGGGTTTCCAGTGGAGGGCTGTTTTGGCGGATAGAGTATTGGTGGGAGACGTCACTGTCTCGTAACTGTGATGCAGGGAAACCAAGTCAATGACTTGGTGTAATGTCAGGGTGGTATCAGATTTCCAGTTTCTGGTAATGTTTAGTCTGGCAGCAAGAAGGATGTGGGTTGTCGTGTACCTTGAGTGGTAGGGGAGGTCTTCAATAGTTAGGTTGAGGATTGCAAGTGCTGGTGTCGGGGGGGTTGAGTGTCTAGAAATATTTGAGATGAGCTGGAATATGGTATTCCAGTATGTTTGTAGCTTGGGGCAAGCCCAAAAAATGTGGAACATATCGCCAACGTTTGAGTTGCACCTCCAGCAGGTGGAGGGTTTACGTGAGTCAAAGGAGGATAGTTTGGATGGTGTAAGATACCACCTTAGTGAGATTTTCTGAGTAAGTTCCCACAGGGCAGCACATTTGGTGGACTTGTAGATATACTTAAGTGCACTTTGCCATTGAGAGTCAGAGAAGGTGTGCGCGAGGTCTGTTTCCCACCTGTGATGAGGGTCAAGTTTAGTAAAGTCGGTTTTATTCTGTAATTGGTTGTAGAAATGGGATATGCCTCTAATTCTAGAGGTGGGGTTGGTAAGGTATTCCCAGGTTTTGGTATCAACAGTGTATAAGGGTAGTGACAGAGTGTTCAGGCAGTGGTGTATACGCAAGTAATTAAAGTGTTCCGAGATATGGAGGTCGTATTCAGTCTGGAGTTGTGGGAAGGGTTTGGGGTGGTCGGCTTGGATGAGGTCCTGTAGGGAGCGGATCCCTTTGAGGGTCCAGCTTGCGATTGGTAGGTCTGGCGAAAGGAATGACAGAGTACCTAGTGGGATATTAAATTGGGGGGCGGGTGGGGGAGGGTGTTGGAGAGCCGTAAATCTCTTCCATGCGTGTGTGGAGGCTCTCATAGTTGGCGGTATGGAGGTCGGGATTGGAGTGCCTAGGGGGGCGCTCATGAGCCAGTCTTTTAGATTGGGTCGGGTGAGAGCAAAGCTTTCTAATTGTGTCCAAGATGAGCTCGGACCTGGTTGGAACCATTTGGGCAGTTGGGCTAGGATCGCGGACAAGTAGTAGTCCTCAAAATCGATGGATCCCACACCACCCGCAAGTTTGTGTTTGATTAACTTTTGGTGTGCGCATCGTGGCTTCTTATTGTTCCATAAAAATTTGTTGAAGATGGTTCGAAGGGTTCTAAAGAAGGAGGAGGGGAGTGGGACGGGAAGAGTTCTGAAGAAATATAGTATTTGGGGGAGACAGGTCATTTTAAAGGCTGCTAGTCTGCCAGACCAAGAGAGTTTGTGTTGCGCAATTGCTCGGGAAGATGATTGAATAGTTTGTAGGAGTGGCAGGAAGTTGCATGAGTACAGATGTCTGAGTGTTTGTGGAAGTGTGATTCCTAGGTAGGAAATGTTGTTGTCTGCCCATGTAAACTGATGCTGCAGTTGCAGTAAGTTTCTGATAGTAGCGTCAATGTGTATGTCGAGTATGAAAGATTTGGTCGTGTTCACCTTGTAATATGAAATTGAGCTAAACCAGGTCAACAATTTTTGTACTTCAGCCAGGGAAGAAGTCGGATCAGTGAGGATTAGTATGACGTCGTCAGCGAATAGGCTAATTTTGTGGGAGATTGGACCAATTTGGAGCCCCGAGATATTGGGATTAGAGCGGACATGTTCAGCCAGGGGTTCCATGAGTAGGTTGAATATGAGGGGGGATAAGGGGCATCCCTGGCGCGTGCCGTTGGTGATGGGGAATGGGCGAGAGAGCATGCCTTCGGTGAAGACTTGGGCTTCAGGATTAGAGTACAATGCCATAATGGCGTTTAATATATGGCCTTTGAATCCGAATTTTCGAAGGGTAGTGTGTAGGTAAGTCCAATGGACTCTATCGAACGCCTTCTCTGCATCCAAAGATAGAAGCAGAGAGGGCGTTCCTGTGGAGTCAGCATGGTGGATGAGATTGAGCATCCGTCTGGTGGCATCTGAGGCTTGTCTGCCTTTCGTAAAGCCCGTCTGGTCGCTATGTATAAGGGTGGGCATGATCTGGAGTAGTCTCGTAGCTAACGTTTTTGCATAAATTTTGAGGTCAAGGTTGAGTAGGGAGATTGGGCGGAAGTTTTGGGGCACGTTCGACTCCTTCCCTGGCTTTGGTATTGTTATTACAAGAGCATTTAAATATTCCTTAGAGAAACCAGAAGAGGAGGCAGCGTTGTTGAGGGTTTCAGTCAGGTGTTGTAGTAGTTGAGGGGAGTATTGTTTATAGTATTCTCCTGATAGTCCATCGGGGCCCGGTGCTTTGCCTGCCGGTAGAGAGTTGATGGTCATCTGAATTTCTTGTTCAGTGAACGGGGCGTTAAGGGCCTCTAGTTGTTCTGCAGTCAAAGTGGGCAGGTGTAGGGGTTTTAAAAAATTGTCAATCTCGTGTTGGGAGGGTTGAGGAGTGTGTGGGTCTCGGTTTAGATTGTAGAGGTCACCGTAATAAGTGCTAAATGCGTCAGCTATGTCTTGTGGGTTGTGCAGGGGCATTTTTGTATGAGGGTGGAGGAGATGGGAGATTTTGGTCTTTGTTCGTCTGCCTTTGAGTCGTTGTGCAAGGTGTTTCCCCGCTTTGTTGGAGGTAGAGTAGGTGGTCGCTTTCAGTTTTTTATGTAGGAATTCATATGAATGGAGTAGTAGAGTCCTGAGTTCCTGTCTTAGAGTCAGTAGTTGGTCAGCTAGTGAGTCTTTGGGATTACGTTTGTGGTTTGATTCTATGGTGGCTATTTGGGTCGTCAGTTCGTCTAAACGCTGTGTCCTCTTCCTTTTGTGGAGAGAACTAATTTTGATCAGCATCCCTCTCATGAAGGCTTTGTGAGCACTCCACACCACGCCAGGATCAGACACTGTGCCCTTGTTCAGGAAAAAAAAATCAGTGATATAGTTAGATATCTCTGGTATGTAGTTGCTATGTTGGATTATATAGATGTTTACCCGCCAGAGATAGGTATTACGTTGGAAATTGGAATCATCAATAGTGATTGTAAGTGGGGCGTGGTCTGACCATGTCGTGGTGTGGATCTCAGTGTTGGAAATTTTTTGCAGGAGCCATTTGTCCGACAAGAATAAATCAATCCTCGAGTAGGAACGATGTCTGGAGGAAAAAAGGTATAGTCTCGTTCGGAACCGCGTTGGCACCTCCAGATATCATACAAGGCTTGAGAGGAAATAAAGTCTTTCAGAGGTGAACTTTGTCTTTTGGCAGAGGAAGTGGAGTCTAGGTCGACATCCGGGACTAGATTGAAGTCTCCGCAGACGATCAAATGGCCCTTCTGTATGGGGTTCGCAGTGCGGAGCACTTTACGTAGAAAGTTAAGCTGGTGGGAATTGGGGGCATAGACGTTGATGATGGTATACGTTACTCGGTTCAGGTTGCAGACGAGGATTATAAAGCGACCGTCAGGGTCTGATATGGAGTGTAACATTTGGAAGTCCACTGAGTCTTTGATTGCTACCATTACACCCTTGGACTTAGTGGAGTGGGAAGCAAAGAAGGTGTGTGGGAACTGGTGGCTTTTGCAGAGGTGGGTGTCTTCAGGTAAAAGGTGGGTTTCCTGGAGGCAAATGATGTCACTGTGGAGAGCCTTGACAGTTTTCCACAGTGAGTGACGTTTGGCTGGGTGATTCAACCCGTTAACATTAAGCGAGAGAACAGTGAGTGGCATCTTGTACGTGGGGTGTTTGTGGGAGTGCAGATTAACACTTACAGTTGGTAGTCCTAGATGGGTCCGGGTACTGCTTGTGTCGATAGGTTGACGTTCGGTGGTTCAGAGGTCTACTGGTAGAGCAGAGTGGAGAGCTGCGGAAAGAGTAACACTACCAAGCCAAGTTAGGTATGCGGGTAAGGTGAGAAGTGGTAAAAAACAAAACAAAAAAAAAAGAGGAGCTAAATAAAAAAAAAGTCAGATCAGTTGGTCACAGGGGGGGTGCAAGCACCACAATAGCCTCTCAGGGGAGGGCACAGAAAGTCAATTGCACCGGAGAGTATATGCAGGGGTGACGGAGTGTCAGGCTTTGGGGGACTCAGTAGCAAATTACGGCCATGTTGGTTGTCAAGTTTTGCGGCTGTCAGGTGCGTTGTTGGACCGGGCTCCTGCGGGGTGCGGGTGGTCCTCCCTTGTGGAGTGAAGGGTTGGGGGGTTCCAGCAGGATACCCCATGAGTGGAGTAGGCGCAGGCCTTTCTCGAGGTCAGCGACAGTGTGGGTTTGGCCATTTCTGGTGATGAGAAGGGTCGCAGAGTACCTCCACTTATATGGAATTTTGTGGTTTTGAAGGCCTTTTGTTATCGGGTTCATTTGCCGTCTCAGTTGGAGGGTGTATTTGGAGAGGTCAGGGAACAGTTGTATTCCAGTGTACGGAGCTGGGAGCGGAGTTTTGGCCTTCAATCCCATCAGCATTTTTTCTTTGATGTGGTAAAAGTGTACCCTCATGAGGACATCTCTGTGGACTGAGGCAGCTAGGTGGGGTGGTTTGGCGATTCTGTGGATCCTGTCAATGATGACGTCTCTTGGAGACGCTTCAGGGACGATTACATGCATCAGATCTTTTGCATAGCGTGATAGGTCTGCAGGGGGTATATTTTCAGGGACCCCCCTCAGTTTAATATTGTTCCTTCTGGATCGGTCCTCTAAATCAGCCAGCTTGGAGCGCATCCAGATCTGTTCCTCTTTTATGTCATCATATGTGTCAATAATATCATTCACAGTATAGGTGCAATCTGACAGGCCTTTTTCAGTGTTGGTAATTCTGTCATCTAGTGTACGGATGTCAGAGGTGAGATTAGCAAACATTGAGGAAAGGTTTGTCATTAGGGAGGTCTGGAGGGACAGCAGCATGTCCTTTAATGTAGTGTCCATGACTGGTTGGCCTGAGGTGGGGAAGGATGCCATGGATGGCTGTAGGGCCTGGTGAGGTAGGAGGGGATGTGAAGCCTGGGCCTCAATTTTGGAGTGCAGCGGCCGCTGCGGGGGTGTATCTAGGCGCATTTTGGCCTTGGCAGGGCTCCCAAGGAGGGGATCATCCTCCTGGGGATTGGGGGGTCCTGTGGAGGTACCTGTGTTTAGCTGGGGGTCCGGTTCTTCATCCGGGAGGTCCGTGTATGGCGCGGACGGCGCGGCCTGGACGGCGCCATCTTGAAGGCCCGAGGCCCGTTCTGCCGGTTTGTAGGCGAATTCTGTGAGTTTCACAGGCGATCGGTCGGTGATCCGCTTCCTGGACATGTTCAGGGTATCCAGCGGAGTGTCTGGAGCGGGGATGGCCGCGGATGGTGGTGCGGGTGAGGCCTGCGTGTCTTGTTGCTTTCCCCTGCCTGACGAGCTACAGGACTAAGCGTCCATCTTCCTCTCCGGTCGGCCACGCCCCTCCAGGCTGTTCTTGATTCCCTCTTCAAAGAAGGTTTTACGGCAAATCCAAAAAAAATGTGCCATTGGTCTAGAGCAGGGATCACCAAACTACGGCCCTCCAGCTGTTGCGGAACTACACGTCCCATGAGGCATTGTAAAACTCTGACATTCACAGACATGACTAGGCATGATGGGAATTGTAGTTCCTGAACAACTGGAGGGCCGTAGTTTGAAGACCCCTGGTCTAGAGGAAGCCAAGTATTTGGGCTACACTATTGGCCGTGGTGTCATAAAACCACAAGTGAGTAAAATAGCAGCCATCCAGGAATGGCCACGCCCTGCAAACAAAAAGCAGGTCAGGGCCTTTCTTGGTATTGCGGGTTATTATAGAAGATTTATCCCAAATTTTGCAACTATAGCTGCCCCTCTGACAGACCTTACGAAAGGGAAAGACTCGGTAATGGTGAAATGGTCCCCAGTAGCAGAGGAGTCTTTCCAGGTCCTGAAGAAGGCTCTGTGTGCACAGCCAGTACTGTACTCTCCCGATTTCTCCAGAGAGTTTTTGGTTCAGACGGATGCGTCTGATGTTGGTATCGGGGCGGTACTGTCACAGGTATACAATGGGGAAGAACACCCTGTCGTATTTGCTCAGCTTGATAGTTAGAGACGGTGTATGTTATAGTTAGAGCCGAGACACGGCTAGGACTTTTGTTTGGTTATTTCTGTTTTGATGTGTTTTCTGGAAGACTGTGCAGTACCTGTGTATGGACTTGTATTTAGATCAAATAAACCAGCACTGTTTTCACTACCTCAAGTGGATTTGGTATCTGTGCCTTACTAAACAGCCCATCCCCGTGAGCTTTGTACCTGCTAGCTGTCCCCCAGGTTACATATATATATATATATATATATATATATATATATATATATATATATATATATATATATATATATATATATATATATATATATATATATATATATATATATATATATATATATATATATGGATGATAGTATAAAATCAGACGTTGATAATAGTGAGATAAAATACTAAAAACAGCGCTAAAACAGTGAGATAATCAAATCTTTCTGTGCAAAGTCCATGAGTCTGTGTCATAAACAATATTGTACTAATAGGTGGTCCTTGAGTGACTCAGAGAAGATAGTGTACAGTTCAATCGATAGTGACTTTCCTCGTGATTTATGGTGTATATCCAAGCACCGTTAAATATAGCTTCACCACGTGAGACACTCTCCCCTCAGGGGGTTAAACTCACCGGAATTAAGATTTAAACAGGCCTTAATATATAAGGTATCACTTTGGCAACCACATCCACCGTTTAAACAGGGTCTGGTCACTTCCTCAGATAAAAGGTGTCAGCAACAAGGAATCAGGGGTTCAGGGGGGAATCAACTCGCAATGATGATGATCATAAAAACGAAGAGAATAGCATCCATAGCGTAATCCCGTTTTTTATTTAATAGCATTAAAAACAATATACCCTGCAACTTCCCCTTTAAGACATTTACGTACAATCAATATTCTTTGTAAGCAGCATTAAAGAGATCACTTGCGTGTGAGGGATGAGTGGATGGTAATCCTTCACTTGGCCACAGCAGCGGTGTTGTTCCTCCTGGATCAGCGTGTGTCTCTGCTGACACTTCGCGTCACTTCCGGGTGGGTGGTTAGCGCTGGTGGACCGCAAACGTCACTTCCGGTAAAACGTTGTGTAGGCCACGCCCTGACGCGTTTCGTCACTTCCTGACTTCAACAGAGGGCGCCCTCTGTTGAAGTCAGGAAGTGACGAAACGCGTCAGGGCGTGGCCTACACGACGTTTTACCGGAAGTGACGTTTGCGGTCCACCAGCGCTAACCACCCACCCGGAAGTGACGCGAAGTGTCAGCAGAGACACACGCTGATCCAGGAGGAACAACACCGCTGCTGTGGCCAAGTGAAGGATTACCATCCACTCATCCCTCACACGCAAGTGATCTCTTTAATGCTGCTTACAAAGAATATTGATTGTACGTAAATGTCTTAAAGGGGAAGTTGCAGGGTATATTGTTTTTAATGCTATTAAATAAAAAACGGGATTACGCTATGGATGCTATTCTCTTCGTTTTTATGATCATCATCATTGCGAGTTGATTCCCCCCTGAACCCCTGATTCCTTGTTGCTGACACCTTTTATCTGAGGAAGTGACCAGACCCTGTTTAAACGGTGGATGTGTGACGCGTCCTGGGCAGTGGTTGCCAAAGTGATACCTTATATATTAAGGCCTGTTTAAATCTTAATTCCGGTGAGTTTAACCCCCTGAGGGGAGAGTGTCTCACGTGGTGAAGCTATATTTAACGGTGCTTGGATATACACCATAAATCACGAGGAAAGTCACTATCGATTGAACTGTACACTATCTTCTCTGAGTCACTCAAGGACCACCTATTAGTACAATATTGTTTATGACACAGACTCATGGACTTTGCACAGAAAGATTTGTATAATTATAGGCCATTCATTGTACACTCTATTGTTCATATATATATATATATATATGTAGCACCCTCTACTTTTAGGTAGGTGCTAGATTAGTATTTTTCTAGTTGCAAGACTAGATACAGGTAAATTTAGCCAGGCCTGTGTTTCTATCCCAGGCCTGGTTGTTTTGATTTGGGAATGGGAGTGTTAGTATAGTGGGGGGTGTGGCCACCTACACTCTGGCTCAGAGATCCTCTCCTGCTTTCAGTGGAATTGTTCTGGAAGGGAGGCTGGACTTGAGACCTGAGTGGCAGGCAGCTCATGTGGAGGGCTCTGACCAATCATTAATTTGCATTGGCAGGGGGCAGGCCTCCCATATAAGCTGGGGTCACATGCTTCCAGGGAGGAGCTGTGGAGCACAGGAAAGACAGCATGGCACTCTGAGGTGCTTGTTCCTGGGCATCCCCATGCGGGGATGTGCCATGTGCGCGGAGGAAGGATGAAGGAGCCGCGGGGAAGGAGCTAAAGTTGAGGATCTTCATCTCTGAGGAGTGCATCAGGTTTCTGTGCCCGGGGGAACTTAGTGCTTGACTGTAAAGAGGATCAAGTGGAGGAAGTAGGAACACAGGACTTTGATGCGAAAGGAGAAGGTCAGTGTAACGTTGAAGAAGCAGAAGTGCTGGAGAGTGTAGTGTAGCATGCTGTGTGGCCGGGGAGCACAGTATGGACAGAAGTGAACGGGCTGGAGCAATAGTCTGTCGTTTATTATGTGCCAAGTTCATGTTTGCAACAACTTCCAGAGACTGTGGGTCTGTTAGTTCTTTGAGCCATGGAAGATAGGCGGTATAGGCCTTTGGCTCTCTATTTGTAGCAGGAACACCACATTAGTCTAATACAGGGGAATTATTCAGAGTGATTCATCTTGTTTAATTGGAAGCCGTGAGTTGTAAATCTTCAGTCAGATAGATAACAGAAGAGGCAATAGTCTGCAGTAAGGAATCTACAGGGGAAATCCATTAACAAAGCCAAGGCCATGGATGATAACCGATCCTTCTGAAATCTCATACATCCGTCATATCTCTTTACCTTTCAAATAAAATCAAGAAAACGAAGCAACTGACTGTTTATTGTCTTCTGGGTGACCGATGAGGGGTTGGCAGCATGGTGATTGGCGGATTGCTATAAGCACACCCGCAGCCCCTATGGGGGTACCGCTACATAAATATATATATATACGAGATTGTATATGCATATTAATACACCTCCTAAAGTGTATTAGAAACAGTACACCACAGAATGCAGTGTAGATATAGGCTAGACTGGATGCAGAGTATATATTAGGGGTGCAACGGATCGTGACCGATCCGTGATCCGTACGGGTCGGCCTGTCCGGATCGGCACCCCTCGCGATCCGCGGAGCGGTCCGCGGCCGCGGCCTTTAGGAAAGGCCGCGGCTTCGGCCTAGCTATGGAGCGGGCGGCCATCTTGGTACACCCGGCGGCGACGAGCTGCGCGCTGACGTCACCCCCAGCCGCAAGTTCATTCATTCTGCCACAGGAGCCCATGTGACTGGATTCCGGAGCAGTCACGCTGGATTCCTTGCCTGGCCAATTCTGCAACTTCCAAAGCAGGTACCACACTTCCCTACTACTAAACGACCCCCCCCCCCCCCCCCCCCCCCCAATAAAATGCAGCCCATTAAAAAAATAGTCAGCATATTATTTATTACTGATGATTTGTGCCAAGCTCACCACAGATCAAAGTTCCTCCAAACAGACTGCTGTGATGAGTCCCGGGATGACGCTAATCATGTCGCAACCCATCAGCACGACACGATTAGCGTCATCCCGGGACTCATCACAGCGGTCTGTTTGGAGGAACTTTGATCGGTGGTGAGCTTGGCACAAATCACCAGTGATATCTGACATGCATTGCTGACTATGTTTTTTATGCTTGTAATAAGCTGCATTTTATTGGGGAGGGGGGGGGGGGGGGGGGGGGACATTGTTTAAATAAAAGGTATAACACTGTGTGGCACATTGTTTATTTAAATCTGTGATGGGGGACTCTATGTCTCTGGAGGGGGGGCTGCCTGTGATGGGGGTCTCTGTATCTCTGGGGGGGGGGGGGATTGGCTCATGGCTGTGATGGAGATGTCTGCCATTTCTCGGGGGGGGTGGGTGTCTGTGTTTTGGGTCAGTGGGGGTTACTGTGATTCTGCCGCAGAATGGTTGTAAGGGAAGGTTTTTACACCAATTCATGTGTTTACGTCGTTCCCTATTGTAATATTACGTTTAGCACGATCCTATTTTTTCTATATTTTATTCGCTGTATTGGGGTTTTGTGCAGAAGGATTGCTGCTTCCACTGAGTTTTAGACGGTTTTTGTGGTCGGCCGCACAAGATCGCTTCTAGGTCACCGTCTTAGCGCAGTTTCTTTCCTTTTTTCCAGGTGAGCTCCCCTGCCTTCCCTGACTGGCGAGTCGGGCGACCGACTGCCCACTGTGCCCAGTATTCCGTCCTCCCCTGGAACGTCCTCCAGGCTACCAAATCACCTCCACATCCTGCCTCTACTTTGGGGAAGGAATCAGTCCACACACATACAGTGTGGTCATGGCGAGCGGAGGAACGGAGGAGCTTGAACGCCCCACGTCATTTAAATCCCCTGTATGGGAGCATTTTGGATTCCCTGTCAAATATGATGATGAAGGAAAGAGGTCAGTGGATAAAACCGTGACGGTGTGTAGGCACTGTGGCACATGAAAGTCATATGACAGTGGAAAAACATCAAGCATGGCCACGCATTTGAAGCGACATCACCCCGGTGTTTCACTGACAGGAGTGAAAACGAAAGCTGCTCAACAACCGCTTATCGCCGCGGCATTTAAGCAGCCCCTTGTTGCACAATCGGACTGGGCTAAAGCCATCACAAAAGCTATCGGTGTATTTATAGGTGCAGACATTAGGCCATATTCAGTTGTGCAAAACGAGGGCTTTAAACACATGCTGAAAGTGCTTGAGCCACGTTACGACATCCCGTCGCGCACCCACTTCAGCGCAAAGATTGTGCCAGATCTTTATGAGCAGGAGAAGAAAAAAGTTGTGGATGAACTATCCCGAGCAACCTCTGTTGCGCTCACGACAGACGGGTGGACGTCCAGAGGAACGGAGAGCTATGTGCCGATAACCGCTCACTTCTTCACAGCAGACTGGGAGATGAGAAGTCCGGTGCTGCAGACACGCCCCCTCTACGAGAGTCACACAAGCACTCATCTTGCGCAGGTACTGACACAAGCAGTGGAGGAATGGAAGATGAAGAGGCCCAATACTAATATCCCAGTCACAACTGATAATGCCAAAAATCAAATAAATGCAGTGAATGAGGCAGGACTGGGCCCACAGATAGGGTGCTTTGCACATGTAGTGAATTTGGCATCGCAGAAGGGAATTTCGGTAAATAGGATGGACCGCCTCCTTGGGAGGATCAGGAAGGTGGTTTCCTACTTCCACCGAAGCACAACAGCTGCTCATGTGCTTAAGACAAAGCAAGAAATGCTGAAGCTGCCTACTCATAAGCTCATACATGATGTCCCAACAAGGTGGAACTCCACTTATGATATGCTGGAGCGTTATCTGGAACAGCAGGCACCTATATACTCTGCATTGACCGATAAGACCCTTAAGAAAATTGTTAAAGACATCATTACCCTGTCCGATGATGATGTGAGAGTGGCAGAGGAGGTCCTCCAGGTGCTTAAACCCCTCAAAACCGTTACAGCTCTGCTGAGCACTGAAAGTTCACCATCTGTATCGATGATCATGCCGCTGAAAACAAGGATTCTACAATCCATGGCTCCAAGTGTGAAAGACAGCACCATCACTCGAGATGTCAAGACTGCCATTAGAGAGGACCTGCAGCCCAGATACACTTCACCCCCTACTCTACAGGACTACCTTCATAGATCTACTGCCCTGGATCCAAGGTTCAAGTCCCTGTCTCACATGGACCCTGCCCTATGCCAGGGAACGTACAGTGACCTCACCACTGAGATTGTGAGAAGTCTGGGCACTGAAGACTGTGATGAGGTAAAGAAAAATAATATTTTTTAAAAACTATAAATCTAAATACATTTATTTTCATAATAATGGCTTTTATTAAATGATGTTATTATTTTCATGTTTCATAGACATGAAAAATGTGGCAATAATATTGCTACATTTTTCATGTCTATGAAACGTGAAAATAAATAGGTTTAATTATTAAACAAATTTTTTTTTTCCGCAGGGTCAAGCTGCAGAGCCAACCGGAGCAAACTTGGACTCATCTCCTCCACAAAAGAAGTCGGCGATGGCAGAGCTTTTTGGAGAGACCTTTGCCAGCAAAGACAATAAGACTCCTGCTGACATCATCAAAGAGGAGGTGGCATCCTACCTGATGGCAGCAAGTGGCATTACAGTGGCTGGTGATCCGCTGACATGGTGGAAATGCAACGAGTGTAAATACCCTCATATTGCCAAGATGACAAGATGCTATCTCGCTGTGCCAGGCTCTTCAGTGCCTTCCGAGAGAGTGTTCTCAAGAGCAGGGGACATCGTGACTGCAACGAGGTCCACACTCTCCCCAGACAATGTAGACATCCTTGTCTTCTTGAAAAAGAATTTAAAATTATAAACTCTTTCTTTTATTCTACTTTGATGATGTGGACAATCCATACTAGGCTTTCACTATCCATGTTTCAAGGAAGATGACGTGCCTTCTGTTGCACTTTAAGTTCAGTTGTTTTTGGCTCATTGCCCATTGGTCCATGTTTAAAGGAAGGAGATATGCCTTTTATGTTGCACTAAGTTGTTTTTCATTATGTTAAAATAAAAAAAAAGATATTATGCCTTGTGCACTTTAAACTTGATTTTATATATTTTCAAGTAAATGTAATAGTGTTAATAAACAAAAAGATAAAACTTTATGTTTATTTGTCTTGTTTTTTTTTTTTTTTTGCTGATCTGAAAATTGATCCGATCCGTGACTCTGATCCGAGGAACGATCCGATCCGTGAGTTTTTTGATCCGTTGCACCCCTAGTATATATATATATATATATATATATATATATATATATATATATTAATACACTACCTGCACTGACTGAATATCGAGTAAACACTGAATATATAGTCTATGCTAAATGCAGAGTATGTGTATATATATATATATATATATATATATATATATATATATATATATATACTAGACTGACTGTATATATATCAAATACACTGCTGCCACTAACTGAATAACCTGCCTGCTTAATCTAACTCAAGCTTTCTCTCTGTCCATGCCAACAACACTACACACGGCCGCTCTGTATGCAGCCTTATATAGTGTGGGGCGTGGACTTAGTCCCCCTGAGCCACGATTGGCCAAAGGCACCCTGCCTTTGGCCAATAATGGCTCTCTCAGCAGAGCGCGCTGTGATTGGCCAATGCATGTGCATTATGGGGCATTTCGCGGCGCTCAAATTTCCTGCGAACGCCCCATAATGTTCGCTGTTCTGCGAACGGTGGAACATCCGATGTTCGAGTCGATCTTATATTCAACCTGAACATCAAGCTCACTCCTACTGGTCAGGGTTGAGGGAAAGCTGAAATGAGCAAAGTGCAGAGATATCCTCAATGAAAACCTGTTCCACAGTGCTCATGACCTCAGTCTAGAATGAAGGTTCAACTTCCAACATAACGATTCTAATCACACAACCAAGACAACACAGGAGTGGGGTAGGGATAACTCTGTGAATGTCCTAGAGTGGCTCAGCCAGAGCCCTGACTTGAACTGAATGGCAAAAAATCCCCCAATTCAGGTGTTCAAAGTTTGTTCCGTCTTACCCAAAAAGACTTGATGCTGTACTTGCTGCCAAAGGTGCTTCAACAAAGTACTAAAGGGTCTGAATACCTTAACCTCCCTGGCGGTATGATTCTGTCCGGAATTTAGTGCTGAAAGCGGTACAATTATTTTGCATGGAAATTTGGCGTTTTTATATTGTAGGCATGCAATTCTTATGAATAACTCACTTAAATCTGTCCGAACCAGAGTCTAGTATACATCCCGGGTATGATAAAGTTTGAAACACAAAATCATAAATTATAATATAATAAAAATATATATAAAAATGATTCAATAATGTAATCAAATCAAAAACACTGAAATTTGCTCAGTTGCAAAATAGTCGCTGTCATTAAATTTATTGTTTGATGATAAATTGTGATTCAAATTTTTTTATCAGTGTTTTCTAGCTGGTCTAAAACCACTTTTGACATAAAGGGACACTTTTTGGTTGCTATGGACAATCTCCAGTTTCCAGGCAGAAAAAAAATCTTTTTATTATATAAAATGACATGCAGGGCACTGGGCAGACCACTAGGTACAAAGGGGATTTGTATTTTTTGTATACAGTACTGTAATCTGTAATATTACAGTACTGTATGTGTGTTGTGTTTTTAAACTTTTTTAAATTTGGCGCCGTTCTCCGCTCCCGTGCGTCGGAACGTCGCAGGGAACGGAGATCGGCGGCGCTCGGGCACTGTGTGAATCGAGCGAGCAGACGGCTCGCACACACAGCGGGGAGACATTGCAGGATCCAGGGGAAAAGGTAAGTAACTCCCCCCCTGTATCCTGCAACGCAGCCCGAGTCTGGCTCGGGGTTACCGCTCCTAGCAGAAAAAAATGAACCCGAGCCAGACGCGGGATTACCGCCAAGGAGGTTAAGTACATGTGATTTTACATTTTTTTATTTTTAATGAATTCATAGACATTTAAAAAATGTTGTTTTCACTTTGTCATTATGGGGTACTAAGTGTAAATTAATGAGAAAATAAAGGAATTTAAACAACTGTAGTATCAGGCTGCAGCATAGAAAATTAAAACAAAGTGAATGGGGTCTAAATACTTTTTGAATGCAATGTATGTGCATGTTTGTGCACAATATTTACCCCATTTATCCCTTATATTGCTGACCAAAGTTCTTATCCTTTCCCACAATAGCAATAAAAGTGCTATGACTGCTATTTGAGTCCTCTTTGAAACAGGTTTTGCTCACTTCCTGTTCTGCTGACACCACAGACAAACAAGGGAGAATAACCAAACAACCAGTCACAGGATCCAGCCCTTTCTCACTGTACAAAAATTGGTTTTTGGCTGGAGTTCTAATTTAAGGCTGGGTGATGTCAATTCCCCAATTCAGGAGAAAATGCAATCCAGAAGGTTTATTGGTGGAGGTGAAGCGTACACATAAATGGATGGGATTGTATTTTGCAGTTCTTTAAAACAGTATAATGATACCCTGATGAAAACACGAGAAGCAGGGCTGTACTGGGATGGTGTTCATTTCTTTCTGGGAAGTAATTCCTTCTGCCTTCCGTAAGGGTTACATCAATGACTGCACATTCCCACCAATATTCTTTGTCTCCCCAAGTGCAATATCACAAGGTCTCAATCTTCTTTTATGAGGGAAACCAGTACCTCCTGCCCTCATTCCATCCCCAATATGGTAGGTAATAGATATGGTGATACTCATCCACATGGATCAATCCTCCACAGGCCATCCCAGTCACTCATATAAGCTTCTGCAAAGTCACTATTTGTTAAAAACAAATTTTCTCCTAGTTGATCAAAGACACCAATGCAGGCGACAAGAAACAACAAAAGGGCATGGAATGCTGTCAGAGAAATACCCGTATTTGCCGGCGTATAAGACGACTGGGCGTATAAGACGACCCCCTATTTTTCCAGTGAAAACTTAGGTTTTGGGCTATACTCGCCGTATACGACTACCCCCTTCCGAGGCAACACCATTAAAAGTTAGTAGGTACAGTACGGTAGATGCTTTGTTGCTTTATGTATTATGTTGGTTACTGCAAGCTTGTCACTTCCTCACTGGTAACTTAGGTTAGGTTAGGTTAGGTTAGATTAATGATAAGGCTTTTAAATCACAAAGTGTACCATACAGTATTACCGGTATACAGGTATTTTGTTTGTATTTCCGAATAATGTGTGCATACAGTGTGCACCACTGAGCCAATCACGGCAGGCAATGCATTTTCCTCATCTGTTGATGGATGCAAAGCCTGCTCG
This sequence comes from Lithobates sylvaticus, assembly GCA_028564925.1. Classification (NCBI taxonomy): domain Eukaryota; kingdom Metazoa; phylum Chordata; class Amphibia; order Anura; family Ranidae; genus Lithobates; species Lithobates sylvaticus. The sequence continues at coordinate 139,344,132 of CM053038.1, read as the reverse complement.
GATTGGCAGAGGCTGTGCCATCATCAGCCCGCGCCGCTCCATCTCATGGATAGCCTGCTCGGATTGGCAGAGGTTGTTCTCCAATCCGAGCAGGCTTCACATGCTCTGCATTCAGCAACAGAGTGCATCGCCCGCCAGGATTGGCTGAGCGGCGCACAGTGTATGCACACAGCATTAGTGAGCACCGAGCGGCCTCTTCACGCGGTCCTGAGAACCCGGCTGGCTTTACGTCCCTCTGGCGGCCTCTACACCAGGTACTGAGCATCCGGCGGGCTTCACATCTGTTTTGCTGCCTCTCCACCCGGCGTATAAGACGACCCCCGGTTTTTGGCTATGTAATTCGGGTCTAAAAGGTCGTCTTATACGCCGGCAAGTACGGTAGGTCTTCTCTCTCTTCCTTAAAGGCCTGTCTTGCTGTTTCTTTAAAGCCTAAATAATGTAATGATTAAGGCTGGGTTCACACTGTATTCGGATGAGGCTCACAGCAGGGGTTCGGTGCGTCCCCGTTCTCCATTTCAGGGAGGAGTCAGGCCTGTTTTTTTGCCTGAATTCAGACCTGAAATGGAGCCAAAGACACACAGGACCCTTGTGCAATCCATTCCACAGCCGCCCCCAGAGATATATGAACCGGCTCCATTGAGAGCCGGTCACAGTCTCCTGTCATGCGAATTGGATGCAGGGACTTCCCCGCATCCAATTCGCATAAGTGTGAACCCAGCCTTAATGATTTACTAGGGTGCCTTCAAGCAAGTTGCTTGTGCTGGGCTTACACCATACCTTGCAAGGACAATAAAATAAAAGGTTCCTTGTACTTGTTTGATTAAAAAAGATGATTTATACAGGTATAATAATAACATTACTTTTTTTTTTTCCTTTTTTATTACACTGTTTTGCTGCAAAACTTCAGAAACAAAATACATAAAATCATCAACCCTCTAGAAAGCAGATTCCAACTGACTGAAGCACAGCTTGCATGCCTCTTTCACATTACACAGAATCCACACCTTCAGATCCACAGCAGCTCTAGAATATGCTCCCTGAGGCCACTGTCACAGGCATGTGACATAAAAAAAGAAATTACATATTATTTAGCACAATTCTTCACATAACATACTTACATAGATATATGTTGGTGTTATACAAGTTATCTTGCCAAGGTTGATGAATTGTGTTACCTTTTGGTGTGATTTTGCCTTAAATGTTACAACAAATGCACAGACATCTTAATCTTTTTCTTCCCAGGCACTGATTAAAAATGCAACCAGCAAACATAACGATTTTAAATTGGTGTGATACCCACCATAGATTGGTGCTCTCAGACAAATCAGGTTTCATTGCCTTAAGATGGCCACTCTCTCTCTTTTTTCTTTTACATTAAGGTTAATGTCAGAGCTAACAGTAAGGGTAGGGTGTGAGCCATATCTCTGACAAAGGTTAGCTCTACGGCTACAACTGTGGCTAGGGCTATGGCTGGTGTTTGAACTAACTTTAAGACAATGAGAAAATTCAAACGCTTTGCTTGGATATCATATAGATAATGAAAGGGGTAGAGGCTGTAGTTACAGCAATTACAGCTGCAGTTGAGCTTCTGCCCAAAGGGTGCCCAAGCGAGTTCAAATTCTACACCCCCTATTCACTTGTATCAGCAGACTGGCATTTTGCAGAAGCTTCTTTAAGCAGAGCTGGGCAGAAAGCTGTTTATGACCACCACAGCAACTCTTCCCTATGCGTCCCATCCACTTGGTTATCTAATCTGTGATATCACATGACCAAGAGCCAGGGTGTGACAGTGGCGTCTTTGCACTTACCTGCATAGCACTGTCAGGGGACCTTCTGATACCACCTCTTTATTGGCCTACTCTGTGCGATCATAAGGTTAATTACTTTAGTATTGTGGGATAGTAAAAATGGTAAACCAAACATGGTGGATCACGGCCAATTCTCCAACTCCCCTCCTCAATTGATCCAGTCTTCACTAGAGAAACTCCTCAGGTCAGATTGTGCGAAAAAACCCACCTCTCAATTGTACTCACATTTGATCATCACCTCTCTCCCGGCGTTAGAAAAGCTGAGAACTAAATGGTCCCATGACATCCCTGATCTTGACAACGACGACTGGGACGACATATGGGACTTCCCCTTTAGTTCCCTGGTCTCTCTGAGGGACCGCCTGATCCAGTTCAAGATAGTTCACCGGGCATACTTCACCCCCCATAGACTACACAAAATGAACCCTCCTGGGTGCTGGAGGTGTGGGGGGACTCCAGGTGACTTCACCCACATCTTCTGGACCTGCCCGGCCATCACCAGCTACTGGAAGGAGATTTTAGACTTTATCACACAAATCACCTCAGTACCCCTGCAGCAGTCAATGGCAATTTGCATACTAGGCCTGATTGAGCAACTAATCCCCACGGTAGCGGGACGCACACTTGTGGGACTCCTGCTGTTTTATGCCCGCAAAGCCATAGCCCTTAGTTGGCGCAAACCAACTCCCCCTCCTCTCTCCCTGTGGAAACAACTGATCAACAATAGCCTACCTCTGTACAAAGACACATACGCCAATAGAGGCTGTCCCAACAAGTACGACAAGGTCTGGTCTAAGTGGCTGGCAGACTCCTCCTCTGCTTCAGAGGCCTCTCAGTAGAACCCACAACGAACAGTCCTCAAGCGGGTACCCGCTGTGCACAATGACGATACCAGATGTAGTACCAGCATATATTACTGCTAACTAAAGTAAACTAAGACCCTGGGAACTGTACCTCCATATGAGTAATTACAATCTATGCCACGTGCTTGCTAACTTTATTTGACACAATTGTGATGCCTTGCTGACATGTAAGACCAATGTATGTTTAACTGTTTGTTTTCCTCTTTTGTTTTTCTTTGTTATGTTCTTAATAATTCAATAAAAATATATTTAAAAAAAATAAAAAACATGGTGGATCACTGAGTGAACCTGGTCCAGAGCTTTCAGAAAATTTTTAGTTAAACATGGACAATAAAGCCTCGTACACACAATCAGATTTTCGGATGACTATTTATCTATTTTTTGTAGCATGCTAGTCTCATGTCGAAAGTGAAGAGGTTACTCACTATACGAAAATTCTCATACGATAGAATTTAACTTCGGAAGTGATGTAATGTGTTGAATTGTTTTGTATGTGTTCTTTCGTTTCTGAGCATGCGCAGTCTTGCTCTTATGATTTTTTTTTTGGACGAAAACCGTACTAATTATACGAAAATCAGACGTTCATGCCCTATGCAAATGTTATAGCCTGCACATACAGCTTTTGTCGGAATCGGCTGTCGAAAGCACCATACCAACGATCCGAAAATCAGCAGATCGTTTCGTCAGACGAAATATTACTTCTGATTTTCGTATCATGTGTACGGGGTTATTGATACACAAAGAGAGCGTATGTAATATTTTTATTGTGTGTGAGGTATGAACAATCACAATGAAAGAGGAGCAATGCACACTGAACAGGTTTGGCAGGCTTAAAAAGTATAGATCATTACCATTGTCCTATGCCAATAAACATATTGAGTTAAAAAAAGAAAACAGCAGGGTGACTTTAGTTGTGGATAGAATGGGGAAGAATTAGAGCCTTCTTCAGGCTTTTATGGCTGTTTCCTCGCCAGGTAAGTTTACTAAACTTCCCATACCATGCTGGGAAGTAAATAGGAACAAATCTGAAGTTGTCACTGAAGGAGGAGATAAGGGGAAATCTTCAAATAGGGTCACCTGTTCTGGTAACATCTGTCAAAGTACTTTGGGAAGGTTTTCTATCACTTCCTGTAAAGGGGGAAATATGTTTGTGGGGGGCACAGACAGTCAAACCTGACAAAGATTCTAACCCTGGTTGGAGGTCCACTTTAAAGCAGACATTCTTTGTATGTTACCTCCCCATAATATCAGGCCCAGTCCCTTCCCTATAAGCCATAAAATGTAATAGAGGTCATTAAACACTTACCTTTGCTCCAGAAACCACTGCTCAGAGCTCTGACCTTGGCTGGGAAAAGCCCAGGAATTTAGTCATGTGAATACGAGTGTCAGGATAATAAAGTGAACAAAGCTTCTGTTCTTGCCATCAACAGAAGTATTTTAGAGACTCTCCTTGATTTAATAATGTAGCAGGAAGGGACTTTGGTTCACTGTAAAGGCCTCTGCTAAATGTTGGCCAGGATAGACAAATGTATTAATACATTTAGTATTAAAGGTATATAGTACATTAGGCCGAGCACCTCCTTTCCTAGTCCCTATACACTGCATTTAGGAACATAGGGGAACCTAATACACGTGGTGGAGTGTGCTGGTGGATGGACTGATCAGATTACTTCACATCGGATATAGAACTGTTTTTCCCCATCTTTTCTTGGATATTGCTGGACTGTTTTTTTGAATTTATTTTATATGATTAACTGATATTTATTTATTTATACATCAATTCATTTTTTTTTCACCTATATTCTCGGATTACATTTTTCTGATTATTAAGCGCTGCTACAATATTTTAATGAGTTTTTAACCTTAACGCTCGTTGTTTTATTGTACTACATATACATTGATCTTGATTCCAAGCAGCTGCTATCCGTGTGCTAGTTTTATATTAAGGACACTGAGCCATATATATATATGTATAGATTTATTTATTCTTATTCTTATTTATTTATATATTTATTTATTCATATACTGCAAGAAGTTATCACCCATTTGAGCGCAGAGAGGTGTTTGACATAGGAGGGCAGATATACCAAACATCCATTTTTTGCATTTAGGAACATGTCTGCAAAACTCTATAACATCCTTACTCAAACTTTTTACCCAAGAGGAACTCTTGAAATAGATTTCATGTGTCAGGGAACACCTGCTAAAATTACGTCACGTTGAGTCAGTTGGAAGAATGCCCCTTGCAGTGGCGGTCAGAATGCCACCCTTACAGGTAGCTAAAAAAAGATTGTTGGTATCATTCTGCTGGCTCCGCCAACTGATGTTGGACCCAGAACCATCAGAAAGGAGGTCAATGTGCCACAGTCCAGGGAACCCCCAACAGCCATTGAAACAACCCTAAGGTCCCACAGAACCCTGATTGAGAATGGCCGCTCTATAGGGAAATGTCTAATAGGTTCCAAGTTACAGGGCAAGGGGCAGTAAAGGATGATTAAAATGTATTGTTGTAATAAGTGCACAGCTGTGCTACAATGTTACATTAATGTAACATTAAAAAAACATTTTGTACAGCCATGTATATGCCTGAGTTCATTACGTTCTGTAACACATAAGTTCCATATATTGATTCATATTGGATGTTACTCCATGTTTGTAATATCTGTATACTTGTTTTATGTTCAATAAAAACTTTTGAAAAGAAAAAAACATTTTGGAGAAGTTACTTTTTTATTATGGAAGGTGTTGTTTGAGTGATGACTCAATAGAATATTATATATAGAATTGATTATAGAATAAAAAATTAACTGTCACATTAACATTAACTGTCTAAATGCTGGCTCTGTCTATTTGACTGATTAATAATAACATTTCTTGTAAAAGAATAACTAATCATAACAAGTCATACAATACAGACAGTTCTTAACCATCGATACTGTCTCTGGAACTGAGCAACCATAACCATGAACAGCAAAACTCAAGATTTTGACCAGGAAAATAGAGAGAGCAAATGGCAGATATACAGTATACTGAGCTGATGCTGCCCTACACATTGTGAGGCACATCAGTTTACAACCTTGCTGGCTTCCTCCCAAGCTTAGTTTAAAGTTTCATGCTAATGCTATTCTGACAAACTAATGCAGCTGAACTGGACGATTTCTAGGATACATTGTACAATGTTTAAACAGAATCATTTTATGTCATTGCACAGCTGTTAGTTCAGTTTTTTTTTTTTTTTACATGGATGATTTGGTGCATTGTAACTAGGCTCCCAAGTTTTTATCAGTTATGTTTTTTACATTATAGTATTTTGTGCTTTTGGCACTTGTCACAGTGGTAGTATACATTCAAATTAAGGGTTCTAAGAAGCTAGGAGGACCTTACACTTGTTGAATTTTGTTTGAAGGTTCTGCTTGGCCATAGGTGCCGCTGTCACTTCTGGCAAGTATGAGAACGCAGTTTGGCTGGGCGCATTGAATGCCAATCTCTCTCGGAGCCAATCAGTGAGAGTGTCATCTTGCTGTGCATTCTGGGAGAGGGTACTTAAGGTACTGAGATCACATGCTTCTGGGTTCTGGTCCAGAGGATCTTTCTGTCTGTTTGGTCCTGGTCCTCCTGACCAGCCCTCGGGGCCCTCATGGCCTGGGATGCGGAACCATCCAATTCCGAGTCTCGGGCCTGGCTAGCCCCGATGCAAATAAACTGGAACGAGGATTCCAAGGTGGTCCTGTACCATCTCATCTGTGAAGAGGCCCAGTAAATGAGAAAGCAACCAGGGGAGGACTCTTCAGGAGAGGGCCATGCATAAGGCTGGTTCCTCAGCAAGAGCCTGGAAGCTAATTTGGAAGAAACCAAGTGAATCCACGCTCGGACGGTATCGCCGGCAACAGCTGCAAGATACTGGTACCGTATGAGGGTCCTCTAAGTTTGTCTATATCCTTCAGTTACAACCAAGTCTGTGGCAGAGACTTTCATTCACAAGTTCTACAACCAAGTCTGTGGCAGAGACTTTCATTCACAAGTTCTACAACCAAGTCTGTGGCAGAGACTTTGCTCTATTTGAATAATCTATCGGCTGCTAGGCCTAGTGAGAGAAGGTCTATCCGATGGCTGTGAAAATCCAGTTGTAAATGGCTATTCTCTGGATTCTAGAGAGAAGAGAGTCTCTCACTGGATAGTGAGAGACTTTCAGTTCTAAGCAGTTCCAAGAGTACCTGAGCTTCCTACCTAAACCCTCTATCCTTTATTGAGAGACTGTGTTTGTCTACCCTTTTTTGCAAATAAAAATCCCAAAGCGGATCCAGTGTCAGTTTCTACAGTTCTTTGGGCCATCTACCTCGGGAAACCCCTAGACATCTACGAGGTCAAGAAGGTAACGGTAAGCCCAAATCAAACCAGCAGCTCCTTCGAAGGTTAGTGCTACACTAATTTTTCTGATTTATAAATAAATTTTCTAGCGTGGTAAGTTAATAACGCATATGATAAAAGCTGTGATAACATGCCAAATATTTATGCTATAAAGATCCATATATCTTATATTAAATACATTTGTGTATTCTATATGTACCTGAAGTTATATGTTTATCCTTGCAGGCTTATATTAGAGAGAATGTGATAATAAAATGGGACAGTTTGGCAAATCCCTAAAATGCTATTTTTTTCATTTTTTTCACAACCCAGACCAGGCTAAATCTATATGTGTACAGAAAATCATTCTGTCTGATCTCTATCATTTCAGATTAAAAAAAAGAGTGTTTGACCAATAACCTGCAATCTTTACTTACATTCAGAACATTCTTATGATTAACTCTGAGAGATGGTTATCGTGTAGAATATTTTTAATAACATAATACAGTGAGAGATTATATTTTATAAAGTGAGTTAATGTGGTTTGGTTTCTTTACCCATATAAGGGCATGTTTTTTGGCATGTTGGGTTTGAAATACCCTACTCTGCCATGATAATCCAGTTACATAGTTACATAGTAGGTGAGGTTGGAAAAAGACACAAGTCCATCAAGTCCAATCTATGTGTGTGATTATATGTCAGTATTACATTGTATATCCCTGTATGTTGCGGTCGCTCAGGTGCTTATCTAATAGTTTCCTGAAAACTATCAATGACCCCCCCCCCCCGAGACCACCACCTGTGGAAGGGAATTCCACATCCTTGCCGCTCTTACAGTAAAGAATCCTCTACGTAGTTTAAGGTTAAACCTCTTTTCTTCTAATTTTAATGAGTGGCCACGTGTCTTGTTAAACTCCCTTTTGTGAAAAAGTTTTATCCCTATTGTGGGGTCACCAGTATGGTATTTGTGTGTTGTCACCTTTAAATTAGTAGATTTGCCAGTTAACTGCTAAGAATTCAGTTTACTGAAATCAGACTAGTTTTATTTGTTATTAATGTTATATTATTATTATTGTTAATATTATTATTGTTAATATTATTATAGTTATTATTATTAGTTATTATTAGTTCTGATTGGGTGCTGGGGGTTACTGCACTTTGCTGATTGCACTGTTTTACTGAACAAGCCTAAAATAATAATTTTAGTTACATTAGAGTGCCATTTACCAAGAGACTGTGGGGCAACTTAGATCATGCTATTGTAATTAGTTTTAGCTACAGTGTATGCTAAGGCCAAGAAATACTGTGTCAGTTTGTCAAATGATTTTAGATATGTGGCCATGTAAAAATATATTCTTCTATTTTTAGTGAGAAGTCTAGTGTAGACTAGTACATGATTTGAATTACACCTGGTATGCTGTTCATTGCACGTATTGTTTTTTTTGATGGGTGGTGACTAAACAAAGGTAATGACACGGGTATGTTGCAACGATTTCGGGCAGGCATGTCTGTTATGTTGCAGTGGCTTCCAAACTTTGTGGTACGGAAATGAAAAAGGACGTGATGTAATTAATTCACATTTTAGCCTAAAGGTATATACTGTATGTAACTGTCCACAAGGGTTAAAAACAGACTTATAGTTCACATAAACACAATTCCATCATAAAGCAATCCTGCCTGAAGGGCTAGAACAGTCTTTTTCAACCAATTGTCCAAAAATTGTATACAAGCTGGTGTGTAGATGAAGCCTTACTTTTAGTTATACAAAGCTTTTTTTGTGCACCATTAAACCTTCTAGCTGACCAATGACATCAGTTAATATGGAGGATGTCAGTCAACTGCACAGCATCCTTGTATCCCCCTCTCTTGCGTTGGGGTCACATTAGCTGAGTGATGGAGAAAAACTGAGAAAAACTGAGGGAGAAGAGAAACATTGAAATACTAGTTATACCAGTTTGCAAAAGTGTATTTGCTTTGGAAGAATAAATACCCTCTAACATTGGATATCCTACCTGTGTGGATGTTGCTGGATTATGTAAAACTATTAAAATAGTTTTTTACATTTTAGGATGGGGTGCCTCGAGAATGTCCATAACTTTTAATTGGTGCCTTGGCTGAAAAAAGCTTGAGAAACACTGGACTGGAAGCTTAAGCCGGATACACATTATACAATTTTTGTTGTTCAATTTCCTTTAGATTTACTTTCAACTATGTAGTGCAAGGGCCTGCCTAATTGCATACAATTTGAAAGTGTTTAGGTTTGACCTCATATTATATGGTTTTGGAAAGCTGTAAAAGAAAATTGGATTAAAATTGTATAGTGTTTAGCCAGCTTTAGGTAATGAGCATACAACTGTCACACGTGTTTTTTCTTTTTTTACCTACACATTTTAGTTCCAAAATGTTGATCAGAGGCAGGGTGGACATTGATCTCTTTGTGAATTAGAAACCCTATCCCAAAAAAAGATGGGTGTTTTTAAGTAGTCTAGTGGAGTTCCTTATACCTCTTAAGCCCTTAAAATATATTTTCCCATGATACAGTGGGCTCTCATGATCCACAGGACTCCCAGACACACAGGGGAATATAAATTCCACAGTTCCCTGCCCTCAGGTGCTCCAAGAGTCCGCACCTGATGGGACAGCAGTGACTGGGCATGTTAGGTGCCACCAGATAGGGAATCTCCCATCAATGTTCCCAGTATGTGAGCTGCTGGACAATAGCTCAAAATTAGCAGCTTTACCTTAAGCTCCAGTCCTTGTGGTGGTGGTGGGGGGCACTGTTCTATCTGGCCCTGGAATAGTGCCTTTTCCGAGGTGGCCCTGTATCTTTGGTCACCTCCTTGTAATTCATCCCTAGTACTATTGCTGCTACCTATTCATCTAGACCAGAGACTCCTTCCTCCTTTCCTCTGTGGAACCTGTCCAGAGATCTCTGTGATTTACCACTTAGGCTACCTGCTTAAAGGATAACACAATTTTAAGAACATTTAGCTATTTAAACACATTTAGCTTTTAGTGTATGAGGGAATCTTAACTGAATAACTAATAAAGTAGAAATATCAGTTCAAAACCATGTGGACTGCTTGGTGAGCCACATTTGGCTGCATTTTTCAATATTCATAATTATCAAAGTAGTCATACAGCAATATATTTAGCAGTCAGTATTTAATAAATCCAACATTTTATTTTTAGTTTCTTTTTGATTGTAGACTCTGAGAAGGGAATGTTTCACAAGAACTAGCTGTAGATTGCTGCCTGAGGCTTTATATTGTTTCAGTGTAACTGCAGCGAACGACACATAGTGGGTGGGTGGTAACCACACCCGAACCTCAGCCCTTTCACGTTTATAAGTTTGTCTACCGTATCTCAGTTTGTACGCGATGAGGAGCAGATATCTGTAAACCGCTCCCATGCTGCATATGCTGTTAGACCTCCTCTTTTAACCCCATCTAAACTGTAGAACATTCCAGTATTTTGCTCTGTGAGATGAAGAGATGTATACAAAAGAGGGAAAACTGGGCAGAGGGAAAATAAAATCTGTCTAAGGGGCAGTTTACCCAAAATTGAGTTCTGCTTTTTTGTAAGATGCAAGAAAATTAAACCACTTTTCGGTGCAAACTAAAGCTCAGAACAAATATATACATTGTAGACCAACAAACCCAAGCACAGATATCTCATCTGTGCCTGGGTTTGTTGGTCTACAATGTATATATTTGCTGCCACCATTATAAAGGGGTCACTCCCACCCGTTGAATTTCTGATTAAGTAGGTGAACACTCCAACATAGGTGGAAACAGAGTCAGAAACTATGGAAGAGACATATATAGTATAAGAAGCAAGTTCACCAAACTATGACCAAAATATCTCTTTTCGGTGGACTGACCTTTGAACTTCTGTATGACCCTTGAATCACATCTACTGAGAAGTGTATACAGAGAGGTTCTTATTTAATAATTCATAGTACAAAGATGTGAAATAAAGGTGCAAGTGGGTTTTTGATTGTTTTATCAGGTCTCTTGGAGCTTTGCTTGTTCATCAGACATGCATATCCACTAAACAGCAGACACTAGATATACTCCCCATAGGCTTTATTGCGTGGTTTTGCTCATGCCTGCTTAATCAGCAAAGAACAGTAAAAAGTAGACAAAATGTTTAAACATGTTTAATCAAAATATCACCAGCATTGATTGGACGTAATTGTTGCCAATCAATGGTCAAATGATCACATTGATTAAAAGTCATCTTGATTATGTCTTTTTATCCATATATAATACATCCTCTAGCCTCAAGTTCAGACATTCAGGCTGAGGCAAGTTTCCCTAACGTTCAAGAACCTTGGTCTGGTGTCTTCAGTGGTCCCTATGTAGTGGTACCCCATAGGGGCTGCTGAAAGTTGTGGCCCACCTGTCACCCTGCCCAGCCCAGCATTCACTTACCAATCACCTGCCCCCTGTCAATCCTAGTTGGGGGTTGGTCAGGGCTCCCCGAGACACCCCAGCCAGCTCCACCCCACTTCCCCACCTCTCTTCTAGAATCATACAGAAAGAACAGGGAGGTGACAGTGGAGTGATGCTGTCTGTGAGTCACAGCTGCTACTCTGAGCCACTCCCAGCCCACCTGATCAAAACAAACAGCTAGGCCTGCCTAAATTTACCTGCACTCACCCAAAAAAAATCTTACCTCTAGCACCTACCTAGAGGGTGCTACATTTATAACCCAAGTAGATGAGAGTGGAGTTATCTAGGTTGTGTGTGTGCCTGAATCAGACAGCTGATTGCATCTAGTAAATGCTGCCCCCACCGCCTCTCCTGTTCCTGTTCTTCTTTCATCTTGGGCCCCTCTGTGTGCTTCCTGGTACCTCCCCCCCTTCACCTCTGCCGAATCCCCTCCTCTCCCACCGGATACTGTGGGGGATGGTTCAGGGTAGAGAGTGGGAGAAGGGGCCAGTATATATGTTATTTACTGGCCCCTTTCTTTTCTTAATGAACACAGTGAGTGTTCGGCACTGATCACTCACTGTGTTCATTCATGCTAAAGCATAGTAAACTGTGCTTATGATGCTTCCGTTTGTGAATGAACAGGAAACCACTCAGCAAAGAGCACCATTCGTTCACTGTCCAGTGCAGCTGAGGCTGCAGAGAATAGGACTGGAGAATCTCTGTCTTCAGTCCCTTTCTCTGTCTGAAAAGTGAAACATCAGGATTTAGACCCCTGATATTTCACCAAAGCCCCCCAATGGGGCTCCTAAAAAAATTGTAAACAATAATAAAAAAATTAAAAACAACAAAAAGGTAATACAAAAAAATGACTGACATCATCCACTGCTCTACTGACACTGTCCTCTGTCCTACTGACACGTCCACTGCTTCACTGACTGACACTGTCCACTACCCTACTGACACCATCCTCTGCCCTACTGACATGTCCACCGCTCTACTGACACCATCCTCTGTCCTATTGACACATCCACTGCTCTACTGAAACCATCCTCTGCCCTACTGACATGTCCCTTTCCTTACAAAACTGCTGTGTCTTGTACTGACTTAGGGCAGGTAGATAGAATCAAGGTGTGGTGGTGATGGGACCCACACATTCAACACTCCTGGAAGTGTATGTACAGTATGTAATGATTCTGTTGGTGGCTGTACTGTTTTAAGAGTTCGTTCTTGCCCGCTGAAAAGGTAAGTATTCAAAATACACTATTGGAGGATTTTACTTGCAGAGCTTTAATTACACTGAGCAAAATTATAAACGCAACACTTTTGTGTTTGCCCCTATTTATTATCTTCTCCTTTTACCAACATAATCCATCCACCTCACAGGTGTGGCATATCCAGATGCTGATTAGTCAGCATGATTATTGCACAGGTGTGCCTTGGGCTGTGCCTTAGGCTGGTCACAATAAAAGGCCACTCTAAAATGTGCACTGGGTCAGGCGGGTCCGAAAACCAGTCAGTATCTGGTGTGACCACCATATTCCTCACGCACTGCAGCACATCTCCTTCGCATAGAGTTGATAAGGGTTGTAGATTGTGGCCTGTGGAATGTTGGTCCATTCCACTTCAATGACTGTCCTAAGTTGCTGGATATTGGCAGGAACTGGAACATCCTGTCATATATGCTGATCCAGAACATCCCAAACATGCTCAATGGGTGACAAATCTGGTGACTATGCTGGCCATGCAAGAACTGGGATGTTTTCAGAATTGTGTACAGATCCTTTCAACATGGGGCCATGCATTATCATGCTTCATGCTTGAGGTGATGGTCATGAATGATTGGCAAAACAATGGGCCTCAGGATCTCGTCACAGTATCTCTGTGCATTCAAAATGCCATAAAAAAAATGCATTTGTGTTCGTTGTCCATAGCATACGCCTTCCCATACCATAACCCCACTGCCACCATGGGCCACTCGATCCATAACGTTGACATCAGCTAACCGCTCACCCACACAATGCCATACATGCTGTCTGCCATCTGCCCTGTACAGTGAAAACCGGGATTCATCCGTGAAGAGAACACCTCTCCAAAGTGCCAGACGCCATTGAATGTGAGCATTTGCCCACTCAAGTCGGTTACGAAGATGAACTGCAGTCAGGTTGAGAAACACCCCCCCCCCCCCCCTCGATGAGGAGGACGAGCATGCAGATGAGCTTCTCTGAGATGGTTTCTGACAGTTTGTGCAGAAATTCTTTATTTATGCAAACCGATTGTTGCAGCAGCTGTCGGGGTGGCTGGTCTCAGAGGTCTCTCTTGGAGGTGAAGATGCTGGATGTGGAGGTCTTGGGCTGGTGTGGTTACACGTGGTCTGCGGTTGTGAGGCCGTTGGATGTACTGCCAAATTCTCTGAAACGCCTTTGGAGATGGCTTATGGTGAATTAACATTCATTGAATTAACTTTCAATTCAAGGGCAACAGCTCTGGTGGACATTCCTGCAGTCAGCATGCCAATTGCACGCTCCCTCAAAACTTGCAACATCTGTGGCATTGTGCTGTGTGATAAAACTGCACATTTTAGAGAGGTCTTTTATTGTGGCCAGCCTAAGGCACACCTGTGCAATAATCATGCTGTCTAATCAGCATCTTGATATGCCACACCTGTTAGGTGGGATTATCTCGGCAAAGGAGAAGTGCTCAATAACACAGATTTAGACAGATTTGTGAACAATATTTGAGAGAAATAGGCCTTTTGTGTACATAGAAAAAGTCGTAGATCTTTCAGTTCAGCTCGTGATAAATAGGGGCAAACACAAAAGTGTTATGTTTATAATTCTGCTCAGTGTACAATATTTAAAGCAACAGGTTGCTTCAAATCCATTTTATACAATGCAATGGGGTTGATTTACTAAAGGCAAAAAGACTGTGCACTTTAAAAAGTGCAATTGCACTCTGCAAGTGCAGTTCCTGCAGAGCTTAGTAAATGAGGTAAAGCTCCACTCTGCAAATGTAGCACTTATCCCCGAAGGAGCAGCTGGTATTTGATTGGGCTTACTGTTCGTTTACTGTTCCACCATATCCGTCATAGGGGTCCCATTAAAGACTTCTTTCCACAGATTTTAGCTCCGACACATAGTCTCCTTTTTCCAATGCTTTATTTAATAAAGACACATGCAATAGAGGGATGAAGGGTTTAGGGGAATTCAGGACCCTTTAAATTGCAGATCAGGAATACTTTCTTTGATCCAGAGGACAACGGCTCCACAACTGGATTCAGCAACCACCGGACAGGCCTCTCTCACTGACCTAGCAGCCGATGCGATGCTCGGTCATAGTCTCTGCCATAGACTTTAACCACTTCAATACATGGGGCGGCACAGTGGTGTAGTGGTTAGCACTCTCACCTAGCAGTAAGAAGGGTCGCTGGTTTGATTCCCAACCACGACCCTACCTGCCTGGAGTTTGCATGTTCTCCCTGTGCCTGTGTGGGTTTCCTCCGGGTACTCCGGTTTCCTCCCACAATCCAAAGACATGCAGGTAGGTTAATTGACTTCTGTCCAAAAATTGGCCCTAGTATATGAATGGGGACCTTGGATTGTGGGCTCCTTGAGGGTAGGGACCGATGTGAGTGTGCAATGTACAGGGATAGGGACAATTGTAGACACTCAGGTTAAACTGGATGGACTGATGTCTTTATTCAACTATGAAACTATGAATATAGGGCACTTAAACACCTTCCTGCCCAGACCAATTTTCAGCTTTCAGCGCTGTCGCACTTTGAATGACAATTGCGCGGTCATGCTACACTGTACCCAAACTAAATTTTTATCATTTTGTTCCCACAAATAGAGCTTTCTTTTGGTGATATTTGATCACCTCTGGGATTTTTATTTTCTGCTAAACAAATAAAAAAAGACCGACAATTTTGAAAAAAAATGTTTTTTTTTTGGTTTCAGTTTCAAAACTTTGTAAATAAGTATGTTTTCTCCTTCCCTGATGGGCACTGATAAGCAGTGTTGGTCATCTTACTTTAAAAAAGTAATTAGTTAAGTTACAAATTACTTCTCCCAAAAAGTAATTGCGTTAGTAACTCAGTTACTACATTGGAAAAGTAATTAGTTACTCAGCAAAGTAACTGACTTTTTTTTAAATATTCTATATGTGCAACTAAGGGGCGGGTCTAGTATTACTGTAACCAAGGGGTGCATTTATTGTTATTATATATCGTGTAACCAAGGGGCTGCTCTATTATTACTCTAACCAAGGGGCAGATCTGTTATAGTGTGTAAGCAAGGGGCGGGTCTATTAGTATTATATCGTGTAAGGGGCGGATGGCTACAGAAGAGGGTGAATGTTAAATTAATGGGCAGAGCTCGATATATAACAATAATAATAAATGTGCCCCTTGGTTACAGTAATACTAGACCCGCCCCTTACTTACACGATAGACGCCCCTTGCAGAGTAGCACGAGCATCAGGAGCGTGCAACATTGCCTCGTACAATTACATGTTAACTGCGCCTGCGCGGTGTAGAGTTCACTCAGAGCTGTTTAGGTTCTGCAATTTTCGGAAGCTCCGTAGTCCTTCGTACTGCGCAAGCCCTGCGCCTGCGCAGTACAGGGGGTCCTTATCCGGCGGGGGAACTTTTTCGGCAAAACACTGGAATTACACTACTGCCATCTAGTGGCAGTAGATGTAATTGGGGTAACTAAGCCAAAGTAATGGGAACTGAGTTACCATGAGGGGAAAAGTAATCAGTTAGATTACTAGTTACCCTCTAAAGTAACTGAGTTAGGTAACTCAGTTTATTTTAACTCAGTTACTTACATCACTGCTGATAAGGCGGCACTGATGGGCACCGATGAGGTGGCACCAATGAAGTGGCACTGATGAGGTGGCCAGGGCCACTGATAAGCCAGTACAACCAGCCCTGTTGTACCGGGCCCATCCGGCCGGGGGGGCCCGTGCAGATTCAAAGACAGTTCAGTGGAGAAAAACAAAAAAACGCTTTATAATTTACACCCCAGCTCAGCCGCTCCTACTAGCTTAGGGGGTGTTGTGTTAATACCATAGGCATAGCATAAAGGGGGTGCAGGAGTTGCCATAGCAACCCTGTATTTAGCTCCAGGGGGCTGTGGCTCCCAGCTCTTATTGTACACGCTGGATTTTTAATTCACAAAATCCTGGAAACAGAATCCAGGTCCGATCCGCTTTGTGTCTCCCAGGACCCCAGCTGAGCTCTGTAATCCAGTCCAGCTTGTAGTTTGCCTTCTCCCCAGACCACACCCCTCTGCTGATCTCATTGGCTGGAGGAGAGAAGTCAGAGGATTAGCAGCCCGGGACAGGAACTTCTGAGGTAAGAGACACACTGATATGGGAACAGATTAGAACAGTCACACTGATACTGCATCTGGCCTGCCAGCACAGACAGTCAGAAAAGTTTTGTAATGTAATTGACCCTAACACCTCCTGAGGGGCCCCTCCCCCACCAACCTGAAATGGGGACTGATGTTGAGAGGAGCTCTGCTTGTATGGAGGGGGCTCTGATGTAATGGAGGGGGCTCTGATGTAATGGAGGGGGCTCTGATATGATGTAGGGGGCTCTTATGTAATGGAGGGCACTCTGATGTGATGGAGGGGTCTCTGATGTGATAGAGGGGGCTCTGATGTGATGGAGGGGGCTCTGATGTGAAGGGGGCCCCCATCAGGTAGGCTGTATGGGGCCCCATGTTTTCTATCAGCGGCCCTGGAGGTGGCACTGATGGGCACTGATATGTGGCACTGATGGGTGACACTGATGGGCACTGATAGGTGGCACAAATTGGCACTGATAGGTGGCACAGATTGGCATGGATAGGCGGCATGGATAGGCGGCACGGAAGGACATGTATAGGGGGCATAGATGAGCATGGAGGGGCAATGATAGGTGGCATGGATGGGCACTGATAGGCGGCATGGATGGGCACTGATAGGTGGCACAGATGGGCACTGATAGGCGGCATTGTAGTGTAAGGTATTGTACAGATGGATGCCAATCAGTGCCAAACAATGCATGCCAATCAGTGATGCCCAATTGTGGGCACTGATTGGCATCCATTTTGGGCACTGATTGGCATCCATTGTGGGCACTGACTGGCATCCCTGGTGGTCTAGGGTTGCATACCTGGTGCTGGGCATCCCTGGTGGTCTGGTGGCGTCCCTGGTGGTCCAGTGTGGGCATCCTCGGGGGGGGGGCTGCGCTGATAATCAATCAGCACAGACCCCCCTGTCAGAGGAGCAGCTGATCGGCTCTCCTCTACTCGAGTCTGACAGACGCGAATGAGGAAAAGCTTATCAACGGCTCTTCCTATTTACACTGTGATCGGCCATGATTGGACACGGCTGATCACGTGGTAAAGAGTCTCCGGAGACTCTTAACCGAGATCGTAGTTGTGGGGTGTCAGCGGCTGTGGGGGGCGTGCAGCGGCTCAATATCCTGAGGACGACATATGACGCCCGGTCAGGATATTGAAACCACTTTGCCGCCGTCATTCTGCTATATGGCGGGCGGCAAGTGGTTAAGATTTGGTATAACCGTTACACAATCCTCTGCCACAGGATTGGGTAATTAGCGACTTTTTGCAATGTCAAGGCTTGATCACATAGTACCAGTTCCCTTCTTCCGAACCTATGGTACTGTGTGGTAGGTGACCCAGGATATATCCTCCAACTGAGTCTCCAGGCTCTTCTAGAGGCACCGGCCTTGTTGCGCGGTCCTCTCCTGAAAAGTCCTCCCCTGGATCCTCCAGTCGCTCGGCTTCTTCCCGCAGGCAAGACAGCACAGGACCAGCCCTGGATCGATTTTGAGGGGTAAGTAAAACAGGGGGGCTGGGGGGGGGGCGGCGGTGTCAGATGTTTTTTCACCTTAATGCATAGAATGCATTAAGGTGAAAAAATGTTTACTTTTACAACCCCTTTAATCCAAAATCTCTATATTTAATAAAACAACAAATCAAAGGAATAGAAAGCATGTAAAAAGTGAATGTCACTTACAAAACAACTTTATACTAAATCAGACAACATTCTGTAGCTTTCACATATAATAAAGGCTTATAAAAATAGTTGTTTCATAAATAGTAAATGCAGCCCACTCCTTTATTCCACGCCCAGGAGCCTGAGAAGCCTGAACCGCAGCCAGTCTCAATGTCGTTTGCCTATCTCCGTTACATTATGACCAGAGCCGATCCGCCCTATACGCGGACTACGCAAGCTGCGTAGGGCCCCGCCGCTGCGCGGGGCCCCAAGGGTGGATCGGCTCTGCTCGGGGGCCCCTCGGGCCGCTGCCGTCGCTGCCGCCGCTGTGAGGGCAGCGGCGCCTGAAAAAAAGATGGCCGCGGGACCGACATGCAACTGCGCATGCTCCCGCATTTCCGAAAATTGCAGAGCAGCGGCAACAGCGCTGGCGCATGCGCAGTTGCATGTCGGCACCCGCGGCCATCTTTTTTTCAGGCGCCGCTGCCCTCACAGAGGCGGCAGCGGCGCCGTGCGCAGTGACACGATGGCGCAGAGTGGCGCCATTTTTAAAAAGTACCGTCCACAGTAAACGTCCCCTCCACAGCCTCTGAGCTCCTGGGCCCCCTCCCCCTCGCTGCCTCTGACCTCCTGTCCCCCCTCACCCCTAAAAGCCTCTAACCTCCTGCCCCCCTCGCAGCCTCTGACCTCCTGCCCCCCCTCGCAGCCTCTGACCTCCTGCCCCCCCCCCTCGCAGCCTCTGACTTCCTGCTCCCCCCTCGCAGCCTTTGACCTCCTGCCCCCCCTCGCAGCATCTGACCTCCTGTCCCCCCCTCGCAGCCTCTGACCTCCTGCCCCCCCCCTCGCAGCCTCTGACCTCCTGCCCCCCCCCTCGCAGCCTCTGACCTCCTGCCCCCCCTCGCAGCCTCTGACCTCCTGCCCCCCCCCTTCGCAGCCTCTGACCTCCTGCCCCCCCCCCCTTCGCAGCCTCTGACCTCCTGCCCCCCCTTCACAGCCTCGGACCTCCTGCCCCCCCTTCACAGCCTCGGACCTCCTGCCGCCCCCTCGCAGCCTCGGACCTCCTGCCCCCCCTCGCAGCCTCGGACCTCCTGCCCCCCCCTCGCAGCCTCGGACCTCCTGCCCCCCCTCGCAGCCTCGGACCTCCTGCCCCCCTCGCAGCCTCGGACCTCCCGTCTCCCCCCTCGCAGCCTCGGACCTCCTGCCCCCCCTTGCAGCCTCTGACCTCCTGTCCCCCCCTTGCAGCCTCTGACCTCCTGCCCCCCCACCCCTTGCAGCCTCTGACCTCCTGCCCCCCCACCCCTTGCAGCCTCTGACCTCCTGCCCCCCCCTTGCAGCCTCTGTCCTCCTGTCCCCCCCCTTGCAGCCTCTGACCTCCTGTCCCCCCCTTGCAGCCTCTAACCTCCTGTCCCCCCCCTTCGCAGCCTCGGAACTTCTGTCTCCCCCCGCAGCCTCTGACCTCTCCTGTTGCCCCCGCAGCCTCTGACCTCTCCTGTTGCCCCCCCCGCAGCCTCTGACCTCTCCTGTTGCCCCCCCGCAGCCTCTGACCTCTCCTGTTGCCCCCCCCGCAGCCTCTGACCTCTCCTGTTGCCCCCCGCAGCCTCTGACCTCTCCTGTTGCCCCCCCCGCAGCCTCTGACCTCTCCTGTTGCCCCCCGCAGCCTCTGACCTCTCCTGTTGCCCCCCGGAGCCTCTGACCTCTCCTGTTGCCCCCCGCAGCCTCTGACCTCTCCTGTTGCCCCCCCCCCCCACAGCCTCTGACCTCTCCAGTTGTCCCATCCGCAGCCTCTGAACTGTACTGTTGTCCCATCCGCAGCCTCTGACCTCCCCTGTCCCATCCGCAGCCTCTGACCTCCCCTGAGTCAAGAGAGGGAGCGCAGCCAGGATGGGGGTCATGGGAGAAGTCAGACATGTATGGACTGTGGAAAGGAAACTATGGGATAAAACCAGAGCCACCAAGCTGGAGCCGCCTGACTGAGCCCTGCATGATGCACCTGAGAGGAGGTCAGTGACAGCACCGCCAGGCCAGTCTAGGGGGGGTCAATACAATATTGTAAGGGGGCACTGATATAAAGGTTTCCCCCTTATATCAGTAAACCCCCTTATCTTAGTGTTTTCTTTCTTTGGTCACCAGAGTCCTCCCCACATTCCCAGAGTTCCCCTTTACATCATAGTATGCAGGATTCCACCTTACAGTGCAAGGGGGAACTCTGATGTAAAGGGCAATGCTGCAGACCCTGATGTAAGTAGGGAGGCTCTCTGAGGACACTGATGTATGGGGGGCTCTCTGGGGACCCCGATGTAAGGAAGGGCTTTATAGGGATGCTCTCTGGGGACCCTGATGTAAGGGGGGTGCTCTCTGGGGACCCTAATGTAAGGGGGGTTCTATCTGGGGACCCTGATGTAAGGGGGTGCTCTCTGGGGACCCTGATGTAAGGGGGGTGCTCTCTGGGGACCCTAATGTAAGGGGGGTGCTCTCTGGGGACCCTAATGTAAGGGGGGTGCTATCTGGGGACCCTGATGTAAGGGGGGTGCTCTCTGGGGACCCTGATGTAGGGGGGTGCTCTCTGGGGACCCTGATGTAAGGGGGGTGCTCTCTGGGGACCCTGATGTAAGGGGGGTGCTCTCTGGGGACCCTTATGTAAGGGGGTGCTCTCTGGGGACCCTGATGTAAGGGGGGTGCTCTCTGGGGACCCTGGTGTAAGGGGGGTGCTCTTTGGGGACCCTGGTGTAAGT
Source organism: Lithobates sylvaticus (assembly GCA_028564925.1). Classification (NCBI taxonomy): domain Eukaryota; kingdom Metazoa; phylum Chordata; class Amphibia; order Anura; family Ranidae; genus Lithobates; species Lithobates sylvaticus. Next base: position 139,322,932 of record CM053038.1, on the reverse strand, counting down.
GGGGGATCCACACTCAGATAAAGATAAATATATAATGTCTGTTCTATATTGTTGTACTTATTCTTTGACTGTTTTGTTTAAAGGAGGGAGGATTGTATTGGGAGCGCTGAAGTGTCAGGTGTGACTGTGTGGCAATGGCAAATGGTTTACATAGCTCACAGCATCACGGGTCAGGTAGAGGGCCCCTCAGCAGAAATTTGCTTAGGGCCCCAGGGAGGTCAGGATCGGCACTGATTATGACTATAGCAGATCTTCTTCCAGGGAAACTAATTCTACTGGACAGAGTACACAAGGTCAGATATATAAGCATGTGTGCCTCATATTAGCACCCCCACTAAACTGTGCTAACACTGACTTTATCACCAGCGTAGTATTCCCTGTAGAGAGGCTACTACTGTTTAATACTGAACTCCAGATAGCTATAAATTACACAAATCAATGTAGCTCTGTATTTATTAATGCATCATGAAATGTACTTATTTTTTAAATGCCAGCAGTGTATGTCCTTGAATCTGACTTGCAATCTGTACACAGCAGAGCTCAGACTGAGAGAGGGAGAAGCAGCAAAAGGAGCCAATCAGTTGTACTGCAGTGCGCATGTGGTGACAAGAAACATGCTGCTAGGAGAAGAAAGCACAGGAGCAGAAAAATGAACTCGTCAGTTTGTTGCTTCTCCTTTCACTGTCCAGGCACAGGCCAGGTGAAGGGTCAATTCCTATAAGTGTAACCACACGAGGCCACAATTTGTGCTAAGAAGGAAGTTTAACCATAGATTGAGGAAAGAGTTCTTTACTGTTAGAGCAGTAAAAATGTGGAATTCCTGCCCCCAAGAAGTGGTACTAGCTGAGAGTGTTGACAACGTCATAAAACTTTTAGATGTTTTCCTTAGGAAGCAGAATATACAAGGCTATAAGAATTGGTATAGAGTAAAAAGCACACACTTGTACACACACAAAGGTCAAACTGGATAGACCTGTGGCTTTTTTCAACCTTATGAACCCTAGAAACGATGTTATTGTTGCTTAATCACTTTCAGACCGGACCAATTTGCAGCCAAAGGACCAGGCCCCTTTTTGCGATTCGGCACTGCGTCGCTTTAACTGACAATTGCGCGGTCGTGCGACGTGGCTCCCAAACAAAATTGACGTCCTTTTTTTCCCACAAATAGAGCTTTCTTTTGGTGGTATTTGATCGCCCCTGCGGTTTTTATTTTTTTCGCTATAAACAAAAAAGAGCGACGATTTTGAAAAAAAACGCATTATTTTTTTATTTTTTGCTATAATAAATATCCCCCAAAAATATATAAAAAAACGTTTTTTTTCCTCAGTTTAGGCCGATACGTATTCTTCTACATATTTTTGGTAAAAAAAATTGCAATAAGCGATTTATTGATTGGTTTGCGCAGAAGTTATAGCGTTTACAAGATAGGGGATAGTTTTATAGCATTTTTATTAATATTTTTTTTTAGTAATGGCGGCGATCAGCGATTTTTATTGTGACTGCGACATTATGGTGGACACATCGGACATTTTTGACACATTTTTGGGACCATTGTCATTTTTACAGCAATCAATGCTATTTAAATGCATTGATTCCTGTATAAATGACACTGGCAGTGAAGGGGTTAACCACAAGGGGGCAGTGTAGGGGTTAAGTATGCCTAGGGGTGTGTTTCTTACTGTGGGGGGGGCGTGGCTGTCAGCTAAAGAATGCTGATCTCTGCTCCAATCACAGGGAGCAGAGATTGGCATCACTAGTTGCTAGGCAGAACGGGGAGATGCTGTTTATCTCGGCATCTCCCAGTTCAGCCTTCCCGTGAGACGATCGTGGGTGTCCCCGCGGGGACCGGGTCCGCGGGGACCGCGACCGGACTCACGGGGGTCCCGACCGGCACGGGAGCGCGGCGCTCCTGGGGCTCTCCCGATGGCACGGACAGGCATTAAGGAGGGACTTTTATATACGCCCTCCTGCCTGTATGTGCCATTCTACCGACGTATATCTGTGTGCGCCGGTCGGGAAGTGGTTAAAGAGGTGTGCCCCTTAAAAAAATTTTTTTAAAGTCAGCAGCTACAAATACTGCAGCTGCTGACTTTTAAGAATCGGACACTTACCTGCCCCAGGGTCCAGCGATGCGGGGGAACAAAGCCCCCCCTTGTTCTCCGCTCGCGGCGCCGGCATCCTTACTGTGGGCACCCGGTTGTGGCTTCACAACCGGGCACCCACTGCGCATGCGCGAGCGGCGCCGCATGCTGTGATACGCCCCGCAGTCATCTGGGACCTGTCACCTGTCCCAGATGACTGACTGCCGAGGGGAAGTGACGTTTTTAGCCCGGGCTATGGAAGAGGCAGATTTCGTGGGACCACCTAGCAACAGGGAGAAATAGGTAAGTTCAATTTTTTTTTTTTTATCCAATTATTTTTTTATTAGCAGATTTAATGCAGAAATAAATAAAGTTGTCATTTTGGGGGAAACACCACTTTAAGTACAGCAGAGGAAAATAAGGTCCCTTGCCATCCCAGAGAGGGCGCTGCTATGTGGCAGAGATGTGTAATGCTGCGTACACACGACCGGACCTGACAGCAAAGGTCCGACGGAACGAATCCGACGGACTTTAGAAATGGAACATGTTTTAAATTTTCCCGCCGGAACTCCAGAGCGAGTTTCTAGCGGGAAAACCGTGAGCGCGAGAGGGAAAGCCCTTTGGTCTGGTATGGATTTTAAGGGGAAGCCCCTACGCCAAAGAAAACGGCGTGGGGGTCCCCCCAAAAATCGATACCAGACCCTTATCCGAGCACGCAGCCCAGCCAGTCAGGAAAGGGGGTGGGGACGAGCGAGCGCCCCCTCCTGAGCCGTAACAGGCCGCGTGCCCTCAACATGGGGGGGTGCTTTGGGGAAAGGGGGGCCCTGCGGCCCCCCACCCCAAAGCACCTTGTCCCCATGTTGATGAGGACAAGGGCCTCCTCCCGACAACCCTGGCCATTGGTTGTCGGGGTCTGCGGGTGGGGGGCTTATCGGGAATCCGGGAGCCCCCTTTAATAAGGGGGCCCCCAGATCCCGGCCCCCCCCACCCTATGTGAATGAGTATGGGGTACGATGTACCCCTACCCATTCACCTAAGGTGTAAAAGTGTAAATAAAAAAAAACACACATTTTTTTTAAATATTTTATTGCACAGCTCCGGGGGTCTTCTTCCGTCTTGGGGGGTCTTCTCGCCGGACTCCTCCGCTCTCTTCTGCTCTTTTACCAACTCTTTCACGAGCGGAGGAGCCCGGCTTCCTTCTTCGTCGTCGCCGCCGACATCTGGGGGTCTCGTTACGCCTTCGGGGGGTCTTCGGGGGTCTTCCGGGGTCTCTTCTGCTCTTGCCGATGTCGCCGCCTTCTGTGCCGTCTTCTTCTTCTTCTTCTTCTCTTCTTCTTCTTCTTCTTCTTGGCCGGAAAGGCAGAGACACGCAGTGTTGTGACTTATATAGGGACATATGATGTCACAGTCCCAGCATCCTCCGGGTCCCCATCAACATGGAGACAAGGTGCTTTGGGGTATCACTGCTGTGATATTTTGTATTTTACCATCAGATATAGATTTTGACAGGTAGCACCCTCTGTCTGACTCTCCCATGTAAGTAAATAGGGCCGTGTTGCAACCGCGAGCACTTATGTCGCTCTTGTAGCACAGTCATGCAATGTAAATTTTTTAAAAAAGAATCGGGAGGTGGCAGCATCATCTTCTAAACACCTGAAAACCTCATTTCATGGACCTTTGAAAAGCGATCTACTGACGATTGCTTTTTATGAGGGCAGTAAACACTGCTGGTAGTGTGAAAGCAGTCTACATTTTTTCAGTTTGTTTTACAGAAAAGTAAGAAAACAACACATGCAGAACAAAGTGTAAATGGACTGAAAACTGGCTGAAAGACAGAATTCAGAGAGTCGTGGTTAATGACTCTTACTCTGAATGGTCTAAGGTTATCAGTGGTGTACCCCAAGGTTCAGTGCTGGGACCCTTACTATCTTTATAAATGATATAGGGTCTGGAATCAAAAGTAACATTTCTGTCTTTGCAGATGACACCAAGCTATGCAGTGGAATAACGTCCTTACAGGAGGTCTCCAATTTACAAGCCGACATCAATGCTCTGTCTAATTGGGCGACTATGTGGCAGATGAGGTTTAATGTTGATAAATGTAAAGTTATGCACTTGGGGGCTAAGAATATGCATGCATCATACATGCTAGGGGGAGTACAACTGGAGGAATCCGTAGTGGAGAAGGATCTGGGGGTTCTGCTAGATCATAATAAAGCGTAATAATAGCATGCAATGTCAAGCTGCGGTTTCCAAAGCAAGCAAAGTCCTTTCTTGTATTAAGAGATGTATGGACTCCAGAGAATGACATATCATTGTACAAATCATTAGTAAGACCTCATCTGGAATATGCAGTTCAGTTTTGGGCACCAGTTCTCAAAAAGGATATCAGGGAACTGGAGAAAGTGCAGAGAAGGGCAACCAAACTGATAAGAGGCATGGAGGAGCTCAGCTATGAGGAAAGATTAGAGGAACTGAATTTATTCTCTCTTGAGAAGAGGAGATTGAGGGGGGATATGATCGCCATGTATAAATGCATAAGGGGTCCAAATAGTGAACCTGATGTTGAGTTATTCACTTTCAGGTCATCACAGAGGACAAGGGGGCAAGCTTTACGTCTAGAGGGAAAAGAGATTTGACCTCCAAATACAGAAAGGCTTCTTCACAGTAAGAGCTGTGAAATGTGGAATAGACTCCCTTAAGAGCTGGTTCTGGCCAGCTCAGTAGATTGCTTTAAAAAAGGCCTGCATTCCTTTCTAAATGTACATAATATAACTGGATTATAACATGTATAGGTAAAGTTGATCCAGGGAATATCCGATTGCCTCTTGGGGGATCAGGAAGAATTTTTTTCCCCTGCTGGAGCATTTGCTATTTTTCTTTTTGCCTTCCTCTGGATCACCTGTGAGTATAGGATTGTATATATGGGATTGTATGATTTTTTTTCCCTGTTTATTGGTTGAACTAGATGGTCTTTATTTGACCAGACTAACTATTTAACTATGTATCTAAAGCAAAGGGACTTATAGTACAGGAAGGGGATTACGTGCAGTCTGTTTTTAGTGCAGACATACAGTATCACACAAAAACTTTTTTTATAACTGTAAAGCGCATTTTTTCGAGGAAAGACAGTGATGTTGGACGAGAAGGCCTGGCTTACAGTCTCCGCTCTAATTCATCCCAAAGGTTTTCTATCGGGTTGAGGTCAGGCCAGTCAAGTCCCCCCACCACAAACTCGCTCATCCTTGTCTTTATGGACCTTGCTTAATGCACTGGTCCAAATCATTTGGTGGAGGGGGGATTATGGTGTGAGGTTGTTATTCAGGGGTTGGGCTTGGCCCCTTAGTTCCAGTGAAGAGAACTCTTAAGGTGTCAGCATACCAAGACATTTTGGACAATTTCATGCTCCCAAATTTGTGGGAAGGCCCCCTCTTGTTCCAACATGACTGCGCACCAGTGCACAAAGCAAGGTCCATAAAGACATCGATGAGCGAGTTTGGGGTGGAGGAGCTTGACTGGCCTGCACAGAGTCCTGGCCTTAACCCTATAGAACACTTTTGGGTTGAATTAAAGCAGAGACTGCAAGCCAGGCCTTCTCGTCCAACATCAGTGCCTGACCTCACAAATGCACTTCTGGAAGAATGGTCAAACATTTCCATAGACGCACGTCTAAACCTTGTGGACAGCCTTCCCAGAAGAGTTGATCTGTTATAGCGGCAAAGGGTGGGCCAACTCAATATTGAACCCTACCGACTAAGACTGGGATGCCATTAAAGTTCATGTGTGTGTAAAGGCAGGTGTCCCAATACTTTTGACAATATTGTGTACATATTAATATCCAGTTTTGTGCATTTAGGAATGCATCCAGACCTTTTTTTTTAAAGTCTACTGTGCTGGTCAGAACTCAGAACTCATTTTTGAGGAAGTCTTTTTTAACAATTTTACAGCTCTTACTGTGAAGAAGCCCTCTGTATGTAGAGGTCAAACCTCTTTTCCTCCAGTCATAAAGAGTGCCCTTTGTAATGACCTTCAAGTGAATAACTCTACACCAAGTTTACTATATGGATGACTTATGTATTTATACATGTTGACCATATCCTCGTCTCCAGGATTTCTCCAGAGCATCTCCCATCCTCTGGAACTCGCTACCTCCACCTGTCCGGCTATCCCCTACTCTTGCTACCTTCAGGCGATGCCTGAAAACTCATCTCTTCAGGAAAGCCTATCACGTCTCCAACTAATCTCTTTTACTGCTTCCATCAGTTCATTCCCCACAATTACAACCTTTTGTACCATCTGCCCCACCCTATTAGATTGTAAGCTCTTCTGAGCAGGGCCCTCTTGTATTTTACTGTATTATATGTATTCCTTCAAGAGAGAATAAATTCAGTTCCTCTAATCTTTCCTCATAGCTGAGCTCCTCCATGCCTCTTATCAGTTTGGTTGCCCTTCTCTGCACTTTCTCCAGTTCCCCGATATCCTTTTTGAGAACTGGAGCCCAAAACTGAACTGCATATTCCAGATGAGGTCTTACTAATGATTTGTACAGGGGTGAAATGATATCTCTCTCTCTGCAGTTCATACCACTTTTAACACAAGAAAGGATTTTGCTCGCTTTAGAAACGTTCTGAATCCTCATTATCTATTAATGTGTTTTTGGCTTTTCACTTATATCATTATGTGTGTAATGGTTTGTTTTTTATGAAGACCATTTTGTGCCCGGAGTGCTTAGATGTACTGACTGAGCTGCAAAGTGCCAATGGACATCATTTTCAAAGCCTGGAAACTATGGGAAGGAAGTGATCTACACACAACCTGTTTATGTTGATTTTTCTATGACCTTGTCCTACAGACACATTTGCACACCTCGCCGGATTCTCTCAGACGGTGGAAAGAAATGATACACACATCCTGCATGTTTCAGGCTGTTGGCACTAGGACAGACAGGTGTCTTTTCAGCAGTGACAAATGTGTCACCAAGTCTTGTGTTCGTGCAGCACATCACGTTAATACATTCCTTAGACATCACCGGGATTGGTCCTCTTTTGGTTCCCTCCCACAGCAAACATGGGTTTAAAGATTGATATAGATGTTCAGATATAGAAGAGCATAATCATAAAATACAACCTATCCAATTTCATAACATTTTATTTTACTTAACCTTTTCAGAACCTTAGAAAAGTGTTTTTTTAAAGGTTATTTGATATTTTATTTTATAATCACATGCACCTTCCAAAAGTTCCAATGGAACTATAGGTAATATGATAATATATACAATACAGTGCCTTGAAAAAGTATTCACACCCCTTTACATTTTCCACATTTTGTCATGTTACAACCAAAAACATAAATGTATTTTATTGGGATTTTATGTGATAGACCAACACAAAGTGGCACAAAATTGTGACGTAGAAGGAAAAATGATAAATGGTTTTCCAATTTTTTTTTTTACAAATAAATATCTGAAAAGTGTGGCGTGCATTTGTATGGGGAACATGCGGTGAGGTCAGTGGCTGGTGAGGCACTGGCAAGTATCAGAGCCAGATACACACAGATGCCACGAACGTTATGCCGCGTACACACGATCAGAATTAAAGCGGTTCTGCTAGGGTTGCCACCTTTTCTTGAAGCCAAACCCGAACACTTTAGCGGCGCATGGCACGGCACGGCGCACGGCATTTTTTTTGTAGTATAAACCAGGGGTCTCCAAACTCCGGCCCTCAGCCTACCCAGACTATGCTGGGGACACTGATAATGGGGACAGCTTTGCTGGGGACACTGATAATGGGGACAGCTTTGCTGGGGACACTGATAATGGGGACAGCTTTGCTGGGGACACTGATAATGGGGACAGCTTTGCTGGGGACACTGATAATGGGGACAGCTTTGCTGGGGACACTGATAATGGGGACAACTCTGCTGGGGACACTGATGATGGGAAAAACTCTACTGGGGACACTGATGATGGGGACAACTCTGCTGGGGACACTGATGATGGGAAAAACTCTACTGGGGACACTGATAATGGGGGAGATTATGTTGGGGACACTGATAATGGGGACAATGCAGGATCTCGCTCGTCGCTGTCACCCGCTACCCCACCAAGACAGGGTAAGTGGCGGGCAGACAGCGAGTGGGGGGGGGTCACACTGATGGGCACACTGGCAGCGTTTGATGGCACAGTGGCAGCGTTTAATGGGCACAGTGGCAGCGTTTAATAGGCACAGTGGCTGCAATTGATGGCACATTGGCTGCAATTGATGGGCACAGTGGCAGCGTTTGGCACAGTGGCTGCAATTGATAGCAGAGTGGTAGAGTTTGAGGGCACAGTGGCAGCATTTGATGGCACAGTGGCAGCGTTTGATGGCACAGTGGAAGTGTTTGGCACAGTGGCTGCAATTGATAGCATAGTGGTAGCATTTATGGGGCACAGTGGCAGCGTTTGAGGGCACAGTGGCAGCCTTTGAGGGCACAGTGGCAGCGTTTGAGGGCACAGTGGCTGCGTTTGATGGGCAAAGTGGCAGCGTTTGGCACAGTGGCTGCAATTGATAGCACAGTGGTAGCGTTTGAGGGCACAGTGGCAGCATTTGATGGCACAGTGGCAGCATTTGATGGCACAGTGGCAGCGTTTGATGGCACAGTGGCAGCATTTGATGGCACAGTGGCAGTGTTTGGCACAGTGGCAGTGTTTGGCACAGTGGCTGCAATTGATAGCATAGTGGTAGCATTTATGGGGCACAGTAGCAGCGTTTGAGGGCACAGTGGCAGCGTTTGAGGGCACAGTGGCAGCGTTTGAGGGCACAGTGGCTGCGTTTGATGGGCACAGTGGCTGCGTTTGATGGGCACAGTGGCAGCGTTTGATGGGCACAGTGGCAGCGTTTGGCACAGTGGCTGCAATTGATAGCACAGTGGTAGCGTTTGAGGACACAGTGGCAGCATTTGATGGCACAGTGGCAGCGTTTGATGGCACAGTGGCAGCGTTTTTTATGGCACAGTGGCTGCAATTGATAGCATAGTGGCTGCAATTGATAGCATAGTGGTAGCATTTATGGAGCACAGTGGCAGCGTTTGAGGGCACAGTGGCAGCGTTTGATGGGCAAAGTGGCAGCGTTTGATGGGCAAAGTGGCAGCGTTTGAGGGCACAGTGGCAGCGTTTGAGGGCAAAGTGGCAGCGTTTGAGGGCACAGTGGCTGCATTTGATGGGCGCAGTATCAGCGTTTGAGGGCACAGTGGGTGGCAGCCTTTGATTTTTTTTCACATTTTGAACCATGTAATAGACCTCCCCCAGGTGACCCCCCCCCCCCCCCTTTGAGACCCTGCTAGTTCTAAAATCCCATCAGACAGTGCCTGCCTACCTTCACCCCCATAGAGCAAGAAAACAAAACCTTACCTTTCAGGATCCGCTGTAAAGATGTGTATAGCGGAGTGGGGGCGGAGTCTAACACCATGCGCTCTCATCGCGTCCCTCGTTGCTAGGAGACCAGACAGTTCATTTCCGTGCACTGTCTATGGCTGGCATCGGCGCCAGCGGCTGGGACTGTCTGGGAGAGAGTGAGAGAGAGAGCCAAGGAGACACAGACAGCGAGTGTGACCCGGGCGACTGCTGCTGCGTCCTGGTCACTCGAGTGGGGAAGGAGGGGGGCCGGGCGGGTGCCGTGCTGCTGGCGGTAGAAGCGCCAGGAGAGAGAGGAGATGTGACTGCAGCTGCATGAAGGGGGTTCTTCTTCCGGAGAGGGGGGGGGGCGGGGGGAGTCTGCTGGCGCTATAAAAACATATATGCAGACACTGACACATGGGGGTGGGGCCCGTGGGGTGGTGATCTCACTGAAGCCTGTCTGGGACTGGTCTAGAGCAGAGCCTATACATCGCTGCTGTGTCCGGGTAACGGGAGAACGCAAACCCGGGCACAGCTGTCAAAACCCGGACTGTCCGGGTCATTCCCGTACAGGTGGCAACCCTAGGTTCTGCACATATTTCATTTAGTAAATCTCTTTGCCTTCCAAATCAGGCAAAGAGTACTAAATGAAGTGTGCTTTTTTTTTTCCACTTACCTTGTAATCGATGACTTCCTTTTCTCTGTCTCTGCGGCGGTGGGCGGGGTCTCTGCGTCGATCGTCGTCACACCGCACTGTCTCCTGGAATCTGGTGTCATTGATCCCAGGAGTCAGTGCGGACATCTTCCGAAATCTCGCGAGATTTCGGCCACATCTTCCGAAATCTCACGAGATTACGGACACATCTTCCGAAATCTCGCGAGTTGTCGGCAGATGTGCCGACATCTCGCGAGATTTCGGAGAACGTGAGCTGCACTTTGCCGTTACTGCGCCGAGCTCGCGCGTGCGCAGTAACGGCAAAGTAGATGACTCCTGGGCCATCTAAAGTGCCTGTGGGGTTTCACATGCCCACAGGCAAGATGGCACCCAGCAGGAAAGCGTTATATAAATAATTTTATAGGAGGAAAACCGGCTGCGATCGATTATGAAGATGGAACACGTGAGTCCCCCAATTTACCTCGTAATCCTTAGCATTGTATTCCCAAAAAAAAAAAAAAAAAAAAACACAGTGCAGAACCGCTTTAAAAAAATTAAAGCATCACCTATGGAGATTTTTAAGTACTGAAGTTTTGTGCCATTCCACAAGTGTGCACAATTTTAAAGCATGACATGTTAGGTATGTATTTACTCAGCGTAACATCAACATCATTATCACATTATACAATTCAATTGGGCAAACTTTAGTGATTTTGTTTTTTTATTATTATTCATGAAACAGTTTTTTTCCCCAAAAAAAGGCATTTGAAAAATTGGTGCGCAAATACAGAGTAACATAATAAGGTTTATATATATATATAAAAAAAAGAATATGTAAGAAGGCCAGTATGGTGGCCTGAATTTATTGGAGGAGCCCGGGGGTATTTAACCAGCCCGCTCGCCTGTGGTCTTTGTCAGTTTTCTGTGCGCGATACTACGTCACTAGGCCGACTACTCAACTCGTTAGCGTTCGTGAGTTGCGTGTTCAAAACTTTCAGAGGCTTTCGGTTCCCGTTCAGTTTTCGTACTACGCATCTGGCTTGGCTGTCGCAGGTAGGGTTCCGTTTGACGTTTTTCATTTCATGCTGCACTTTTGTTTGATATCTTGTGTCGCCAAACCTCAATACCGAACTTACAAGTCATTTGTTAAAGAAACCCTGCACGTAGTCGTAGTATTAGCCACTGATTCGTGCCTCTATCATACCAAAACATTTCATTAATTTTTACGTATCTCACTCTGATTCTAATCCAGTCGCATCCGCATCGCACCGGTTCGTTCAGGCGTGTTTCACTTGTTTTCCTCATCTTCATACCAAGCTCCACAGTCCGGTGCATTGTCAGTCGCAGCCGCGGCACACCGATTGCTGCCTCTGTCATGGCAAATCATTTCACTCATTTCACTGTCACGTACCACGTTCCGATTCAAATCCAGTCACATCTGAGATGCACCGTTTCGTTCCGGCGTGCCCCAGTTATTCTTCGGCCTCATTTCAGTACATGCTCCAAAGTCCAGTTCGTTGTCAGTCGCAGCAGCGGCACAACCGATTCGTGCCTCTGTCATGGCAAATCATTTCACTCATTTCACTGTCACGTACCGCGCTCCGATTCGAATCCAGTCGCATTCGTGATGCACCGATTCATTCCGGCATGCCCCAGTTGTTTGGCCTCATTTCAGTACATGCTCCAGAGTCCAGTTCGTTTTCATTCGCAGCCGCGGCACAACCGATTCGTGCCTCTGTCATGGCAAATCATTTCACTCATTTCACTGTCACGTACCGCGCTCCGATTCAAATACAGTAGCATCTGAGATGCACCGATTCATCCTGATGTAGCCCAGTTGTCTTGGCCTCATTTCATTCCGTGCTCCACAGTCCAACTCGTTGTTTGTCGCAGTCGCGGCACACTGATTCGTGCCTATATCATGGCAAAACATTTCACTAATTTCATTTCATACACCTGTCGCTCCGAATCGAATCCACTCGAACCAACAACGCACCGGTTCGCACCCAACATTTTAGCCTTACAGGTATTGTTTGCATGTTGCCTGTCATTCCTCCCCAGGTCCGGCAGTCACTTCATATCAAGTCCTTTGTGCAGTCTCTATTTTCTTAAACACAGCTCCACGGATGTTCGACCTCAGACGCCTCTACAACGCAAAAAATAAACCACCCCGTCTTCCTTCGAAGTTCAGTCATGGCCTCGATTCATTCGTTAAAACCTTCGCCTCACTGCTACTTCCCCTTATAGTCGCACAAACGCACAACATAACTCGGCCACTTAGTTACCTTCCAATTTAGGTAGTCAAAGCCTCTCACCACTTGTCATCTGTCATTTCTCCTCTAGGTCAGTCAAGTAGGTCCATTAAAATTATTGCAGATGGCTGCTCCTCCTACTGTCATAACGGAACGTCCGACCAAAGTTGTCCACCTGGGGCGTCTGGGGCCGGACTTTTCCCTGTGGTACTTGCAGGAAGGGGTGTCAGAACCTGGACTGCGGCCGGGTCAGGGATGGCCGTGGCCGGGCGACCCTCCAAGAGTGCCACTCTAGCTTGGACATCAGTGACTGTGGTAGACAAGGATGACACCATGGTATGGAGTTGAGAGATGGTGGCAGAAATCGACTGAAGGGACACCTGCTGGGTGCTGGGCCCAACTGTGGCTGGCAGATGGAAGAGGAGCCAGAAGAGCTCAGCCTTCCTGGCTGTAGCGTAGAAGGGCACACGCATGCGCCTCAGTTCCACTGTCAACTTGGGGATGGTGCATCCCCTGAGGGAAACTCTCTGAAACCGGAGAAGGTGACAGAGGGGCCGTAAAGTCTTTACTGCCGGCACGAGTCATGGCTCTGGGTGACTTGTGCCCTAGATGCGATATCCTGTCTTTGAGGTCGAAAGTTGATCAACCGGAACCTGGGGAAATAATGTCCAACCTGATACAGGATGATCACGGGTCATGCAATTACAGCCAATGCTGTCGGCTTCACGTCTGCATTGTATGCCACGTCAAGCAGCAGAAAAAGTCCTGACGAGGCTGAGTAAATGTCCTATGGCTGGGGCCCTACCTTACCTCACACCCCACTCCCTCCCTGGGCACCTTCCTTATCCAAGGATTTTCAGCAGGGTTTCAAACCGGCCCCACACAGCTTATGAATGTAGGAACCTTCGCTCATCGGGCACCGACGAACAGTCCATAGACCAGCTGTTACAGGCCAAACTGTAACGAGGCTTCATCATAGGCCCCTTCACTCAGCCCCCTTTCATCACATGGAGAGTTAGCCCTATTGGGCTTGTCAAGGACAAGTTCTCAAATAAAGTCCATTTGGTGTATGACCTGTCTGCACCTCATTCTTCCCACATTCCGATCCTGAATTCCCTCATCCCCTCGGAGGAATTCTCCTTGAAGTATGCTTCTGTAGACATCGCAATTCAGGCCATTATCAAAGTAGGTACAGGCGCCTGGCTCTCCAAGGCCTAAATTTCGGACGCTTTCAAGCTTCTGCCTATCCACCCGTCCCTCTAGTGCTGGCACGGCATTAAGTGGAAAGAGTCGTACTACTTTGCTTCCAAACTGTCCCTTGGCTCTAAGAGTAGCCCCTGGCTCTTCGACACTTTTGCACAGTCCCTCACCTGGATACTGTCGCATCAAGCTCAGTGTCAAGAAGTCATCCATTAATAGGTCGACTTCTTGTTAATTGAACAGGCCGGTGTGCCCCCAGGAGACCTCGATAAATTGAGAGTCGTCTTTGGAAATCTCAATGTTCCCATTGCGAAACACAAGGTAGACAGACCAGCACACTCCATCACCTTCCTCTGAGTCAACCTAGACACTTGCTCCATGCAGGCCAGCCTCCCCCTTGACAAGCTGACCCACATCAGGTCAGTTCTCCAAGACTTCACCCACACACGGGGGTGTACTAAGAATCAGCTTTAGTCTCTCTTAATGCTCAATTTTGCAATGCGGATCATTCCCCAGGGTCGATCTTTTGTGTCACGCCTCCTGGTCTTCCTCTCCCAGACACAGGACCCCGATCAGATCCTTAACTTAGACACCACGGCAGTAGCGGACCTATCAATGTGGGAGGAGTTCCTTACTACGTGGAGCGGTATATTGATGTTTATACCATCAATATCGCCCCCTATCACCGCAGATAGTGACAGATGCCGCAGCCTCCACAGGCTTCCTTGCAATTTTTGGCCACCATTGGTTTGCAGGCCTCCAGAGATACTCCTAATCCCCGGGTTTACCCAGACTTCCTCCCTCTTCGAACTATACCCGGTCGTGGCAGGGGTCATATCTGGACAGGAAAAACCACCGACAACCAGGCCACGGCCGATCTTGTTAATAAAGGCAGGTCCAAGTCGCTCTCGATTATGTCCTTCCTACGCAGGCTGGTACAATTATCTCTACAGCACCAGTTTAATGTCTACTGTACGCTCGTTCCGGGCAAGTGCAGCCTCGCAGCAGATGCACTGTCCTGCTTTAATTACACTTCTTTTTTCAGCAGAAACCCGGAGCCAACCTGGTACCAACCCTTATCCCTCTTTGGTCTCAGCTGACTCTGGACTAGTACAGTATCTGCAAAGAGCGACCCAGCTCATCAACCAGTCTCTGTCCCACAACACGCTCAAAGGCTACCACACAGCTTGGAACGTATTCAGCAAATTCCTAACATCCTGCTCCACTGAAACAACAACAGACACCAAATACATACAGTACTGGCTTTTATCTCATATTGCCATAATCAGTTGTCCCTATCCCATAACACTATCCAACTATACTTAGCACTATCTGGCCTTACGAGATCATGCAAAACCATCTTTATTTGCATCCCATGCGATCTGAGCGATCCTACGCGGCATCCAAAAATGACAACCCATGATCAATGCCAAACGCCGGCCTATAACAAGTGCCATCTTCCGGGACATGTCTACTATCCTTGCTAGTTCACCATTTGGCCTTCTCCCCAGCCTGGTCATAAAAGCAGCCATTTACTTAGCCTACTACGGGTTCTTGCGGCCTAGCGAGTTCACCTACAACAACCCTGCAGGCCAAGTTCTGCGTAAACGTCACTTGGCTTGCTACCAAGACCATTTCATCCTCCACCTTGCAGTGTCTAAAACCCAGCAATCAGGCTCTGGGGTAGACAATCATCCATCTCTATAAAACTAACGTCTGGTGTCCAGTAACTATACTCGACTGCCTACTGTCATTCCACCAGAACAGTCAAACTCTAGTCCCCTACTACCTTTTCCGATCAAACCCTTGAGTGCCATTAAAAAATTTTACTCAATGTGGCAACCCTGGCTAGATACACCAGGACTAGGTCCAACCCAGTTGGTCAAAGACAGACTGTTACAAATGTAATTTAGCAGATTAGAAGACAGATTCCCTATGTCGGTAATGAGGTCTAACTTTTATAATAATTATTCTTAATGGAACCATGGTGAATCCCAATATTAATAACAACTTGTATTGAGGGCAATGTTTTATCCTCGCCCTATGTGCCTTGAAACAGATGATATATGTACTTCCCTTCTTACCTATCTACTGTTACAGGTTTAATGATGTACAATAGTTTCTATAAAACAAGAGACACAGTCTAAGTTTAATAGTAAATGTTGTTGTCAATCTAAGCGGCACCCTTAAAATCAATAATAATATGTTTGTACAGTAAGCGGATTTCATACAGATGCTTATACCCAGAAGATGGATGATAATGATAATAATTATAATGACTACTGTACCTGATTATATTGCTGCAACAGTTCTGTATCTGACTGTATTTGTATTTGTTTATGCACAATAAACTTTTACTTGATTAAAAAAAAAAACATGTGGGGGTTCTTCTATGCAACCTACACCTCCACCCCAGTCAATACTCCGGTCACTCTTTGTGGCAGCATCCTGGCATGGGGTCCCAGATCATTTCATTAAGAGACTAGGCAGGCGGAAGCCTGCCTGCCTTGTCCGATACATCACTAATCCTCAGGTGGAAATGGCACAAGCATTCACCAAACTTGCTCAAAGAAAAAAAAGCTAAAACGAATAAAACTGCACCCCTACCTGAATGTTTTTGCCCCCTTATTTTGGTATACCGTCCATCAGACCAGGGCACGCTTCAGGTCCATTTCATGTTGTAAATCTTATGGTAAGTCTATGTTGTTCATATCTGTATCGGCCATAGGGCTTCAACCATAAATATATAATGTTTGAGGGTTCTGAGTAAATTTCTAGCAAAAAAAATGATGATTTTTACATGTAGGAGAGAAGTGTCAGGATTGGCCTGGGTGGCAAGTGCTCATAAGTAAGTAATATACAAATAATTATTATATATTTTTAAGGTAATTTACTATATTTTCAAAAACTGTACTCAAGCAGGTGGCTTAATGGACAAATTATATATATATATATATATATATATATATATATATATATATATATTATAACTTCAAACCATTATTTTCACATTAAATAGATACATTATTAGATTAAAATTATTATGTTATAACATATAGCATAATAATATATTATTTAGCTAGATTAAAAAAGTACCTTTTTAGCAGCAGAAGATTCTCCCTCTTAACTGTGTGAGAAAAACATGGGATTATTGGTAAGTCTTATACCCATTTCCTGGTAGTTAAAGGGCTGGGCTGGATAGGAGCATTTTTATGAGAGAGGCGTGCCTCCACTGCAGCATTTTTATTGGACAACTTGGACCAATGGTGCTTTGCCATTGGTCCAAGGCTCCAAGCTGTCCAAGCTGTCCATTGAGCTCAGTGCCTCTGACAAGAAGTCATCCTCTCAGTCTGCTGCAAACAGAATGTGTCAGGTTGTATTTAAACTGGCCACTCTGTATGTAGCTTCTGACAGGCTGTGCAAGGAGCCCCGTATCTATGAAACCATAGGTGGCAGGAGCCCCACATTTTGACCAATGATGGGGTAGGACTTCAGCTACCTACCCCCACAACTCTCGAAGGTCGATCTTTATTTATTTATTTTTTCATTTTCTTGGCAGGTGAGGCACTGCCTCATCTGCCTCCCCTGACTGCATAGCCCTATTACTCAAAAACCCTTAAAGCAGTGTTCCGGCCAAAATTATACTTTTTAAATAAAAATACCCCTATAATACACAAGGTAAATGTATTCTAGTAAAGTAAGTCTGTAAACTAAGGTCTGTTTTGTTAGTTTTTAGCAGTAGTTTGTTATTTTATAAACTTGCAGCAGGCCGTGGCCATCTTAAGTGTGGGCATCTGAAGCCAGACTGTATTTCTTCCTGGATCTCATCCTTGCAGATCTCGTACATGCTCAGTGCAGCATAAGCAGTGTAATAGGTTTCAGGTCAGGTTTCCATAGCAACGGCAGTTTGAGAGGAAGTTGCTGCCCCTTCCCAGGAGGCATTGCAAACAGGAAATGATGCGATGGGCCGCGGCCAGGGAGGAGGAAGTGAAAAATGAATACAGCAGATATACAGTCTCTGCTGAAAAAAAAATATCCAATTTGTTTACAGTGCACAGTTTAGTGAGGGATGCTGAAGAGTTGTAAAAGTGGGTGGAACTCCACTTTAACTAAAATCTAGTGGAACCAATTGCCTTCAGAAGTCACCTAATTAGTAAATAGAGTCAACCTGTGTGTAATTTAATCTCAGTATAAACACAGCTGTTCTGTGAAGCCTGAGAACCTTAGTGAACAAACAGCATCATGAAGGCCAAGGAACACACCAGACAGGTCAGGGATAAAGTTGTGGAGATATTTAAAGCAGGGTTTGGTTATAAAAAAATATCCCAAGTTTAAACATCTCACGAAGCACTGTTCAATCCATCATCCAAAAATGGAAAGAGTATGGCACAATTGCAAACCTACCAAGACATGGCCGTCCACCTAAACTGACAGGCTGGGCAAGGAGAGCATTAATCAGAGAAGCAGCCAAGAGGCCCATGGTAACTCTGGAAGAGCTGCAGAGATCCACATCTCAGGTGGGAGAATCTGTCCACTCTGCAAATCTGGCCTTCTTGGAATACTGGCAAGAAGAAAGCTATTGTTGAAAGAAAGCCATAAGAAGTCCTGTTTGCAGTTTGCATCAAGCAATGTGGGGGACACAACAAACATGTGGAAGAATGTGCTCTGGTCAGATGAGACCAGAATTAAACTTTTTGGCCTAAAAGTAAAATGCTATGTGTGGCAGAAAATGAACACCTAACATCACCCTGAACACACCGTCCCCACCGTGAAACATGGTGGTGGCAGCATCATGTTTTGGGGTGCTTTTCTTCAGCAGGGAAAGGGAAGCCGATCAGAGTTGATTGGAAGATGGATGGAGCCAAATACAGGGCAATCTTACAAGAAAATCTTTTAGAGTTTGCAAAAGACTGAGGCGGAGGTTCACCTTCCAGCAGGACAATGACCCTAAACATACAGTCAGAGCTACAATGCAATAGTTTACATCAAAGCATATTCATGTGTTAGAATGGCTCAGTCAAAGTCCAGACCTAAATCCAATTGAGACAAAAAGAAGGCTTCCACTGTATCAGAAAAAGTAGTGTGGTGGTTGTAGTGTGTTTTTATATATATATATATATATATATATATATATATATATATATATATATATATGTGCATGTATTTTATATATGGTGTTATATGTAGGCATTCTAAGACAAGTCCATTCCAGGCAGGCCACATTTGTAGCTGTTAATCTAATTGTGCACAGACTCTATTCTACACCTCAAAAGAGTGTTAAGGGGGTATCTGTTGATCTAATTGCGCATACTTGTTGATGTTAATATGCAAGAATATAGATTGGGGATTCCATACCAGTCTGTTCTACACCTCAAAAGAGTGTTAAGGTGGTATCTGTTAATCTAATTGCGCATACTTGTTGATGTTAATATGCGAGAATCCAGATTAGGGCAGTTTATGACTACAGCTGTTCACAGATTGGGGTGATCTTCTGTCACTCTCAAAGACAGAAGCAGATCAAAGCATTTAATGAAAACGGCCAATCAAATTGCTCAGCCATTCAGTGTGTGGGGGATATAACCTGGTGTCCAGTCTGCTCAGAGTGTGTGTGGTAATGAAGACACCAAAGGTCTAGCAAATACGGGGCTCTAAATATTTACTAGCACTGTCGTAATTATACTCTGTTGGATTACTATCATCTGTTGCAAGACTTTGTTCTGTTTTGTTAAATCAATAAAGTGCCTCTCTCTGGAAGAATTGGGTTGTTGCGGAGGAGTACTTATTAATAACTACAAATCATCTAGACCACGATATTATATCACTACAGTGGTCCCATCCCCAAAGTAGATAGACCAAAAGAATAACCCCCTAAGTGGGACTCTGAAAGACCACCAACACAATGAATATAGCTATTATAGCAGGTGTTCTGAGAGCATAAATTACACATTTAGTTTCCTGATTACCTATTATATTTTTGAAGGCCACAATGACCACATTTTGTGAAGAAAACACCACAATGTATATTCTACGAGGCATAATGATTTCTTTTGAACATGTTATTTTTTTCCAGAAGTTTTTGGAAAATGTGGAAAAAAAGTGAAAACTTATTTTTGTTTACACATAACACATAGCATGTACATAGCAAAAATTACCCCCCCCCCAAATACATTCTTCTACTCCTTCTGGGTATGGCAATACCACATGTGTGAGACTTTTATACAGCCTGGCCACATACAGAGACCTAACATGCAGGGAGCACCATCAGGCATTCTAAGGGCATAAATTACTAATTTCATTTCCTGAGTATCTATCAAATTTTTTAAGGCCCTGGAGCACCAGGACAATGGAATTAGATGTGGCAGATGATCATGGACAGATGTGGCAGATAATCACAAACAGATGTGCGCAGATGATCATGGACAGATGTGGCAGATAATCACAAACAGATGTGCGCAGATGATCATAGATAGATGTGCGCAGATGAGCACAGACAGATGTGTGCCAGATGTGCACAGATGATCACGGACAGATTTGAGCCAGATGTGTGCAAATGATCACAGACAGATGTGCGCAGATGATCATGGACAGATGTGTGTCAGATGATCACAGACAGATGTGCGCAGAGGATCACGGACAGATTTGTGCCAGATGTGCGCAGATGATCACAGACAGATGTTCAGTGTTGCAGATGTTCAGTGGGACAGGTGCTTACTGGGACAAGTGTTGGTGTTTTCACTGTTTGGGGACACTAGCTGGGTGATCAGTGTGTAAAAAGCTATAAAAAACGCATACATACTGATCCCCAGTTCGCAGATCCACTCTCCTTCTCCTCACTGACTCTGTGTGAGGAGAAGCAGAGCCGATTGCCTGGCAATGGCTCTCTGCTTATATTACATGACGGCTGTTTGGACACAGCCGTCAGGTGATCAGGAGGGCCAATCACAGAGGCCTCCTGTCGAGTGACGTTGTCCTGTCTCCTGTCCTGGGGGACACCAGCACATCGGGATAGCGCTGCTGCGTGGGCACGCGGCAACGCAATCCCTCTTCCTGTGACTTCCCCCAGGCTGTTTACATCACATGATGGCTGTGATTGGACACACCAGGGGGCCAGCCATGCTCCAAGCAGCAGTTCAGGATACAATCTGTTTTTAAAACAGACTCCTATGTCACCTTACTACAGGTTCCCGGTCGACCCAGTTCTCAACCAGGACTTCGCAAGCTAGGGCGTCGCGTAAGGTGTGTAGTACACGGGATCTTCCCTCGCATTTTCTTTAGCACCTTTCACCAAATGTTCACTTAATATACATGATTCGAGTTGCTCATCAGGCGTTAGTTACGTTTCTATGCACGACACTGTTTTGAAGGGCGACCCTTCACCTACGTAGACAAGGTCACTTAACATCAAGCTTGCTGCCAGTGCAAGCGTTAGCAGGCCCAACATACGCCATAAACTACAGATAGCAACATTCCTACTTAGGTAGTACCAGACTGCAGCTCCCCGCCCCAGTATGCCCCGGGGTCTGGTCCACAGGTTTGTTCTCAGCGCAGACGGGCACCCGAGCTATCTGTTACCTGGCCAGTCACCTCCTGGCTCACCTCGGTTGCCACGCACTCTTTTGAGTTTTCAAAATTTTCGAACGCAAACCAGCATTCAAACGCAAACCGGCTTCTTTACTATGCCTGTCGTTCCTTTTCCTGTCGTTCTCGTTTCTTTTCTTCTCCATTTTTTCGTCTCCGTTTTTCTATATGCAACTTATCTGTCCCCTCCTGCTTTTTCAACTTATCTTAACACATGCATTCCCCCTATCCTTGTCTTCTAGCTGAAGCCATGTTGTTCAGAGAGAGGCAGCACTCAGTCCCCTAGAGCTTGGACCATCCCCAAGCTCACAGCAGAGCTGCGGCGCAGGGGTATTTCCTACCCCACCACAGCCAGGAAAACCAAGCTCTTTAGGCTGCTTTTCCCACAGCCAGCGGCAGCCCAGCCCGGCACCCAGGCATCTCTGCAGTCAATCTCCTCGACTATTCCCCAGCTCTATTCCATAATGAACATGCTGTCCACAGCAGTCACCGATGTCTAGGCCAGAGTGGGAGCCCTGGAAGTGCACCTGGCTGCGGCCCTTCCAGACCCGGTCACCATCGCCTTCCCGAAGCCTTAACCCGCAGGTATGCCAGAGATCTGCACTTCTGTCTTTCCTGCAAACCTCGTCCCAGCTGGCATCAGGAAGGACATCTTGGACGGCAAGGATTTTAACCTAGCATCCCTCCTCATATCAGTTCACGATTTGTCCGAGAACAAATAATATACCTGGGGGGACATCCCAGTGGTCCTCAAAGCTAAGGACCCTAGGCTCAATCGCAAGCTCACCGTCACCGAGTTTGTGCTAGCCTTCAGAATGGTTAGAGACTTCTTTTGCACAGCCAACCAGCAGGAGGGAAGAGCTGTACCTACATGCAGTGGTGGACTTGGGTCAAGTACAAAGGGTTTTCATTCTACGGCTACCACCGGTCATTCTCAGCCAAAGCAGCAGTCAGACTTTCACAGTTCCAGATCACCACCAACTGGAGTACTATCAATACAGAGCTGTTCTGCTGCCACTTTGCGGATCTACGCTCCCCACTTTATGCCATCTGCCAGTCTTCCACCCATACAGAAACTGGTGCTCCAATGTAGGTGGCAGACACCTCACCAACGTTCCCTTCTCCTCTGATGCCGGTCAAAGCTTGCCGGTCCTGACACAACCGCCCCAGGTGGACAAGTTAAGACAACCGATTCTGTCAGTGGAGGGCGCGTCAATCTGCAACAATTATAACTTCGGGACTTGCAACTTCAGTCGGTGTCATCTCCTTCATGTTTGCCTCTCATTTCATAAAGCAAATCCCAAAGTCACGTGCGGCATTAAGCAGCAAAAAACATTGTGACTAGGCCATGTGCGCGTCGGGTGGCTCAGGTTTTACCTCTCCTCCCACGACTCCCTCCCTGGCCACATTCCTCGTGCAGGGATTCAGGTCATGGCGCTGCCCCACTCGACCCACGAATACAGGAACCTGCTCTCAGCTGCAGAGGCGGCTCTATAATTAGGCAAATTAGGCGGCCGCCTAAGGCCCCGCCCTCACAGGGGCCTCGCGGCCGCCTAGTTTGCCTATTGCAGTGTTTAACACTACTCGATCTACCCGTCAATTACAGACAGCTGACGGGTAGATCGAGTAGTGGCCAACATGCAGAGTAGCGTGGGAAGCGGCTGTAATGAGTCCTTACTGTCCTCTCTCATGTCACGCTGACGCTGCTCCCCGGCGGCCCCTCCCCTCCTCTCCCCTCTCGTTTATACCAGGTGATCTCACAAGCATACAACTAGAGCAGGGGAGGGGCCGCCGGAGAGCAGCGTCAGCGTGACATGAGAGAGGACAGTACGGTGAAAATGTATTACTTCCCGTGCTACTCTGCAGTCTGCATTTACTGAAAGGAAATTGTTCTCTGCTGTGCCCAGTACCCTGATGTGCCCTGTACCCTGTGCCCAGTACCTTGATGTGCCCCATACCCTGTGCCCAGTACCCTGACGTGCCCCGTACCCTGTGCCCAGTACCCTGATGTGCCCTGTACCCTGTGCCCAGTACCCTGATGTGCCCTGTGCCCAGTACCCTGATGTGCCCCGTACCCTGATGTGCCCTGTACTCTGTGCCCAGTACCCTGATGTGCCCTGTACCCTGTGCCCAGTACCCTGATGTGCCCCGTATCCTGTGCCCAGTACCCTGATGTGCCCTGTACCCTGTGCCCAGTACCCTGATGTGCCCCGTACCCTGTGCCCAGTACCCTGATGTGCCCCGTACCCTGTGCCCAGTACCCTGATGTGCCCAGTACCCTGATGTGCCCCGTACCCTGTGCCCAGGAGAAGAGCTGTGAGGAGCTGCGAGCGCCGTTGGGGTCCCCAGAAGAGGATGTTCGGGGCCACTCTGTTCAAAACTAACTGCACAGTGGAGGTAAGTATATGTTTGTTGTTTTTTTTTTTCTAAAACAAGGGTTTACAACCCCTTTAATGCTATTTTTTTAAATGTTTTTATATCACAGCTCGCTGATCATGCCAATGTTCCCTGAGCTGTAGATCTGAACACTACAGGTTACAGCACACCTAAATTGTTAGCCCCACTCCTGAACCCCCAATGATTGCCTTACCCATACCCCAGTTCATTTTTAGTATTTTTCCCATTACGGGCGTGAGTGGGGCCTCATGTCTAAGTTTTGCCTAAGGCCTCTCAAAGCCTAGAGCCGCCTCTGCTCAGCTGCCACTGACGAGTCGGCCATCTGTACCTTATTTTATTTACTTTGTTTACCAAGTTACCTTTCACCGTCTGGAGCAGTGGTTCTCAACTGGGGTTCCGCGGCGATCTGACTGTCAGTTGCAGGCAGCTGATAGAAGGATCGCAGACACAGGCAGAGATAGGCAGGGAATCGGCTGGCACCCTATTGGCTGTAGCGCGCTGTTCCCCCTCGGCCCCTCCTCCTTCTCCCCTCCTGTCCTTCCCGAGTGCTTGTAAGTGACATCATCTGGAGTGGACAGGATAGGAGGAGGAGGAGGGGCCGAGGGGAAACAGCGCGCCACTGGAGAAAATATGAAACAAGCTCTGAAGCCAGCAGAAGACAGCAAGTACTGAAGTGTGCCCCGCTGTGTCCTCCCATAATGTGCCCAAGAGTCTGTCACCTACCCCATGTAATGTCCACTGTCCCATGTAATGTCCTGTCATGTGCTCTGCCCCATGTAATGTCCTGTCATGTGCTCTGCCCCATGTAATGTCCCCCGTCATGTGCCCTGTCCCATGTAATGTGCGCCGTCATGTGCCCCGTCCCATGTAATGTGTCCTGTCATGTGCTCTGCCCCATGTAATGTGCACTATCCCATGTAATGTGCTCTGCCCCATGTAATGTCCCCTGTCCCATGTACTGTCCCCTGTCATGTGCCCTGTCCCATGTAATGTGCCCCGTCCCATGTAATGTGCCCTGTCATGTGCTCTGCCCCATGTAATGTGCATTGTCCCATGTAATGTCCCCTGTCATGTGCCCTGTCCCATGTCATGTCCCCTGTCCTATGTACTGTCCCATGTCATGTCCCTTGCCCCATGTAATGTCCCCTGTCCCATGTAATGTGCCATGTAATGTCCCATGTCATGTCCCCCGTCCCATGTCATGTCCCCCGTCCCATGTCATGTCCCCTGTCCCATGTCATGTCCCCTGCCCCATGTCATGTCCCCTGCCCCATGTAATGTGCCCTGCCCCATGTAATGTGCCCTGTCATGTGCTCTGCCCCATGTAATGTCCTGTCATGTGCTCTGCCCCATGTCATGTGCCCTGTCCCATGTAATGTCCCCCGTCATGTGCCCTGTCCCATGTAATGTGCCCCGTCATGTGCCCTGTCCCATGTAATGTGCCCTGTCCCATGTAATGTGCCCCGTCCCATGTAATGTGCCCTGTCATGTGCTCTGCCCCATGTATTGTGCACTATCCCATGTAATGTGCTCTGCCCCATGTAATGTCCCCTGTCATGTGCCCTGTCCCATGTCATGTCCCCTGTCCCATGTACTGTCCCCTGTCATGTGCCCTGTCCCATGTAATGTGCCCCGTCCCATGTAATGTGCCCTGCCATGTGCTCTGCCCCATGTAATGTGCATTGTCCCATGTCATGTCCCCTGTCATGTGCTTAGTCCCATGTCATGTCCCCTGTCCCATGTACTGTCCCATGTCATGTCCCTTGCCCCATGTAATGTCCCCTGTCCCATGTAATGTGCCATGTAATGTCCCCTGTCCCATGTCATGTCCCCTGCCCCATGTCATGTCCCCTGCCCCATGTCATGTGCCCTGCCCCATGTCATGTGCCCTGTCATGTGCTCTGCCCCATGTAATGTGCACTGTCCCATGTAATGTGCCCTGGCATGTGCTTTGTCCCATGTAATGTCCCCTGTCATGTCCCCTGTCCTGTGTAATGTCCCCTGTCCCATGTAATGTGCCCTGTCCCGTGTAATGTGCACTGTCATGTGCTTTGCCCCATGTAATGTCCCCTGTCATGTGCCCTGTCCCATGTAATGTCCCATGTCATGTCCCCTATCCCATGTCATGTCCCCTGTCATGTTCCCTGTGCCATGTAATGTCCCCTTCCCCATGTAATGTCCCCTGCCCCATGTAATGTCCCCTGTCCTGTCCCATGTCATGTCCCTTGTCCCATGTAATGTTCCCTGTCCCATGTAATGTCCCCTGTCATGTCCCCTGTCCCATGTAATGTGCCCTGTCCCATGTAAAGTGCCCCATGTAATGTGCCCCGACCCATGTAATGTGCACTGTTATGTGCTCGGCCCCATGTAATGTCCACTGTCATGTCCCCTGTCCCATGTCATGGCCCCTGTCCCATGTCATGTCCCCTGTCATGTGCCCTGTCCCATGTAATGTCCCTTGTCATGTGCCCTGCCCCAAGTAATGTCCCCTGTCATGTGCTCTACCCCATGTAATGTGCTGTGCCCCATGTAATGTCCCCTGTC
This sequence comes from Lithobates sylvaticus, assembly GCA_028564925.1. NCBI lineage: Eukaryota > Metazoa > Chordata > Amphibia > Anura > Ranidae > Lithobates > Lithobates sylvaticus. Next base: position 139,296,850 of record CM053038.1, on the reverse strand, counting down.
ATGTGCTCTGCCCCATGTAATGTCCCCTGTCATCAGTGGCGTTGTTAGCCAGGTGCGGGGGGTGCGCGCCGCACCCGGGTGACACCCGCCAAAGGGGTGACACCCGTGGGTAGCGGCACCGCTAACACCGCCAGCCGCCGTGTCTCACCGTCGCCGCGGCTGTGTCCCTCAGCGGAGCAGAGCGGAACGAAGCCGCCTCCCCCTCCTTTGCTTACATCCACAAAGGAGGAGGAGCTCGAGGGACACACACCGCTGTCTGTATCTGAGGTCTGTGATGGGGGTGTCTGTATTGAGGGATGGGTCTGCACTGGGGGGTGTCTGCACCCAGGGGGGGGGGGGTGTCTGTACTTTGGGGTGTCTGCACTGGGGGGTCTGTACTGGGGGTCTGCACTGAGGGGGGATATCTGCACTGGGGGGTCTGTACTGTCTGTCTTTTGGGGTGTCTGCACTGGGGGGGGGGGGGTGTCTGCACTGGGGGGTCTGTATCTGAGGTCTGTGATGGGGGTGTCTGTATTGAGGGATGGGTCTGCACTGGGGGGTGTCTGCACCCAGGGGGGGGGGGGTGTCTGTACTTTGGGGTGTCTGCACTGGGGGGTCTGTACTGGGGGTCTGCACTGAGGGGGGATATCTGCACTGGGGGGTCTGTACTGTCTGTCTTTTGGGGTGTCTGCACTGGGGGGGGTGTCTGCACTGGGGGGTCTGTACTGTCTGTCTTTTGGGGTGTCTGCACTGGGGGGTGTCTGCACTGGGGGGTCTGTACTGGGGGTCTGCACTGAGGGGGGATGTCTGCACTGGGGGGTCTGTACTGTCTGTCTTTTGGGGGGTCTGTACTGGGGGTCTGCACTGAGGGGTCTGTACTGGGGGTCTGCACTGAGGGGGGATATCTGTACTGCTGGGGGGGCCTGCCCTGGGGGGATCTGCACTGGGGGGGGTCTGCACTGAGGGGGGATATCTGTACTGCTGGGGGGGATCTGCACTGGGGGGGTCTGCACTGAGGGGGGATATCTGTACTGCTGGGGGGGCCTGCCCTGGGGGGGATCTGCACTGGGGGGGTCTGCACTGAGGGGGGATATCTGTACTGCTGGGGGGGCCTGCCCTGGGGGGGATCTGCACTGGGGGGGTCTGCACTGAGGGGGGATGTCTGTACTGAGGGGGGGTGTCTGTACTGCTGGGGGGTCTGCACTGAGGGGGGTTTCTGTAATGCTGGGGGGGGGTCTGCACTAAGAGGGGTATCTGTACTGCTGGTGGGGTCTGCACTGAGGGGGGTGTCTGTAATGCTGGGGGGGGTCTGCACTGGGAGGGGTATCTGTACTGCTGGGGGGTGACTGCACTAAGGGGGGGTGTCTGTACTGATGGAGGGGTCTGCACTGAAGGGGTGTCTGTACTGAGGGAGGAGGTTTATATTGATGGAGGGTGGTCTGTACTTAGTGTGGGGGTCTGTACTTAGTGTGGGGGTCTGTACTGAGGGAGGGGGATCTATACTGCGGGAGGGGGGTCTGTAGTTTGTGGAGGGGGTCTGTACTGAGGGGGGACTAAAGTTGGTGGGGGGGGGTGACACCATTTTTCTTCGCACCGGGTGACACCAACCCTAGTGACGCCACTGCCTGTCATGTCCCTTGTAATGTGCTCTGCCCCATGTAATGTCCCCTGTCATGTCCCCTGCCCCATGTAATGTCCACTGTCATGTCCCTTGTAATGTGCTCTGCCCCATGTAATGTCCCCTGTCATGTCCCTTGTAATGTGCTCTGCCCTATGTAATGTCCCCTGTCCCATGCTCTGCCCCATGTAATGTCATCTGAATGGATCAGCTCTGCAGGAAAAGAAAGCACAAGTTTTACATTAAATAGGTACATTTTAATATGTATTCTTTTATTTAATGCTATTTCTACAAATAATTTTTGTTATCAACAGCTCGCTAATCATACCAATGTTCCGTGAGCTGTAGATGTGAACATTTCAGGGGTTCCTCGAGATCTCAACCTTTTTGCCAGGGGTTCCTCCAAGGTAAAAAGGTTGAGAAACACTGGTCTGGAGAGTCAGCCTTATTGGACTTGTCAAGGGAAAGTTTTCAAATAAACTTTGTTTAGTGAATGACTTGTCCGTGCCTCATTGTTCTCACATCCCAAGTTTGAACTCCCTAATACCCTCCAAGGAATTTTCCCCTAAATATACATCAGTCAACCTAGCTAGTCAAGCCATTCTGCCAGTATCCTCTTCTTCACCTCGGGTAGTCATGGACACCGCAGCCTCTACAGGCTTCGCTGCAATTTTTGGCCATCATTGGTTTGCAGGGCCATGGCCATCGGAAATCCTACTGATCCCCGGGTTCAGTCAGTCATCCTCACTATTCAAACTCTACCCCATTGTGGCAGCAGCTCAGGTGACCACCTGAGTAGGGCAAACAGTGACCCCTGCCACAGACAATCTAAAAAAACACATTTAAAATCACTATTTTTAGGATATAACTTTGTACAGTAATCCTCAAAAATGTATAGTATATAACAATAGGAGACAGCTTTGTTTCCTTCTTTGGTTTAATGTTTTTAATATGTTTTTTATTGATTTGATACTGGTAACTCCAACCCATACCTTGAATTTATGGTTTAAGGCAGTGATAGCGAACCTTGGCACCCCAGATGTTTTGGAACAACATTTCCCATGATGCTCAACTACACTGCAGAGTGCAAGAGCATTGTGGGAAATGTAGTTCCAAAACATCTGGGGTGCCAAGGTTTACCATCACTGGTCTAAGGTCTTGAGTCTAAGGTTAAGTGGTGCACATAAAATCACAATGCAATATTGTTTTAATCAGCAGGCTTTGTCTGTCAAATTTTGGGGTAAATATCTGGACATATTTTGCCTTATTACGAATATCACCACACCCAAAAAACGTTGTGGCTCTGATAAATAATGGGGGATTTTGAGGTACTATAAGAAGCTCATTTACTTTGTCTTTGTTGCAACGAAAATTTTCATTGGTAAGTCATGGGAATCCTCAGCATAAGCTCAGATTTGGTGAAGTACCAAGTTATTTGGATATTGATCCATTAAAAAATAGCAAGCATTACTAATGACAAGGAGGAGCTCTTGAGAGGACTTATGCCGCGTACACACGAAGGGATTATCCCGCGGGATTGTCCGCTGGACCAAGTCCACCGGATAATCCCCTCCTGTGTGGGCCTCCGACGGACTTTTTTTCCAAAAATCCGGCGGACTAAAGTTTTAAGTTTTGTTTTAAAACTATCCGCTGGACTTGGCAGTCCGGCGGACAATCCCGCCGTCAGTAGGCTAGTCCGCCGGACTTTTGAAATGAACGGACTTGCCGCTCATCGGAAAGTCCGTTTATTTAGCACGTGACTTCAGGTACGTAGCTAGCGTAGGCAGTAAATGCCGGCGCGCTAGCTCCGTCACCTGGCATGGATTTAAAGGGACTCTCCACGCCGAAAAACGGCGTGGGGGTCCCCCCCAAATCCATCTCAGACCCTTATCCGAGCACGCAGCCCGGCAGGCCAGGAAAGGGGTGGGGACGAGCGAGCCCCCCCCCCCCCCTCCTGAGCCGTACCAGGCCACGTGCCCTCAACATGGGGGGTGCCCTGGGGAAAGGGGGGCCGTGCGGCCCCCCCACCCCAAAGCACCTTGTCCCCATGTTGATGAGGACAAGGGCCTCTTCCCGACAACCCTGGCCATTGGTTGTCGGGGTCTGCGGGCGGGGGGCTTATCGGAATCTGGGAGCCCCCTTTTATAAGGGGGCCCCCAGATCCCGGCCCCCCCCCTATGTGAATGAGTATGGGGTACGATGTACCCCTACCCATTCACCTAAGGTGTAAAATGTAAAATAAAAAACCACACTTTTGAAAAAATATTTTATTGCACTGCTCCGGGGGTCTTCTTCCGTCTTGGGGGTCTTCTCGCCGGACTTCTCCGCCATTTACCTAGCTCTTTTACCGAGCGGAGAAGTCCGGCACCCCTTTCCTGGCCTGCCGGGCTGCGTGCTCGGATAAGGGTCTGAGATGGATTTGGGGGGACCCCCACGCCGTTTTTTCGGCGTGGGGAGTCCCTTTACATCAATGCCAGGTGACGAGCTAGCGCGCCGGCATTTACTGCCTACGCTAGCTACGTACCTGAAGTTACGTTCTAAATGAACGGACTGCTCCGTGTGTGGGCAAGTCCGTTCATTTTCAAAACTTTTTCCCGCGGATTGTCCGCCGGAGAAGTCCGGGCATGTGTGGGCAAGTCACACGCTCGGAAAGTCCGGCGAAGCCCCGCTGGAAAGTCCGGCGGATTGTCCGCCGGGCTGGGTCCGGCGGGAAAAGTCCGAACGTGTGTACGCGGCATTAGAGTACCTGAATTACAAATGTAATGAGGGAAGTATCTTATATATAATAGGTTATTCTTGGGCCAGGTTCACATATGTGTGGCCGCGGTTCTCAGCATGGGGTCCAGTGCGTCCCTTTTCACCGGTTCTGGTGTGAATCAGGTCCAAATTTTTGCCTGAACTTGCACCTGAACTGGACCCAAACATGCACAGAACCCTTTTGGAATGCAGACCGCTGCTGCCTCGAACCTGTGTGGCTTTACTGCGAGCCGGGCGCACTCGCATGTCATGCAAATTGGATGCAGGGAAACTGCATCCAATTTGCACATATGTGAACCCAGCCTTAAGCCCCATACACACGGTCGGACTTTTTCATGGATTCTGTCCGATCGGACAATGTTGTTGAAAAATCAGACCGTGTGTATGCACCATCGGACAGTGTACGTCGGATTGTCCGACGGACAAAGTCTTATCTCCTGCTGGAAAGATTTGCCGACAACACGGTCCGATCACACCAAATCCGATCGTGTGTACGGTTGTCCGACCGGACAAAGTGCTACGCATGCTCACATCACATTACAAGACCAAAGCTATTGGCTACTAGCCTCTACGTAGTCCCGTCGTAGGCAACAAACGTCACCACGTTCAGAATGATCGGATTTTCCGACAACTTTGTCCGACCGTGTGTACGCAAAACCAACATCAGACAAAGTATGACAGACAGGATCCGACCGACCTGGTCCGCGGATTGTCCGACCGTGTGTATGGGGCTTTAGGAGGGAGACCTAATCAAGAGGAACACACAGAGGGGTTATACGGGGGGGGGGGGGGAGAACATAGGGTAGTGAAGTATTGGTGACTCCTTACCTGTTCTGTAACCACTCTTTGCTGCCCATGTCTGCTAGTACTGCTACTGTAACTATATTGGGTATTGCAATCATTCCAAGTACACAGTCAAAACAATTGATGAGGCCTATGGAATTCATACATAGAGGAACTTTGCTGTCCTAAACCTGTAAAACATGAATGAGAATGAAACAAAATGGTATACTTAGAACAGGTGTGACAATGTATAGATATGTATTTCTTCTAGTTGAAAAATAGTAAAAGCTTTTAAGAACAAGAAGACTTTCATGAAAAACAATAATTAATATTCCAGAGTGCCAAGTTATTCCAGTAACCTTTGCACAGATTACTCATTAGATTTCCCCTTAACAAAAACAATAACAAGGCACAATTCCAAGTTTTGGTGGTAAATACATAACATTTGTAATGATTAGAATGCATATACTTAGTACCTGGTGGAGATTTTTTGGGATCAGCAGTGCCCAATTGTCAGTCTTTCTAGCCTGTGGTAAAGACAAGCATACCCCTTACCCAACTAAGAGGCTGTGCAGCAGGCTCCATAAGGTAGCTGCACACACATTCCTGCACCCCCCTGCTGCCCAATCCGCTACCAGAGCTCCTTGAAAGTCCTGTTCAAATTACTACTTTCTTAAACTCAAAACTTGTAAAGCTAACCTCACCCCATGTGAAAGCAACTAAGCCAGAGAAAAGGCCTCTTTAGACACCAAGCAGTGTGGGATTTAGAGGAGAATGTCAAGCATTACCACATACCCATAAGTACCAGGTTGTCTATCAGAGTGCCCATTTATTCATCAAGCTTAGATGCAGGTGCTGGCCCCTTTACCTCCATCTTTCACAACTCTCTGGGTTCCTGGATGCCCAGGGAAGCTATGTTCCTCAACTTTCCTCCCTCAGCAGCTCAGACAGAATACACCAGATGAAGCATGGGTAGCTGAGTAAGTGGTTTACAGCCAAGTGAGCGGCCCTTTACTATCAGAAAGAGAAGGGGTGTCCCGTAGTGCCGAACATCCGAGGAATTCTAAGAAGGTGAGTTGAGTGGCAAGCTCAGCCTGGACTCCAAACAGGCCAGAGCGTGGCCTGGTTGCAGTCCAGGCTGAGGTTGCCACTCCACTCACCTTCTTATGCCCTGTACACACGATAGGATTTTCCAACAACAAAATCCATGGGATTTTTTCCAACGGATATTAGGTCAAACTTGTCTTGCATACACACAGTCACACGGTCAAATTCCGAACATCAACACGTACGACGAGCTGAGAAAAATTAAGTTCAATAGCCAGTGCTGCTCTTCTCCTTGATTCCGAGCATACATGGCACTTTGTGAATCGGAATTGTGTACACAAGATACATGGAATTTGTTGTCGGAAAATTTGCGAACCAGATCTCAAATTTTGTGTGATGGAAATTCCTATGGAAAATGTGTGATTGAGCCTACACACGGTCCGACAACAAGGTCCTATCACACATTTTCCATCGGAAAATCCTATCGCGTGTACAGGGCATTAGAATTCCTTGGATGTGCGGCACTAGGGGACACTCTCTTTTTGAACTGCTACAGGAGCCAGGACGGGCTCCATCCCCAGCCAGCACTCCTAGCAGCAGTCACGGAAGCACCTGTTCGTATATATCCCCCGTGTATCGAGCCTGAGCGGCACACATCCAGAGCTGACCCTCCACTGTCAGAACCGGCATGTAGAAAGTCAGCCCAGTGCCTAACAGCATGAAGATTCTCCACAAGACCCAGATACTGTTGGGAACCCCATCTAGTTTCTAAGGCCTCTTGCACACGATACTGCTGTTTGAGCATCTATTTTTTCAGCCGTTTTTCTTTTGTATGTATTTGCACGTATTTTCACGCATATGCATTCGCGCATTTTCGCGCACATGCGGACAAGCTTATGCTCACGTTCACAATATGTTAATGGACATTTGCGGAAAAATGTGCACGTTTTTGCATGCATTTACGTGCATGAGGCAAAAAATTGCTGACTAAAAAATGCAGATTATTTTATTTTTCTTTTTTACTGAAAAATTCACAGCGCTTGTTTACATGCCTGTGTGCATAGGCACATTACAAATAATGGGCTGTATTTTAGCTCAGTAAAAAAAAAAAAGTTGTACTGAGTTTTTTCAAGCTGCAGTGTGCAAGAGGCCTAAGAAAGTTCTCCAGTTCCAATGGGATGTCCTCTTCCCCCCATCCCTCTAGCTCAGTGGTTCTCAACCGGGGTTCCGCGGAACCCTATGGTTACGCGGGAGGTCCCCAGGGGTTCCGCGGCGATCTGGCTGTCAGCTGCCTGCAACTGACAGTCAGATCGCCGCGGAACCCCTGGGATCGCAGACACAGGCAGAGATAGGCAGGGAAGCGGCCGGCTTGTAAGTGACATCATCTGGAGTGGACAGGATAGGAGGGGGGAACAGCGCACCACTGGAGAAGATATGAAACAAGCTCTGAAGCCAGCAGAAGACAGCAAGTACTGAAGTGTGCCCCGCTGTGTCCTCCCACAATGTGCCCAAGAGTCTGTCCCCTACCCCATGTAATGTGCCATGTCCCCTGTCCCATGTAATGTCCTGTTGTGTGCTCTGCTCCATGTAATGTCCCCTGCCCCATGTAATGTCCACTGTCCCATGTAATGTCCTGTCATGTGCTCTGCCCCATGTAATGTGCCCCGTCGTGTGCCCTGTCCCATGTAATGTGCCCCATCCCATGTAATGTGCACTGTCCCATGTAATGTGCTCTGCCCCATGTAATGTCCCATGTCATGTGCCCTGTCTCATGTCATGTCCCCTGTCCCATGTCATGTCCCTTGTCCCATGTACTGTCCCCTGTCATGTGCTCTGCCTTATGTAATGTGCCCCGTCCCATGTAATCTGCCCTGTCATGTGCTCTGCCCATGTAATGTGCACTGTCCCATGTAATGTGCTCTGCCCCATGTAATGTCCCCTGTCGTGTGCCCTGTCCCATGTCATGTCCCCTGTCCCATGTACTGTCCCCTGTCATGTCCCCTGTCCCATGTCATGTCCCCTGTCCCATGTAATGTACCATGTAATGTCCCCTGCCCCCTGTCCCATGTCATGTCCCCTGTCCCACGTAATGTCCACTGCCCCATGTAATGTCACAGACGCTCTCTATCCAATCTGACAGAGCTTGAGCTATTTTGCAAAGAAGAATGGGCAAAAAACTCTCTATATGTGCAAAGCTGGTAGAGACATACCCAAAAAAACTTGCATCTGTAATTGCAGCAAAAGGTGGTTCTACAAAGTGTTGACTCAGGGGGGCTGAATACAAATGCATGCCACACTTTTCACATATTTATTTGTATAAAGTGTTGAAAAAAATATATAATTTTTCTTCCACTTCCCAATTATGTGCCACTTTGTGTTGGTCTATCACAGGGTGTGAATACTTTTTCAAGTCACTGTATATAGTACCTTTGGTATGCAAGTAAAGACGCAATAGTCTGGGAAATATAAAGGAAAAAAACCTCTAAACAACCAAAAGCAAAACGTAGAATACAACAGTACTATGTTTAAATTACATGAGTGTTTGTATGGATCTAAGTAAAGGTTATTCAATTAAATTACAATATGGCTTGTGTAGTATTTTATATGAAAATGGAGTTACCCTTTAACTTGACATAGGCCCCTTTCACACGGACGGTCCGTTCAGGTCCGCCTGTCAGTTTTTTTAGGTGGACCTGAACGGACACTCCATAGACCTCTATGGAGAGTCGGATGTCAGCGGTAACATATCAGCTGACATCCGACCCGCTCCGATCCAAAAAAGTGTGACGGAGGAAAACCCTATTTTTTCCATCCGTCTGCGGATTGGATCGGGGGACGACGGACGCTGCGGTCCGTCGTCATCCGATCCCCCATGGGGGAGAGCGGCGCTCTGACAGGTCCGTCCCTGCACAGAGTGCAGAGACAGACCTGTCATCTTCCTGCTCAGCGGGGGATCGACGGAGTGATCCCCCGCTGTGCAAAGCGGGCTCCGTACACAGACACGTCCGTGTGAAAGAGCCCATAGAGACACATCAGTAAGAAATCTCTCTGAAGTGAGTGTACATACCACCTTTGACAGTTGTCATTGGAATCACAATGGAAGATTACCGTATATACTTGAGTATAAGCCGAGTTTTTCAGCACATTTTTTTTGTGCTGAAAGTGCCCCACTCGGCTTATACTCGAGTCAAGTACTTTTCTGCAGCAGAGAATGACATTTTCTGACCTGACTTTGGAACCCCACATTTGGTGTGCAAACCCAGTGGAACCAACACTACAACATATCCAAATTTGGGGTTCCTAGCATTAAGTGCCCCCGAGATACGGGGCCCCAAAATCGGCTCAGAAAATGTCATTCTCTGCTGCAGAAAAGTGCTTGACATTTTCCAACCCAACTTTGGGGCCCTATATCTCTGGGCCACTTGGTGCTAGGAACCCCAAATTTGGAGTGCAAACCAAGTGGAACCAACACTACAACATATCCAAATTAGGGTTCCTAGCACCAAGTGGCCCCGAGATACAGGGCCCTAAAGTCAGTCAACTGTGTCCATCTGCAGCAGTCATTTCGGGACCCTTTGGCTGCAGCTAGGGGGCATCTAGGAACCCTTAAATACCAAGTTTGAAGTTCAGGGGACCTATGGCAGCAAATGGGCACAGTGAGGCATGTAAATGGGCACAGTGAGGCTGCAAATGGGCATTGTTGACCCTCTTTTCCACTTACAGTAGCTGGGCATTTCTCACCCTAGGCTTATACTCGAGTCAATACGTTTTCCCATTTTTTTGTGGTAAAATTAGGTGCCTAGGCTTATATTCGGGTCGACTTATACTCGAGTATAGTTACTTCTTGTTTCATGGACAACTGTAAAAGCGGAGCTGCAAATGTGGCATTGCACCGATTCGGACAGTGCCATTGCCGGAAATTGCTGCCGATTTGGCATGCATTTTAACATTGCAAGCTAAATCGCTCCAATCTGAACCAGAGCAACAGGTAATAACCATCAGATTCTGGATTTTCACTCACCTTCTGTTCTAATGGTAACCCTAAAATTCTGGATTTTCTCTCCCTTTCATTCTTTATAATAATTGTTGGTGGCACATGCTGAATCTAATAGAAGAAACACTCTGCAAGACTAAAAGCTTTCGCTTGCAGTTACTTTGATTAAACTCGTTTTCCTCAATTTGAAAGGGAAGTTTAGTTCCCTATTTTCTTTTGTTTTTTTTGTATTTCCACTATGAAAAGTATTACAAGATTGTCTGCTCACATTTTACCACTTTAGAAGTTCAGTTAACTCTCCAATTCTGTCCTCACACTTCAAACACTTGTTCTGGTTCCAGACAAATGGCCGGTGAGCAGCAAAAACAGTCACCTGGGCTGTGGTTTTACCAGCCCAAGGCTGCGCTCCTTAATTGTAAAACAAAGCTTTGCGGCCATGGCATCTTTAATTTAGGGTGCAGAGTTTGACAGGCGGCACAGCTGGATGCTCAGCTTGCACTTGCAGCATGGTCCCACAATGTTAAAACAGGCAACAGGAGTTGGCAGTAGGACCTCCTGAACACTTGTCGGCTACTGCTCCACAGCCCTCTGAACAGTAGGCAGTACCACAAGTCTGAAAGAAGTCTGCGAAAATTTTGAATATACCTAACCTCCATTCCCACCTAGGCGATTTGAATTGTGGGCGGAATGGCGGGACGCATTACTTGTTAATGGCATCCCAATCACAGTGAGATTTTGCCGTGGTTGGCACGCGATAAATCACGCTGCAATTGTGGAAAAATCACAACACATGAAGCTTGTCGCTCCAAAAGGAGAAAATAGGCATGTATGGAGTTCTTTTCAAATGCTTTAGTTCAGTTTTTTTTTAAAGTCAAAATAAAAGAGAGATACATTTCACTTCCCTTTCCCATTTTTGATATGGAACATATAAGGAAGAACAGAGGTTGCCACCATACAGAGCCTGATGGATGCAACTACTGTATACCCAGTTACCTTGTAAATGGATGCTCCACATAAAATTCACCATCAGACCTTCCAAGAGTCACATAGGTATATGTCTACAGGATGTGTGCCGAAATACCCCATGGAATTAATTTATCACCGGTCATCTTATATTATATATATATATATATATATATATATATATTTGTGAATTGATCGACTTCTGTACAATCGCCCAGTCAGATTTCCCCTGCTTGATCAGTTCTGTAGGCTATAGCCTGCAATGCTGATCAGTGTATTGTGACGGCGGGGAAGTCTCCCCTCTATCAGAATACAATAGCTCAGTGAGGAGGATTCCTCATCCACATGGAGTGTGTGGATGGGGGAATCAAGTCAGTTCTTTTCGTTTGACCTACTGGTTAAACAAAAAAAAATTACTCACCCATGGGCTGCCTTATTCCTGCAGTACAGGTTTGTACCATTTAAGTCCAAAGGATTTTAGCTCACAGGATCAGGCAGTCTAGCACTGGATTTTTACTGGCCGGGCAAGAGTCAACAAGGGAGACTGCAGCAATCGAACCTGAAAGGATTGGTGGATGACAAGAGCCCTTGTACTTAAAGTGGTTGTAAAGGCAGGATTTTTATCTTCACGCATAGAATGCATACAATGCGTAGCATGCAGCATTCAACAGCCTCCCTAATACTTACCTGAACCCATCTCTATCCAGCGATGTTGCATAAGAGACTCGGCTGACTGAGACTCTCCCTCCTGATTGGCAATCAGAGTCAGTAAACCAATGTGGAGAGAGAGGGGCCTAGCCGTGTCTCCGTGTTAGAATGGTTACACGGAGCTGCGGCTCGGCTTGGGTGCCGCCATAGCAATATGTTTGCTATGGGGGCATTCGGCAGGAGGGAGGAACCAGGAACGCCAAAGAGGGACCCGAGTAGCGGAGGATCGGGGCTGTTCTGTGCAAAACCACTTCACTGAGCAGGTAAGTATAACATGTTTGTTATTTTTAAACACAAAGAAAATAGACTTTAGTATCACTTTAACTGGGTATTCAGTGTAAACATGGCTTTATCTTATTCACTAACATTCACTTTGTAATTAAGTAAAAATTCTATTTGCTTTTGGACTAGGTTCAGACCTTGTTCCTGTGATTTTTAGCACATTTTTAAAGTGCATTTTCATGCATTCAATGTTGTTTTGAAGGGGATGGAGGTTTCCTCTCATGTGCTAAAACACACAAAATGACATGTTTTTTACGACACTACCTGCCTGGAGTCTGCATGTTCTCCCTGTGCCTGCGTGGGTTTCTTCCGGGTACTCCGGTTTCCTGCCACACTCCAAAGACATGCTGGTAGGTTAATTGGATCCTGTCTAAAATTGGCCCTAGTATGTGTATGTATGAAAGTTATATAGTTACTTAGTAGGTGAGGTTGAAAAAAGACACAAGTCCATCAAGTCCAACCTATGTGTGTGATTATATGTCAGTATTACATTGTATATCCCTGTATGTTGTGGTCGTTCAGGCGCTTATCTACTGTATATACTTGAGTATAGGCCACCCCGAATATAAGCCGAGGCCCCTAATTCACCACAAAAAAACTGGGAAAAAACGTATTGACCCGTGTATAAGCCGAGGGTGAAAAATGCAGCAGCCACTGTAAGTGGAAAAGAGGGTCAGCAATGCCAATATGCAGCTGCATGTCCCCTGTACAGACCCCCCCCCCTGTGTCCCCATTGCAGCCTACCTGTGCCGATCTGCGCCCATCTGCGGGTCGCGGGTCCGGTGTCCGGTGTCCTGTGTCCTGTGTCCGGTGTCCTGTGTCCTGTGCGATCTGTCTTCCGCCGAGTCTCGCTCTGTCCCCTCACAGCGTGTAAGGCGCCATTCCAAAATTACAAAAGCCGCGCCTCCTCTTCCTCCTCTTCCGTGATAGGAGGAACGCTGTTTTCCCAGCAGTCAGTGTGCAGTGTTCCGCCTATCACGGACGTCCTCTCATCCTCGTCCATGAAATGAGAATGACAGGACGTCCGTGATAGGCGGAACTCTTCACACTGACTTACTGCTGGGAAAATTAGTGTTCCTCCTATCACGGACGAGGAGGCGCGGCTTTTGAAAACTGCCGTCTGTCTGCATGACACGCTGTTTATGTAGGCAGACGGCGGTGACTCGAATATAAGCCGAGGGGGGGACTTTCAGCCCTAAAAAAAGGGCTGAAAATCTCGGCTTATATTCGAGTATATACGGTAATTTTTTTTTTTAATATATTGATGCCCCCCGCTGAGACTTCCGCCTGTGGAAGGGAATTCCACAGCCTTGCCGCTCTTACAGTAAAGTGCCCTCTACGTAGTTTAAGGTTAAACCTCCTTTCTTCTAATTTTAATGAGTGGCCACGTGTCTTGTTAACCACTTAGCAACCGGCCCATAGCCGAATGACATCTACAGGGCGGTTGCTTAACCCCGGGAGGGCGTACTATGACGTCCTCCCAGAATCACGCTCTTGTGCGCCCCCCTGGGACCTGGCGCATCACGAATCGCAGCCGTTTACCACGTGATCGCTCCGTCAAATGGAGCGATCACATTTAAACAAACCGGCGTGATTTTGCTGTTCCTCCCTCTCCTCTCTGTCCAGTGTGAGCGGAGAGGGGAGAGATCGGTGGCAGCAGCGATGTGGGTTAGATGTGTAGTGCCCACATCGCTGCTCACTGAGAGATCCATCCATGCTCACCCATCCATACTCTGCATACCCATCCATACTCTGCATACCCATCTATACTCTGCATACCCATCCATACCCATTCATACTCTGCATACTCTGCATAACCATCCATACCCATCCATACGCTGCATACCCATCCATACTCTGCATACCCATCCATACTCTGCATACCCATCCATCCATACTTAGCATACTCATCCATCCATCCATGCTCACCCATCTATACTCAGCATACTCATCCATCCATCCTCATCCATACTCAGCATACTCATCCATCCATCCTCAGCAATACTCATCCATCCATGCTCAGCCATCCCATCCACTCCCATCCATAATTAGCCATACCCATACCCATCCATACTCTACCCAGCTGTACCCAGCCGTACCCAGCCGGACCCAGCAATACCCAGCCGGACCCAGCCATACCCAGCCGTAATCAGCCATACCCAACCATACTCAGCCATACCCAACCATACTCAGCCATACTCAGTCATACCCAGCCATACCCATCCATTCTCAGCCGTACCCAGCCATATGCAGCCATACCCAGCCGGACCCAGCCAGACCTAGCCATACCCAGCCGTACTCAATCGTACTCAGTCATACCCAGCCATCCCATCTATACCCAGCCATACTCAGCCACACCCATCCTTACTCAGCCGTACCCGGCCATACTCATCCACGGCACATCCATCCCCATTAATGCTCATCCATGCTGCATCCATGCCACTACAGTGCCTCACAAAAGTGTAATAGGTAGTAAAATTAGATTTGAAACTTTTGTCCCTAGAACACCTGATGGTGCTCCCTGCATGTTGGTCCTTTATGTGGCCACGCTGTGGAAAAGTCTCACACATGTGCTATCGCCGTACTCAGGAGGAGTAGGAAAATCTATTTTGGGGTGTCATTTTTGGCATGCACATGTTATGTGTTAGAAATATTGTGTAAATGGACAACATTGTGTAAAATTAAAAAGCGTTTTCATTTTCTTTACACATTTTCCAAAAACCTGTAGAAAAAATTGACATGTTCAAAAGACTCGATATGCCTCATAGATTATACATTGGGTTGTTTTCTTTCCAAAATGGGGTAATTTTTTGGGCGTTTCCATTGTCCTGGTTCTCCAGGGCCTTCAAAAGTGTAAGAGGTAGTCAAGAAATGATATGTGTAATTTATGCTCCAAGAACCCCTGATGGCACTCCCTGCATGTTGGGCCTCTCTATGTGGCCACGCTGTGTAAAAGTTTCATACATGTGGTATCGCCATACTCAGGAGCAGTAGTAGAATGTGTTTTGGGGTGTAATTTGTGCTATTCAGTGTGTGAGAAATAACCTGATAATATAACAATTTTGTGAAAAAATTTACCATGCCTCTTACTAAATACCTTGAAATGTCTACTTTACAAAAAGGGGTCATTTGGGGGGTATTTGTACTCTCCTGGCTTGTTAGGCCCCTTTCACACATGCGGACCGTATGTCCGTTTTTCATCCATCCGTTTTTGGATGAAAAAACGGACATACATGCATGTCTATGGGGTAGCGGGTGTCAGCGGATGAGCATCCGCTGACACCCGCTATTGTCCGCCTCGTTCTGCAGACGGAGGAAAAGCTGTGCGATCCCCGCTGAGCAACGGATCTTCACGGGGCGGATCATTACGGATCCGCCCCGTGTGAAAGGACCCTTAGGGTCTCAAGAAATGAGATAGGCCGTCAGTACTTCAGGTGTGATCAATTTTCAGAGATTGGCATCATAGCTTGTGGACTCTATAACTTTCACAAAGACCAAATAATATACACCGATTTGGGTTATTTTTAGCAAAGATATGTAGTGGTCAAAATATATGAAGAAAAATTAAAATTTTCAAAATTTTATAACAGAAACAAAGAAAAAAAAATTCATTATATTTTTTTTTACAGAATTTTTGGTCTTTTTTCTTTTATAGCGCAAAAAATAAAAAACCCAGCGGTGATTAAATACCAAGAAAGCTCTATTTGTGTGAAAAAAAGGACAAAAATGTCAAATAGTTACAGTGTTGCATGACTGAGTAATTGTCATTCAAAATGTGAGAGCACCGAAAGCTGAAAATTGGTCTGGTTATTAACCACTTCAACCCTGGAGGATTTTACCCCCTTCCTTACCAAAGCACTTTTTGCAATTTGGCACTGCGTCATTTTAACTGACAATTGCGCGGTCGTGCGACGTTGCACCCAAACAAAATTGACGTCCTTTTTTTCCCCACAAATAGAGCTTTATTTTGGTGGTATTTGATCACCGCTGTGGTTTTTATTTTTTGCGCTAGAAACAAAAGAAGAGCGACAATTTTGAAAAAAAAAAACACACAATATTTTTTTATTTTTGCTATAATAAAAATACCCCATTTAAAAAAAGTTTAGGCTGATATGTATTCTTCTACATATTTTTGTTTAAAAAAATATGCAATAAGCGTATATTGATTGGTTTGCGCAAAAGTTATAGTGTCTACAAAATAGGGGATAGATTTATGGCATTGTTTTTACTAGTAATGGCGGTGATCTGCGATTTTTTTCATGACTGAGACATTGTGACGGACACATCGGACACTTTTGACAGAGTGATCGGTGCTAAAAAAAAATTGCACTGATTACTGTGTAAATGTGACTGGCAGGGAAGGGGTTAACACTAGGGGCGCTGCAGGGGTTAATTATGTTCCCTGGGAGTGATTCTAACTGTGGGGGAGGGGACTCACAAGGGGAGGAGACCGATCAGTGTTTCTCTGTACTGAGAACACACCATCGGTCTCCTTTCCTCTGATAGGACGTGTCCTGCTGTGTTCCCGGGCAATCGCGGGTGCCCGGCGGACATCGCGGCTGCCGGGCACGCGCACCGCGTCCCGAGCGACGCCCCTAGACGCCGGGAATGAGAGGACGTCATATGACGCCCGCCAAGGATGGGAGATACCATCTGTGGGCGTCATATTACAATACTCGGGTATTGAAGTGGTTAAGGGGGTTTAAGTGCTCAGTGGTCAAAATCCGTTCTGCAAAAAAAAAAAATGTCCCTATTGTGGAGACCCCTAATGTGAGTTATGGACCCTAGAATTTAAGTTACTTGAAGGCAGGGACTGATGTGAATGTACAATATATATGTAAAGCGAAGCGTTAATTGATGGAGCTATATAAGTACCTATAATAGAATCAATAGATAGAATGTTCCTGTACATGTATCTTTTACGATTTGATATTAAAACGAATGGGGCCAAAAACATGCCCGTATTATTTTTCCATTATGCTGCAGCGCAGGTGCAGGGGTGCAAATGGGCCCCATACAAAAGAATGGCAATCCCTTTGTCATGTATTAGCATGCATTGGGCAATGCACAAGAAATTGTGAATGGGCCTTAAGTGGCCATAAACCAGTAGAATTTTGTATAAAAAATTGTCTAGCTTTAGTAAATGAGTCCCCATGTGTACATGTCTGCATATTTTGTGTTCTGTGTAGAAAATCAAACAGTTGTGTAGTTTGGGCTCATACTGTAAGCCTTTTTTTTTTTTCTCTGGTAGCTGTGAGTTTTTTCCTGTAGTGTGCAAGTTTACATGCTGGCTATATATTTTTAGCTATGATTAGGTGTCAGGGTCAATACAGGCCAATGCTCATTCAATTATTATTATCTGCTCACACTCTTTAAGCTGGTCATAGGTAGTAGGTCCATGGCTGATGTAGAACCCTCTCCCCAAGCCGCTGTAGTTGAAAAAAAAACGATTCGAATAGCTGTACTCCTTGGCTTTTTTATTAAATTGCAAATAAAACCATCACATAGCAGGGAAACAGCAGAAAATTGATGCGTTTTGCGCTGTAACTACGCTTAATCGTAACAGGAGCCATACGCCTGCAAGGCATTGAGAAGGTGATCTGCCCCAACAGAGCAGGAGACACCTTTAAATGATTGTGTAAATGTAAAGTACACTGGATTTTTCATCTGAGGACAAGGATTCCAGTTCTATGGGAAGGTTCACTTTTAGCATTGGGTGGTAGTGTACCGTGGCCTATATTGGGCTTTTTTGAGGGTGGACATTGTTTCTGCCTCCTTCTATAATCATAGTGATAACAACAGGGTTTATATGTAGAAAGTATAAAGAGTAGAGATATGTGTTGATCCTGTATAAGGCGCCTTTCACACGGACGGACCGATCGGGTTTGCCTATCAGTTTTTTAGATGGACAATCCATTGTCCTCTATGGAGCAACTGGTGTCAATGAACATGTGTCTGACACCCGCCAACATCAGATTCGATCCTATCCACTAGGATATCCATCTAGATCGGATCAGATGGCCGCAGGGTGTAAATGGACAGGTGGTCTGTTTACATCCGACCACCCATAGAGGACAGTGGGCTGTGTCTGCTCTGCATAAGCCATCCGTCTGCTCAGCGGGAATTAGTGGACAGATTCCCCACTGAGCAGGCAGACTCCTGGCAAAGTCCACCCATGTGAAAGGAGCCTAAGTGTGGTCCACTTAGGCTAAGTGTTTGTCTCTTACATTATGCTCTCTCACAGACCTTGATTTATATGGTCTGTGTTGATTGTCTCTATGATTGTGTCTACCTCTGTTCTCGGCTGTATAAAGGGCTTAGAGAGGTGGGAGTGGTGTGTTAGCAGGAGGCAGAGAAAGAGCAATACACTGATCTTCCCAGTGAAGAGCTGGGCAGGGGGGGCTTGTCAGCACAAGTCTTGGCCATTGGATTACAGGCAGGCTATACTTCCAGACAGTGGCGTAGCGTGGGTTGCCAGCGCCTGGGGCAAGGCAAGTAATTTGTGCCCCCTAACCTGCAGACTTTTAGCACTCCCTGAGTCCCTTCCTTTCCAACAATATTACTGACCAGCCTGATTACTACACTAACCACTACACTAGACCAACCACTACTCTACACACTAAACTGCCCACTACACACTAAACACACTACACTACACTACACTAACTACACTACACACTACACTGCCCACTAAACTACACTAAACTGTCCACTAAACTACACTAAACTGCCCACTACCCGACACACTAAACTACACTACATACGACACACGACACTGCCCACTACACACTAACCTGCCCACTACACTACACTGCCCACTACACTACACACTAAACTGCACTACACACTATTTGCACAGAGGCACACAGACACACTATCTCACAACAGTGAGTACATCCCTCACATTTTTGTAAATATGTTATTATATCTTTTCACGTGACAACACTGAAGAAATTACACTTTGCTACAATGTAAAGAAGTCAGTGTACAGCTTGTATAACGGTGTAAATTTGCTGTCACCTCAAAATACCTCAACACACAGCCATTAATGTATAAACCGCTGGCAACAAAAGTGAGTACACCCCTAAGTGAAAATGACCAAATCTGGCCCAATTAGCCATTTTCTTTCCCCAGTGTCATGTGCCTCGTTAGTGTTACAAGGTCTCAGGTGTGTATGGGGAGCAGGTGTGTTTAAATTTGGTGTTCTCGCTTTCACTCTCTCATACTGGTCACTGGAAGTTCAACATGGCACCCCATGGCAAAGAATTCTCTAAGGATCTGAAACAAAGAATTGTTGCTCTACATAAAGATGGCATAGGCTATAAGAATATTGTCAAGACCCTGAAACTGAGCTGCAACACGGTGGTCAAGACCATACAGCGGTTTAACAGGACAGGTTCCACTCAGAACAGGCCTCACCATGGTCAACCAAAGAAGTTGCGTGCATGTGCTCAGCGTTATATCCAGAGGTTTTCTTTGGGAAATGCTGCAGAGGTTGAAGGGGTGGATGGTCAGCCTGTCAGTGCTCAGACAATACGCCGCACACTGCATCAAATTTGGTCTGCATGGCTGTCTTCCCAGATGAAAGCCTCTTCTAAAGATGATGCACAAGAAAGCCTGCAAACAGTTTGCTGAAGACAAGCAGACTAAAGACATGGATTACTGGAACCATGTCCTGTGGTCTGTGAGACCAAGATAAATGTATTTGGTTCAGATGGTGTCAAGCGTACAAAGACGTGTGTCTTGCCTACAGTCAAGCATGATGGTGGGAGTGTCATGGTCTGGGGCTGCATGAGTGCTGCCGGCACTGGGGGGCTACAGTTCATTGAGGGAACCATGAATGACAACATGTACTGTGACATACTGAAGCAGAGCATGATCCCACCCTTCGGAAACTGGGCCGCAGGGCAGTATTCTAACTTGATAACGACCAAAAACACACCTCCAAGACAACCACTGCCGTGCTAAAGAAGCTGAGGGTAATGGACTGGCCAAGCATGTCTACAGGCCTAAACCCTATTGAGCACCTGTGGGGCATCCTCAAAGGGAAGGTGGAGGAGCGCAAGGTCTCTAACATCCACCAGCTCTGTGATGTCGTCATGGAGGAGTGGAAGAGGACTCCAGTGGCAACTTGTGAAGATCTGGTGAACTCCATGCCCAGGAGGGTAAGGGCAGTGCTGGAAAATAATGGTGACCACACAAAATATTGACCCTTTGGTCCCAATTTGGACATTTTCACTTAGGGGTGTACTCACTTTTGTTGCCAGCGGTTTAGACATTAATGGCTGTATGTTTTTAGGGGACAGCAAATTTACACTGTCATACAAGCTGTACACTCCCTACTTTACATTGTAGCAAAGTGTAATTTATTC
Source organism: Lithobates sylvaticus (assembly GCA_028564925.1). NCBI lineage: Eukaryota > Metazoa > Chordata > Amphibia > Anura > Ranidae > Lithobates > Lithobates sylvaticus. The sequence continues at coordinate 139,276,347 of CM053038.1, read as the reverse complement.
AGTGTTGTCACATGAAGAGATCTAATAAAATATTTACAAAAATGTGAGGGGCAGTGGCGGAACTACCGCTATAGCGACCCACGCATTCGCTATGGGGCCCGCATAAACAAGTATTTCGAACAGAGGAAGCAATGCAAAGAAATCAGGATACTTTTATAACACAAGTACAGCAGACACATATCAGGAATATGAAATGTTGTGGTAACATATACTTTAATGTCATTTATTTTTGAGAACACTGAATGGAGGTAATTGTTTATATGGTGTCCAAGTCCCCCATAACATAGGTGTTGTACCCAATTCTCATATTTGTGTTCCCATAGTATCCTTTCTTCCGGTCACTGTTGTACCTATCATAGGTTCGCTCTTCTTCAATGCATTTAGCCATTTCCTCCACTTTCTCTGGCAGCACTGATATTGTGTTTAGCCTCCTTTTTGTTTATTTTTATGCACTTTCTGTATCAGTTACACTTTCTGTTTCCCTATATCTTATACTGTATATGTTCACTATTTCTCCTTTACTATTCCACTTACCTCAGTAGTGACACAATGATTTATTTTATTTTTTTATGGTTACTCTTCCTAATAATATACCATACATATAATCTAGTTATCTCCAGGATGGTAGACTTAATAGTTCTCACGGATCACTAGAACCCAATTTTTCTCCCACCTCAACATCAGATGATCGAGGGGCTCTGCCCCCCCCGCCCCTAAGCACCTTGCCCCTATGTTGATGGGGACAAGGGCCTTTTCCCCACCACCCTGGCCGGTGGTTGTGGGGGTCTGCAGGCAGGCCCCCTTTATGTGAAGGAGTATGGGGTACATCGTACCCCTATCCATTCACTCCAAAAAGCAGTAAAGTGATACAAGAAACAAGAGACAGTTTTTGACAAGTCCTTTATTAAAAATGAAGAATGTCCCCCGTCATAGCTCCAACGCGTCTTCTTTCTCCCGTACCATCACCAGTGTCTTCATCCTGTGGTGATGTCTTCTCCCTCCGGTGAGGTATTCTTCCTCCGCTGCAGCTGACCCACTAAAAGTGAAAAAACAGTCCTCCTCCGCTGGCTCCTTCCACTGTGTCAGTTCCGGTGTCCGACAGTTCTTACAGTGGATATAAAAAGTCTACACACCCCTGTAAAAATTTCAGGTTCCTGTGATGTAAAAAAATAAGACAACGATAAATAATTTCAGAGACGATTTTTGACAAGTCCTTTATTAAAAATGAAAAAACAAAAAAAGCCGATCTCCTAACACTGTCTTCCTTCGTTGTGTTGTCTCCCGCTGTCTGCCATTTCTTACATAGCCATGGGGCGTGGCCATCCGATGACGTTGCCCAGAGAAACTCCCCTTGTGACATCATGTGACGTTGTGTTTAAGCTGAAAAATAATGGTGCGATTCCTTTAAAGACTATTACACACAAAACGCAGGAAAAAAGTCCCTGACCTTTTCCAAAAACGCACCTGCTGCAAAACGCATAGATGTGAACGTGTACCATAGGAAACCATGGTAAATGAACTGTAGTGCATTTCTGCAAACTGCAAAATGCACTAAAAAAACGCATAAGTGTGAACCTAGGGTAAAACTGGAGAGTGCAAAATCTGGTGTAGCTGTGCATAGAAACCAATCAGTTTCCAGGTTTTAATTACCAAAGCCTAATTGAACAAGTGAAGTTAAAAGCTGATTGGCTACTATGCACAGCTGCACCATTCTGAGCACTCCAGTTTTAGTAAATCCCCCCCCGCCCCCATGCACACTGGACTAACGACTTGCTGACCACTTCTTATATCTTTACTGCTACAGGGCAGCTTGGCTGTGCAGAATCATGTAAATATATGTGTGTAAATATATAGCCCTGGCTGTGCTATAATTCGCCACAGCACGAGCTGTTCATCGTGTCCCAGCCAATGATTTATGGCCGGAACCCGCTGACTGGCTGAGCGAATGACAGAAGAGTGCCGTCTCTACAGACAGCAGCAATGTGCTTTTTTTTACTCTCTGCCTAGCACCGGCATATCGCTTGGTAAAACAGCACACAGTAAACCCCTTGATTGCCCCTAAATGTTAACACCTACCCAGCCATTAGTATGGTGACAGTGTATAGTAAGATCACTGTATTCGTGTCACTGGTGATATCAGTGCCGGTTAGTCAGTTCCCCCCAGTGCACTATCACAGTCCCACTATAAAAAAAAAAAAAAAAATTATATATATATATATATAAACCATCGTTTGTAGACACTTTAACCTTCACGCAAACCAATCAATAAACACCTTTTTGGCTTTTTGTTTTTTTACAAAGACATAGCAGAATTTGAGCCTAAATTTATGAAGAAATTAAATTTTTTTATTGGATATGTTTTATATCGGAAAGTAAGAAGTATCCTCTTTTTTTCAAAATTTTCAGTCTTTTTTTCACTTATATAATAAAAAATAAAAAACCCAGTGGTGATCAATTACTGCCAAAAGAAAGTTTTGTTTCTGAAAAAAATTATATAAATTTGATGCGTGTACAGTATTGCATGACTGCAATTGTCAAAGTAGAGCAGTGCTGAATAGCAAAAAATGGCCTGGTCATGAAGGGGTAAAATCTTCCAGGAGCTGAAGTGGTAAAAAAAACGCTGCTTCTACAAGAGTTTTGTGTTTTGCCTGCCCATGCACATTAGGACGTTTACCCTACGTTCACACCTATGTGTTTTTTTAGTGCATTTTGCAGTTTGCAGAAATGCACTACATTTAACATGGTTTTCTATGATACACGTTCACATTTATGCATTTTGCAGCCGGTGCATTTTTTGAAAGGGTCAGGGACTTTTTTCCCGCATTTTGTGTGTAATAAACTTCAATAGAGTGTGCATGTGTGATAGACATGTGTGGTTCGTTTAGTTCCAAATTGAAACTCGGATGAATTTTCGTTTAATTACAATGGTACTGAATTAACAAATCCAAATTAATGAAAATAAAAAATTCGGACGAAATTCGAATTTTAATAGTTTTTGAATAGTTTTCAAATTTCCAAAGAGAATAAAATAGAATGGTAAATAAAGGAATAGAATAGAAGAAAAATTATAGAAAATTAATATAATAGAGTAAAACAAAGTAGAATAGAAAATAAAAGGACAGAATAGACAATAATATAATATAATAGAAACAAATAGAATAACATAGAAATAGAAATTTGAATTTCAAATAGAATAAAATTGAATTCAAATACATAAGAAAACAATAGAATAGAGAATAATTTTAACAAACAATGGAATAGAATGAATATAACCATTTCCCAAGTAGAATCAATTCGAATTTGAATAGATTAGAATAGAAAATAATAGAATAGAAAGAATATAACCATCTTCCGAAATTCGAATAGAATGAATTTGAATAGAATAGAATCTAAAATAAAATAATAGACTAGAATAGAATAAACAAATAGAAAAAGAATGCAATAAAAAAAAAACAATAGAATATAACAATTTCCCAAAATTCAAATAGAATCAATTCGAATTTGAATAGATTAGATTAGGAAGATGGTTATACTCATTCTATTCTGTTGTTTTTTCTATACTAGTATTATTTACTATTATATTCTATTCAAATTGATTCTATTTGAGTTTTGTAAAACGGTTATATTTATATTGTATTGTATTGTATTGTTTACATTCTATTCGAAATGCGTATTTCAGAAGATGGTTATATTCTTTCTATTCTATTCTGTTGTTGTTTTATTCTATACTATTCTGTTATTTTCTATTCTATTCAAATTCGACAATAAAGTGAGTATAGCCTCAGATAACATAAAATACAAAAAAAGGTACCATCATCCCAGAAACAGTATGGAAGGAAAAAACGGTATACACAAGGAGAGGAAACCTGAAAGAATTTGTAAAAATGTGGAAAACCTGGCTGGATAAGCAGGGATGCCCAATATAATGGATAGGGGGGGAGGGAGAATAAACGGAGAAGAATCCCATATAGGCAAAATAGGGGGGGATGGGGAGAGGGGAAAGAGGAAAGAGAGAGTATAAAGGAAAGGTGAATAAGATAAAAAAAAAGAGAATATATCAGAAGTAATGAAGGAAGGATGGGAGGGATAAAAGAACCATAGGTTAAAGGGTATTTTTTGGCAAACTGTGAGAAAAATACCCTATGTAAAGTAAATTTATGTATGTACTCTGTATTTTTGTATGAAGAAAATAAATAAAGATTATATAAATTAAAAAAAAAAAAGTACCATCATCCAGGTCAATAGTTTTGGAAGCAGGGGTTCATAGAGTTATTGGGACAGTTGCTGATTCTGTACCATAAATATCTATACCCACAAGATTTGGAAAGTGGACTATCTCGGTACTAGGTATTGGATCAAGAAAATCATACAACATAAAGAAAATACAAAATATGTTTAATAAAGGAAAAATATATAAAATATGTACATCTGTATAATCAAATTCAATTAAAATCAAATCAACCGCGCCACAACATAACAGATCAAGACAAATTTAGTCGGGTTTTCCCACAAGATTCATGCTGAAAAGACGTGAGGGGCAGTTCCTTTACCGTTTTCGCGGTTTGAACCGATTCGTCAGGAGGATGGTCGGAGAATAAATGATAATTTTATATACAACAAAAGCAAACACAACAAAATTATACATAATATGGTAATACAAATTAATTTCCAAAATAAGGAGGCTGGCTCACCAATACAGGCGGAGGCAATGAATCATGGAACCCAACAAATTCCCCCTGCGGCGGATGTGGGGGATTGGGCAGGACAGGCTCTGGTATCATGAAGATAATAACGAATTTGAAAATAATATTGAAATTACACATACACATGTCAATATAGTGACATGGTAGGGAACCCGAAAAGGTGTCAAAGAGGTATGAAAAAGTTAGGACAAGGAGCAAAGGGAAAATAAGGGGGGGGAGGGGGGAGGGAGGGAGGAAAGGAAGGGAAGAAAGGGAGGAGGTGGAACGGGGGGGGGGGGGGATTGGAAGGGGTGAAAGGGGAGGGGGGTTGGAAGGAAAGGGAGGAGAGTAGGGAAAGGGGGGAGGGGGGGAAGGAGGGGGGGAAGGAGGGGGGGAGGGGAGGGGGGAAAGAGAGAAAGAAGGGACCAGGTGTGAGTGGATGGGCAAAAGGACTAAACGGGGAAGGGGAGAAGACAAATGGGGGGGAGGGAAAAACGTGAAGGGAAAACTAGGAGTGAAGACGGGAATGAATGGGGAATGGGGAAGAAGAGAAGGGAAGAAAGAGCAGAAAGAAAAAAGGGGAGGAGAGAAGGAATGGAGGGAAAAGAAAAAGAGAGAATGTGAGCGTGGCATAGGGACATAGAGGAAGGGATGGGAGGAAGAAGGGGGTTAAGGAGGGGGGGGGGGAAAGGGGGGGAGGGGATAGAGAAGGGAACAGACAGAGATCAAGAATATGCCAAACCCATACAGAGGAACAGGACACCAAATCACGGTTCCCAAATCACCAGAAGGTCCGTCACCAAGGACACAGTAAACAAAATATAAGAATCACTCACCAAATAAAAGATAGAGCCAGGTTCGGTGCATGGGCTGATAGTCTGGACTAGTAGTCGCACTGATGGTAATTATTGCTTCTAGGGTCCTAATCTATATATGGACCGATCGCTACCCAGGCTTGAAAGCTCTAGCCTGGATATACTGGTAATCTGTAAACTAATTGATTCTATTTGAATTTTGGGAAATGGTAATATTGTTTTTAAAATTCTTTTCTATTCTATTATAGTCTATTCTATTAGAATTTCAGAAGATGGTTATAATCTTTCTATTTAATTCTATTCTTTTTTTTTTCTATTCCATTCTATTCTGTTCTTTAATTTTATATCCTATTTTGTTCTGTTTTACTCTATTATATTCTTTGTATTTATTTTTTTCTATTCTAATTCAAAAACTTTTCAAATTCGAAAACTTTTCAAATCGTTCCGAATTCGAACCGTTTGGAATACGAATAAACAAAACAAATTAAACTGATTAAACAAATTTAACTAAACAAATGTATTTATGTAAATAACGAATCAAAACTTAACACATTTTTTCGTTCTGCACATATCTAGTGTGTGATGCGATTTTTGATGCTGGTTGGTAAGGAGCAGGCCAGGAAACAGATAAATGTAAAGGAAAAGAATTGCTGGCAAAAAAAAAAATGGGGAAAAAGCGGATTGGGAAAAAATTGGGATAAAAGCTGACCCTTCGGGTCAGTCTGGTATAGATCTGGAGGGCCCCCCCCCCCCCCACCAAAAATTTTCAAAAGAGTGGCATGGGGTCCCCTCCAAAATCCATACCAGAAACTTATACGAGCATGCAGGCCGACAAGGGCCTCTTCCCCACAACCGTGGCCGGTGGCTGTGAGGGTCTGCAGTCAGGGGGCTTATCAGAATCGCATTTTGCGTGTAATAGGCTTCAATAGAGTCGCACAAGAAACGTAAGTGTTGCGTTTATCGTGCAATTTTTTTTTTTTTATGCTGGTTGCTAAGGAGTGAGTCAGGAAACCGCTGAATGTAAAAAGAAAAGAATTGCCGGCAAAAGAAATTGTGAAAAAAGCGGCGTGGGGTCCACCCCAATCCATACCCGCACCTTCGGGTCTGGTATAGATCTGGAGGGGACCCCCCCACGCCAAAATGTAAAAACGAAAAAATGCCATGGGGTCCCATCCATACCAGAACCCTATCCGAGCATGCAGCCCGGCAAGGGCCTCTTCCCCACAACCCTGGCCGGTGGCTATGAGGGTCTGCAGGTAGGGGACTTATCGGAATCTGGAAGCCCCCTTTAAGAAAGGGGGCCCTTGAATCCCGCCTCCCATGTGAATGAGTATGGGGTACATTGTACCCCTACCCTACCTCACAGCAACCGTCTTAGCTCCTACCTCAGTGAAAATAACCTTCTTGACCCCTTACAGTCTGGCTTTCGCTCGCAGCACTCCATGGAAACTACCTTACTAAAACTCACTAACGATTTACTAACCACTAAAGACAACAGCCAGCACTCCATACTCCTACTTGACCTCTCTGCAGCCTTTTATATCGTTGACCACCAGCTCCTTCTCAATAAACTACATTCCCTTGGCCTCCAAGATTCTGCTCTATCCTGGTTCTCTTCCTATCTATCACAGCGCTCCTTCAGTGTTACCTACAACTCTGTCTCCTCCTCTCCATTGCCCCTTTCTGTGGGGGTCCCCCAAGGCTCTGTTCTTGGACCCCTTCTCTTCTCTATCTACACCTCCTCCCTTGGTCACTTGATAACCGCCCATGGCTTCCAATACCATTATACACAGATGACACCCAAATCTACCTGTCTACTACTCACCTCACTCCTCCAGTCTCCTCTCGCATTACTAACTTACTAACTGACATCTTCAGCATGGATGTCGCACCACTTCCTTAAAATAAATCTCCCTAAAACTGAGATACTAAAAGCCCCCCCCAGCTGTGCCCCCCCCCCCCCCCCCCCCCCCATGACTTTTCCATAAAAATAAACAATGCAACCATCAGTCCCTGCCCTCACGCCAGGGTACTAGGTGTAATCCTAGACTAATTTCAGCCTCAAGTCCAATCGTTGTCAAAAGTTTTTAGAATTCACCTCCGTAACATTTCTAAAATTCACCCCTTTTTAACAAATGAAACCACCAAGCTCCTCATTCCTTCCCTTGTTATCTCTCGCCTTGACTATTGCAACTCCCTTCCCATTGGCCTGCCTCTCTATAGGCTATCCCCTCTTCAGTCTATCATGAATGCTGCTGCCAGACTTATCCATAATAAGTTACCGATCGCTCAATGTCTGCCAACTCTCTCCTCCAATCCCTACACTGGCTCCCGATCGCCCAGCGAATTAAATTCAAAATACTAACCACAACTTACAAAGCCATCCACAACTCTGCCCCGAGATACATCACCAGTCTTTTCTCCAAACATATCCCAAACCGTCCTCTCCGCTCTTCTCAAGACCTCCTACTGTCAAGCTCCTGTCTCCTTCTCCCATGCTCATCTCCAGGATTTCTCCAGAGCCTCTTCCATCCTCTGGAACTCACTACCTCAACCTGTCCGGCTATCCCCTACTCTTCCTACCTTCAGGCGATCCCTGAAAACTCATCTCTTCAGGGAAGCCTATCACGTCTCCAACTAATCTTTTACCACTTCCATCAGCTCATTCCCCACAGTTACAACCTTTTGCACCACCTGCCCCACCCTATTAGATTGTAAGCGCTTCTGAGCAGGGCCCTCTTAATCCTTTTGTATTTTATTGTATTATAACTGTATTGTCTCCCTTTTATATTGTAAAGCGCTGCATAAACTGTTGGCACAATATAAATCCTGTATAATAATAATAATAATAATATCCATTCACCAAAAAAAAAAAAGCAGTGTAGTGTTACAAAAAACAACAGACAGATTTTTGATCCTAAAACATCCCCCGTCATAGTTCCGTGACTTCTTTCTCCGCCACCGTCTTCTTCCTGCGGTGATGTCTTCTCCCTTCTGTGATGTCTTCTCCCTCTGCTGTCTTCTTCCTCCGGTGAGGTCTTCTTCCTCTGCCGCTGATAACCTGCTAAAAATAAAAAAACAGTCCTCCTCCGACTCTGGCTCTCTCCGCTGTGTCAGCTCCGGTGTTTGCCAGTTCTTACAATGGATATAAAAAGTCTACACACCCCTGTTAAAATGTCAGGTTTCTGTGATGTAAAAAAATTAGACAAAGATAAATAATTTCAGAACTTTTTCCACTTTTAATGTGACCTATAAACTGTACAACTCAATTGAAAAATAAACTGAAATATTTTAGGTGGAGGAAAGTAAAAATAAAAAACTAAAATAATATGGCTGCATAAGTGTGCACACCCTTAAACTAAAACTTTTTTGAAGCACTTTTTAAATTTAGCTGGGCTTTGGCTGGGCCATTACAAAACTTGAATCTTCTTTTGCTGAAGCCATTCCTTTGTTGATTTGGATGTATGCTTTGGGTCGTTATCATGCTAAAAGATAAAGTTCCTCTTCATGTTCCGCTTTCTAGCAGAAGCCTGAATGTTTTGTGCCAATATTGACTGGTATTTAGAACTGTTCATAATACCCTCTACCTTGACTAAGGCCCATGTTCCAGCTGAAGAAAAATGTCCCCAAAGCATGATGCTGCCACCACCACCACCATGCTTCATTGTGGGTATGGTGTTCTTTTGGTGATGTGCAGTGTTTTTGCGCCACAAAGTTCAACCTTAGTTTCATTAGACCATAACACATTTTCCCACATGCTTTTAGGGAACTTCATTTTTTTCTTCTTCGTAAGAAAAGGCTTCTGTCTTGCCACTCTACCCCATATCCCAGCCTGTTGGCAGCCTCCCTGACCAGTTTTTTTTTTTTTCTTGTCTTTTCGTCAATTTTGGAGGGACGTCCAGCTCTTGATAATGTCACTGTTGTGCCATATTTTCACCACTTGATGATGACTGTCTTCACTGTGTTCCATGGTACATCTAATGCCTTGGACATTCTCCTGACTGATACCTTTTAACAATGAGATCCCTCTGATGCTTTGGAAGCTCTCTGCAGACCATGGCTTTTTCTGTAGGATGCGACTAGGAAAATGTCAGGAAAGACCTACTAGAACAGCTGAACTTTATTTGGGGTTATCTGAGAAGGCACTTTAACCACTTACGGACCACCCGCCATCGTTATATGTAGGCATTTTGAAGAAGAATATCAATGTTATGGCAGCAGCTAGCTTTCATAATCCCAGTATCTTCTTTTTCAGCGAGCGGCCCGTTTTCAGATAAAAGTGGTCTCTGGGGCACATTCGCTGCATCACTTTTATTGGCGGTGGGAGAGGCCCCCCCCTTCCGCCGCGCTCCAGTGCCCTCCCCCACTTACCGGACCCCTTCAGTAAGATGGCCCCCACCCCCGGCTCCATACCATTGCCCATAGCTTCTAAAGCAACAGGTCTTTTTGACCCCAGATCTCATATTTAAGAGCTCCTGTCATGCTTTTTTTCTATTACAAGGGATGTTTACATTCCTTGTAATAGGAATAAAAGTGACACAATTTTTTTTTTACAGGACAGTGTAAAAATAAAAGGTTAAATATGAAATAATTTATTTTTTTAAAACGCGCCCCGTCCCGCAGAGCTCGCGCGCAGAAGCGAGCGCATACGTGAGTAGCGCCCGCATATGAAAACAGTGTTCAAACCACACATGTGAGATATCAACGCCATCGGTAGAGCGAGAGCAATAATTCGAGCCCTAGACCTCCTCTGTAACTCAAAAGATGCAACCTGTAAAAAAATGTAAACGTTGCATATGGAGATTTTTAAGGGTAAAAGTTTGTCACCATTCCAAAAGCGAGCGCAACTTTGAAGCGTGATATGTTGGGTATCAATTTACTTGGCGTAACATCATCTTTCACAGTATAAAAAAAATTGGGCTAACTTTACTGTTGTCTTATTTTTTTATTCAAAAAAGTGTATTTTTTCCAAAAATAGTGCGCTTGTAAGACCGCTGCACAAATACTGTGTGACAAAAAGTATTGTAACTACTGCCATTTTATTCTCTAGGGTGTTAGAACCCCCAAACATATATATATATATATATATATATTATTATATAAATTTTTTTTTTTTTTTTTTTTTTTTTTTTTTTAAGTATTTTTCTAGCCAAAAATAAATATTTTAACTTGTAAACAACAAGTTTGAAAAGTAGGCCCGGTCCTTAAAGAGGAAGTAAACCCTGGTGGGCTTTACTTCCTCTTTATTTCCCTGCAAAGGTAAAGCATAATGGGTGCACTGTCACCGTTGTCACCGCTGGCTAGAAGCGTCCATCTTCGGCTCTGTGACTGGCCGGAGACGCGTGACATCACTCCCGCACATGCGCACGGGAGCTGCCAATCACGGCATGACCCATAATGGAAACGGCACGATGTGCCCTTCCTAAAGCGCGTATGCGCCAATGACATCGGCGCATGCGCCGTAGTCATCAGCGATCGTCTTTTTAGTAAATATCTCCTAAACCGTAGAGGTTTAGGAGATATTTCAAGCAGCTACAGGTAAGCCTAATATAGGCTTACCTGTAGGTAAAAGTGGTTGTACAGGGTGTTCTAAGTGGTTAAATGATGGTGGGTGTGTACTGACTACTATTTAACATGAGTTTAAAATGTGATTGCTTAATTCTGAACACAGCTACATCCCCAGTTATAAGAGGGTTTGCACACTTATGCAACCACATTATTTTAGTTTTTTTTATGTTTTATCCCCCCCCCCCCTAAAATGATTAATTTTGTTTTTCAATTGAGTTGTACAGTTTATAGTCACATTAACCACTTCAGCCCCAGAAGGATTTACCCCCTTTCTGACCAGAGCCCTTTTTACAATTTGGCACTGCGCTGATTTAACTGGTAATTGCGCGGTATTTTTCTAGCCAAAAATAAATATTTTAACTTGTAAACAACAAGTTTGAAAAGTAGGCCCGGTCCTTAAAGAGGAAGTAAACCCTGGTGGGCTTTACTTCCTCTTTATTTCCCTGCAAAGGTAAAGCATAATGGGTGCACTGTCACCGTTGTCACCGCTGGCTAGAAGCGTCCATCTTCGGCTCTGTGACTGGCCGGAGACGCGTGACATCACTCCCGCACATGCGCACGGGAGCTGCCAATCACGGCATGACCCATAATGGAAACGGCACGATGTGCCCTTCCTAAAGCGCGTATGCGCCAATGACATCGGCGCATGCGCCGTAGTCATCAGCGATCGTCTTTTTAGTAAATATCTCCTAAACCGTAGAGGTTTAGGAGATATTTCAAGCAGCTACAGGTAAGCCTTAATATAGGCTTACCTGTAGGTAAAAGTGGTTGTACAGGGTGTTCTAAGTGGTTAAATGATGGTGGGTGTGTACTGACTACTATTTAACATGAGTTTAAAATGTGATTGCTTAATTCTGAACACAGCTACATCCCCAGTTATAAGAGGGTTGCACACTTATGCAACCACATTATTTTAGTTTTTTTTATGTTTATCCCCCCCCCCCCTAAAATGATTAATTTTGTTTTTCAATTGAGTTGTACAGTTTATAGGTCACATTAACCACTTCAGCCCCAGAAGGATTTACCCCCTTTCTGACCAGAGCCCTTTTTACAATTTGGCACTGCGCTGATTTAACTGGTAATTGCGCGGTCATGCAATGCTGTACCCAAACAAAATTTGCGTTCTTTTTTTCACACAAATAGAGCTTTCTTTTGGTGGTGTTTGTTCACCTCTAGGGTTTTTATTTTTTGCAATATACACAAAAAAAGAGAAAATATTTTAAAACAAAAATGTATTTTCTACTTTTTGATAGAATTAAAAAAAAAAACAATAATATCAATTTTAGTAATACATTTAGGCCAAAAGCATTCAGCCACATGTCACGGGTAAAAAAAACAATTCAATAAGCATATATTTATTGATTTACACAAAAGTTATAGCGTCTACAAACTAGGGTACATTTTCTGGAATTTACGCAGCTTTTAGTTTATGACTGCCTATCTCATTTTTGAGGTGCTAAAATGACAGGGCAGTACAATACCCCTCCAAATAACCCCATTTTGGAAAGTAGACACCCCAAGGAATTTGCTGAGAGGCTTGTTGAGCACATTGAATATTTAATTTTTTTGTCACAAATTGCTTTTAATTGTTCAAACATGCCATGGGCATATGTGAAATTACACCCCAAAATACATTCTGCTGCTTCTCCTGTTATCACAGAGAATGTAAATATACCCTATGATAGCAATACTCTTTATTTTAAAAAATTGGGTCTATTAGACTCTTTCTCCTCTGCCTTTAAAGCATCTCACCACACCAAGATCGGTGTGATAAGATGCTTTCCCAATTTCCGGCGAAACCAATTCAAGTCATGAAATGCTCGTAGCTTCCGGTTTCTGGCCACCGGCTGCATTATCAGGTTCCCCAGGGGGACAGGAGAGCCCAAGAAAACCAAGGAAGACGAAGGGAGGAGGGGAACGTTCCCTCCCCCTGCTTGTAAAAGCAGTCTAGAGGCTAATTAGCCACTAGGATTGCTTTTACATAAAAGCCACTGGCTGAAAAGAACAATACCAAGATGACACCTAAACCTGTAGGCATCATTCTGGTATAATCACTCAAAGTCCGGCAAAATACCAGTACGTTGCTGGTCCTTGTTGGGCATATATTGTAATGTTCTTTTATTCATGCAGCCTGTGGGCTGAACGAAAAAAAGATTGATCGGTAGACATGTGCAATTCGTTTCGTTTTTTTTTGTTTTTCGTTTTTTTTCGTTATTTTCGTTCGTTCGTTTTTGTACGAATGAACGAATCGTTCGAATCGTCCGAATCCGAATAACGAATCGTTCGAATTGTACGAATCCGATTAACGAATAATTTGAATCGAACGAATCCGAAAAACAACGAAAATCCGAAAAAAACTAATTAGAACCAACGAATGTACTAATGAAGAAAATCCGGAAAACGAACGAAAAAATTCGTACATTCGTAACTTTTTTTTTTGTTGAATTGGTAATTTTCCGTGTCCCTTACAATGGTGCTGCTAAAACGTGCTTCGAATGGATTTAACAAAAAAATTCTTTTTTTTTTTTTTTTTTCGATTTGTAATTTTCCGTGACTCTATTGAACAAAAAAATTCGTACATTCGTAACTTTTTTTTCGATTCGTAACTTTTTTTTTCGATTCGTAACTTTTTTTTTCGATTCGTAAATTATTAAAATGTAATAATAGCATACACATTACATAAAATTATGAATTATGCTTCGATTACGAATCTACGAATGTTACGAATGTACGAATAAATACGAATGCGTCCGAAAATTAAACTAACGAAAAAACGAATCAACGAAAAAATAACTCTTACGAATGTACGAATCGTTACGAATACGAACACCGACGACTTACGAATGTACGAATCCGAACCCCGACGACTTACGAATCGTTACGAATCAACGGAAACGAAAAAAACGAAACGAAAAAAAACGATTTTTTTTTCTGGAAACGAAAAAAACGAAACGAAAATAAACGATTTTTTTTGTTGTGCACATGTCTATTGATCGGTGGGTTTGCCCACCATTAGAATACCGCCCTGCATCCACCCACTAATAATGATGGGCATACATGCACTGTTTTTTATTTTTATTAATTTTTTTAACTGTGGTGGTGAAATCACCTTCTACATCTCTGGAGTCTCTGATTTACATATCCTGAGAGCAAACGCTGTTGCTGTCAAGATGAATAAATCAGTGCTGCAGCTGAATGGTGTACCTGAAAAGCAACAATGGTAACAAATAAAACATTAACTCAATAAAACCACAACAATCTGTGCCAAAAAAAGAGTAAAAATATATGCCGAAGCATGGGGGCAATCCGCCCCTAATGTTAGGGGCAAATCGCCCCTCCACCCCTGCCTCCATGCTTCAGCATATATGCTTTTTTTTTTTTAACTGTGATGGTGAAATCACCTTCTACAGCGATGGAGTCACTGATTTACGGATCGTGAGAGCAAACGCTGTTGCTGTCAAGATAAATAAATCTGTGATGCAGCTGAATGGCGTACCTGAAAAGAAAATAATGGTTAACAATAAAACACAGTAAACAGTAAAGTATAAAAGAATTACATACCTGAAAAGCAAACATGATAAAACAGTAAGCCTAGTAAAAAGAGCAGAACAATAGAGAGAGAACAATAGAGAGATTGAAAGCAATAAAACAAATATTTTTGGCTTTTTTGTTACATTTTTTTCACTTTTATTTGTAACTGTAATGCCGCGTACACACGTTCGGACTTTGTCCGCCGCACCTAGTCCAGCGGACAAACCGCCGGACTTTCCGAGGGGGGATTTGCCCACACACGCCCGGACTTCCGAGCATGTGACTTGCCCACACACGCCCGGACTTCTCCGGCGGACAATCCGCGGGAAAAAGTCCACGGGACTTTTGAAAATGAACGGACTTGCCCACACACGGAGCAGTCCGTTCATTTAGAACATAACTGCAGGTAGACGGGGCTAGCGAAGGCAGTGAATGCCGCTGCGCTAGCCCCGTCACCTGGTATGGATTTAAAGGGAATCCCCGCGCCGAAAAAACGGCGTGGGGGTCCCCCCCAAATCCATCTCAGACCCTTATCCGAGCACACAGCCCGGCAGGCCAGGAAAGTGGTGGGGACGAGCGAGCACCCCCCCCTCCTGAGCCGTACCAGGCCGCGTGCCCTCAACATGGGGGGTGCCCTGGGGAAAGGGGGGCCGTGCGGCCCCCCCACCCCAAAGCACCTTGTCCCCATGTTGATGAGGACAAGGGCCTCTCCCCGACAACCCTGGCCGTTGGTTGTCGGGGTCTGCGGGCGGGGGCTTATCGGAATCCGGAGCCCCCTTTAATAAGGGGGCCCCCAGATCCCGGCCCCCCACCCTATGTGAATGAGTATGGGGTACTATGTACCCTTAGCCATTCACCTAAGGTGTAAAGTGTAAATAAAAAAAAAACACAGTTTTTAAAAAAAAAATTTATTGCACTGCTCTCGGGGTCTTCTTCCGTCTTGGGGGGTCTTCTCGCCAGACTCCTCCGATATTTACCTAGCTCTTTTACCGAGCAGAGGAGGCCGGCTACCTTCTTTGTCGTCGACGCCGTCCCCCTGTGATGTCACAGTCCCAGCATCCTCCGGGACCTTGTGACATCACAAGGGGGCGGGGTCACCATGTGACATGAGCATGTGACCCTGTCCCCTTGTCCCTATATAAGTCCCAGCACAGCGCGGCTCTGGCATTCCGGCCAGAGAGAGCGACAGGTCAACATCGGAAGAGGAAGAAGAAGAAGGCGGCGGCGGCGGCGGCAAGAACAGAAGAGACCCCGGAAGACCCCCGAAGGCGGATCGAGACCCCCAGACGACGGCGTCGACGACGAAGAAGGTAGCCGGCCTCCTCTGCTCGGTAAAAGAGCTAGGTGTAAAAACACCTTAGGCGAATGGGTAGGGGTACATCGTACCCCATACTCATTCACATAGGGTGGGGGGCCGGGATCTGGGGGCCCCCTTATTAAAGGGGGCTCCCGGATTCCGATAAGCCCCCGCCCGCAGACCCCGACAACCAACGCCAGGGTTGTCGGGAAGAGGCCCTTGTCCTCATCAACATGGGGACAAGGGGGGTGCCCTTTCCCCAGGACACCCCCCATGTTGAGGGCACGCGGCCTGGTATGGCTCAGGAGGGGGGGGCGCTCGCTCGTCCCCACCCCTTTCCTGGCCTGCCGGGCTGCGTGCTCGGATAAGGGTCTGAGATGGATTTGGGGGGGACCCCCACGGCGTTTTTTCGGCCTGGGGATTCCCTTTAAATCCATGCCAGCTGACGGGGCTAGCGCGGCGGCATTCACTGCCTTCGCTAGCTCCGTCTACCTGAAGTCACGTGCTAAATGAACGGACTTTCCGATGATCGGCAAGTCCGTTCATTTTCAAAGTCCGGCGGACTAGCATACTAACGGCGGGATTGTCCGCCGGACTACCAAGTCCAGCGGATAATTTTAAAACAAAACTTAAAACCTAGTCCGCCGGACTTTTGACGCCAAAAAAGTCCGCCGGCGCCCACACACGGAGGGATTGTCCGGCGGACTCGAGTCCAGCGGACAATCCCGCAGGAAAGTCCCTTCGTGTGTACGAGGCATAACAGTTCCAGGTTTGGGTCTCTCAAAATGCGATGGCATCTTTGGAGACCCTGTGAAAGTGTACCCTAGACTGTGCCGTGCTGTACCCTACGCTAATACTCCACTGGTGTGTGGTAGCATTCGAAACATTCACCAATGCAAAGATCAGGATGGTCAGGAAAAGAGGTACAATAATAGCCGGTGTCACGCCTATATCCGTGCTTGCTACAGACACATTTTTTTTGGGATGATCATTGGGTAGGGGTACCAGGGATGACATACGGAAAATGGCTCTCATGCAGCCGGCTCACTGCATTTGCGTTGGGAAGGTGGGCCACAGCACCGTCTGGAAATAGAAGGGCTGTGACAATCTCTTCGTGGAATTTAAGGAAGGATCCAGTTCATCCTGATGCTTTGTATAGCACATAAGGGTTGAGCAGAGCCAATTGGACTAACTAAACTAAATACTTTTTTTGTACCAGCGTCTGGCCTTACGGGCAATTGAGTACGGCGTCATCAACTGGTCATTGAGGTCCTCCCCTCCCATATTAAGGTTGTATTCATGGACACAGAGGGGTTTCTCCACAACACCAGTCGCCGTAGGAATTTGGACTGTCGTATTTGCGTGAAGGGAGGACAGAACGAAAACATTCCGTGAATCCCACCACTTCCCTGTGAGCAAATTATTACTTCTCAAGCAGGCTCTCAACCCCAGCCTAAGGCGGGAATCTACAAGTCGCTGGGGTAAGACCCGTCAATTAGATTGCACGGTACCAAATGCACCAATTCCATGATCAAACAAGTGACTAAAAAGTGTCAGGCTTTTGTAATAATTGTCCACGTACATGTGGTACCCCTTTCCGAATAAGGGTGACACCAAGTCCCACACAATCTTACCAGCGCTCCCTATGTAGTTTGGGCAGTTGCTCCATGTGACTATCTTTTCCCTCGTAAACCATAAAACTATATTTATACCCTGTCACAGAGCTTATACCTCTTGACCCCATATCTGGCACGTTTGCTGGGCAGATACTGTTTGAATGACAAGCGGCCAGAAAACGTAATCAGGGACTCATCAACGCAGACAACTTGAACGGGAGTAAACAAGGCTGCAAACTGTTGGTTGAAGTGGTTTACAAGGGGCCGAATTTTGTGGAGCCGATCGTATTCAGGGTCACCCCGAGGACGACAGAGTTCATTGTCGTTGAAGTGCATAAATTGCAAGATCTGCTCGTATCTAGCCCTGGTCATGGAGGCTGAGAACACGGGCATATGGTGAATTAGGTCAGGAGACCAATATGACTGCAACTCACTTTTTATTAGTTATGCCCATGAGGAGGGATAGGCCCAGACAGGTCTTAAATTCAGAGACCGTGAGAGGTCTCCAATCTCTGGCAAGGGTCAACTGGGGATTAGCGGCGACGCATTGACCAGCATATAAATTGCTTTGGTCCACAATAAATCTATAGAGATCCCTTGTGAAAAACAGTGAATAAAAATAAAGTGACAAAGTCAACTGTTTCCACCTGAATACCGGGTTGGCCAGTGAATGGGGGAAGTACGGGTGCTGCAGAAGTGGTGGGCTCCCAATTAGGATTGGCAAACGCAGCAGAAAGGGCACTATGGGCTCGACAGGCCTGTGTTTGTCTTCTTGGTGGCTGCGGGACACTACCTGTGCTGAGATGGATTTGGGGGGACCCCCACGCCGTTTTTTCGGCGTGGGGATTCCCTTTAAATACATGCCAGCTGATGGGGCTAGCGCGGCGGCATTCACTGCCTTCGCTAGCTCCGTCTACCTGAAGTCACGTGCTAAATGAACGGACTTTCCGATGATCGGCAAGTCCGTTCATTTTCAAAGTCCGACGGACTAGCATACTAACGGCGGGATTGTCCGCCGGACTGCCAAGTCCAGCGGATAATTTTAAAAAACAAAACTTAAAACCTAGTCCACCAGACTTTTAGCACCAAAAAGTACGCCGGTGCCCACACACGGGGGGATTGTCCGGCGGACTCGAGTCCAGCGGACAATCCCGCGGGAAAGTCCCTTCGTGTGTACGAGGCATAACAGTTCCAGGTTTGGGTCTCTCAAAATGCGATGGCATCTTTGGAGACCCTGTGAAAGTGTACCCTAGACTGTGCTGTGCTGTACCCTATGCTAATACTCCACTGGTGTGTGGTAGCATTCGAAACATTCACCAATGCAAAGATCAGGATGGTCAGGAAAAAAGGTACAATAATAGCCGGTGTCACGCCTATATCCGTGCTTGCTACAGACACATCTTTTTTGAGATGATCATTGGGTAGGGGTACCAGGGATGACATACGGAAAATGGCTCTCATGCAGCCGGCTCACTGCATTTGCGTTGGGAAGGTGGGCCACAGCACCGTCTGGAAATAGAAGGGCTGTGACAATCTCTTCGTGGAATTTAAGGAAGGATCCAGTTCATCCTGATGCTTTGTATAGCACATAAGGGTTGAGCAGAGCCAATTGGAATAACTAAACTAAATACTTTTTTTGTACCAGTGTCTGGCCTTACGGGCAATTGAGTACGGTGTCATCAACTGGTCATTGAGGTCCTCCCCTCCCATATTAAGGTTGTATTCATGGACACAGAGGGGTTTCTCCACAACACCAGTCGCCGTAGGAAGTTGGACTGTCGTATTTGCGTGAAGGTAGGACAGAACGAAAAAATTCCGTGAATCCCACCACTTCCCTGTGAGCAAATTATTACTTCTCAAGCAGGCTCTCAACCCCAGCCTAAGACGGGAATCTACAAGTCACTGGGGTAAGACCCGTCAATTAGATTGCACGGTACCAAATGCGCCGATTCCATGATCAAACAAGTGACTAAAAAGTGTCAGGCTTGTGTAATAATTGTCCACGTACATGTGGTACCCCTTTCCGAATAAGGTGACACCAAGTCCCACACAATCTTACCAGCGCTCCCTATGTAGTTTGGGCAGTTGCTCCATGTGACTATCTTTTCCCTCGTAAACCATAAAACTATATTTATACCCTGTCACAGAGCTTATACCTCTTGACCCCATATCTGGCACGTTTGCTGGGCAGATACTGTTTGAATGACAAGCGGCCAGAAAACATAATCAGGGACTCATCAACGCAGACAACTTGATCGGGAGTAAACAAGGCTGCAAACTGTTGGTTGAAGTGGTTTACAAGGGGCCGAATTTTGTGGAGCCGATCGTATTCAGGGTCACCCCGAGGACGACAGAGTTCATTGTCGTTGAAGTGCATAAATTGAAAGATCTGCTCGTATCTAGCCCTGGTCATGGAGGCTGAGAACACGGGCATATGGTGAATTGGGTCAGGAGACCAATATGACTGCAACTCACTTTTTATTAGTTATGCCCATGAGGAGGGATAGGCCCAGACAGGTCTTAAATTCAGAGACCGTGAGAGGTCTCCAATCTCTGGCAAGGGTCAACTGGGGATTAGCGGCGACGCATTGACCAGCATATAAATTGCTTTGGTCCACAATAAATCTATAGAGATCCCTTGTGAAAAACAGTGAATAAAAATAAAGTGACAAAGTCAACTGTTTCCACCTGAATACCGGGTTGGCCAGTGAATGGGGGAAGTACGGGTGCTGCAGAAGTGGTGGGCTCCCAATTAGGATTGGCAAACGCAGCAGGAAGGGCACTATGGGCTCGACAGGCCTGTGTTTGTCTTCTTGGTGGCTGCGGGACACTACTTGTGCTAGCCACTGCACCAGCTTGAACTGCACTTATGGGACTCACTATGTCACCACGTGATACTGCAGTGCTGGATGTACGACCAGGGTGCACTAGGCCACTGGTGCTTGCCATTTCACCAGAAAGATAAGCGGCACCTAGTACTGGCTCTCTGCTCTATACGGTTCTTGCACCTCAACAACGGAAGGAGAACGGGGTCGGATACACCTGACCATAGCAGGGCCCACTACTCTGTCATCAGAACTATCTGTCAGGGTGCTGCTGCTGTCTACTGGACTGTATTCCAAGCCTGAATCTGACAGATGGGTGACTTCCTCTTCAATCTCATCTGTCATGCTCAGAAACTTGTAGGCCTCTTCACTAGTGTTGAAATAGCTAAAACGATGGCCTAGCTAAACAAATGTTGGGGCCACCATATGTACAAAAGACAAAATGAATAATGACAGGTACTAGATATATTATAAGGGGTAACTAGTGCACTCAACCTTACTTGAGTAAGCTACTGGGAAGCTGCCAACATATAAGTGATCTCACACAGTAAAACTAAAAATAGGTTAAAATGGTATGTGGTGCTAACCACTATATAAAAGGGATCTATGAATAAATAAATATATAAGGTGTTCAAAACATGTGTTATCTTCAAAAGGGTTCCTGATGACCATTTTCTTAAATAATAATAAAAACTTCTTAATCATTTAAAAGACAGTTATATTGGTGCAAATATTCTGTATCCTTATGTGCAAAACATATTGATGCAATAAAGTGACTCAGCAATATTGACAATACGTTAAATAAGCCTTCCAACTTATACTATCTTTGCACTTTGCATCGTGCACTTTATATTATTTATTAGAAGATTATAGGTTATAAGTTGGAAGGCTTATTTAACGTATTGTCAATATTGCTGAGTCACTTTATTGCATCAATATGTTTTGCACATAAGGATACAGAATATTTGCACCATTATACCTGTCTTTTAACTGATTAAGAAGTTTTTATTATTATTTAAGAAGTTGGTTATCAGGAACCCTTTTGAAGATAACAAATGTTTTGAACACCTTATATATTTATTTATTCATAGATCCCTTTTATATAGTGGTTAGCGCCACATACCATTTTACCTAGTGACAGATACTGGCAACCAATCTTGCGATAAGAAGGTGTCAGATATATCAAAAAACAATAAAAAAAATGACTAGTGTAATAACATTAGCATCACGCATATATGAACATGAAATAAAATAAACTTGTAGTGAACTGTCCAAAAACAGGTTTAAACATCGAAGCAATAAACTGCAAAAAATAGTGCAAGAATTTTAGGTGAAATAGTCCATCTAGAAATCATGCCAAAAGTCCCAAGTGATTGGTCAGAAGTTTGCACACTCTTCAAACGACCGAAAATGTAAAATATCTTGCAATCACCAATGTAACAGGACCACCACCTATAAAGATGTGAGCTTACCAGATAGCTCGGACCCAAAAGAACGTACGTTTTATGAGTCAATAGAGCCTAAAGTGTCAGCTGACAGCCAAAATACGATCACTGCTGATGTGTCCCAAAACTTTTGGAGAAAGGTCCGTCTCCGCACAGGTAAATGTAATGTCAGGATTCAACCGATAAGTAGGAAAGGATAGAGATCAAAAGGAAGAACTCCGGACAGCCGCACACCGGAAAATAAAATCCAAAGGGTTTATTTAAAAGCAAAAAGGCACCACAATCCAAACACGGTGTCATGAAGGCTCCACCAGTGGCCGGCGACCTGATGATCCTGCCAGTAATCGGCGCCTCAGCATCCCTGGTTCCTGTTCTCAGTTGCCATTGCGCATGCGCGAGCGCGCGCGTGCACGCCCGCAGATGAGAGCGCGCGTGCGCGGACGGGTGCGCGCCCCCATTGGCGCCAATGAGGCTATTTAAACCCTTCTGTCACTGACGGTCCCCGCTGTCTGCTCTACAGCGTTCTGTGTGAATACCTGATCTGAAGTCTGTTTACCTGTGTTTGACCCGGCTATCCTTGACCATCCGCTCTGTCCCTGCATATCGACCTTGGCTTGTCTGTGACCATTCTCTTGTCTTATCCACCTGTACTGCGCTGCCAGCCTGATACCTGACCCGGCCTGTTTGACCATCCAAGTCTACCTGCTATTCCAGTCTGCATACAGATCCAAGTCTGCTTGTTGTTCCAGTCTGCATACAGATCCAAGTCTGCTTGTTGTTCCAGTCTGCATACAGATCCAAGTCTGCTTGTTGTTCCAGTCTGCATACAGATCCAAGTCTGCTTGTTGTTCCAGTCTGCATACAGATCCAAGTCTACCTGTTGTTCCAGCCTGCACACAGCCACAGCTTACCTGTTGTTCCAGTCTGCATACAGATCCAAGTCTACCTGTTGTTCCAGCCTGCACACAGCCACAGCTTACCTGTTGTTCCAGTCTGCATACAGATCCAAGTCTGCCTGTTGTTCCAGCCTGCACACAGCCACAGCTTACCTGTTGTTCCAGTCTGCTTACAGATCCAAGTCTGCCTGTTGTTCCAGCCTGCACACAGCCACAGCTTACCTGTTGTTCCAGTCTGCATACAGGACCTACCTACCTGCTGATACCTACTTACCTCAACCGCTGAGCTGATCCAGGGAGCTCTTGTACCGGTCTTGTTGTTCCTGCCAGGCACCTGTGCCCCTCCTGACTCCTGGTCCTACTGTCACATCATCAGGGGACCGGCGAGCGGGCGCCGCAAGGGAGGCCCTTCTCTGCTAAACAGACTCACCACTACCAGGGGCGTGACAGTAGCAGACAGCCATGTCTGAGTCTGAGCAGGGGGCCTCTCCTATGGAGGGACTGTGCCAACACCTGGCGGGACTGACCGAGGCGGTAAAGAACCTTCAACAGGGATACACCCGGTTGGAAGAACGGGTGCTGGCCCTATCCAACCCGGTCGGCCCCGTGGGGCCCTCTCTACCACCAACACCCCCATCCGGGGTAAGTTCAGGTCCGTCGGTGGTAATGCTCCCCCCAGAGCCCCGGGTACCAATCCCTGAGAAATTCTCGGGGGCCCGCAACCTTTTTCGGGACTTCCGCAATTCCTGTGAACTGTTTTTTGCACTGCAGCCACGCACCTTCTCCCTGGAAGCCACCAAAGTGGGCTTCGTGATCTCCTTACTTTCCGGAGACCCTCGGACCTGGGCCCACCGCCTCCTAGAGCAGAAGGACCCCGCATTGGCCGGTCTTGCTTCATTCTTTGACACCATGGCCCAGCTCTACGAAGATCCCCAACTCTCAGTAACCGCAGAGACCACTCTGCGCAGGCGAAGACCCGTAGAGGACTATGTAGCGGACTTTAGGCGCTGGGGTGCGGATACACAGTGGAACGACGCGGCCCTGCGTCACCAGTTCCGTCTAGGACTTTCTGAGGCACTAAAAGACGAGCTGGCAAGAGTTGGGGTGCCCCAGACCCTGGACACTCTGATTAACCTGGCCATTCAGATTGACCGGCGGCTAAGGGAACGCAGGACTGAACGTGCCTCCAGTTTTTCTCGCCCTACCTGGATGCTTCCCAAAGCCCCAAGTCATCTGCAAACCGGCTCTGTCCACCGACCTGCACCTCTTCCTGACTCCTCGGAGCCCATGCAGCTGGGGCTCCTGAGACCCTCTCTAACCCCAGAGGAACGTCGACGACGTTGGGTCAACAACTTGTGCCTCTACTGCGGTGAGCCCAGGCACTACGTAAGGAACTGCCCAGCCAAGGCTCGTAAGTGCCCCCTCATGCCTGCCAGCCCTCTGGACTCCTCAACCCAGATCTCCTCTCACCTTGCCCTCTCTGTCTCGTTTCAGCTCCCGGGAAGAACCCTCCAAGCACCCGCCATTATTGATTCCGGGGCATGCAGCTGCTTCATGGACTCCTCATTTGCTGCCCAACATCGGATTCCCCTCCAGTCTAAGGCCCAGGGACTGTCAGTTTACCTGGCGGACGGCTCCTCCATCCGGTCAGGCCCGGTAACACAGGAGACCACCCCACTGCCCATGACCATCTCGGGCAACCACCAGGAACTTCTTTGTCTGGACATTATCTCCTCTCCATTATCTCCCATAATCCTGGGCATGCCGTGGCTGAAGGCCCACAACCCAGTTATTGACTGGGCTACCGGGATGGTCTCCTTCTCCTCCCTATACTGTCAGATGTCTTGCGGACCTTCTATTTCCTCCCAGTTGGCCACTTTGCTAAGTAGGGACTCTGAGGTGGACCTCCGTCAGGCCATTCCCCAAGCCTACCACGAATACCTGGACGTTTTTAGTAAACAGGCAGCAGAGGTGCTCCCACCTCATAGGGCTTATGATTGCCCCATCGAATTATTCCCGGTGAGCGGAGATCCCCTTTGGAAGGGTCTTTCCTCTAACAGAGGTGGAGCAAGGCAAGCTGAAAGAGTATATCGAAGAGAACCTCAGGAAGGGCTTCATCCGCCCGTCTACCTCTCCTGCGGGTGCCGGCATATTCTTCGTGGAGAAGAAAGACCACACCCTCCGGCCCTGTGTGGACTATCGAGAACTAAACAATATAACGGTTAAGAACCGTTACCCTCTCCCACTGGTCCCCGAGTTATTCCAGAGACTTGGTATGGCCACTATCTTTACGAAACTTGACCTTCGGGGGGCCTACAACCTGGTTCGTATTAAAGATGGAGACGAGTGGAAGACGGCCTTTCGGACACGTTATGGGCATTACGAATATCTCGTAATGCCCTTCGGCCTATGCAATGCCCCCGCAACCTTCCAATACTTTATTAACGATGTACTCCGGGACTTCCTGGACTTGTTTGCCGTTGTATATTTAGATGATATCTTGATCTTCTCTTCCTCTCTAGAATCCCACCGCAGACATGTCAAGGAGGTCCTGGGTCGGCTCCGTATCCACGGTCTGTATGCCAAGGCAGAGAAATTCCAATTTGAACAGGAGAGTATTCCCTTCCTTGGGCTGATCATTTCAAGTACGGGCATCGAAATGGATCCCCAGAAGATCTCTGCCATCTTGGAATGGCCTACTCCGGCAGATAAGAAGGGCATTCAATGGTTTATTGGCTTTGCCAATTTTTACCGTAAATTTATCAAAGGTTTTTCCGCCATTGTGGCACCCATCACCCAGCTGACCAAGCAAGGGACCCGGTTCCGGTGGTCTTCCGAGGCCCAGGAGGCTTTTGATGCCCTTAAAACCCTGTTTACTTCGGCACCCATCCTCAGGCACCCGGATTCCTCTCTACCCTTTACCCTGGAGGTAGATGCCTCAGAAATTGCGGTGGGAGCTATCCTATCCCAGAGGCAGGGGGACAAGTCCCTGCTGCACCCAGTCGCCTTCTTCTCCCGCAAACTGTCCTCGGCCGAGAAGAACTATGATGTAGGCGACCGGGAACTACTGGCAATCAAGGCCGCCCTGGAAGAATGGCGATACCTCATGGAGGGGGCCTCTCACCCCATTCTAATATTTACTGACCACAAAAACCTGGAATACTTGAAGTCAGCAAAAAGGTTGAAACCCAGACAAGCCAGGTGGGCGCTCTTCTTTTCCCGCTTCACCTTTCATGTGACATATCGGCCCTGATCCAAGAATGTCAAACCAGACGCCCTGTCCAGGATGTACCACAAGCACCAGGAAGAAGCCTCTCCTGATACTATTCTGGCCCCTGGAAACTTTCTCCTTCTCCAAGAGGACTTGCTGTCCCGGTTCAAACGCGCCTCAGCAGGGCAAAGGCCCACCTCTGAAACCCAGCTACAGGCAAAGGATGGTCTACTCTGGTACGGGGACAAGATCTATACCACAGAACAACTCCGGGTAACAGCTATGGAGCTATGCCACGACCACGCTTTGGCTGGTCACTTCGGTGTCGCCAAAACCACCGATCTGGTACAGCGTACCTTCTGGTGGCCTCAGTTGCGGGCCGACTGTAAAAAATTTGTGGACACTTGCCCTACCTGCACCCGGAACAAGAATCCCAAGACCAGGGCCTGGGGTCTTCTTAAGCCCCTGTCCGTCCCAGATCGCCCCTGGAGAATGATCTCTTTGGATTTCATCGTGGAGTTACCCCCAGCAGAGGGCCACACGACGATCTTCGTGATCGTCGATCGCCTGTCTAAAATGGCGCACTTCATCCCTATGAAGGGCACCCCCTCAGCTCCGGAGACGGCACGGATCTTCATCAGGGAAATTGTCCGCCTTCACGGGGTACCGGCTAATATCGTTTCGGACCGAGGGGTGCAATTCACCTCTCGATTCTGGAGGTCCCTGTGCCAGTCCTTGGATATCGAACTTGCTCTCTCATCTGCCTACCACCCTCAGTCTAATGGGCAGACGGAGCGGACCAATCAGACCCTAGAGCAGTATCTGCGCTGCTTCTCCTCCTTTGCCCAAGATGACTGGATCTCCCTTCTGCCCCTGGACGAGTTCGCCTATAACAACGCCACCCACTCCGCTACCAAACAAACCCCCTTTTTTGCTACCTATGGGTTTCACCCGGCATTCCTGCCTAACTCGCTTCCTGACTGCACTGTGCCAGCAGTCCAAGAACGGATCCATTTCTTCTCCACCAATAACCAACTTCTCCAGGAAACCATGACCAGGACTCAGGAGTATAATAAAGTCGTTTTTGACAAGAAGAGACGGGGGAATTGGTGCTTGTTCCGGGTGAAACCGTATGGCTATCCACCACCAACTTAAAATTGGCTTGCCCTTCACGGAAACTGGGCCCCAAATTCTTGGGCCCCTTCCCGGTCAAGAGGAGGATCAACGAGGTGGCTTACGAATTGGAACTTCCGGATTCACTGAAGATCCACCCGGTGTTCCATGTGTCCTTGCTGAAGCCCTCGGTTAGTAATCCTTTTCCCAATAGGAGGGCCATCCCTCCTGACCCAGTCCTGGTGGACGGGGAAGAGGAGTTTGAGGTGGAGGCTATCGTTAATGTCAGAAAAAGGCAGAACCAAAACCAGTTCCTAATCAAGTGGAAGGGGTACGGTCCCGAAGAAAACTCTTGGGAGCCCGAGGAGAACATCCACGCTAAGAGTCTAGTCCAGTCCTTTAAGAGAGCCCATCCTGAGAAATTTGCCCCGAAGGGCATCCGGAGGCTGCCCCTTAGGGGGGGCAATGTCATGAAGGCTCCACCAGTGGCCGGCGACCTGATGATCCTGCCAGTAATCGGCGCCTCAGCATCCCTGGTTCCCGTTCTCGTTGCCATTGCGCATGCGCGCGCGTGCACGCGCGCGCCCGCAGACGAGAGCGCGCGTGCGCGGACGGGTGCGCGCCCATGAGGCTATTTAAACCCTTCTGTCACTGACGGTCCCCGCTGTCTGCTCTACAGCGTTCTGTGTGAATACCTGATCTGAAGTCTGTTTACCTGTGTTTGACCCGGCTATCCTTGACCATCCGCTCTGTCCCTGCATATCGACCTTGGCTTGTCTGTGACCATTCTCTTGTCTTATCCACCTGTACTGCGCTGCCAGCCTGATACCTGACCCGGCCTGTTTGACCATCCAAGTCTACCTGCTGTTCCAGTCTGCATACAGATCCAAGTCTGCTTGTTGTTCCAGTCTGCATACAGATCCAAGTCTGCTTGTTGTTCCAGTCTGCATACAGATCCAAGTCTGCTTGTTGTTCCAGTCTGCATACAGATCCAAGTCTGCTTGTTGTTCCAGTCTGCATACAGATCCAAGTCTACCTGTTGTTCCAGCCTGCACACAGCCACAGCTTACCTGTTGTTCCAGTCTGCATACAGATCCAAGTCTACCTGTTGTTCCAGCCTGCACACAGCCACAGCTTACCTGTTGTTCCAGTCTGCATACAGATCCAAGTCTGCCTGTTGTTCCAGCCTGCACACAGCCACAGCTTACCTGTTGTTCCAGTCTGCTTACAGATCCAAGTCTGCCTGTTGTTCCAGCCTGCACACAGCCACAGCTTACCTGTTGTTCCAGTCTGCATACAGGACCTACCTACCTGCTGATACCTACTTACCTCAACCGCTGAGCTGATCCAGGGAGCTCTTGTACCGGTACCTGTGCCCCTCCTGACTCCTGGTCCTACTGTCACATCATCAGGGGACCGGCGAGCGGGAGCCGCAAGGGAGGCCCTTCTCTGCTAATCAGACTCACCACTACCAGGGGAGTGACACACGGCAAAAAGGGGGGTACAGATCTGACGCGTTTCGCACTGTATTTCAGTGCTTACTCATAGCTGAAAGGAAAGGATAGAGAAGACCATATAGTGTAATTCCATATGACAAAAGGAAATTTATTAAAAGGTAATACACTTACATTTAAAAAGTGTTTCAAGAGCTTGTATAAAACAAAAAGTTTTATACGATGCGTTTCGTCTCAGTACCTGTGCGGAGACGGACCTTTCTCCAAAAGTTTTGGGACGCATCAGCAGTGATCATATTTTGTCTGTCAGCTGACACTTTAAGCTCTATTGACTCATAGAACGTATGTTCTTTTTATTTTATTTCATGTTCATATATGCGTGATGCTAATGTTATTACACTAGTCATTTTTTTTATTGTTTTTTGATATATCTGACACCTTCTTATCACAAGATTGGTTGCCAGTACCTGTCACTATTCATTTTGTCTTTTGTACATATGGTGGCCCCAACATTTGTTTAGCTAGGCCATCGCTTTAGCTATTTCAGCGCTACACTTTATATATATCTATCCACCTCTGAAACAAACTTATCTAGTTGTTGTGTTAGCTGCTTTTTTTTTTATTTAGTTTTGGGCATTGTTTTGGACATTGTGGCCTCTAAATTTACTGGTACAACTAGTGAAACTTACAGGAAAAAAGAGCACCTGACTGTCAGTGACTGCTTCAATCGCTACCAAAATAACTGTTAGCGTTCGCAGGGATCAGGCCTGTCTCTGCGAACGCTGCAGTTATGTGTTTTGTAAGTTACAGTAATTGATTGATACTGCACTTGGGTGGGCTGGGCTGGGCGGAGGGGCTGAACGCAAGTGCTAGCAGGTATTTGGGCTGATCCGACTAACGCTGCATTTTTGGGAACCCTAAACTACTGGGGACACTAGTATAGATCTGATCAGATAAAAGATATTGATCCATTCAGACACTATACTACTAAGGGAGGTGTATGGTGCGTGCGTGGGTGTTAGCGCTACTGGCACTAATCTGATGCTAAAAACAGATGTCACCCGCCGGGTGATCAGGGGTTAAACCTTTATTAGGTAATATAAGGCGGGTAAAATTTAAATATAAAAAAGTGCGGCGCTCATAGAGCACGAAAATAACAATCAATGTCTAAAAGTGATGATACTAAATAATGATACAGTATCCAAAAATAAAAATTACAATATGAATGTGTGTCACTAAAAATAGTGAACAAACAAATATGATAAATCAAATGGATTGTGAATCAAAAGATCATATATGTGGAAAGGGTTGGTAGACCTACTAATCACATAATCGCATAGATCACATATACAATAAATATGACAGTAGAAAAATCTTGAATATATATCACCATATAAACAAAACCATATAGCAATATAAGGCGGGTATCCTGACGCAATAAAAAACTAACTAACCAGTGTCACCCGTGACACTAATATGGAGGTCACTGGTGACAGGGGGTGAAAGGGTTAACTAGGGGGCAATCAGGGGGTTAAAACCTTTATTAGATAATATATTGGGGTACCTGACGCTTTAAAAACCTGACGGTGAAACTAATCAACTAACTGGCTAACTAGTGTCACCCGTGACACTAATACAGTGATCCGAAAAAAGATCTATTAGTGCGTCATCAATGGGGGTGGGGCAAAGTCCTGCTGTCTGTGTCAATAGAAGCGGCTGCAGGACTTGGTATCAAGCCACACAGGTGCCCCCAGGGAAAGTGGAAGATCGCCTAAAGCAGGGGTCTCCAAACTATGGCCCTCCAGTTGTTCAAGAACTACAATTCCTATCATGCCTAGTCATGTCTGTGAATGTCAGAGTTTTACAATACCTCATGGGACATGTAGTTCCGCAACAGCTGGAGGGCCGGAGTTTGAAGATCCCTGGCCTAAAGGTTTACAGCTGCTCGGGGGCTCTGGGCTTCAGCAAAATGGCAGCCTCCGGCAAGATTAAACAGGAGCAATTGCTGGAGGCAATTTACAGCACACAGTAAGATTGGTATCATAATTATTAATGTGGTATGTATGTTCATTGCTAAAGAACATTATTTTAAGATGTTATGAGTAAAGTTCCACTTTAATATCCTGCATGTTATTATCACCCGTAATGAAAACCTCTCCCTTTGTGAGTTATCGTATCAACAGGTTATTATGATTCTCAAATTGTCCATCATATTGCCCCCCCCCCCCCCAAATAAAATTGCCCTCTCCTCCTTCTGCATTCACACTGTCCCCCTCCCTGACATCCTGTGCACCCCTCATCTTCCTAACTCCCCCATCTTCCTCTCTCCGCCTCATCTTCCTCTCTCCCCCCCTCATCGTCCTCTCTCTCCCCTCAGCCTCCTCTCTCTCCCCTCATCCTCCTCTCTTCCCCTTCATCTTCCTCTCTCTCCCCTAGTTACATAGTAGGTGAGGTTGAAAAGACACAAGTGCATCAAGTCCAACCCTTGTCATCTAGTCCCCGTCGGCTCTTCTCAACCTTTAACTCTCTGCTTCGTCCCCCACCCCCTCTACCCACTAACTCACTCACTGCCCAAGAGATTGCCAATCACTTCAAAGACAAGATTGATGCAATTCGTGAGGATACTTCCATTGTACATACACCTTCCCCACCCAACATACCTTGCCTAATGACACTTTCAACACTCCCCTCCTTTGAATTGGCTACTATTGAAGAGGTTACAAAACTTTTCTCAGATGCCCACCTAACCAATTGTCCCTTGGATCCTGTTCCCTCAGAACTACTACGATCACCCTCTTCTTCTATCCTATGCTCCCTCACTCACATCTTAAATCTTTCCCTCTCTAGTGGCACCTTCCCCCTCCCCTCTAAAACATGCGCAGATCACTCCCATACTTAAAAAGCCCTCCCTGGACCCCACCAACCTGAATAACTTAAGGCCCATCTCATTGCTCCCATTCTCCTCTAAACTTCTAGAGCGCTTAGTCTACAACCGTCTTAGCTCCTACCTCAGTGAAAATAAACTTCTTGACCCTTTACAGTCTGGCTTTCGCTCGCAGCACTCCACGGAAACTGCCTTACTAAAACTCACTAACGATTTACTAACTGCTAAATCCGACAGCCAGTACTCCATACTGCTACTACTTGACCTCTCTGCAGCCTTTGATACTGTTGACCACCCGCTCCTTCTCAATAAACTACACTCCCTTGGCCTCCAAGATTCTGCTCTATCCTGGTTCTCTGCCTATCTATCACAACGCTCCTTCAGTGTTACCTACAACTCTCTCTCCTCCTCTCCGTTGTCCCTTTCTGTGGGGGTCCCCCCCCCATAGCGTAATATTGCTTTAAACAATTTATTGAGATACTTTTTCCATTTTTTTTTTTTTTTTTTTTTTAAAAAATTTTTTTTTTTTTTTCTTGGACCCCTTCTCTTCTCCATCTACACCTCCTCCCTTGGTCACTTGATAACCGTCCACGGCTTCCAATACCACTTATACGCCGATGACACCCAAATCTATCTGTCTACTCCTCACCTCACTCCTTCAGTCTCCTCTAGCATTACTAACTTACTAACTGACATCTCAGCATGGATGTCGCACCACTTCCTTAAATTAAATCTCTCTAAAACTGAACTATTCAGTGTTACCTACAACTCTGTCTCCTCCTCTCCCCCCCGCCTCTGTTCTTGGACCCCTTCTCTTCTCCATCTCCACCTCCCCCCCCGCCCGTGCCCCACTCCATGACTTTTCCATCAAAATCAACAATGCAACCATCAGTCCCTCCCCCTCATGCCAGGGTACTCGGTGTAATCCTAGACTCGGACTTGTCATTTCAGCCTCAAGTCCAATCGCTGTCAAAAGTTTGTAGAGTTCACCACCATAACATCTCTAAAATTCGCCCCTTTTTAACAAATGACACCACCAAGCTCCTCATTCACTCCCTTGTTATCTCTCGCCTTGACTATTGCAACTCCCTTCTCATTGGCCTGCCTCTCCATAGGCTCTACCCTCTTCAGTCTATCATGAATGCTGCTGCCAGACTTATCCACCTTACCAACCGTTCAGTGTCTGCCAACCCTCTCCTCCAATCCCTACACTGGCTCCCAATAACCCAGCGAATTAAATTCAAAATACTAACCACAACTTACAAAGCCATTCACAACTCTGCCCCGAGCTACATCGCCAATCTTGTCTCCAAACATATCCCAAACCGTCCTCTCTGCTCTTCTCAAGATCCTCTCCTGTCAAGCTCTCTTGTTTCCTCCTCCCATGCTCGTCTCCAGGATTTCTCCAGAGCCTCTCCCATCCTCTGGAACTCGCTGCCTCAACCTGTCCGGCTATCCCCTACTCTAGCTACCTTCAGGCGATCCCTGAAAACTCATCTATTCAGGGAAGCCTAACATGTCTCCAACTAATCTACCACTTCCATCAGCTCATTCCCCACAGTTACAACCTATTGTATCACCTCCCCCACCCTATTAGATTGTAAGCTCTTCTGAGCAGGGCCCCCTCAATCCTCTTATATTTTATTGTATTATAACTGTATTGTCTCCCTTTTTATATTGTAAAGTGCTGCGTAAACTGTTGACGCTATATAAATCCTGTAATAAATAAATTTAAAAAAACGTGTGTGATTAAATGTCAGTATTACATTGTATATCCCTGTATATTGTGGTCATTCAGGTGCTTATCTAATAGGTTTTTGAAACTATCGATGCTCCCCGCTGAGACCACCGCCTGTGGAAGGGAATTCCACATCCTTGCCACTCTTACAGTAAAGAACCCTCTACGTAGTTTAAGGTTAAACCTCTTTTCTTCTAATTTTAATGAGTGGCCACGTGTCTTGTTAAACTCCCTTCCGTGAAAAAGTTTTATCCCTATTGTGGGGTCACCAGTATGGTATTTGTACATTGAAATCATATCCCCTCTCAAACGTCTCTTCTCCAGAGAGAATAAGTTCAGTGCTCACAACCTTTCCTCATAACTAATATCCTCCAGACCCTTTATTAGCTTTGTTGCCCTTCTTTGTATTCGCTAAATTTCCAGTACATCCTTCCTGAGGACTGGTGCCCAGAACTGGACAGCATACTCCAGGTGCGGCCGGACAAGTCTTGTAGAGCGGGAGAATTATCGTTTTTATCTCTGGAATTAATCCCCTTTTTAATGCATGCCAATATTCTGTTTGCTTTTTTAGCAGCAGCTTGGCATTGCATGCCATTGCTGAGCCTATCATCTACTAGGACCCCCAGGTCCTTTTCCATCCTAGATTCCCCCAGTGTATAGATTGCATTCATATTTTTGCCACCCAAATGCATTATTTTACATTTCCTGTCGCATCATGGCAGCATACACATATGGGTTGTGGCTCCGCCTCCGCAACCTGATAGGACTGCGTAGCTATTAAACCTTGAGAGGGCCCCCGCCCCAGTATTCTCCTTTTTTTCCTCACCTGACAAGACCAATCAACACCTCTTACCGCTATCGCACCCAGCCAGGTTCAAGCCTCTCCTGGGTGGAAGTCCTACCTGTACAGCCTCTAAATGAGCTTAACGGAAGAACCCCACTCTGATGGTCTCAGGGGTATGTAAAAACACTCTCATCTAAACAAACCTTAAACAGGTTTATTATGCAGCGGCCTCCAATCTGTTTTTTTCAAGCACTGTGGCTTCTTCTGGGTTCTACACATATTTGTATTATACGTCTTTTTTCACCCAAAAACTGTACCTTTCGCCTGCTGGGCTCTCTAGTACCTCTAGCACCGCCTGTCAGCCCGCCGAGCGTCTCAGCGCTTCAGGCGCATGCACGGGTGGCTAGTGTCTCGCCCATTGCCTATTTCGCCAGTTTCCAAGGTGGCGCCGGGATGCGCGTAGCGCTTCTGTGCATGCGCAAGAGTGACGAGAATGACGTCAGATGGCAGATTTAAATTGTGTACAGATTTTCCCTGTGGCTGCATTGCACAGAGAGAAAGAGCGATTTTTCCTATTAAAATTTGCACAGTTACTCCCTGTGGTAATACCACTCCCTCCAGCTGCACCCCCTATCGCTTTGGTAGTACATTCAAGGTTGGTGCTATTCTTCCTTCCCTCTTACTACTGCACATCTCCCTACCTGCCTTTTTGCACACTGACTTCCCTATGTCAACAGGAATCACCCTTCATGGAGGCCGCTGCCCCAGCAGACCATCGCCAGCCTATCAGGTAAGAGGGGAAGACTGGTAAGTAAGAAGAGGAAAAAGAGAGCCTGTCATTAACGCTGTCTAAATTGAACAGCCCTACCAGGTCATCCATATCATCAAGACGCTCAAGAAGGAGTCCCTCAGGCCATAGACAAAGCCGATCAGATCGCGACAGAAGCCGCTCAAGACGCAGGGAAAGTGGATCAAGTCGCAGAAGGAGCCGATCAAGATCCTACTCTCGCTATGGTCATTCCTACCTCAGGAGTACTCCTATGCACAGGCACTCCTCACATATGCAGAGTCTGCGTCCATCTGGGAACTCCTGCTGGATTTGTGGCGCAATAGCGCTTCCAGAAAAGCTGGCCTGTCGTACATGCTTCAACGAAGCAACCAAGGACAGGGAACTGGAGTCAAGTGAACCAGCTAAAGAGTCGCCCCTTCAAATCGCAGGGCCTGAAACGAGCAGACCTATGCAAGGCACCTCGTCCTCTGCTCCCTCTTCATCAAAAATGACAGATCCCCTGTCTGATAATGATGACATAGAGATGTCCACCGGCTTTGACTTCACACTGGTCGAACCCTTCATTAAATCAGTGAAGGAGGCAATTGATTGGGTGGAGGAAAAAGAAACTCCTCAAAAAGTGAGGAAATATTTCCCAAACCTCAAAAAAGATCCAGAGACCTTCCCGTTTATTGACGAGCTTGAAGACCTAATCAAAGAGGAATGGCAAAAGCCTGGAGAAAAAAGCCAGCCTCAGCAATAGACTGGCAAAGCTTTACCCTCTGAAAGAGCCTAACGTCAACCCACTGGTGTCCCCGCCAGTGGTGGACTCCTCTCTGATGCGACTGGCCAGACACGTAACACTCACAATTGAAGATGCGGTTACATTTAAAGATGTGCTAGACAGAAAGATCGACCTTGATCTTAAAAAATCTTACCTTTCCGCAGGGGGCGCATGTAGGCCAGCAGTGGCACTAGCGGCCGTCGGAAGAGCTATCTCCAGCTGGTCCTCTAACGCAGAGAAGCTGGTAGCAGAAGGAGTGGAGCAAGAGAAAGTAATCTCCGCCCTCCAGGAGCTCTCCTTTGCAGGCGACTTTGTCGCAGAGGCCTCGGTAGGCATAATAAAATCCACATCAAGAGCAATGCTAAGCTCAGTGATGGCCAGAAGGGCGCTTTGGCTGAAACCATGGTCGGCGGATCCATCCTCAAAAACAAACTGGTGCAAAATCCCCTTTGACGGGGTAAACCTCTTCGGAGAAAAACTAGATTCAGCCATTTCTAAAGTCACCGGCGGGAAATCGGGCCTTATCCCTTCAGACACAAGGCCTAAACAGCAAAGGCCGCCAGCCTTCAGACGGAACCTCCCTGACAAATATAGGGAGGCAAAGTCCTATAGACCCGGGAGAGAATATAGGAGAAACTGGAAAAACCCCCAGTCATCCTTTCTCAAACTCCAAAAACCCAAGACCCCTACCACAGGGGATCAGAAATCTTTTTGAAGGTGTGTCCGCCCAACCAGCTGTAGTAGGAGCCAGGCTCATGAAATTCAAGCAGGTGTGGACGGAAACAATAAGAGATTCGTGGACAGTAGCCACTGTTCAATTCGGCCACAAATGGAGGTTCCAAAAACGACTCAAAGACCGTTTCTGCGTGAACAAAGCTACCAACATCTCGAGAGAGGAGATTTCTATTGACTGAATACGTTCAAGGCCTCGACCAGAAACAGGCCATAGTGAAAGTTCCACTACCCCAGAGGGGAAAAGGGGTTTACTCACCCCTATTCCTGGTAAAGAAAAAGACAGGGGATCTTCGCCTCGTCCTGGACCTGAAAAAGCTAAACCGGTCAATCCGAGTGGAAACATTCAGGATGGAGAGCCTGCAGTCAATCCTCCAGGCCATGAACGTCGGAGATTGGATGCTCTCCATCGACTTGCAGGACGCGTACTTACACATCCCAATTCACACCTCATTTCAAAAGTTCCTCTGCTTTGTGGTAGACCGGCAACATTTCCAGTTCCGAAGTCTCCCCTTCGGGATCTCCACCGCTCCAAGGACATTCACCAAAGTACTACTGCCAGTGATAGCCCTATTAAGGGAACAAGGCCTAAGAGTCCACCATTATTTGGATGACATCCTTTTGCTTGCGGACAACCAAGACTCCCTCCTTCTGCATCGGACAATCCGAATCTCCACCCTGCAAAAATTTGGGTGGTTGATAAACTGGGGGAAAAGCAACCTAAATCCCACCCAAAGAATGATCTTTCTAGGGGCAGAGTTAGTTACCCGCCTCAACACGATAGAACTCCCGAAGGAGAAGATCCCCATCCTGATCCAGAAACTGATCCAGAAAGCAAAGAGGCTACTTCGGACCACCTTGGTTCCCGCCAGAGAGTGCCTCAGTATACTGGGGTCATTATC
The DNA here is from genome assembly GCA_028564925.1 of Lithobates sylvaticus. NCBI lineage: Eukaryota > Metazoa > Chordata > Amphibia > Anura > Ranidae > Lithobates > Lithobates sylvaticus. The sequence continues at coordinate 139,239,301 of CM053038.1, read as the reverse complement.
AGCGACTATTCCAATGGTCCAGTGGGCCCAATGGAACACAAGACCTCTCCAAATATATTTTCTGGAACAGTGGAATGGCGTGTCAATGAGTGATTCGGGAGGAAGTAAAGCAATCACTCTGGTGGTGGACCAGGTTGCACAATCTAAAAAGGTGCAAGAAGATAGTCCTCCTTTCTCAAGAAGTAGTCACCTCGGATGCCAACATGGAAGGATGGGGAGCACACTACTGTCGCCATGCAGTCCAAGGCCGCTGGCCTTTCAGAACGCACAATATAGTGTCCAATGTATTGGAGATGAGAGCGGCGTTCAAAGCCCTAATAGCCTTCAGTTCCTTCCTGAGGGGGAAAGAAGTCCTATTGAAAATGGACAATCGTGTAGCAGTTGCCTATATCAACAGGCAGGGCGGCAACAGGAGTCGCTCGATGCTGTGGGAAGTCCGTCCAGTCTTCGAATGGGCCCAACTATCCCTATCGGGGTTAAGAGCAGCATATGTGCCAGGAGCCCAGAACCAAGTAGCCGACACCTTGAGCCGAGAATCACAAATGGGCCTTAAGCCACCAAGCTTTTTCCCTGATAACCGAGAATTGGGGGGTACCGGACATAGATCTGACAGCATCCCCAGCCAACACAAAGTGCCAGAGGTATCTGGCGAGAATCCCCTTTCCATCAGCAGAAGGCACCGACTGTCTACAACACAGCTGGGACTTCCACTTAGGCTACGTCTTCCCGCCAATTCCAATTATTCCGAGGCTTCTACTCAGACTCAAAAATTCAGGGTCTACGGTGATAACAGTTCTTCCTTTCTGGCCGAGACGCCCATGGTTCACAACCCTTCTCCAGCTGAATACAGCAGAGCCATTGCAGCTTCCCATGACAGTGGATCTACTCTCTCAAGGACAGCTCCTTCATCCTTACCAGCAAAGACTACACCTGACAGCATGGAGATTGAAAGGTCTAGGTTCATAGCGCAGAGCTGCTCGCAGGAAGTTATAAACACTCTCTTCCAAGCCAGGAAAGCCACCACCAATAATACCTACAAAAAAATTTGGGGCAAATTCCTCACAATCGCACAACAGCCATCCTGGGACCCATCATCTCCAACAATTGCACAAACCCTGGAATTTCTGCAACTAGGCCTCGACAAAGGTCTTGGGTCAAATATCCTAAAGGTACATGTGTCAGCTCTATCCGCCATGACAGGTGTAAAGTGGGCACAAGAGTCCCTTATCGCTCAGTTTCAGAGAGCCTGTCTGAAGTTAAGGCCTCCCAGAAAGCCTACCTTCCCAACCTGGGACCTTTCGGTAGTACTGGATGTCCTGTTGCGTGAACCATTCTTTCCAGTTGAAGAGATATCTCTATGGGACCTGACCCTGAAAATCACCTTCCTGATAGCAATCACCTCAGCTAAAAGAATCTCAGAAATGCACGCTCTGATGGAAAAAGAACCATACCTAACCATCTACCCAGACAAGGTAGTTCTGAAACCTTCGGATCGCTTTGTCCCGAAAGTGGCTTCCTCCTTCCATTTTAATCAGGAAATATGTCTTCCCACACTAGCCACAGAACAAGGGAACCCACATCCACTTGATATTAAAACCAATATCCTGGCCTACCTCTCAATGACCAGTAACCTGAGGAAAGCAGAGAATCTCCTAGTCATTCCACATGGTTCTAGGAAAGGCCAAGCAGCAACCTCCCACACTATTGTAGCATGGCTGGTAAAGATCATCAGAAGAGCCTACTCTTCTAACCAAGCACAAGTACCCGAGGGCTTGAGGGCACATTCCACAAGGGCAGTGGCGACCTCCTGGGCGGCCTTCTGTAAGGTCTCTTCAGAGACAATCTGCAAAGCAGCCACTTGGTCTTCAAAGAACACCTTTTTGTCACACTACAAAGTGGACTCCGCCAGGTTGTCCACGGTAGAATTCGGAAGAGCAATTATACAGTCCAATACCTCAATTCCTTGTAAATAAACCTTTTCTGCTCAGACCCACCCAGTTTGCGAGTTATTCCCCATATGTGCATGCTGCCATGTTGCGACAGAGAAACGGAAAATTGTATACTAACCTTCCATAATTTTCCTTTCCTGTTGCATCACATGGCAGCATACAATTGCCCACCCGTTGAGGTGAGATTTCTAGATACTAAGAATACTGGGGCGGGGGCCCTCTCAAGGTTTAATAGCTACGCGGTCCTATCAGGTTGCGGAGGCGGAGCCACAACCCATATGTGTATGCTGCCATGTGATGCAACAGGAAAGGAAAATTACAAGGTGAGTATACAATTTTCAGTTTTTTCTACATTAAACCTCATTTGCCATGTAGTTGCCCATCCCATTAATTTGTTCAGATGTTTTTGTAAGGTTTTCCACATCCTCCGGAGAAGTTATTGTCCTGCTTAGCTTAGTATCGTCCACAAATACAGAGATTGAACTGTTTACCCCATCCTCCAAGTCATTTATAAACAAATGAACCACTTACGGAACCCAACCATCGTTTTATGTCGCTACTTTGAAGAGGAATATCATTATGGCAGAAGCTAGCTGCCATAACCCTGGTATCCTCTTCTTCAGCGGGTGGTCCGCTTTCAGATAAAAGTGGCCTCTGCGGCGGATTCAACACAAGATCACTTTTATCGACAGCGGGAGAGGGCCCCCTCCCTCCCACCACGCTCCGGCGCCCTCAGCAGCGGCAAAGGCGATCTGGTCTGCTCTCATGGAGACAAGTGAGGGGAAGATGGCCCCCACCCGTCTCCATATCATTGCAGGGCAGAAGCTACGTCAAAACGTCACTTCCGCCCATAGCTCTTAAAGGGACATTTTTTTTATTTTAATTTTTTATTGCATTTCAGTGTAAATATGAGATCTGAGGTCTTTTTGACGCCAGATCTCATATTTAAGAGGTCCTGTCATGCTTTTTTCATGACAGGACCTCTTAAATATGAGGGATGTTTACATTCCTTGTAATAGTAATAAAAGTGACACAATTTTTTTTTTTTAAAGAACAGTGTAAAAATAAAAAAATAAAAGGTAAAATAAATAAGAAAAAATATATATTTTAAACGTGCCCCGTTCCGCCCAGCTTGCGTGCAGAAGCGAACGCATATGGGAGCAGTGCCTGCATATGAAAACGGTGTTCAAACAACACGTATGGGGTATTGCCACGATCGTTAGAGCGAGAGCAATAATTCTAGCCCTAGAACTCTTCTATAACTCCACACATGCAACCTGTAGATTTTTTTAAACGTTGCCCATGGAGATTTTTAAGGGTACTAGTTTGTCGCCATTCTGTCGCAATTTTGAAGCGTGACATGTATGGTATCAATTTACTTGGCGTAACATTATCTTTTATAATATTAAAAAAAAAAAAAGGGGGCTAACTTTACTGTTGTCTTATTTTTAAATTTACATTTTTTTTATTTTTTCCAAAAAAAGACCGCTGCACAAATACGGTGCAACAGAAAGTATTGCAACAACCTCCATTTTATTCTCTAGGGTGTTAGAAGAAAAAAATACATAATGTTTGGGGGTTCTAAGTAATTTTCTGTAAACACCAAATCTCAGAAAGAGGCTCAGTCCTTAAGTGGTTAAATAAGATTGGTCCAAACACATAACCCTAGGAGACCCCACTACCCACCCCTGACCATTCCGAGTACTCCCCATTTATCACCACCCTCTGAACTCACCCTTGTAGCCAGTTTTCAATCCATGTACTCACCCTACGGTCCATGCCAACGGACCTTATTTCGAACAGTGAACGTTTATGGGGAAACGTTTATGGTTTACGGAGCGGCTGAGTCGCAGACAGAAGTTACCAACTACCAGCCCCATGTATGGACCTATGCGCAGCCAGCGTGTATTATTTTCCTGTATTGTCTTTTTCGAATTTACTTTGAATCTATGATATGCAAGTATATTTTGGCTCCGCTTATATACTGATTCTACGCACAAGTTAAAACAAAAATTACTGACAGTATATGTTTTTCTCTCTTTGATGTTGTGAGATGAATCTCACTATGTACCTTTATATTTCTCACAGATTGAATATAATTACCCAACCTCATATTACCCCTGAAGAAGGAATATTATGATGTAAAATCAAATTCCGAAACATGTCGGGTTTATGTCACTTGAACTAGCCTACCTTCTGTATATCTGTAATATTCATAAAATGTACAATATTAGGATTCCCGGGGCTCCAGTGTGTCGGACTGGTGGCAGGCTGCAGGTGGCAAGTGACACTGCATCTGGTGGCAAGCTATAGGTGGCAAGTGGCACTGCATCTGGTGGCTGGCGACAGTGGAAAGTGGCATGCTGCATCTGGTGGCAAGTGACAAGCTCAGGTTTCCCAATGATTCTGCATTATGGTGAGTTGAACTATTTCATTATATATTACAATGTAGTAATAGAAATGATATGATTTGATCATCCTGACACCATATCTAGCATGGTGTTGGGATGATAATATAAGTGCTAAAATCAGCCATTCACATGACAAATCACTCGCCCCCGAAATCCCAGAGACTACATTCAACACCCCCCCCCCCCCAGACTACATTCAACACCCCCCCCAGAGACTAAATTCAACACCCCCCAGATCCCAGAGACTACATTCAACACCCCCCCCACCCCCCAGACTACATTCAACACCCCCCCCCAGACTTCATTCAACACCCCCCCCAGAGACTAAATTCAACACCCCCCCAGATCCCAGAGACTACATTCAACCCCCCCCCACCCCCCCAGACTACATTCAACACCCCCCCCCCAGACTACATTCAACACCCCCCCCCAGAGACTAAATTCAACACCCCCCCAGATCCCAGAGACTACATTCAACACCCCCCCACCCCCCCAGACTACATTCAACACCCCCCCCCAGACTACATTCAACACCCCCCCCAGAGACTAAATTCAACACCCCCCCAGATCCCAGAGACTACATTCAACACCCCCCCCCCCCACCCCCCCAGACTACATTCAACACCCCCCCCCCAGAGACTAAATTCAACACCCCCCAGATCCCAGAGACTACATTCAACACCCCCCCACCCCCCCAGACTACATTCAACACCCCCCCCCAGAGACTAAATTCAACACCCCCCCAGATCCCAGAGACTACATTCAACACCCCCCCAGACTACATTCAACACCCCCCCAGAGACTAAATTCAACCCCCCCCCCCCAGACTACATTCAACACCCCCCCAGAGACTAAATTCAACACCCCCCAGATCCCAGAGACTACATTCAACACCCCCCCCCACCCCCCAGACTACATTCAACACCCCCCCCCAGACTTCATTCAACACCCCCCCCAGAGACTAAATTCAACACCCCCCCAGATCCCAGAGACTACATTCAACACCCCCCCACCCCCCCAGACTACATTCAACACCCCCCCCCCAGACTACATTCAACACCCCCCCCCCAGAGACTAAATTCAACACCCCCCCAGATCCCAGAGACTACATTCAACACCCCCCCACCCCCCCAGACTACATTCAACACCCCCCCCAGACTACATTCAACACCCCCCCCAGAGACTAAATTCAACACCCCCCCAGATCCCAGAGACTACATTCAACACCCCCCCACCCCCCCAGACTACATTCAACACCCCCCCCCAGAGACTAAATTCAACACCCCCCAGATCCCAGAGACTACATTCAACACCCCCCCACCCCCCCAGACTACATTCAACACCCCCCCCCAGAGACTAAATTCAACACCCCCCAGATCCCAGAGACTACATTCAACACCCCCCACCCCCCCAGACTACATTCAACACCCCCCCAGAGACTAAATTCAACACCCCCCCAGATCCCAGAGACTACATTCAACACCCCCCCCCCCCCCAGACTACATTCAACACCCCCCCCCCCCCAGAGACTAAATTCAACACCCCCCCCCCCCCCCCCCCAGATCCCAGAGACTACATTCAACACCCCCCCAGAGACTACATTCAACAACCACCCCCCCAAGACTACATTCAACACCCCCCCAGAGACTAAATTCAACACCCCCCCCAGATCCCAGAGACTACATTCAACACCCCCCCCCCCCCCAGAGACTACATTCAACACCCCCCCCCCTCCAGATCCCAGAGACTACATTCAACACCCCCCCCCCCCCAGACTACATTCAACACCCCCCCCCCCCAGAGACTAAATTCAACACCCCCCCCCCCCCCCCAGATCCCAGAGACTACATTCAACACCCCCCCCCAGACTACATTCAACACCCCCCAGAGACTAAATTCAACACCCCCCAGATCCCAGAGACTACATTCAACACCCCCCCCCCCCCAGACTACATTCAACACCCCCCCCCCCCGAGACTACATTCAACACCCCCCCCCCAGAGACTAAATTCAACACCCCCCCCCCCCCCAGATCCCAGAGACTACATTCAACACCCCCCCCCCCCCCCCCAGAGACTACATTCAACACCCCCCCTCCAGATCCCAGAGACTACATTCAACACCCCCCCCCCCCCCCAGAGACTATATTTAACTACCCCCCCTCCAGATCCCAGAGACTACGTTCAACACCCCCCCCCCCCCCCAAAGACTACGTTCAACACCCCCCCCCCCCCCCCCAGAGACTACATTCAACAGTTTGAAAATGTAGTCACCCTACTCTCCCCTCTCATTCTCATCATCTTCCTCTCTCTCCCTCCCCCATCTTCCTCTCCCCTCATTCTTCCTCTGTCTCCCATCATCCTCCTTTCTCCGCTCATGTTCCTCTCTACTCCTCTTTCCCCTCATCCTCCTTTCTCTCTCCATCCTCCTTTTCTCTCTCTCCATCCTCCTCTCTCTCCGTCCTCCTCTCTCTCCCCTCCGCCTCGCTCTGTTTACTACACTCAGCACTACTCAGTCAAAGGCTACATGCACATCTAGAATTCCTCAATGGCGGCTGACACGCCCTCTAAGACGCCGTCTCCTAGTAACCCGCTCCCACCCACGGCCGCCTCAGCCAATCCGACTTTCCATACATGTATCCGCTGAGCACGTGCGTCCCGGTGCATTGCCTGCTAGAGAGCGGACAACGCCCGCCGAACACCGCGATTGGCTCGGGACCTCTGGGCGTGTCTGTCTGCTTTAAAATGCAGAGACAAGCCCCACCCTCCTAGTGGAAAGAGCTCATTCCGCACGTACAAGGTTGTATAGGGCTGCCTGGCGGGGGCAGGGAGACATATATACAGACACGTAGCCGGAGCCTTATAGGAGGTGATCAGTGACAGCACATACATAGAGCCCTATGTACATAGAAGACTGATCTCTAGTCATTGCCTGAACACTCTCCTCCATTGTGGGGCTCATGGACATTCCTTGTGTCACACTGGGTGTCAGGCAGGTGAAGCTCTTCCTCCCTCTGGTACAATGTTCCTAGAGATTTTGTAATCTGTCACCCTGGGACCTGCTTGTCACCTTCCCCCACTCGCCATGCCTCTCAAGCATGGCCCCTCGGTGGACCTTGAGAAGCTGGCCCTGGAGCACATCGTGCCCCGTCTGCGCTCGGCCGGCTACTGTTACCTGGACAACATCTTGGGAGAAGAGTTGGGGGACCAAGTTCTGGCCCAGGTCAGAAACCTGCACCAGGAAGGGGCTCTGAAGGATGGCCAGCTAGCGGGGAACCTCCGAGGCGTCTCCAAGAAGCACCTGCGGGGGGACAAGATCGCCTGGATCGCCGGCAACGAAGAGGGATGTGAGGCCATCGGGCTGGTCCTTTCGGTGATCGACCGGCTGGTGGTGTTGTGTGGAAACCATCTGGGCCAGTGCTATGTGAAGGAGAGGTCCAAGGTGAGACCCTCATACTGGCTGTACCCATCACCCTGCAACCTATTACCCATCTGTCTGTGTGGAGAGTTCTTCTATGTTTGGGGAAAACCAAAGCAAAAATACCAAACCACATCATCACCAGCTCAGGTGTCCATCCACCAATCCTCTGGCCAAGTCTAACCTCTTCCATGCATGTGACTTGTTGGGGTGTGTGGTGTTTTTTTTGCTCTAATATGTCTGCTTAGTTCATGTTGTCATGTTTTTATGCTTTTGAAGTCTGCTTTCATCTTGATGCTTCCTCGCACCCCTGTAGAATTCCATACCAGGGCTCATTACATCCATCTTTTACCCCCTTCTTGTGCTTGGTGTGTCCTCGGCCTTCTGATGACTTTGTTCTTCACTGTATTTTACTTCCTCTACTTTCCGAATTAATGGAATGCACATTCTGGATTATGCTTCTATTTTTCCCATGCTTGCCTTTAATCACCACGGCTTTGATGATCCTTTTTTATTTTTTCTTATTCGATATCCTCACCTCTTAAAATGTATCTCTAGGCAGAACCTAGGATTTAGTTTTAGATAGAGTGGGGAAGGGTTAGACCATCCTGTCAAATTTTGATTGCAGTCTATATCCCTGTTTGAGGGGGGGGGGGTGTTAGCCCTCTATTTGTAGTGGTGACCATCGTTAATGAGAGGGGAAATCCTAGAATTTTCGAGTTGTCCTCAGAACAAGGGGTAACGGGACATCTTCCAATGGGGACAAAAGCCACCTAAGTGTTTTATTTTTTGGATAGAGTGGGGAATAGTTCCACCCTCTGTCACGCTTTTGATTATGTCCTCACTGGGGAAATTTCACCTCTACCTGTACAGGAAACCAAGAGAAAACATGAGCAGAAATCCAAAATGTTAGCGTTGTCCCCAGAACAAGAGGTAATGGGACTCCTTCCAATGGGGACACTTGCTGTGGGAACAGCTGTCTACGAGGAGAATACACTTGACTTTGGGAGATTCCCTTTAACTTCCTGCGATGTCTCTAGGGCACAAAGTGAAGGAAACCGTCTCCAATGGTACAGACAGCAAAACCTATACTCACAAGGCTTAACCCTTCCCTACTCTATCCAAAACCAAAAAACAGTTTTGACTAGATGACCCTCTATATGCCCCTCGTATACTATTAGGTTAGCTCTCATATTCTGTGTTTCTTCTGTGTTCCCTCTTTAGTGAAGTATCCACATAGCTCGTGGTAGTCACATTGTGTTGTACTTGTGTAGTAATATGGAGGACATTTCACTGAAGGGTAGATAATCAGAGGGCACACATTTTTATTGGAGGTGGGCACATACTGAGCGGGGTGCAGGTCACGGTAGAGATGGTGGATGTTTATCTCATTTAGCTGGACTTGAAGACACTTTGCAGCTTCCATTGTCCTAATGTGTTGGGAACATACCTCTACAATTATAGCCATTTTAGATTTAGGTGACGGAATTACATGTTTAGATCGAAGTGCTGGGGAATGTTCCTGACGCTTGTTAGAACTGAAGGTTCTCAGCTAATGTAGGAAATACTATCAACAAGTCCAACTGGATGTTAAAGTTCTACTAGTTATACCGTGACCTGAACCCCTCAGTCTGGGCTTCTACTGGACTCACAGGAGTTGATTTACTAAAACTGGAGAGTACAAAACCTGGTGCAGCTCTGCATAGAAACCAATCCACTGTCCTTTTTTATTTATTTTTTGGCAAAGCTTAAGTAAACGAACTGAAGATAGAAGCTGATTGGCTACTATGTACCGCTGCACCAGATTTTGCACTCTCGGTTTTAGTAAATCAACCCCAAATTGTCAGTCCCATTCTGAATACACACTACAATTCTTCTTTAGATTTTTTATTTTTTTTTCCTTTTTAGATTTACCGAATATAATATGAGGTCAAACCTGAACACTTTCAATTTGTATGCAATTCCTTGCAGTACATAGTTGACGGTAAATCGAACAAAGGTTGTATAGTGTGTATTCCGATCTCTGTACACATTGCATTCTATGACCTGGGTGTAGTCTTACCACATCTGTACATTGAATTGCATTTCCTCTACTTGCTGGAATATGAATTGCCCTCATTTGAATACTCTGCCCTCATTGATTGCTCCTAATATTATTCACATGCAGCATTCTCTGTAGCTGAATCCTCAACTTAAAGCTGGTCATACATCAGTAATCATGGAACCTTCATTTGATTTTCTAATGGTATTGGGGTCAGATTGGCATTCGTTTTCAATCGTAGTGATGGGAAAAGTCAAAGAAGCAGGAGGCAAAATTTTTATGCATGTTTTTTTTTTTTTTTTATTTGGGGAAAAAATGGTATATTATGTAAGGAAACTTGTTTCATATGTCTGGGATTCCCTTCAAAAGCAGGTCTGAAAGGCAGTTTTTAAAGGCTTTCAATTAAAATTAGTTGATTCAATGATAAGAGAGAATGTTCTGTTGAACAGATTTTCAGAGTTTTCAAAAGAGAAAAATCTAATTGATTAGTTAGTAAAAGGACTACAAATGCAATAACCGTTCTGTATCATTTCAGTCTTTCGTCTCCATACTTGGTTATATGATCATGTAAAGACTATAATGGAGCTTTGTATTCCCGGTTACACTGCAGTACAGGAGCCTTGAATGTGATCCAAAGGCTTTGCCCCCATTCATTATAGGATTCTGTAACTCCTGCCCTGCAATAACTAAAGCAGTAATGTGGTGAGGCACGTCGTTCACTATTCTGTACACTATTGAGACATTCACAATATCACCAGTTGAGGGAAGTCCAGTAAATAACCCCCCCCCCCCATAGAATCATCATACACATTACAATCTGATGATAAAATCTTTGTACAATCTACTTTATGTACTACAAGGAGCTCTCTACTTTCCCCTATCAGTTTGTATCCAATCACACAGGCCCTTGCACTACATAGTAGTTGGGAGATCTGTACACTCAGATTGTATAGTGTGTGGTGAGCATTATTCCATTAGATTTAAAAGCTGTACTTGACATTGCTGTCTTCTAGTTTTAGCCTCCACAATTATATCCAGGACATCAAAGATAAAAATAAACATTTACAGTTGTTCAGTTCCCATGGATTACTGTTTTATCAGTTCACGTTTCTTTTCTAGAACAGCCATTCCTAGCAGTCAAACATTTACATAACAATCTAACCATGGTTAGACAAAATTGGTTGCTATTGGTTTTGTATCGGTAAGTCCCTTGTATGGTGTAGCCAAGTGGTTCTCAACCTCGGTCCTTAAGTACCCCCAACGGTCCATGTTTTCAGGGCTTTCCGTTTTTATTTTGCACAGCTGCTTTAACCACTTGCCGACTGCCCGTCGTCGATCAGAATGTCACTCCTGCGCAAATCACCGTAGTTGTACTTAATTGTATGTATTTAAGGAATATAGGGGGGTGAGCGCCCGCTGCGTCCCCAAGGAGCCAATGCGCCCGCTTGGAGGCTGCGATCTCCGCTGGGCCCCCGCAGAGCGAGAACGAGGATTTGTGTGTGTGTGTGTGTGTGTGTGTGTGTGTGACGTCCTGTCAGGGGAGAGGAGATAGATCGTGTGTTCCTAGTATATATATGAACGATCAGTCTCCTCCCCAAGTCAGTCCCATCCCCCCACAGTTAGAACACACAGTAAGGGAACACATTTAACCCCTTGAGCGCCCCCTAGTATTAACCCCTTCGCTGCCAGTGACATTTATACAGTAATCGGTGCATTTTTATAGCACTGATCGCTGTTTAAATGTCAATGGTCCCAAAACTGTGTCTGATTTGTCTGTGTCTGAGTTGTCTGCCACAATGTCGCAATCCCGATGAAAATCGCAGATCGACGCCATTACTAGTAAAAATAATAATAAAAATGCCATAAATCTATCTATAACTTTTGCACAGGTAAGTAACCTGTGGTGACAGCAATCTACCCAAATGCAGGCCATGCTGGGACTTGTAGTTCATGTAAAGTGTCATATAAACAGTGCTTTCTAGGAACTTAAAGGAACAATCGATTTCTTATTTTCCAGGCAATGGTAGCTTGTTATCCAGGCAATGGTGCTGGCTATGTGCGCCATGTAGATAATCCAACAAAAGATGGACGCTGCATTACATGCATCTATTACCTGAACAAGAACTGGGATGCAAAGGTAGGTTGGAAACGCTTGATTTATCGTCTGAGCAACCCAGAACAAAGAGCCACAATTCTTGATTGAGCTGTAAGACCCTAGAGCAGTGATGGCGAACCTTGGCACCCCAGATGTTTTGGAACTACATTTGCTCATGCACTCTGCAGTGTAGTGGAGCATCATGGGAAATGTAGTTCGAAAACATCTGGGGTGCCAAGGTTCGCCATCACTGCCCTAGAGTAGCTTTGGACGCTTGGACCCCATACACACTACAACTTTTGTCTGATTTCCTTTTAGATTTATCAAAACCATGTAGTGCAAGGGCCTGCCTGATTTCATACAAATTGAAACTCTTATGGTTTGATCTCATATTATATGGTTTTGGTAAATCTGAAGGAAAAAAATCCTACAGAAATAGTGTGTAGCCAGTTTAAGGCTGGCCATACATGGATCAGTTTTTTTTTTTTTTTCTATCAGCCAGCAGGCAGATGGGGGAAAAAACTGAATGGGCTTCCCCCGTCCACACAAGCAAAGTGGATGAAGGAATGCTCCCCGCTGTGTCATTGTATTCTGACAGCAGGGATTCCTCCCCTGTTAAGATACAGTAATCAGTACTCCTGCAAATTGGACAAACATTTTCTAACAAGCCCATTCGTGAGAAGTCAATCATTAGATCAGCTTATCATGAACTGGAACAGCCATAGATGGATTGGAATTTGGCCGGACCCTTCTGAACTGGCCACATTTTGATCCATCTATGGCCAGATTTAGTGGCCAAGTTCTGCAGTTTGGCTGTTTTACAAATGATACAGGAGAGCACTCCTAGGGAGTAAACTGTCATATGAAAAAAAAACAAATTGGCCATACACGATGCAATCAACTTTTAAGGTCACCATACATGTTCCAATCTGACCTTACAATCATTGTACATTCATCTTTAGTTATACCAAAACTATGTAATATGAGGACCTACCTAAACCATGCAATCAAGCTGTAGCCAGTCTGGTGGGCCCTTGCACTACTCTTAATCTAAAGGAGATTGTACGGAATGTAGAGAGTTTAGGAGTTGCCAAAACGATGTAATATGAGGACAAAGTTAAACAACCAGTGCAATTAGTACCTAATAAGGAAGGCCCTTGTATGATATAGCTGCTGGTAAATCCAAAGGACATCGCCCATTCAAATTGTAGGGTGTATGGTCAGCCTTGTTCTCACGTGAAAGTGAAGCTTTGGTGTTCTATGTTACAATAAGGGCACTTTAACACTGAGCCCTTGGGCTTTCACATTGGTGTGAAAGGAGAGGCGCTTTGCAGGTGATATTTTTAGCACTATAGCACCTCAGTGTTAAAGGGGGTCTAAAAGACACCAGCATGTATGTCTCCCTATTTTGACTTTTAAAATTACCCTAGTCTGATAGAGAGATATATGTGTGTATATGTATATATATTTTTTCTGTCTCTCTCGTTGCTACAATGTAGTAGTGAGTGTACAGCTTGTATAACAGTGTACATTTTCTGTCCTCTCAAAATAACTCAACACACAGCCATTAATGTCTAAACCGCTGACAACAAAAGTGAGTACACCCTAAGTGAAAATGTCCAAAGTGGGCCCAATTAGCCATTTTCCTTCCCCGGTGTCATGTGACTCGCTAGTGTTACAAGGTCTCAGGTGTGTTAAATTTGGTGTTATCGCTCTCACTCTCTCATACTGGTCACTGGAGGTTCAACATGGCAAAGAACTCTCTGAGGATCTGAAAAAAAGAAATGTTGCTCTACATAAAGATGGCCTGGGCCAGGGATATGCAATTAGCAGACCTCTAGCTGTTACAAAACTACAAGTCCCATCATGCCTCTGGGTGTCATGCTTGTGGCTGTCAGTCTTGCTATGCCTCATGGGACTTGTAGTTCTGCAACTACTAATTGCATATCCCTGGCCTAGGCTATAAGAAGATTGCCAAGACCCTGAAAATGAGCTGCAGCACAGTGGCCAAGACCATACAGCAGTTTACCAGGACGGTTTCCACTCAGTACAGGCCTCGTCGTGGTCGACCAAAGAAGTTGAGTGCCCCTGCTCAGTCTCGTATACAGAGGTTGTCTTTGGGTAATGGACGTATGAGTGCTGCCAGCATTGCTGCATAGGTTGAAGGGATGGGGGCTCTGCCTGTCAGTGCTCAAACCATACGCCCGCACACTGCATCAAATTGGTCTGCGTGGCTGTTGTCCCAGAAGGAAGCCTCTTCTAAAGATGATGCATAAGAAAACCCGCAAACAGTTTGCCGAAGACAAGCAGACTAAGGACATGGATTACTGGAACCATGTCCTGTGGTCTGATGAGACCAAGATAAACTTATTTGGTTCAGATGGTGTCAAGTGTGTGGCAGTAACCAGGTGAGGAGTAAAAAGACAAGTGTGTTTTGCCTACAGTCAAGCATGGTGGTGGGAGTGTCATGGTCTGGGGCTGCATGAGTGCTGCCAGCACTGGGGAGCTACAGTTCATTGAGGGAACCATGAATGCCAACACGTACTGTGACATACTGAAGCAGAGCATTATCACCTCCCTTCGGAGACTGGGCCGCAGAGCAGTATTCCAACATGATAACGACCCCAAACACACCTCCAAGACGACCACTGCCTTGCTAAAGAAGCTGAGGGTAAAGATGATGGACTGGCCAAGCATGTCTCCAGACCTAAACCCTATTGAGCCTCTGTGGGGCATCCTCAAATGGAAGGTGGAGGAGCGCAAGGTCTCTAACATCCACCAGCTCAGTGATGTCGTCATGGAGGAGTGGAAGAGCACTCCAGTGGCAACCTGTGAAGCTCTGGTGAACTCCATGCCCAAGAGGGTTAAAGCAGTGCTGGAAAATAATGGTGGTCAGGGGCATTGCTAGGTCTACAAAAGATCTGGGTCTAGAGCCCATAGGAGCGTAGTAAAGAAAGTCATACGCTTGGGTGGGCATACACATGTAAATACAGTAATATACGTGTGTGTGTATATCCCCAGAGAGCCCCCCCTTACATCAGGGTCCCCAGAGAGCCCCCCCTTACACCAGGGTCCCCAGAGAGCCCCCCCCCTTACATCAGGGTCCCCAGAGAGCCCCCCCCTTACATCATGGTCCCCAGAGAGCCCCCCCCTTACATCAGGGTCCCCAGAGAGCCCCCCCTTACATCAGGGTCCCCAGAGAGCCCTCCTTACATCAGGGTCCCCAGAGAGCCTCCTCCTTAAAATCAGGGTCTCAGAGAGCCCCCCCCCCCCACTTAGCCCTAAAATGCGACACCACTATTGGTGGCCACACAAAATATTGACATTTTGGGCCCAATTTGGACATTTTCACTTAGGGGTGTACTCACTTTTGTTGCCAGCGGTTTCGACATTAATGGCTGTGTGTTGAGTTATTTTGAGGGGACAGAAAATATACACCGTTATAAAAGCTGTACACTCACTACTTTAAATTGTAGCAAAGTGTAATTTCTTCATTGTTGTCACATGAAAAGATATAATAAAATATTTACAAAAATGTGAGGGGTGTACTCACTTGGGGTTATTTACTAAAGGAAAATCCAGTTTGCACTGAAAGTGCACTTGGAAGTAAAGTCGCTGTAGATCCGAGGGGGACATGCAAAGAAAATAAAAAACAGCATTTTAGCTTGCACGATTGGATGGTAAAATCAGCAGAGCTTCCACTCATTTCAGATCTACCCCTTTGATTTTAAGCGACTGCACTTCCAAGAGCACTTGCAGTGCAAAGTGGATTTGCCTTTCGTAAATAACCCCCATTGTGTGTGTGTGTGTGTGTGTATATATATGTGTGTGTGTGTGTATGTGTGTATATATATATGTATATATATATATACTTGACTTTATTTGGGTTGAGTATTTCCTCTATACATTCTTTCATATTATCCGTTCATCTATAAGGGATCGTTTTATTATTGGATCATGGAGTTGATGTTCTGATTCTATAACCTCCCTGGTGTTACAGGTTCACGGGGGAGTTCTGCGAATTTTCCCTGATGGCGGCTCAGAAGTGGCGGACGTGGAGCCACTCTTTGACCGGCTGCTTTTTTTCTGGTCCGACCGTCGCAATCCACACGAGGTTCAGCCTTCCTATGCCATTAGGTAAGCCCCGGCTCATGTGGTGCTTTGATGTATAATTGTCATGTTTGTGCAGCATCTGTAATGGCCTTCTTCTATATTACCGGTATATACAACAAAACCAAAAAGCATAGCGCTGAATGCAAAATCTAATAGTAATGACTTTTAAACACCGTGCAAAATAATGCAAGTGAAAACTCGCTACAAATAGTGCCAATCATTCATACACATAACAATCAGTGACAGATCTCAATGGGCTTGCCTAGTGTCTGTGAAGATATCGTTACATTAGGTCCATACATATAACAGTATGTGACAAATCCTGATGTGCATAAAAAGAACTCATAATAACTTGTGACCCCCCCAAAAATGTGTAGCAATGTGTAATATGTGATGAAGCCAGTGGGAAATCTCAGTAAGCATCCAGCAGTGGTTCATCAATCAACAAAACAGCTTGCCAGATCCTCGTGGGGTTAATGCCCAGTGCCCAGGATGGATCCCGCTCCTTTTCAGTATGGAACAAAAACCCAGAAAATGAAACCGACAGCATTCCATATAGTGTAGTATGATAAGATCCTGTTTATTAATCGAAAAAAAGTGCTCACTTTCATTTTTAACCACTTCCCGCCCGGCCTATAGCAGAATGATGGCCAGGCGGTGGTTCAGTTATCCTGACTGGGTGTCATATGACGTCCTTAAGGATAACAGCCACCATACGCCCGTGTATCAGTCTGATACACCGCTACACACCGATCTCGGTAAAGAGCTCTTTACCACGTGATCAGCCGTGTCCAATCACGGCTGATCACAATGTAAGCCGGAAGAGCCGGTGATCGGCTTTTCCTCACTCGCGTCAGACAGATGCGAGTAGAGGAGAGACGATCGGTGGCTCTCCTGACGGGGGGGGTCTGTGCTGATTGTTTATCAGCGCAGCCCCCCCTCGGATGCCCACCAAGGGCCACCAGGGAAGGGGGCAACATGTGGATGGCCAGGTATGTACCCCATGGCCATCCACATATGAAAAAATATGCACAATAGATGCCAATCAGTGCCCACAAATGGGCACTGACTGGCAATGTTATGGTCCAGATAAAACAAGTGATGCCCATTTGTGCCACCCATCAGTGTCATCGGTGCCCATCAGTGCCGCCTATGAGTGCCCATCATCAGTGCTTATCAGTGTCGCCTTATCAGTGCAGCCATATCAGTGCCTATCATTGAAGAAGAAAATGTACTTATTTACAAAAGAAATTAACAGAAACAAAGAAAAAAAATTATATTTTTTTTTTAAATCTGTCTTTCTTTTTTTTTTGCGCAAAAAGTAAAAATCGCAGAGGTAATCAAATACCACCAAAAGAAAGCTCTATTTGTGGGAACAAAAATGCTAAAAAAAACGTAGTTTGGGTACAGTGTAGCATGACTGCGCAATTGTCATTCAAATTGCAACAGCGCTGAAAGCTGAAAATTGGCTTGGGCAGGAAGGTGCGTAAGTGCCTGGTATTGAAGTGGTTAAGAAGTAGCGGTTCTGCTTATCTCAATAAAAATGCAGATAGGTAAGCCTGCTCAGATCGCTCACTATGCGCAGTGACATCGTAGGGGATCTGGGAAGTAGTTGTTTGCTTACTGGATTTCCCCACCGACCTTATCACATATTGAACATTGCTGCACATTGCAGTGGTTGCAAGTTTTTAAGTGGACTTTTTATGCACATCGAGATTTGTCAGATTGTTATATATACAGTATATGTCACTGATTGTTATTTGTATGGATGGTTGGCACTATTTGTAACGAGTTTTCACATGCACAATATTTTTTGCACTGTGTAATCAAAGCTCATTACTATTTATACTTTGCATTTAGCGCTGTACTTTTTAATTTTGTTGTATCTACATTTGGTATCAGACGTTTTGTACTAGTAGATGTTATTTTTGATTGATCACATTTGTATTTACATTACAGGTATGCTCTGACAGTCTGGTATTTTGATGCCAAAGAGCGAGCAGCTGCTAAACAGAGGTTCAAAAGATTAAGTGGTAAGTTGTGTCTGTGAAATAGACTTGTAAAGGGCTGTTCTTTGGATCCCCAGCCAAAACTGAATATATATTTTTACATTGTTGATGGATGGAGAAGGATTTTTTATTATTTTGCTGTCTGTGGGAAGAATTCCCCTCATCAGTTCCAGTGGGACTATAATTTGCTGTAAGCCAAAATTCCTGTTTGCGTAGATTCTTCAAAGGAGTGTACTACAGAGAGGGGAACCAGGAAATCAAACGCATAGCCATGCTCTAGTGTCACCAGAACAGGAAGTGAGAGGAAATCTTGGTGAATAATCAGGACAACACTGAAAAGAACTGCCCTTCCCCATTCTATTCAATACACGTTTTGGCTGGGAATCCACTTTTACTGCAAAACCTCCCCTTTAAATTGTATGTAAGCCTTCAGAATAAATGTCTCTTGCTGCCTTTTGGATTGTTGATTTATACCAGGGGTGCCCAACCTTTTGAGGAGCGAGGGCCACTTTATCGACTTGGTAACTGGTCGAGGGCCACGATGAGCGTAAAGGGGGGATGGCAGGTCTGTGTCCATTTTGCATATGTAGAGCAGACACCCCTTAGGCCCCTTTCACCGATCGTGTGAAAGGGGCCTAAGGCTGCTTTCACACTAATGCACAGCGGTTTACCTGCTCCTCAACTGGCCTCAATCTTCACTTCTTCCTCAGGATTTCTGCAGCTGGTTGGTACTGCTGACAGGTGCGGGTACTGCTGGCTGGTATTGGTACTGATGACTGGTACTGCTGGCGGTAATTGGTACTGCTGGCTGGTACTGCTGGTTTATACTGCTGGCTGGTACTGATGACTGGTACTGCTGGTGGGTATTGGTGCTGCTGGCGGGTACTTCTGGCGGGTACTTCTGGCTGGTACTGCTGGTTGGTACTGGTACTGCTGGCTGGTACTGGTACTGCTGGCTGGTACTGGTACTGTTGGTTGGTACTGGTACTGTTGGTTGGTACTGATACTGGTGGCTGGTACTGGTACTGCTGGCTGGTACTGGTACTGCTGGCTGGTACTGGTACTGCTGGCTGGTACTGGTACTGCTGGCTGGTACTGGTACTGGTGGCTGGTAATGATACTTGTGGCTGCTGTCCCAGATCACAGGTTCCTGTGTCCCGACCCGCCATCCCCGAGCATAATTTGTTACAGAAGCATGCAGCTGCAGTAGAGAGCAGAGCCGATGCTTCCTGTCACAGGCGGAGTACATTTGGTGTCACTCCGTCTGTGAAGGAGCCAACGCTATACTGGAAGCATCGGCACTGCTTCCTCTAGCGGCAGCTCCGTTCTTCGCACTAATGTTCGGAGATGGTGGGTTGGGTGATCTGGGCTTGCCGACCCGCCATCTCAGAGCAAGATATGGTGGGCCACATCGGAGGGCGCCACGAGCCAGCGGTTGGGCACCCCTGATTTATACCATTTGAGGTCTAGTGAGCTTACAACTTTCTGTACTATGTGCCTATGTGGACTGTTATCAGGTATAATTCTTCCCAGTTATCTCTGTGGGATACAATACACCTCACCCTTATACTTGTAGAAGAGGAGAGGGAAAGATATTATATAGTCCTAAAATACTTTCTGTCTTAAGGTGACCACACTGCTCTTCAATAGATATTGTACAGGGACAAGTGTTACTCTAGGACAGGACATTTTTACTCGAGAAGCTCCAGGTAAACAGAGTGAGAAATTAAATAGAAAACAAAGGCAGATTTTACATAAGTTGTTTTGTGGGGGGGGCATTAAAAATGTGTTGTTGAGCTGTGTTTTTAGTGCCTCCAACTGCCCCCCCCCCCCCCTTAAGCTATATATGGCAGCTGACGGGGTTGTTTACATGCTGTGGTTGCAATGTTTTACTTTGAATCTTGAATTGAGTTGAGAGGTCAAATTGATTCAAATTTTCAGCAAATCGTTTTCTTTTTAGATTTTTTTTTTATTTATTTAAATTTTTTCACCAGGATCGGCGCTTACACTGTGCCGGTCCTGAGGAGCTGCGGGCAGGAGTTTTTATACTAGGCTGCGGCTTCGGCCTAGTCCAGACGCCGCAGACTAGGCCGAAGCCGCGGCCTCGCCTAAAAACTCCTGCCCGCAGCTCCTCAGGACTGGCGCTGTGTCCATCAAAAAAAAAAAAAAAACTCAATTAGAATTGTGAATTGTGTTTTTTTTTTTTTTTTTTTTTTTTTTTTTTTTTTTAGAAAATCACACAAGCTCTAGCTTTAACCCCCATTCACATTGAGTGCGGCTTGGAAAGCGTGCTTTCACCTGAAATTCAATGCTGCATCTCAGTGCGACTTTGAAGACATCTGTGCAGCTTCATGCATAGATGTCTATTGAAGTCGCACCCAAAATCGCCGAAAGTAGTGCATGTACTATTTTTTCCAAATCGATGCGGCACCGCAAAGTCGGCGTCTCATCAGTTTGAACACTGCCATTGCCGGCAATAGGATGCAACTTGTTATGTGATTTGACCTGTCAAATCGCATGACAAGTCGCTGTAATGTGAACGGGGGCTAAAGGACTGGGAAACTGCACCCTTTTTTTTTTTCCATTTGTGTTTAGATACGCTGTAAGTCAACTGTATATTTTTTTGTTATTTTATCTATATCAATGCAAGAAACACACCTTTTGACTCTTGATGGCATTTTCAGTGTGATATTCTGTAGGCCATCAACCCTGCCCACTAACGGGCCCTCTAACAGGTCAGGTTTGCAAGATAACTGAAATACATCACAGGTGATCTGATTTGCTGCTCAGTGATTGCAGTATTCTAGTCTGCATCTCCCCAAGGTAATACATAAAACCTGGCCTGTTAGTGGGCCCTGAGGACAGGGTTGATGACTACTGGTGTAGGCAATCCAGAATGTATGCAGATATTACTGTTTTGTATCCACCCTCCACAATCTGTCATGTTCTCTTTGTGAGCCTTTCCCCCTTGTTGTCAGACGATGCAGGGATCCCATTGACCACATTTGTGCTGAATGAGTTTAGCCCAATGACATCGCTTGATCATAAATCACTAAATGACATGACGTGTGAAATTGGCTATTGGGAAAAATATAGTATGACCCAAAATACTTATTTTGGGCTGTGACTATCTTTTGATGTGTGGCTAGCTTTGTGTTTTTTAGTTCCTTATTTAGGCTTCATGCACACTAGCATTTTTTCATAAGCTCAAGAAAAGCTAGAAAAAATGCTGGTGGCTTTTAGAAGCATTTAGGAGGAAGGTGATTACAGGGAACCCCGTGATTTGTCCGTACAGTGCAGACCATATGATTTCACGGATCGTATGTTCCATGGGAAGAGCCTAACATCCTGCAATATCTGAGAGGCATTACCGGGGTTTTCCATTCAGATGACACTGTGGCTGGGTTATAGCCGAATGCTGGTGTGGGTTGGCCCTCTGGTAAGCGGCTTTCCATATGGTGGTTCCTCACATGTAATTGTGGATCACAGAGGTGTCTTTTTTTTTTTTCAACCTATTTGGACACTTTACCCAGAGACTGTAACAGTTCTTTCTATTGTATACCAAACCCACGTTGGATGTTATTTATCTCCCGGTCTGCGTCACCTGGTTGGACTTTTTCTACTTTTACTGTCTATTGTGTTCATCTCACCCAAACTGCAGCCTTGTTTAGTTTTCTAAGGTAGCGCAGTTTTTTTGTATTCCATTTAGGAGCATTAGCTTTTTATTGTTTTTGCAGTACATAAGAAAAAAAAAAAAAACTGTTACGAGCCTTTTAGTAGTAGTAGTAAAACAAAATGCAAATAACGGCTTCTAGGAGCTTAAAAAAAAAACTAGTGTGCATAGAGCCTTTATCCTCCATGCACACTAGTGTTGTTTTTTTATAATTTTTTTTTTTTTTTTTTTTTTCCAGCTAAAAAAACATTGGAAAAAATGCTGGTGTTAGCATTTTTATTAGCATTTTTGCACTTCCTGTAAAGATGGAGGGGGGGGGGGGGGCTTTAAAAATGCTATTAATGGTGTTTAGCAGTGTTTAGAAGCGTTTCTGCTGCTAATGCTCCAAGACGCTGAAGCTCCTAAAACTCTAATGCGGCGTACACACGGTCGGATTTTCGATGGAAACAGTCGGTCTTTTTCTGTCGGAATTTCCGACGGACTTTGGATTGAGAACCTGTTCTCAATTTTTCTGACGGAAAACCTTTCTATCGGATTTTCCGATCGTGTGTATGCAATTCCGACACGTAAAATTCCGACGCATGCTCGGAAACAATTCGACGCATGCTCGGAAGCATTAAACTTCCCTTCTATAGTGCTGTCGAACGTGTTTTATGCCGCTGTGTTACAGACCATCGGAATTTGGTGTGACCGTGTGTAGGCAAGACAGTTTGAGCGAAATTCCGTCGGAATTCCGACGGGAAAACAATCAGAGCTTTTTCCGACGAGAATTCCGACCGTGTGTACGCGGCATTAGGCTTGATTCACACTAATGCGTTTTTTTGATGCATTTTGCAGAAATGCAAAGGAATTTTTTTTAACATGGGTTCCTATGGAACATGTTCACATCAATGCGTTTTTGTGCCTCTGCGTTTTTGGAAAGGGTCTGGGACTTTTTTTCATGCAAAATGCAGCGTTTTGCATGTAATAGAAGTCAATGGACCCGCATCCAAAACGCATTTTTACCGTGATTTTGCTGCGTTTTGTGTTTCATTTTCTATATTTTTCATTTATTTTACATTGGAATATACGGTGGAGGCTGTCACTATTTTATACAAGAAAACACTACGTGGAAATATTTCTTTAAGATCAGACTGTATTTTTACCAATTAGTCCTGGGTGATAATAAGGACATAAGCGCTGCTGCAGTAATATAGAAACTGAGCTCAAAGGATTGCTTGTTCATAATATTGCCATATTCTATTTATTTTACACTGTATATAGCTGGTTGTTAAGCAACCACAGGGCAAAAAAAACCGCATGTCCAAAAACGCAGCAAGCGGTGCAGAAACGCTCAAAAGCAACATGCATAGATGTGAATCGAGCCTAATAGCCTAAGGCTGGATTCACACCTATGCACTTTCAGTGCTTTTTGCTTTTTGCATTTTGCAGATTTGCACTACAGAATGTGTTCCATAGGAAAACATGGTAAATGGACTCCAGTGCAAATCTGCAAAATGCAAAAAGCACTAAAAATGCATAGGTGTGAATCCAGCCTAAAGTGGTGTGCATGGATACATAGGATTACACTATTTAGCTTCTGGGAGCATTTTTTTTTTTTTTCGAATGAACAGCTTCTAGGAGCTTAAAAAAAATCCACTAGTGTGCTCCACGCCTTGTACCAGTGTTGGGGTGCTCTGCTTTGTTCATGGCTACAAGGACAGTTGTTTCGTTGTTGTCCTGTAAGCTATAAGAAGCACTTGAGTAACCCTTTTCGGACATTGCTCTTCCGGTCTTTCAGCTTTTTCTGAACTCTGGAACTCCATAAAGATCGCACTCGGATCCTATAGGCGTATAATCTATGTTTGTGGGACATAAGTGAACTTTAGTCTCTCTCCACATTGTTGGAATTCAGCGGACGGTTTCTAACCATTTTGCTCTCGGGTTCTGTAGATGGGTTAGGCCCCTAAACTGGTCACGTATAGCTGGTATTTATAGAAGTGTTGTAGCACTTCTCTGGTTGCATTTCCATTGCTATTAAGAGCTTTGCGTTGTAGAAGCATCCAGATGTGTGTTTCCTGGTCAGTGAAAACATGTGCAGTGTGTGACTGTGTACGTGTGTGACACGGTGTACGTGCCTGTCTGTATGTCATAGGAGGAGCCTGACTCTGAAGGTTTTATCACACTTCCAGTCACAAGCGCTTTGGTGATTAAAGCAGGCAGGAAGCTGTCCTTATCGGAGGTCACAATGTCCCCTTATAGAATGTACACATTTACATTCATTGTTCTCCTTGTATTCATTCAGGGGCCCTATCTGCTGGCAGAGCATATGTCAATGATGTATGTGAGCGAGGATTAGTTCCCGGGATAGGCTCAGTTCATAAAGCCTAAGGGTCTTCATTCCAGCCAAGTGACTGCCATTTACAAAAAAAAACTATTAGAGCAGAACTGAGGTAAAAAACCTTCTGCCTTCACAACCATTTGAACTCCTGTGTATTAACCACTTCAGCCCCGGACCAATTGGCAGCCAAAGGACCAGGCCCCTTTTTGCAATTCGGCACTGCGTCGCTTTAACTAACAATTGCGCGGTCATGCGACGTGGCTCCAAAACAAAATTGGCGTCCTTTTTTTCCCACAAATAGAGCTTTCTTTTGGTGGTATTTGATCGCCCCTGCGGTTTTTATTTTTTGCGCTATAAACAAAAATAGAGCGACAATTTTGAAAAAAATGCAATATTTTTTACTTTTTGCTATAATAAATATCCCCAAAAAATATATAAAAAAACATTTTTTTTCCTCAGTTTAGGCCGATACGTATTCTTCTACATATTTTTGGTAAAAAAAATCGCAATTAGCGATTATTGATTAGTTTGCGCAAAAGTTATAGCGTTTACAAAATAGGGGATAATTTTATAGCATTTTTATTAATATTTTTTTTTTTATTAGTAATGGCGGCGATCAGCGATTTTTATTGTGACTGCGACATTTTGGCGGACACATCGGACATTTTTGACACATTTTTGGGACATTTGTAATTTATACAGAAATCAGTGCTATTTAAATAGCACTGATTCCTATGTAAATGACAGTTGTAGTTAGGGGGTTAACCACAAGGGGGCGGGGAGGAGTCAGTGTGACGTGTTGTGTTTACTGTAGGGGGCGTGGCTGTACGTCTGACGTCATTGATCGGCGTTCCCGATGACAGGGAACCGCCGATCACTGACAGTCAGTGTAGGAAGCGCGGGGAGAGGTTTGTTTACATAGACCTCTCCCCGTTCTTCCGCTCCGTAACCCGATTGCGGGATACCAGCGGCGATCGGGTCCGCTGGTCCCGCGGCCGGGGTCACGGAGCTCCCGACCGTGACCCCGGGCAGGCACATGCACGATCACGTACAGGTACGTGATTCTGCCTGCCCGTGCCATTCTGCTGACGTATATATGCAGTGGCCGGTCGGGAAGCGGTTAAATATTGTATTTTAAACTTCAAAATTTTTTTTTTTTTTTTTAATTAACAAAAAAAAGTAAATTTTTTAATGTCTCAAAGCTCTATTTACCTACATAGGACAATGAGGCATAAAGCACAACAAAACCGGAATCCCATAACCTAATCTTTACTTTTTGTCACAAAGAAATTAATTTATAGATCAAATGTAGGGCTGAAACAACTAATCGATTACTACTTTCATAATCGATTAATCGGCTAGTAACATAATGGGGTTAAAAAAAAACTAAAATGAGCCCTTTATAGTAAAAAAAGAGAAAATCGCTACAGTAAATATTACTTTCATAGTTCTACAGTAAAAAAAATTAACCTCTTCCAGTAGTGATTATCTGCTTTTTTTGTACTATAGGGCTCACTTTAGTTTTTTTAACCCCATTGTGTTACTAAACGTCTTAGACCTGGTTCACACATGTGTTTTTGGTGCTTTTTTGCAGAAACACACTACAGTTCATTTAACATGGTTTCCTATGGAACGTGTCGTTCACATCTATGCTTTTTTCAGCCGCTGTGTATTTGGAAAGGGTCAGGGACTCTTTTTTTTTTTTTTTTTAACGCACAACGGTGCTTTTTTTGGTTCAATATACTTCAATGGAGAAGCTGCAGAAAAGCATGTAATATGTTTTTGCAGCAATTTGTGTTTTTTAATTTGCCCAACAACAAATTGGCCAAAAAACGGTATGTCTCCTCTAATAGTATATACAGTATATCTCCTAATAGTATATACAGTATATCTCTTCTAATAGTGTATATACAGTATATCGCTTCTGTCTGTTATTCTCAGTGGATTCAATATTTTGCTCCCTAACCATGGTTGGTTGTTTACATTTACCACTGCATAGAGATACAGTATTTAAGAATAGATTGCCTTTTTTTTAAAACTTTACATATTAACTAAATGATACACCACACTTTTTTTTTACGGTTATTAACCGATTAATTGAAACAATAATCGGGCAACTATTCGATTATGAAAATAATCGTTAGTTGCAGCCCTAATCAAATGGTACTCTTGAAAGCATTTACACCATCCGGCTCAGAGCAGCGGGTCCTGAGCGTGCTGGGTCACCGTTTTCAGTATGAATTTTGGGCTGAATTCGGACCTGAAATGGACCAAAACATGCACCGGACCCGCTGCAGAGATATGTGAACCAGCTCCATAGAGAGCCGATCAAAATCTGCTACTGCGAATTGAATGCGGGGAACCCACATCCAATTCACCATGGTGTGATCCCAGTCTTATAGTGGAATATGCAGTTCAGTTTTGGGCACCAAATCACAAAAAGGAGATCTGGGAACTGGAGAAAGTGCAGAGAAGGGCAACCAAACTGATAAGTGGCATGGAGGAGCTCAGCTATGAGGAAAAATTAAAGGAACTGAATTTATTCTCTCTTGAGCAGAAGAGATTAAGGGGGGGATATGATCAACATGTACAAATATATAAGTGTTCCATATAGTGAACTTAGTGTTGAGTTATTCACTTTCAGGTCATCAGAGGACAAGGGGGCACTCTTTACGTCTGGAGGAAAATAGATTTAATAACCACTACATACAGTAAGGCTAAAAGTGGATGTGTGGCAACTGGCAAGATTGACGCACCTATGAAAAGCAATCTGTATTCAGATTGCTTTTCAGAGGCATTTGACAGGCAATAAGAAGGCAAAAGGGTGTCGGCTTAATGCCTGTTTTAACCCTATAAATGCTGTATTACAACTGCATGCAGCTCCATTTGATTGAATGCGTCAAATTCTTTGGTGCTACTGCTCCTCAAACATGACAGGGTGCCCCTTATTTTTGCCAAGGGTGCAAAGCATCATGGCTCCAGCATATGACCATCACAACAGTGGAGGGAGACTGTAGTTGTCAGATTGTGCCTCGCTGTTGCAGGGCGGGTTTTGTCTGTGTTGCAACCCGCCCTCAGACACAGGCAAAATCCGGGTTCAACACACAAAACCCATCCTGAAACACAGACAAAACCCGACATTTAGCACACTGTAAACCCGCCCTGCAACAACGAGACACAATCTGACAACTACGGTCTCCCTCCACTGTTTGCATAGCTTTCAATTGTGCCTGTCAAATGGTATCTGCGGTCTAAAAATGCTTCCTATAATGTGCGCATGCGCTATGGTGATGTCACGCCAGCTGATCGGAAAATCAGCTGGAGTGCCCTTCTTCACTGAGCATGCATGAGCACTTTTCGACTGAGGGCACTATTCGATAGAACATCGGCAGCACTCATGCAGACCATGACACTCCCACCACCGTGCTTGACTGTAGGCAAGACACATTTGTCTTTGTACTCCTCACCTGGTTGCCGCCACACACACTTGACACCATCTGAACCAAATATATTTATCTTGGTCCCATCAGACCACAGGACATGGTTCCAGTAATCCATGTCCTTAGTCTGCTTTTCTTCAGCAAACTGTTTGCAGGCTGCTGTGCATCATCTTTAGAAGAGGCTTCCTTCTGGGATGACAGCAATGCAGACCAATTTAATGCAGTTTGCGGATTATGATCTGCACCCCCTCCCCCCCTTCAACCTCTGCAGCAGTGCTGTCAGCACTCATACGTCTATTTGCCAAAGACGGCCTCTGGATATGACGCTGAGCACGTACACTCAACTTCTTTTGTTGACCATGGTGAGGCCTGTTCTGAGTGGAACCTGTCCTGTTAAACCGCTATATGGTTCTGGCCACCGTGCTGCAGCTCAGTTTCAGGGTCTTGGCAATCTTATTATAGCCTAGGCCATTTTTATGTAGAGCGACAATTCTTTTTTTCAGATCCTTAGGGCTCTTTCACACGGACGGTCCGTATGTCCATTTTTCATCCTTCCGTTTTCGGATGGAAAAGTGGACATACATGTATCCCTATGGGATAGCGGGTGTCATCCGCTGACACCCGATCTCGTCCGTGTCCGCTATGCTCCGTTTCTGCAGACGGAGGAAAACCCTATTTTTTTCATCCGTCTGCAGAGCGGATCGGATGACAACGGACTCTACGGTCCGTCGTCACCCGATCTCCCATAGGGGAGAGCGGCGCTCTGACAGGTCCGTCCCTGCGCTGTGTGCAGAGACGGACCTGTCATCTTCCTGCTCAGCGGAGATCGCTCTGGCGATCCCCGCTGAGCAAGCGGATATCCACAGGGCGGATCTGCACTGATCCGCCCCATGTGAAAGAGCCCTTAGAGTTCTTTGCCATGTTGAACTTCCAGTGACCAGTATGAGAGAGTGAGAGCGATAATGCTAAATTGAACGCACCTGCTCCCCATTCACACCTGAGACCTTGTAACACTAACGAGTCACATGACACCGGGAGGGAAAATGGCTAATATGGCCCAATTTGGCATTTTCACTTAGGGGTGTACTCACTTTTGTTGCCAGCGGTTTAGACATTAATGGCTGTGTGTGGAGTTATTTTGAGGGGACAGCAAATTTACAATTATACAAGCTGTACACTCACTACTTTACATTGTAGCAAAGTGTAATTTCTTCAGTGTTATCACATGAAAAGGTATAATAAAATATTTACAAAAATGTGAGGGGTGTACTCTTGTGAGATACTGTAGTTTGACAATAGAAGTAAGGTTGGAGCAGATGTTGTTAATGACACTGTGCCACAAATTATAGATTTAATCTAGGATGGAACAGGATATGCTTTGGTTTTGTTTACAGGTGGGTTGTAAAAGACCTAAGGTGCTTTCTGTTGGGGATGATGACCTATGGATGTAGTATTAGAGCATTAGACATAATGGGTTACAGGTTTACGTTAGACTAATCAGACTGCACCCTTTACGTTCTAAGTGCTACCCACCTACAGAAGCTTGAGAAATACCTTGTACTTCTAAGCACTGGAGAATGTGTGACGCACTCAATGAGGAATCAAGGAAATCAATATATGCAACACAAGACAAACATATATGCAAACAGATCTGGAAATATGCAGCACTATGCAAAAATCTTCATTCTGAATGTTCCTGATTTTGCATAATGCATGAACACACAAACGCTGATAAACATGTAACTGCATATGTGTCCGTGTGAGAGGGACTGACTAGTTTGTTGGACACTTGGCATGGTAAAACATCCCTAAGTGTAATTAAAGGATAAGTTCACCTTTTGTAACTGGTTACATGATTCACCCATATTCAGGGTGTTACAAATGCACAAGTCCCTGTTTTCACAGTGAGCTCGCTGTTGCAATCAAATAAAAAAAATAATGCGTCCATGTGGGGCTTCGCCTGCCCAGTCGGGTCAACCATTCAGTGTTCGGTGAATGGGAAAACCTGACAGCCTTTGTCGATGTCACCTTGTACTTCCCAATGAACTACCAGGGAGCTGTTGAGTGCTTCTAGGTAGTTAATAGAGCTTCCTGTCAGAGTGTAACTGCCTGTTCATATTGGAGGTATGGGCAACAGCTACACAGTCTGCAGGACAACTGCCTGTTCATATTGGAGGTATGGGCAACAGCTACACAGTCTGCAGGACAACTGCCTGTTCATATTGGAGGTATGGGCAACAGCTACACAGTCTGCAGGACAACTGCCTGTTCATATTGGAGGTATGGGCAACAGCTACACAGTCTGCAGGACAACTGCCTGTTCATATTGGAGGTATGGGCAACAGCTACACAGTCTGCAGGACCATGGCATTGCGCACACACAATCTGCTGATCGTGGGTGTAATGCTTTACAGGTCTCTAACAAATAAAAATAATAGATGCATTTTTTTTTTATTTTTTTTACCTGCAAAAAATGTGCATTTATTAATTTTGTTTGAAACTGAACTTATCCTTTTAACACTGGTTCCTGAGTTTATCATGTCTATATGCATTCTGTAGAATTTAGTATGACTTCAAAGCCATAAAGATATAAAAAATGTTCATACAAATATATAGTTGTCTCTACATTTTTAGTTTTTATGTGACTTGTATTTTGTCTGTAGGATATTTGAGTTTTTTTCTTTTTTTTTTTTTACCCAGAATCCAGACAGGATCCTACTTCCAAGGACAGCTGAGTGTCTATCACATGAAAATATTGCATGTTGGTCTTTCTCCTGCATAGTGTCTGTGTACAAGTGAAGTTGGGGGATATAAAGAGCCAAGGCTTTGCTTGTGAAGCTGCTACTGCAAAAGCACCTCCTTTTCACAACCGAAGAAGACCACCTCCATCATTATAGAAGTCTCGAAGTGAAAGCAAGGAGCTCAGACTGAGTTATCTTTCAAGGACACTTTCAAGGCTATAAACCATAAAGCCAATGCTCAAGTCAAGCTGAGGGACTGGAGCCACCATCGCCGTCAGTACTGTAATCTGTTGGATGACAGAGCCCATGTGAACTGTACAGGATCATCAATACCTACGTCTGACACCTGAATTATTATATTTTGGTACAGCATGTTTTAAATACTGCAGAGTCTGAGACTGAACTGATAATAATGTAAAATATATATATATATATACTATGGAAATAATTATGCATTTATTGATAGAGGGAATGGTACGGTCACTGACCAGAACACATGCCTGCGGGTCAGAGCATGTCTACCTTCTAATGAAAATGTTAAATGTTTTCTCTTGAAATGCTTTGGTAATATCTCTGTCTGTCTGTTTTTATAGCAGGCAGCATTTTTCAAGGATATTTGTGAGAGGTTATGCTTTTTAATGTTTATGCAGTTTGTTTGATTTTTTTCCAGAATACACAGTGTGAAAATTCCAATGTCTTGCGGTGTGATTACAATTTTAGGAGTTAGAGTTAAGGTTATTATTAGGCTTATGCAAGAAATTGAAGTCCTAAAATCTATAATATTTGTACTGGAATGGAAAGTCACCACTGACCCCTTACATCTGGTGTTTGCTGCCATGTCAAATAGCCATATAGCCTGTCTCCTGGCTGAGTATGCATAACTGTATCAAATAACAGTAATTGCAGTGCTGTCCTGTAACATACAGTTCTCAGTATATTAGTAGCTGGATGGGTTTGAGTATTGCTGTCATATACTGTACATTTAAAGGCATGTTCTGTTCCATACTACGAAGTGGGGGAACCTCTTTACTTATGCTCTGTTGGCAAAAGGAAAGTACCATTCTGCTCTGACCCCTATTAGTTGGCTGTTTTAGGAATGAGATACTCCAACAACATCCAGTAATTTGCCCTTATATTAAAGTGGAAGTTAACCCTCCTATCGTTTTAAGCCAAGGAAGCTGCCATCTTGGCCTCCGTTTTAATCTTTAACTGCCATGAAGCTGCACATGTGATCAGTTATGACACCAGCCTTTGGATGGTTTGACAGTTTGGTTGAGAGCACAACCAATGTGACAATTGTCATTTCCGGCATGCCGGGAATGTAACTGTTTTTTCAAACTGTTAGATCGATGGGTTTACTTCCGCTTTAACAGATGTCTTAGGCCCATCCTGCTGAACGTCATGTATCTTGTGCGTTAATGGACTTGCAAGAACATTTTGCTTTTAGTTTTGCCTTGATACAGTATTATACATAGTTTTGAAGAGGTAAGTACACACCATAGAAATTGTTGACTTTTCAAACACATTTGAGCAGGCAAACTTTAGATCTTTATTCTAACAGTGCTTGTTGATAAAGGTTTTACACATACAGCATAAAAACTCTAGGAAATGTTTGCTTTTTTAATAATTTATTGGACTAAAATATCAATAGATGTAAATATGTGCTGTAGAAAAAGTAAATACGCTCTTGGCCTTAGAAGCTAATATTGCCCCCTTTAGCAGAAATTACTTGCAGGCATATTGTATAACAAGCCAACCATCCTTTTGTGGCCTCCATGCAAAATCAGTTGGTAGATTTGCTAAGGTGTTCTGAATCCTTCAGTACAAACAAACGGCAACTGCCCCAACCTATAACTGGCCTTAACAGCAAGGAGCACATGGAAGGGTGATGCATGTCAAACAACAACCAAGAAAAATTCCCATCTCTACTTGCCAGCCTGCAACAAACCGAACTGTCCTGCCTTACAGTTCAGGTTAACAGGGGCTTTGTTTGCACACATTTGCAAATACATGCATAAGCCGCAGAGGCTGCGACAAGGCACCCCAGTATTATCTGCAGTCCTAACTCTATAAATTTTGAGAGCCTCAAAAGTAGACTCACATGTAATGGATAGCTTGAAGGCAGGTATGTCTCGAGGGAGCCCACTCCTCAAAGTGACAGGCACAGGCAAAGGCACTGGACACCCAGCAAATGGCACAATGGCAGCGAAGGTGACCAGTACACCCCCTCACCAAATAACCAACAGTACAAACAAGCAGAAACTACCCCAACCTATAACTGGCCTTAACAAGACTAGAAGGGCAGCGCATGTCAACAACAAAGAAACATTTCCAGCCAGCCTGCAACAAAGGGAATTATCCTTTCTAACCGTTCACGTTAAAAACAGGGGTTTCGTTTGCACACATTTGCAAATACATGCATCCTGAATCCTTCACCTTCATTAACTTCAATTCTCGGATAGTTAGCCTCACTTTCTCATTGAGCATACTTTGATATATTGCAGTATTCATGGTTATAGGACTATAGGGGGGAATGCTGGGGTGGGGCTGCTTCCCCTCTATATAAGTCCCCAGGACCAGTGTCAGTGAGGGACGGATTACTGTGCAGCCTTAGCAATGCCAAGTCAGCATGGCTACACAGTGCTCTGCCCCTATCCACAGCACCGCATTATTTGTTTTCATGGTGGGGGATGGGCGAATCGAGTATGCACACATGGTGTTGGCCATCGGCAACATGGAAATGTATGATGTTGATTCAGGGCAGGCATTGAGCCCTACTTCTGTCCAGATATGCTCCATCTCTGTCATTCTGCCATGGTAGAAGATTTGAAGGTATTTGTGAATGGGGGACTCTGATGTAATGGGGGGGGGGGGGGCAAGCATGTGGTGGCTTGGAGAGGGTGAGATCATATTGAGATTTTGCATACTTGCCATAACTGACTGGAAAAGGATTTGGGAAATAACACTGGCCTATTACATGCCCTTTTTGTTGCAGCCATGTAGATAAGCCAGGAACTAGCACCACCTCTGCACTACCCGAAAGTAATGTCAAATATGACTGCCGGGTCGTGACTTGTCATACAAACGCATGCTGAGTGAACAGGGAATACCGGTTCCCTGCATCTGTCATACTCCTAGACCACAAGTGCCATCAGGAAGATGGAGAGGATAAAATGAAGGTGTGTTGAAAAGTAAGCCCCCCTGGACCTTTTTTTTTTTTGCACTGTTAAATCCAGCCCTGCATGGTTAATATAACTGCAAACTGGCCAGGCCCTAAGGCAGCAGAAAAACAACCCCAAAACCATAACATGCTTTACATTTGGTATGAGGTTCTTCTCTTTTTTTTATCTGACAACAAAGCATTTTTGTTAAATTGGATTACGAGAATAAATACATGTCAAATTTTAGTGTCATTTGTTTAAAGTGATTGTAAAGCTTTAAAACTTTTTTATTAAAATAATAAACATGTCATACTTACCTGCTCTGTGCAATGGTTTTGCACAAAGCAGGCTTGATTCTACTTTTCTGGGGTCCCCCACCCGCGTTCCTGGCCCCTCCTCCTTCTGAGTGCCGCCATAGGAATCTGCTTACTATGGAGCACTCATGCATGCTTGATTCCAAGCCGGGCTGTTTGCGTCTGCTCAGATACATGACGTGGCTCAGCCCTGCCCCCTGCTCTCTGCTCACAGATTTTGGGAGAGAGCCTGGGAGAGATGTACACCATGCTAAATTGAGATCAGGCTCAGTTAAGTATTTAGGGGGAGCTGCTATTAAGCCTTTTTTTTTTTTTGCCTTTTAATGCCGGGTTCACACTTCTACGATAGGATAGTCTGACTTGTCCTTTGGACCAATCAAAACAATCCCAGTGCAACATAGATTCCTTTTACTGCTGCTGTAATCACCATGTCGAATTCCACAAGTCGGATAGTAAGGACAAGGATCCGACTTCAATGGGCTGAAGTAGGACCAATGTAGTGCAGGAATGTTCAAAGTCAGACTGACTTGTGTCAGAACAGTTAAGACGGCTCTCATAGGAAATCATTGATTTACACACGTCATGCGACATGTGCTCCCAAAGTCGGAGCGTATGTTGTACCAGTGTGAACAGAGAATGCATTAAAGGAAAACCTCTTTTACGTTTACAACCACTTTAAGCCACATTTACCTGTAGATACTGATTAAATAAGTATGTAATGGTTGCCTGTTCAAAAATGGCAACAATTTCCTTGGGGGTACTTACTTTTGTCCGTGTGTGTGTATATATAGATATGTATATCTATATATACACAGTCATGGCCAAAAATACTGGCACCCCTGCATTTCTGTCAGATAATGCACCACTTCACCCAGAAAATTGTTGCAATTTTTTGCCTAAATGTTTTAGGCATTCTCATGTTTATTTCTTTTGTTTGTATCGGTATGACAGAAAAAAGTAGAGAAACAAAAAGCTAAATCTGACACATTCCATTCAAAACTCCAAAAATAAACTGGACAAAATTACTGGCACCCTCAATTTAATAACTGGTAGCACACGCCTTGGAAAAAATAACTGTAATCAATCGCTTTGTGTAATCAATGAGTTTCTTACACCTCATTACTGAAATTTTGGACCACTCTTCTTTCACCAACTGCTGGCTTTCAGATTGGAAGGGTTCCTTTCCCCAACTGCTGTTTTAGGGTCTCTCCACAGGTGCTCTATGGGATTTATATCTGGACTCATTGCTGGCCAGTTCAGTACTCTCCAGCGCTTTGTCTTATATTATTTCAGGCTGCTTTTTGATGTGTGCTTTGGGTCATTGTCCTGCTGTAAGACCCATGACCCATTCTGACGGAGACCCAACTTTCTGACACTGGGCCCTACATTGCACCCCAGAATTCTTTGGTAGTCTTCATACTGCCATGCACCACGGTCAAGACATCCAGTGACTAAAGCAGCTAAGCAACCCCAAAACATCAGTGAACCTACACCATGTTTGACTGTAAACAGGAAAATGATGGGCTTTACCAAAAAGCTGTAATTTTGTTTCATCTGTCCACAGCATTTTAGTTCTACTTTAACTGCCCATTTCCAGTATTATTTAAAGCGTAGTTCCAGACGCAAATTCCTTTTTTTTTTTTTTTTTAAAGTCAGCCGCTACAAACACTGTAGCGGCTGACTTTTACAAAGGACACTTACCTGTCCAGGGAGCCTGTGATGTCACCCCCCCTCCCCAGGGCCGATCCATCCATTGGATCGGGTGCAGGTGCCGTCATTCCAACTAAGAGAAACCGGCAGTGGAACTTTCAGGCTTTACTGCAGGTTTCCTACTGCGCATGCCCGAGTCGCGCAGCACTTCCTGAATGGCCCCGTCATAATCTGGGACACACAAAGGTCCCAGGAGGCAGCGGGGTAGAAGAGGGCGTGAGGCCTGGATGGAAGTACACAATGTACTTTATAAGAGGTAAGTAAGGAAAAAATTTAAATAGTTATCCAAAATCGAGTGGTGGAGGGGGTTGTCTATCCTTTAAGACAAAGTTGTAAAAGTGGGTGGAACTCCACTTTAAGCATTCTGGTTCCACTGAATTCTTACCGGTTTCTTGGAAATCTGGATTTCCTCGCAATAGTAACGAAACACATGTGGGGTGATATACTAAGATGAATGCGCTGCGCCAGTTCATACATTAATGCGGCGTACACACGGTCGGAATTTCCGATGGAAACAGTCCGATGGGAGCTTTTCATCGGATTTTCCGACTGTGTGTATGCCCAACGGTCTTTTTCTGTCGGAATTTCCGACGGACTTTGAATTGAGAACCTGTTCTTAATTTTTCCGAAGGAAAACCTTTCTATCAGATTTTCCGATCGTGTGTATGCAATTCCGACACGCAAAATTCCGACGCATGCTCGGAAACAATTCGACGCATGCTCGGAAGCATTAAACTTCCCTTTTATAGTGCTGTCGAACGTGTTTTATGCCGCTGTGTTATTGACCGACGGAATTTGGTGTGATCCGAGTTTTTTTATGACGAGAATTCCGATCGTGTGTACGCGGCATTAGGCTACTTTCACACGAGGCGCTGGGTGCGCTGGTGGTCAAGCTGCGCTATATTTAGCGCCGTTTTAGCGGCGCATTTCGGCCGCTAGCGGGGCGGTTTGCGTACGGGTTCGGAGTGCTGCCCCATTGTTTTCAATGGGAGGGGGCGCTTTAGGAGCGGTAAATACTCCGCTCCTACAGCACACCAAAGATGCGGCTTGCAGGACATTTTTCAGCGTCCTGCAAGCTCACCGCTCCAGTGTGAAAGCCCTCGGGCTTTCGCATTGGAGACACAGCAACGGCTGTTTGAAGGCACTTTGCAGGTGCTATTTTTAGAACTTTAGCGCCTGCAAAACGCCTCAGTGTGAAAGGGGCCTAATTGGTGCGCTGGAAAAGTCATTAACCGAACGTGCGAACCGGCGCACTTTGAATCGCAAATAACAATAATAAATACCCGAGTATGTAAACTGCAACTGTCGCTAGGGTAACTGGTTTTCTCATTGATAATAGCGCACATCCAATTGGTAAATTTAATCTCATTGGATGAGTCTTGTTAGGCAATTAGTAGATGTTCTTAGTTAATTACCCTTTTGATGCTAATCTCATTCCTATGGGCTCTTTCACACGGGGCGGATCAGTGCAGATCCGCCCCGTGGATATCCGCTTGCTCAGTGGGGATCGCCGGAGCGATCTCCGCTGAGCAGGAAGATGACAGGTCCGTCTCTGCACTCTGTGCAGGGACAGACCTGTCACAGCGCCGCTCTCCCCTATGGGGGATCGGGTGACGACGGACCGTAGAGTCCGTCGCCATCCGATCCGCTCTGCAGACGGATGACAAAATAGGGTTTTCCTCCATCTGCAGAAACGGACCATAGCGGGCACGGACGAGATCGGGTGTCAGCGGATGCTCATCCGCTGACACCCGCTATCCCATAGGGATACATGTATGTCCGTTTTTCATCCGAAAACAGATGGATGAAAAACGGACATACGGACCGTCCGTGTGAAAGAGCCCTATCACTTCTGATATATCTTTGAAATTTTTTTTTTTTTCTTTACCCAAATCTTTCAATACATTACAAAGAACAGAGAAGTGTTTTTAAACCCAATAAATGTTATTTATATTTTCAGATCTTGATCTTTAACCACCTCAATACAGGGCACTTACACCCCCTCCCTGCCCAGGCCATTTTTCAGCTTTCAGCGCTGTCACACTTTGAATGACAATTGCGCGGTCATGCTACACTGTAACCATGTGAAATTGTTATCATTTTCTTCACACAAATATAGCTTTCTTTTGGTGGTATTTAATCACTCCTGGGTTTTTTATTTTTTCCTAAAAAATAAAAAATAAAGACCAAAAATTTTGAAAAAAAAAAAGTTTTTCTTAGTTTCTGTCAGTAAATTTAGTAAATAAGTAATTTTTCTCCTTCACTGATGGGCGCTGATGAGGCAGCACTGATGGGCACTAATTAGGTGGCACTGATGAGGGGGCACGAATATGCTGCACTTATGGGCATTGATATGTGGCACTGGGCACAGATAGGCAGCACTGGTGGACACAGATAGGCGGCACCGATGGGTAGCTGTAATGAGCCGCAGTGATAGCCAGCACTGACTGGCATCACTAATGGCCACTAATTGCTGGCAATTGTGGGTACTGGTTGGCACTGATTGGTGGCAGTGGTGGGCAATCATTGCTGGGACTGGTGGGCACTTAATTGTAATCGGGGGAACGAATGATACATACCTAGCTGTCCTCTGTGGAGATGCCGCTGATCGGCTCAACTCTCACTCTGTCAGTGTGAGACGAGGAGCGCTGATTACTGGCATCTCCGTGTTTACATGTGACCGGCTGTGATTGGACACAGCCGATCACATGGTTAAAGAGCCGCAGCCACGGCCCTTTAGGCCCCTTTCACGCGAACGGACTGTTCAGGTCCTGTTTTGTCGGCGGACCTGTACGGGCGCTTCACGTTAGTCTATGGCGCTACGTTTGGATCCGTCCCTGGCAGATCGGATCGGGTGAGATCTGATGAAAACAAACATGCTGTCTGTTTTCGTCCAATCTCTCCATAGCAACCAGCGGCGCTCTACAAGCCCCTCCTTGCTCAGTGAGCAGAGAAGGACCTGTCATCCACCGGCTCAGCGGAGATCAACGGAGAGATCTCCCGATGAGCTGGCGGACAGAGGCAGACTCCGTGGCAGTGGATCCGCCTTGTGTGAATGAGGCCTTACACAGATCGGGGTCGCGCCGTGTCCTAGGGAGGCTGTCATATGACATCCACCCAGAACGAGAGCAGCACCGCCCAGCTATCATTTGACGGTGGGTGGGCGGCAAGTGGTTAAGGGTGACCATACACTGCAATCAGTTAGATCTTAAATAAATTTGATTTAGTGCAAGAGCCTGGCTGATTTCTTATAACTTGAATTAATTGTTCAAGTGAGTCTTCATATTACCTATTTTGCCTAAATATCGAGTTGGACAGAACCGATGTCTTTCCTTGGGGACACACAGGTCAATATAAATAGTTTCCCCATTAGGTAAATTGCACTCCAGCATTTTGCTGTGTACATCCCAAATTATTAGGCATCTTGGACTTTGGGGTTTATTTACTAAAGGCACTTGCTGGAGATACAAGGGGGACATGCAAGGAAAATAAAAAACAGCATTTCTGCTTCTACATGATTGGATGATAAAATCACCAGTGCTTCCCCGCAGATTTACAGCAAGTACACTTGTATTGCAGAGTGGATTTGCCTTTAATAAACCCCCATCTACCTAATAATTTGGGGTGTACACAACAAAGTGCTAGAGTGCAATTTGCCTCATGGGGATACTAGTTAGATTGACCTGTGTGTAGGGGTGCAACGGATCCAAAAACTCACAGATCGGATCGTTCCTCGGATCAGAGTCACAGATCGGATCATTTTACGTATCAGCAAATAATAATTGAATTTGCAAAAATCTGTGAAAATTCCACCACCATACAGTCCCCACTGTAATATTGGCAGAGTATGGCTGGGTATTGCAGAGTATTGGCATGGTATTGCAGAGTATGGAGGGATGGCTGTGACTGCAATTGTCACAGAGCAGCGCTTTGAGCACTACAGATCCAGCCCACAGCGCTGCTGCCATCCGACCTCTCCCCTCCACTGTACAGATCTGTACACAGAGGGGAGAGAGGAACCGGCGTTATCATGCCGCTGGTTTGTTTACAAGTGATCGCTCCGTCATTTGACGGAGTGATCACATTCTAAGCAGCCGGAGCGCGGCGTGTGCCGATCCGAACAAGGTGACCTGTTCGGATCACGAATCGGTGACGATCCGTTGCACCCCTACCTGTGTGTCACCAAGGAAAGACATTGGTAGGGTTTTACCCTCACTTCCTGTTTGGCTATGTGACAGGAAGCGAAGCCAATTTTCAGAAAAGGGACACAAAGCCCAACCTAAAAAAAGACAAGCAGGGGTTCCAACACTCACTTGGTTGCCCACAATTAGAATAGGATTGTCTTGAGCTAGATTTTAGCCTAGTGCTCTAAATCAGTGCATCTTAACCCTGTCCTCAAGTACCCCCAACAGGCCATGTTTTCAGGTTTCCTTCATCTTGTACAGGTGATTTAAATCACAGTCAATGGCTTGGTATTTTGGCCAGCTATTTTAGCTAAGAAATTCCCAAAACATGTCCTGTCGGGGGTACTTGAGGACTGAGGCTGAGAATCACTGTGCTAAAATGGAAAATGTAATACTTACCTCTCTAATTTTCCTTTCCATGGCAGCATACGCACAATTCCTGCATATGTTGCCATGAAGGCACCAGGAAAGTAGCTTTTAGACAAATCACACCTATTTTTTTGCCATGCCAATTAGCCTAGTTAAGCTGCAGCTGGGAAATCTGTTGCATGAAAATTAGCAAAAACATAAAAATTTGCTACAAATTTTATTGGTCAACAAAACAGGACTTGGAAAATGTGCAAGGAAAGCAAAAAACACATGCATGTTAATTTGAGACACTAACAGAATATGGTTTTGAGGTCTGACCATTTTGCAGAGGAAATTAACAGAAGTTAAAGCGGAGTTCCACTCAAAAATGGAACTTCCGCTTTAACCCCTTACATGCCACATTTGGCATGTAATTTTTTTTTGGGGGGGGGGGGCTTAATTAGGAGGGGGACTTCCTGTCCCACTTCCTCCTTCCGCCCAGGAACCGCCTAGGCGACTCCTCCCTCTAGGCAATCTCCTGGGACACGTGACAGGTCCCAGGAGATCGCCTATCCCCTCCGGGAGCGCAACGTGGCTCGCGCATGCGCTATGCGTGCCCGGCCGTGAAGAGGAAAGCTGTCACGGCCGGGTGCCCTTAGTGGAAATGGCGGCGCCGGCGAAGAGGAGGGGGAGAGGAGCGACACCCCGTTCGGCCGCATCGCTGGACCGTGGAACAGGTAAGTGTCTTTTTTTTTTTTAAAAGTCAGCAACTACACTTTTTGTAGCTGCTGACTTTTAAAATGCCTGGAACTCCCCTTTAAAAGGACTGCGCCCACAGACAGTCTCTTAAGGATTTAAATATTTATTAGTTACAACATCTTGAGGAAGATTTTGCAAAATAATGCAGCATAGACAATTAAATCAAAGTGAAACTAACAACCTACAAGCAACACACATGAACATCATCAAAAATATTTCAGGGCAAAATACTACCCCCCCAAAAAAATTTTTTAAATCAATAAACAAAAGTAAAAAAGACTTGCTCTAAAACACATCTGTTTTGCAAAAGACATAACAAACAAAATACATGTGTTACAAACTCTATAAGGCCACTCAAATTTACAACAGACAGACACTTGCCTCTTTTCAGGGCAAGGTAAAGAGGGCTATCTGCATGCTTTATATAACATAGGTTTGCATGCTAATGAGGCAATTGAAACCACATGCACAGTCCATGAAACACACAAAATGCAAGTTTACCCAGTGTAGAGACAGAACTTCAAAATGGTTACACCTGTTAAGGATGTCCTTAAATTACTAACCCAAAAAACACACTCTCTGAGCATGTCCAGAAACATCAAAGTGCTGTTCAAACACAAAAAAACAAAGTCCCTGAGCATGCCCAGACCAACCCAAATGCATTTCACACACCAAAAGCCACAGGAAAAAAAAAATCAAAATCCCTGAGCATGCCCAGACCAACCCTAATGCAGCTAGCACACCAAAAGCCACCCCTCTGTCCAAAATTAAGCACATCATCCAGCATTCTACCAAATTACAGATGAGACAAACACCCCCTGGTCCAGGTGGGCAAACAAAAGAGCCTAACATGGTCAAAAGTTTTACAAAAAATACCATTGCAGTCTATGGAAACTGACTTATTCATTTTTCTAGTCCCCACTTGGCTGGCTTATCCTCTTTTTTTTGGCCTTAAAATAGGTATGGGGTAGGGTTGCCACACCATCCCTTTAATCCAGGACACATATTAATTACGCAGGTTCTGAGGCTTATTTAATGCAGATAAGGCACCAATTAGTTTAATTACCACCTTAATCAGCCACAGAACCTGTGTAATTAATGTGTGTCCTGGATTAAAGGGATGATGTGGCAACCCTAGTATGGGGGCCCAGGTCCCACCCTGAGGGACATATATCAATGTCACCAATTTGGACAACCCCAAAACAAAACAAGGAGAAGTGCCTTTAAAAATGCAAAATTGCTTAAAAGCTAGTAACTTGTGTGTGTGGGGGGGGGGGGGGGCTTACTCTAGCCTGCCCCCCAATACATAAAAGTACATTTGTGTCTGTTAAGGCTTAAAATGAGAACCCCCATGTGAAAAATACCACCCCAAACTAAAAAAAATGTTTTGCCCCTCCCACACACTAACAAACCCCTAGCCAAACACACAGCAAGCTAGCCCATGAAAGGGGGGTGGATGCTTGGGGCAGGAGGGGCTCGGGGACACCCCAAAAGTCAACCATCTTGTCCCCATATTTCCCTTTTCCACACAACCCTAGGCTGGGGTTGTGGGGGGCTGCAGACAGAGGGCTTTACGGAATGTGGAAAGCACATTTAAACTAGTGGGTACAAGGTGCTTTGTGGTTGGTATTGTGCTGAGCCCAACATGTCCCAAAGGCAACCAGCTATGTTGAGTCTATGTGGCCTTGTATGGTTCAGGAGGGGGTTGGGCGATCGCTCTTCTCACCCCTTTCCTTGCTGGCCCTGTTGTATGCTCTAAAAAAAGGATGTGGTTTGGATTGGTGAAGGCAGCTCACAGCCTTTTGAGAATGGAGTGGAGTGTGGAGTTCCCCTTTAAAAGCAAAAGCTAGCCATGGGAATCCAAGGGATTAGAGGGGGGAGACAAGATCATTGGAGAATGGAGTGTGGAGTTCCCCTTTAAAAGCAAAAGCTAGCCCAAGGAAATCATATGCATTAGAGGGGGAAGGTTAAATGCCTTTTTAGGAGGAGCATGAGTCTTTTTACATAATTTTAACAAGGTGCATGTCACATGTTGGCAACGTAACATGCTAACATGACCTGTGTGCAAATCTCCTTAAAAAAATACATAAGGGTGAACCAGCGTAAAAAAAAAAAAGAAAATTGTCAAGTTTAGAGGCGCGCCTGTTCAACCCACGCAA
The DNA here is from genome assembly GCA_028564925.1 of Lithobates sylvaticus. Lineage (NCBI taxonomy): Eukaryota > Metazoa > Chordata > Amphibia > Anura > Ranidae > Lithobates > Lithobates sylvaticus. The sequence continues at coordinate 139,196,457 of CM053038.1, read as the reverse complement.
TTGCATGTATGATTTACTAAAATTTTAGCCGCACAGTGAACACACGCATTTGAACGAGCGCAAGTGCCACTTGCGCATGCACACTGCTTACATTGATATCACGCAGTTCTAAACGTACTTTGAAAAAATTACTTTCTCATTCTATTCTGGGCATATTTGTTACTTGGGCAGTTGTTACTAAACTTCCTCACATCACCCCACATCACCCCACATCACCCCATAATATTGGCACCTCCATCTTCTGTTAATATTGAATTGAAGATGCCGTGCGCCATATCCATAGTGGCACACAGATTTCATTTTCCAGTGCGCAGAGATCGCTATAGTAAATGGGGAATTTGCGTTCTGTTCCCAGCGCACCATTTCGTAAATATGAAAATGTGCCGAATCCATAGCAGGAAAGCTAACCATTTACTTGCAGAATGTAAGGTCAGACAGAAGACTTAATAAAGAAACATCTGAGCCAAACCTGACATTTTAGGTGTAAGTATAGCAAAAACTTCCCAGACATGCCACAGGTAGTGAAAGGAAATCTCTCCAAGTAAGAGAAGTGGTAGATTTCACCTCACCTTTTTGTTCTGGGGACAACTGTAAGATTTTGGATTTCTCCGCTATAGCCGGCAGTACTGATTAAGCGGGGAAAATCCAACAGGGCGGTTGTACAGAAGTCGATCTGTAGATTGATTTCTTCACAGCCGCAGTGCTAGGGTTGCCACCTCATCCCTTTAAACCCGAATACATATGAATTACACACCTTCTGTGGCTAATTTAATGCAGATAAGGCACCAAGTGAGTTTAATTATCACCTTAATCAGCCATAGAACCTGTGTAATTAATATGTGTTCGGGTTTAAAGGGATGAGGTGGCAACTTTACGCAGTGCCCATATACAGATAATTTAGGCGGGTTCTTGCGGATCCAGCTGAATTTTGATCCATGTATGACCAGCTTAACCACTTGTGGACCACTCACCATAGATATACTGCAGCAGGGCTGCCACTCTACACCAGATCACGTACCTAGTACATTAGCTGACACTTCAGGATCTGGGGTATGCACGCGTGCCGCCACTGGCCCGCTTCCGGGTGCTGATCAGCAGGTACGGCGTACTCAATGTCCGCTGGCATCCTTTGGTACAGAGGGAAAACTGCGATCTGCCTATGTAAACAAGGGAGATCGCCGTTCTGTCAGTACAGAAGGCATTGATCATGTATCTCTTCAAAGCAGGGGCACCGGTCCATGCCTTCCCCTACAAGCACCTCCCCCACAGTAAGAAAACACGAGCTAGACATACAGTTAACCCTTTGATCACCCCTGATATTAACCCCTTCCCAGCCAGTGTCATTAGTACAGTGGCAGTGCATAATTTTTTTAGCACTGATCACTGTATTAGTGTCACTGGTCCTCAAAAAGTGTCAAAAGTGTCTGATTTGTCCGCACAATATTGCATATTATAAGTCGCTGATCGCCACCATTACTAGTAAAAAACAAAAGTATTCCATAGTTTGTAGACGCTATAACCTTTCCACAAAACAATCAATATACGCTTTTTGGGATTTTTATTTACCAAGAATACATATTGGCCTAAATCGATGAAGAAGTATGATTTTTTTTAATTTTTTTATTGGATATGTTTTATAGCAGAAAGTAAATGTAGCAATTGTCTGGACCTCTAGGGGCCTGATGGCGACCTCCAGAGTCAGGTAGAGCTGACATCCTTCTTTGTAGAGGGGGTTACTAGGCATAGTGGGTGTAATGCAAGATGAAAGAATTGGGCGGCAGTCACTTTTTGAATGAAAACAAGAGATTCATTGTCTCTTAACAAGAACTGTGGGAGAGCGGGTTGGAGCCAGGACACCCTTAGGTAGATGCAATGTTAATTGGTAGACTCCGAGACACTATAGTAGACAGCTATACAGGGAAAGGCCTCCAGCCGGATGTCACATCTGTATAGGTAGGACCGCTGTCTCCTATGGCAACTGAACTTGTAACAGTCACTAAAGGTAGTCGTACATAACTCTTGGTAACACAGAATAGTTCTTCTCTTATCTCACAGTATCCCACTGTAGGTCTTTACTCACTGAGCTCCCAGTCTCTCTCACTTAACTTCCAGATCCCAGTCGTCACCGGATCTCCTGAGCTCTTTCACAGCTAACCCGTTGTATACTACTCAAGCATCACCCCCGCTAACCTGCTGGGTCCCTGGCTTGGTACTCGCTGGAGCTTTCCAACTTCTTCACCGTCCCCGGCTGGTGAGAAGACTGCTCTGGTACTTTCTCAAGCTTACTCACGCTAGTCTCCAGTAATAAGGTGGATGGTCCCTTGGTGGCGACTGCTTTCCTTTTACCTCTGACCACAACTGGTTCCCCATCCGACTGAACCTTCGCAACTTGGTTGGACTCCAATCCTGCAGTCCCAACCCTACGCTGCTTCTTCTGCTCCTGGATAGGCCTCTGGCAGCCATAACACTCGTCCACCTAGACAGCCATCCAGGTGGCACAGAACTCCGATCACCTGACTCCACCCAAATAAATAGGCTCTCCCAGCAGGCCAAGGGACTAAAGAAACCCCTGCCAATTGGCTGAGACACCCTATCCATTCATAATATGACCTTGCTATGCCCTTGTCGATCTAATGTCACCAGCCACAGTGCCACCTAGTGACAGAAGAGAAAAGGAGCAGCAATTCCAGAATTAGAGGGAAATCTGTTTTTTTTTTTTTATAGCGCAAAAAAAAAAAAAAAACACAGAGGTGATCAAATACCACCAAAACAAACTCTATTTGTGGGAAAATGGAGATACATTTTATTTGGGTACAGTGTTGCACGACCACGCAATGGGCAGTGCCGTATCTCACAAAATGACCTGGTCATGAAGAGGGATAAATCTTCAGAAAGGCAAGCAGTAATATAATCCATTTTGTTTAGTTTTAGAGCAAGTAGGGAAGAGTGAAACCCCATCAGTATAGTTCATACTGTTTGTTTATAATTTGGGAAATTCGCTTTCACCACAACAAATAGAGGGGTAAATCCCCCCATCCAGGACAGTCTGCAATCAAAACTTGACCGACGGTCTAACCTTTCCTCACTCTATCAAAAGCCAAAAAAAGGTTGCCTAGAGATACACTTTATTGTGAGCATGTGGCATTTGTTGTCATTAGAAGATGTCCCCTTACTTCTTGTTCAGGGGACAACTCTAAATGTTGGATTTACCCTCACATTCCCTCTCAGTAACAATGATCACCAGTACAGGTAGAGGGATAAATCAACCCAGTGGGGACACAGACATCCATGAAAACTTTATAGAGGGTTTAACCCTTAACAACTGTATCTAAAACTAAAACATACTTTCCTCAGTTATCTTTTTCAGTCATTGCTTTACTGCACTAGTTTACCCCACTCCTTTTTGCCAGCAATCTTTTGATCATTTGATCCTGGAACATACCTGCTTGTGATGATGGAGCACCATCCTTAATGCTTCTCATGCATAGAAACCTGTAGAAACATGTCAAAGACACCAATTTATTGTCTAATTGGCATTGCAAGTTTCAGTGTTATTGGTAAAGCGAAAAACAGTGAGAGGAGAAGATATGCAGCCAAGACTTCAGCAAGTAGACTCCTACTGCCCCTGTGGGATGGTCTGTGCGTTTGTTGTGGACTACAGGGGATCAAATTAGGGCAGATTTTGTGCAGTTTCCAACTTTACCATATCTGCATTGTGCTAGAATGCATTAGCAGCTCTAAAAACCTAAGCTGACCTTTTGAAGCATGTTACACCCATATTTAGGGTGCAACATATAACATGTTCCAGCTCCTACCCCCTGCACCTCCCAATACGTCACCCCCCCCCCCCCCCCCCATTTTCCTTTAGATTTACCAAAACCATATAATATGAGGTCAAACCTAAACACTTTCAAATTGTATGCAATCATACAGGCCCTTGCACTATATAGTTGAAGGTACAGTAAATCTAAGGGAAATTGAATAAGAAAATTTTAAAATGTATGGCCAGCATAACTTTTGTTATTCTGAAGAAATAGCTGTGTGTTTGTCTGTGTCCATGTCCATGTATGGAAGTGATTTTATAATTATCAATCAGCTGCTTCACCTGCAGATCTCTAATGAGGAAAGTGGCTGTGTCTGCATGCCTCTAGACATAATTTTCCCTTATGCCCCTTTCACACTGGGGCGGTGGGTGCGTCGGCGGTAAAGCGCCGTTATTTCTAGCGGCGCTTTACCGTCAATTTCGCCGCTAGCGGGATGCTTTTGGGATGCTAGCGGCCGAGAAAGGGTTAAAACCACTGCAAAGCTGCAGCAGTGCTATGCCGGCGGTATAGCCGCGCTGTCCCATTGATTTCAATGGGCAGGAGCGGTGAAGGAGCTCCAAAGATGCTGCTTGCATGAGTTTTTTTTAACGTCCTGCAAGCGCATCGCTCCAGTGTGAAAGCACTTGGGCTTTCACACTGGTGAAAAAGGAGCGTCTCTTTACAGGTGCTATGCAGGTGCTAATTTTAGCACTGTAGCGCCTGTAACGCACCTCAGTGTGAAAAGGTTCTAAGGAGTATCTCACTAAAAGTGACAATTTTGTTGCAGGGGATGCCCAAAATCTGACTTGTATCTTAGTATGTATCTGAAAAAAATCAGTAAGCCGTTCACACAAGCAGGAAATTACATATCCAGGGTTGTTTTGTACACAATCTGTGTACAGAGCGCCTTGGTTGCCACATTGCATTGCATTTTACAGAAAATTACAGCGATTGAAAAGGAAAGGTGGCTTTTAATACCATTTAATTACAGTATGACCAGTCTCGCCATTCCTTTAACAAAAGAACGCTCCTCGCTCGCTTCTAGGACTGCTACAAGCGTTTTACTTACCTGAGCCATAGCTCCCAACTGTCCCTGATTTCGAGGGGCTGTCCCTGATTTGGAGCAATGCCCCTCTGTCCCTTTTGCCTCCTCATTTGTCCCTCATTTTGGTCTGATCTATATAGTTGTATATAAAATGCACTTTTTATCTTTCAAAAAGTGTTTCCCAGTGCTAAACCTTTCATCCAAATTCTAAATTGCTGCATTTGTAAATTTTAAAAGCCAATATAAAGGAATAGTTGTGGTAAAAAAAGCACTTGTGGATTTAATTAACCTTTTTTTTTTGGGTTAATTCTCCATTAATGGGGTGTGACAGGGGGCGTGTCCTATGCCTACATACGTTTGCTAGTAGGTGTCCCTCATTCCCATCTCAAAATGTTGGGAGGTATGCCTGAGCCTCTTCATCTCTTTAGCGGGGACACGCTGTCCCTCTCTCCACTGGGTCCTGGCTCTTGATTGGATAGATTGATAGTGGCGCAGCCATTGGCTCCCGCTGCTGTCAATCAAATCCAATGAAGTGGGCGCCAGGGGATGGGGCCAAGTCTGATTCGTGTCTGTGGACGCAAATGTTGGATTCGGGAGCACGCCCGCAAGGTAACCCCCTCTTGAGAGCGCTTCTTCTAGGGCGTTATCTGATGCGGGGAGGAGCTGCGAGAGCCGCCAAGGGACCCCAGAAGAGGATGTTTGGGGCCACTCTGTGCAAAACGAGCTGCACAGTGGAGGTATGACATGTTTGTAATTAAAAAAAAAAAAAAGATCCTTTACAATCACTTTAACTACTCTATTATGCATAGGGGACTGCAGAAGGCACTTTTACTTCCCTGATCCTCCGCTCCTGCAGGCTCCGCACTGCTAGACTGGTCCCTGCATCCTTTTCTGCTCTACGATACAGCAGTTGGATGACATCTGATGCCATCAGGACCAGTGCAGAACAATTGCAAGTCAAAACTTTCTGAAAGCTCCAAAGTGGGAGGGAGGGGCTGTATAAAAAAAATAAACTCAATAGAATAAATAAGAAAAGAATTGAAAAATACATGCAGAGATAGCCACAGGAAGCGTGTTGTTTATAAAAGGACAAAAAACCTAAGAGCTAGTAGCCTGGGTGGTAGGTGATATGTGTATATGTATACAACATGCAAACAATCTTGACAATGTATACAGTACAATGGCAAGTGTCCAAAGGCACTAATAGCCACTGGTGGTTAAATGCTAAATAAAGACATCTGACATCTTGCTACCCTGAAAGTCCCATCTTGCCAGGAAACCAGAGGGGGGCACACCAGATACATGAAAAGAAAAAAAAACAAAGCAAAACCAGCACAAGCGATTGAAGTGTAGTAAAAACAATGGGTGTTTATTGAAAATTGAATAAAAAGCAGATGTACTCACAAAAAAGGCAGTTGCAGACGCTGTGGATATAATGAGACAGTGTGCCGCTGTACCTCCCGAACTGCTTATGTCATCCAGCCAATCCGATGGGGAACTGCCTAGCCAGGCTGCGGAGTGAGCGGCACAGCTCTCCTGATGGAAGCCGCTGACACAAACTGGTTCTGGCGCAGACATTTGTGAAGTCTGCCCTCACGGATGTCGTCTCCTGATGGTGTGTGTCTGTAACAGAATGCCTTTCTGGGAGATTCCCCTTTCCTCGGCCTCTTGAAATTGGGAATCCCTTAAAAACTTGTCAATTTTTTTTTCACAATTTTTTGAAAAACAAAGAAATTAAATTAAATGTGTTTTTTTTCCTCACAAAGTTGTAATTTTAACAAGTTATTTCTCGCACACCGCATACGCATAATTACAATTACAACCCAAAAAACAATCTGCATTGCCTCCCAAGACATTGTGCTGCCTGGGTCCAAGAATGAAGTCCAAGAATGAAATGCTGCCCACCCCCAACCCCCCCCCCCCCCCCCCCAAAAAAAAAATCACACCCACCAAAAGGCCCCCACATCCATTACTTTATATCATGATATTTAAAACTAAAATAAAATTTATCATGAAATCAGATTTACACACAACCTTGTCTAGAGGCAGCTCTCGGCTGTGTGAGGCCTTAGGCAAAACTTATGCCGCGTACACACGGTCGGAATTCTCGTCGGAAAAAGCTCTGATGGAATGCCGACGGAATTTCGCTCAAACTGTCTTGCCTACACACGGTCACACCAAATTCCGACGGTCTGTAACACAGCGGCATGAAACACGTTCGACAGCACTATAAAAGGGAAGTTTAATGCTTCCGAGCATGCGTGTCGGAATTGCATACACACGATCGGAAAATCCGATCCGGAAAAATTGAGAACAGGTTCTCAATCCAAAGCCCGTCGGAAAATTCCGACAGAAAAAGACCGATGGGCAAACACACGGTCGGAAAATCAGTTGAAAAGCTCCCATCGGACTGTTTCCATCAGAAATTCTGACCGTGTGTACGCGGCATTAGACATGAGGCCCCGACCGTGTGTACGCGGCATTAGACATGAGGCCCCACTCAATGGGAGAAATCTTTTATAAAGAGATAAAAAAAACAATGCAACTTCCCTGCGGCCGCATTTTTGAAAAGATGCATGGCATGCACCTTTTATTATTTTTTGTGGAAATTCCTTCCTTTGAATGGGCTGCCAAGCCCACGCAAACATGGCCTGCACTAAACACAGAAGTGTGAACCTAGGTTAACCACTTTCAGACCTGACCATTTTGCTGGCTTAAGACCAGACCACTTTTTGTGATTCGGCACTTTGTCGCTTTAACAGACAATTGCGCGGTCGTGCGACGTGGCTCCCAAACAAAATTGACATCCCTTTTTTTTCCCACAAATAGAGCTTTCTTTTGGTCGTATTTGATCACCCCACAACTTGTTGCTAGGCAGAACGGGGAGATGCTGTTTACATCGGCATCTCTCCGTTCTTCCTTCCCGTGAGACGATCGCGCACGCGATGGCACGGTGGCAAATTCAAAGGGACGTACCTGTACGCCCTTATGCCTGTCCGTGCCATTCTGCCAACGAACATCGTCGTGTCCCGGTCGGGAAGCGGTTAAGGGCAAGTTCATAACAGTGTAAAAAGTAGTGTTTGCACTTCTTTTAAAAACACACTGTACCAAACAGCAAAGTACTGTGGTACCATGCATTTTTTGTGCCTGTAAACACACTACATTTGCGATCTGCATTTTGGGTGCCATTAACAATACATTGGCACCCACATGCAGAAGATCGCAAGGGTAGTGTGTTCGTCAATGAACAGTCTCTTGCTTGTTTTTATTAGGGGATTAAATTGGATGGGGAAAAGGGACATGGGATGCTCACTGATGAATATCTTTTAGATGAAAATAAAGGTAGTTGAATCTACACTGACAGTCTCTGTTATGTCACATTTCCTCCAGCACTTGAGATCACTTGCTTTCCTCACACTGTCCAATTCTAGATTCCTGTCACTGTTAGCACATGGCTAGGCCTCACTCTGAATAAGTCTTAACATTTTCATAGTAGCCCTTTGTAGGCGGGGGTCAGCAGTCCCCTCTGTAGTAGCAACCATTTTATATGAAGATGCTAACTGATCCTTGGTGGACTACTAATCCCAGCACGTCCGATGCAAATCCTGCCAACGCTCCACCGACTTGACTTTAACAACACCAAAGTCTCTCCCTCTGGCTCCACATCCAATCCTGGCATGTCTCTCCCAGAGCTTCTCACTATGCTTCGCACTCACCGACCACGGCATGGATGCCTCCTAAATTACTTTCCTTGCCGTGCTCCCCGCTGTCTTCCTCCTGTTCCAGGACACCTCTCAATGACCATGTAAAGAAAGGTTTCCTCCCAGCTCCCGAGCTCCAGGCCCGAGGTCATCCACCCCAGAAAGGGGGTCCCCCAAGGGCCACAACAGCCTAACACGCCATCATCTCAGTTCTTCTACCCGACAACTCCTCCCCCAGCAGGCCGACCATGGGTATATATAGGAGGCCTGCCCCCTGCCAATCCTACTTGGGGATTGGTCAGGGCTCCCAAATACACCCCATGTCACTCCAACCCTCTGCCTTGCCTCTTTTCCAGAACCTTCTCACTGGAAACAAAGGAGACTCCAGAGAGCTGAAGCACATGTCAGTCACCTGCTGCTACACTAAACCACTCCCCTGCCCCCAGATCAAAAACGAACATGCCTAGCTCACATCTAGGCCTGCCCAAATCTACCTGCACTGGCAGTAAAAACACAAACACTTCTCTAGCACCTACCTACCTATGGTAGAGGGTGCTACACACTGGTCTGGTAACACTGGGACTGGTGTGGTGGGCGATCAGGGACACTGTTGCTAGTTTACATTGGTCTGGTGACACTGGCACTAGTGTGGCAGTGATCAGGAACACTGTTGCTGGCTTACACTGGACTGGTGATTCTGGGACTTTTGTGGTGGCAATCAGGAAAACTGTTGCTGGTATACATTGGTCTGGTGACACTGCGATTGGTGTGGCATTCATAAGGAACACTGATGCTGGCATACCCTGGTCTGGAGACACTCGAACTGATGTGGCTGCGATCAGGAAAACTGTTGCTTTCTTCACTGATCTGGTGTGGCGGTGATCAGGAACACTAGCGACACTGTGACTGGTGTGGTGGGGATTGGAGACAGAGGGGATGATTTACTAAAACTGGTGCACACATGATCTGGTGCAGCTGTGCATAGTAACCAATCAGCTTCTAACTTCAGCTTGTTCAATTAAGCTTTGACAATGAAACCTAGAAACGGATTGGCTACTATGCACATCTGCATCAGATTCTGTGTGCACCAGTTTTAGTAAATCTCTCCCTATGACTTCTGTGGTGGTGAAGCAGCACTGTTTGTTTGTGAAGGAGAATACGATGATTGTTGGGCTATTTGAAGGTTTGCAAGTTTTGCAGAATGCAGACAGAAGAGATCCTGCTCTGCTTGAGCTGTCCTCACACCTGTACTGTGCAGGATATGACACTTTTAATTGTATTTGTGAAGATGTTTAAGCCCAGGTTCACACTGCTCTGACATGAAAGTCGCACGACTTCCCGATCCGACTTTGCCCTGCAACTTCAGTCCGTCTTTGATTCGAACCTAATGTGACTTTTTACACTCTATGGTGTTGCATACACGCGGTCGGACAAAGTTGTCGGAAAATCTGATTCTGAACGTGGTGACGGTCGTTGCATACGACGGAACTACGTAGAGGCTAGTAGCCAATAGCTTTGGTCTCGTAATTTGATCTGAGCATGCGTGGCACTTTGTCCGTTGGAATTCTCTACACACAGTCGGAAAAAGTCTGATCGGATTTTGTTGTCGGAAAATTTGAGAGCAGGACCTCAAATTTTTTCTGTATGGAAATTCCGAAGGAAGAAGTCCGATGGAGCCCACACACGGGCGGATTTTCCGACAACATGGTCTGATCGGACATTTTCCATCTGAATTTCCGACCGTGTGTACGGGCATTAGGCATTGAAGTCGTATCAAAGTCAGACCAAAGTGGTGCAGGAACAATTGGGGATGCTTATGACATTATTGGGGATGCTTGTGACATTATTGCGGATGCTTTTGACATTTTTGGGGATGCTTGTGACATTATTTCCTGAATATGACCATGCGGGAGCAAATAAGAGAAATATATTTTTAGAGATTACATACACTTTAAATCAAAATGGTCAGAGAGGGGTATTCTCAATGAAAAAAAAAAAAACTCTCTCCCTCCATCTCAGGATCCTAATATCTCTCTTAACCACTTCAGCCCCGGAAGAAATGACCACCTTCCTGACCAGAGCACTTTTTGCGATTCGACACTGCTTAAATTTAACTGACAATTGCGCAGTCGTGTGACGTGGCTCCCAAATAAGATTGACGTCTTTTTTCCCCACAAATAAAGCTTTCTTTTGGTGGTATTTGATCACCCCTGCGTTTTTTTAGCGTCAAGTTTAAAAAAAACGCATTCTTTTTTACATTTTGCTATAATAAATATCCCCCAAAAATATATAAAAAAACAATTTTTTTTTTCCTCAGTTTAGGCCGATACGTATTTTTCTACATATTTTTGGTAAAAAAATCGCAATAAGCGATTATTGATTGGTTTGCACAAAAGTTATAGCGTTTACAAAATAGGGAAAAGTTTTATGGCATTTTTATTAATAATTTTTTTTATTCCTAGTAATGGCGGAGATCAGCGATTTTTATCATGACTGCAACATTATGGCGGACACATCGGACATTTTCGACACATTTTTGGGACCATTGTCATTTATACAGCAATCAGTGCTATACAAATGCAATGATTCCTGTGTAAATGACACTGGCAGTGAAGGGGTTAATCACTAGGGGGCAGTGTAGGGGTTAAGTGTGTCCTGTGGAGTGTTTCTAACTGTGGGGGGGCGTGGCTACATGTGACACGTCACTGATCTCTGCTCCCGATCATAGGGTGCAGAGATCAGTGACACTGTCTCTAGGCAGAACGGGGAGATGCTTGTTTACATTAGCATCTCCCCGTTCTTCCTCTCCGTGAGACTATCCGCGGGCCCCGCGACCCGACTCACGGAGCAGGCCGCCTCCTAAAGGGCCACGTACAGGTACGTTAGTTTGCCTGTACGTGCCCTTCTGCCGCAGTATATCAGCGTGAGGCGGTCTGCAAGCTGTTAAAGGTTAACTTTTTTTTCGAAAAATTATAGCAAATAAAAAATAATAATTTAGCAGTTACAATTGCTACAGAAGCCATTTTGTAATTTAATGTTATTAACTACCTTTTTTCAAACTGTAGTTGGTATAATTTTCTGCAAAATTCAATACAATATGGCAACCTGGAGATGTTCCGTATGATGTTGGTGACAATAACACCTCCAAAAATGTAATTTACTGCTTGTGGGAAGAACTCTGCACTAAGATACACATCAGGGTCTAGGCATCTTCTGCAACCAAAAATCAAATTTTTGGTGAGACACTCCCTAATGCCCTGTACACACGACCCGTTTTCCCATCAGAATAAACTCTGAAGGTTTTTCCGACGGAATTCCACTCAAGCTGTCTTGCATACACACGGTCACACCAAATTCCGACCGTCAAGAACGCAGTGACGTACAACACGTATGACGGCACTATAAAAAGGAAGTTCAATAGCCACTGCGCCACCCTTTGGGCTCCTTCTGCTAATCTCGTGTTTATCTTGTGTTAGTAGAAGTTTGGTGAGAGACGATTTGCGTTATTGGATATTTTATTTTCTGAAAATACTTGGCTATGTGTTTTTCTACAAAAAGGACAGTTTGTTTGTGAGTAGGCAGGTACATTTCAAAAAGACAATGTCAAATTAACAAGGGACACCAACCACCTTGAGGTTAAAAAATACAAGATAATAATGTTATTGTGGTAACTTAACACACAAAAAAAAAATAATTATATATGGAGATAGAAAATAATTTTTCAATAATCCCCAAAAAAGGGGATCTTAATAAAAAAAAAAAGATGACTATAAAAAATAATTCTAAACATTATTATGGAGCTCTGGCTTTAAAAAAATAAAAGATTATTCATGAGATCACGAGAAATAATAAAGAAATCAGTTTGTGAGAACTCTGTGTGAATATCAGCAGCAAAACAACTTCATTATTCTAGCATTATAAAGCAGAAAAGAATGTGCTGCATTAAAAGATCACAGAATTTGCAGCGTGGGGAATGTGCTATCTCCATTACGAACGCTAGTTTTACCAGACCGAACGCAGCCACCTCTTAAGCCCCATACACACGGTCGGACTTTTTCATCAATTTGGTCCGATCGGACAAGGTTGTTGAAAAATCAGACCGTGTGTATGCACCATCGGACAGTGTTCGTCGGTTTTTGGTTCGTTGGAACAGCATACAGACGACCGTGTTTTTTCCGTAGTCCCGTCGTAGGCAACAAACGTCACCACGTTCAGAATGATCGGATTTTCCGACAACTTTGTCCGTCTGAAAAATATATGACAAACATGTTCTCTATCTAAGTCCGTCTGAACTTTCGACGGAAAAATAAAAGTCCAAGTCCGTCTGAATTTTCAACGGAAAAAGTCCAATGGGGCATACACACGGTCAGAATATACGATGAAAAGCTCCCATCGGACTTTTTCTGTCAGAAATTCCGACCGTGTGTACGCGGCATCAGGGTTTATCACTTCTAAAGGGATGGAAACACTGCAACTGTTCTCATCAGAACACAGAAAGGGCATCAGCTGAATGGTAATGAAAAAGTCTCCCATTCAGAGTCACTGTGCACAGGTCATTGCTTAACAAAGAGCTATTTCTTCAGAGTAGCAACAGGTAGGAATTTGCAACAAAAGTTGTTAAAATGATTGAAACGTACATTGATCTCCCAGAGTTACTCACACATTTGTGCAGTAAAAGAAGAAATTGAAGACTCTCTGTTGTGTAAAACCATTTAGTTTATTGAATATAAATGATAATACGTGTCATTTGCTCAATGCAGCCAAGCTCAATGATGCCATTGGTGGGCAAAGTGGAGTATTTAAAAGATATATAAGGATTTTATAAATTATATTTGTCATAGCTGGTTATCACAGAATTATATTTGCACAGTTATGAATTGCACTAAATGCACTTTGATTTGATTTTCTCCTTAATATATTTTATTATTTGATTGCATACGGGAGCAATTATATATTACTATTTTTGTTTGTTTATATATATTCTATTTTTATTGGTATTGAAAATTTAGTAGTATTTTTTATTTAGGTAACTTTTATCTAGACAATATTTAAATAAGAGCAATGGGGTTCATTTACTAAAACTGGAGCATTCAGAATCTGGTACCGCTGTGGATGGTAGCCAATCAGCTTCTAACTTCAGCTTGTTCAATTAAGCTTTGACAATGAGCCTCATTCACACTGAGCACGGCTTTGAAATCGTACAAGTTCATCTGAACTTGCACGACTTAAAAGCCGCATTTCAGTCTGACTTTGGGGGCGACTTGAAAGACATCTGTGCTGGTTCATGCACAGATGTCTATTGAAATCGTCAAAAGTAGTGCAAGAACTACTTTTGGAAATCGATGCGGCACAGCAAAGTTGGCGTTGCACTGATTGTGACGCTCCTATTGTTGGCAATATGCTCCGATTTGACAGGCGATCTGACCTGTCAAATCGTGCTGATGTCAACGTGGGCTAAGGTCGGGTTCACACTGGTATGACGCAACAGTTGTACGACTGTGGATCTGATTTTGCCCTGTGACTTGAAGTCCGACATCAGTCCAACTTCAATGAACGGGGATCCGACCTTGATCCCGACAATGCAGGCATTTTGTGTCTGGTATGAATCTTTAGGGGAAACTCCACGCCAAATTTGAAGAAAAAATGGCATGGGTTCCCCCTCCCAGAGCATACCAGGCCGTTCGGTCTGGCATGAATTTTAAGGGGAACCACCTACGCTAAAAAAACGGCCAAAAACGGCCAAAATCCATACCAGACCCTTATCCGAGCACGCAGCCCAGCAGGTCAAGAAAGGGGGTGGGGACAAGCGAATGCCCCCCATGCCCTCAACATGGAGAGGTGGGTGCGGAGTCAATGGGTGACGTCACCCAGAGGCCACACCCCTTATGACATCATCGTCCCATCATGCCCCAGGCGGTGATGTCCCGAGGGGCATGGCCTACGGATGACGTCACAGGGTGACCCCACCCAGCATTAGAGTGGGAGAGAGCGTTGAGTCAACATTGGAAGAAGAACAAAGGGAGAAGACAGCAGAGAAGACCCGACCAAAGAGCGAGAAGACAGCAGTGAAAACCCGGCAAAGGCAGAAGACAGCAGACAGAGGGAGAACAACCGGAGAGGGCTAGAAGACACCAGTGGAGAAGACCCAGAGAGGGCAGAAGAACCAGCAGAGGCAGAAGACGTCAGCGGAGGAGGCAGAAGAGGAGCTGTCTTAATAATTTACTTTAAAAACCTGTGTACTGTGTTTTATTTTTGAAATTTTTTTTAGGTGAATGGATAGGGGTACAATGTACCCTATACTCATTCACGTGGGAGAGAGGCCGTGATCTGGGTGCCCCATTGTTAAAGGGGGCTTCCATATTCCGATAAGTCCCCCGCAGACCCCGACAACCAACGGCCAGGGATGTTGAGAAGAGGCATTTGTCCTCATCAACATGGGGACAAGGTGTTGTGGGGTAGGGGGGACGCAAGACCCCCCTGCCCCAAAGCACCCACCCCCAATGTTGAGGGCATGCGGCCTGGTATGGTTCAGGAGGGGGGGCACTTGCTCCTGCCCGCCCCCTTTCCTAATCTTCCAGGCTGTTTGCTCGAATAGGGGTCTGGTATGGATCATAGGGGGGACCCCTCTACGTTTTTTCAGCGTGGGGGGTTCCCTTAAAATCCATGCCAGACCGAAGGGCCTGGTATGCTCTTGGAGGGGGGGAACCCGTGCTGTTTTTTTCTATTTGGCGTGGAGTTCCCCTTCAAGATCCTCAGAGCACAAGTCACATGCCAAAGTCGGATCAGTTAAGACCACAATCCGACTTTAATCCGAATTAAAGTGGATTAAAGTGATATTCAATGGGCTAAAGTAGGATCAAAGTCGGATCAAAATAGTGCAGGGAGCATTTTCAAAGTCAGACCCACTTGTGTCGGACCAGTTAAGATGGCTCCCATAGGGAAACATTGATTTTCACACATCATGCGACATGAGCTCCCAATGTCGGAGCGTTTGTCGCACTAGTGTGAACCCGGCCTAAAACCTGGAAGCTGATTGGTTACTATGCACAGCTGCACCAGATTTTGCACTCTCCAGTTTTAGTAAATCAACCACACAGTGTTTAGCATGCAGTACGTATATCTAGGTTGTTGCTAACACTATTGTGTTGTATGGTCAATGCTACCACCAAGTGGCTCTTTTTAGTACTTCAGCAAATCCCTTTTACTATGCTGTATATGTTGGCTGTACTTTAGTTTTGGTTTATTTTGGGAAGAACTCCAGTAATGTACACATTCAATTACAGTTATGTTGTGACTATTTATGTTTCTGATGCAACACATGAAAGGGAAATATTTCTCCCTGTTTAGTTTCTGGCCGCTTAGTGACTTTGGGATTCCTGTGTGGCTTTTCTGATTCAATCTACCACTGAGAACTCTTTCCTGCTGGTGTATGCCTTTATTTCCACATTGTCGTGTGATGGGTTAATCTGTGACCTGAGGACCTCACTGTGCCCTATGTGCCCTATGTGCATGGATTATGAGGCTACAGTACTCTCTGACAGTCAAAAATCACACAGCTAGGTTTATTGTATTTACAGTGTGTAATGGTGATAGATGCTTTGGAATTTAAAAGAGAAGTATGGGTTTGGGTTTTTTTCCTCCATACTTAGCCAAGTGGATGCTGCATCTGTCCCCCGGCGCCTCTACACTAAGAACCGAGCCACGAACATCGCTGCTGGCTCAGTTCTCACAGCTATCCCGAGCAGAGAGCTGATGACTGTCAATCAGCAGCTCTCCGCTCTGCTCCTCCACGCTGGAGTGATGAGCTGTGGAGGGGCAGGATCGGTTGTCTCAGGCTCTCAGCGGCTCCTGTGACCCATAGGAGAAGCCCAGCCAAACAAGCTTTGGCTATACTTCTCCTTTAACTTTCACTAAGGGGCGTGAAATTGCTATGTTTAACATGTTTTGCTATATACACCAACATGGGTGCAATCTAAACCATTACTACTCTATCCATAAGAAACAAAAATGTTTGTGCTATAGATACACTTTAAGGCCTTGTTCACCCAGAATGTACTACAATGTATGCCTTTGCATGAGGCCGTGTTTACCCATATGGGAATTGTAGAATATGTATGTGTTTTAGACTTACATAGCTGTGTGAGAACCTCGGGTGGGAACAGGAAGTAGGAAGTTATGAAGTGAAACTAGAAGAAAAGGCTTTTACATTCAGCTCACTGCTGGCTGGAATAAACAAGTCCTTCACAAGATTCAGCTGACAATTCATCATTGCTTCTACAAAATCTACAAGGTGACAGAAGTGGATTCTCTGAAACATCATGGCTCAGAATCTATGTGGCATACAACCCCTAATCTTTGATAATGACATTGCTAACAACTGGCTGAAATTCAAAAGAGAATGGGACATGTACAGCAAAAGCAGGACTCTCAGACAAGTCAAAAAAGGTACAAGCTTACACAATTTTGCTGCTTCAGATGCACTAAATAAATATGAGTCTTTTCATTCTCAAGATAATAAGGACAGAGAGAATCCTGATGTCTTAATCAAGACATTTGATGAGATATACTTATCACAACGTAATGTGATAATAGACAGACATGCATTTAACATGATGGCTCAGAAACCTGATGAAGCGATGGAATCCTATGCAGCCACACTGAGACTGCTGGCTAAAAAAAAATGTGATGACCTGACAGGATTGTATGTGGTATCTTTAATCATGCAGTTCGTGCTCAGTTGTTCAGGAAGAAAGATTTGACACTGGAAACAGCTATCAGAAAATGTATGTTGTTTGAACATTCTGAAAGGGCCACTAAGGAACTAAAAAGAGAGGCAGAAGTGTTTGTGGTGCAACAGAACAAAAGCAATGCAGCAACTGTGGTAGTGAACATGCTACCAAGAGCAACAAGTGTCCGGCTTTTAACAAAAGGTGTAACTCATGCAACAAATGGAATCATTTTGCAAAATGTTGTAGGTCCAAGCCTCAAAGTAGAGGTGTGTGGATGTCACCATCTAGTAATACTAAACAACAAAATGTGCACAGAATTAATGAAGTGGAAAGTGATGATCACCAAAACTGTTTTCATTGTGAAAGTGTGGACCTACTTGCAAATAAGGGAGAAATATTCACC
This sequence comes from Lithobates sylvaticus, assembly GCA_028564925.1. Lineage (NCBI taxonomy): Eukaryota > Metazoa > Chordata > Amphibia > Anura > Ranidae > Lithobates > Lithobates sylvaticus. The sequence continues at coordinate 139,178,776 of CM053038.1, read as the reverse complement.
ACCTTCTCAACTGCATGCAACAAACATGTCATGTTGAAAATTGTCACTGGTGTCAAATGCAATGTCATGTCCTTTATCCACATTGCAAAGCAATGACTCCAAAGCTGAAATTGATCAGTCAAATAAAGTATACTTGATAGCCTATGGCAGTCAAACAATTCAGACACACGGCATTTCTACCTTGGATCTATCAGGGGACAAGCTGCTATTCCACATTGTGGATAGAAATGTTAAGAGCCTGCTAGGCTTACCAGACAGCATGCACTTAAATGTAATCCAACTCAGTCCAGAAGTACATGCAGTACAACAACAGGCTCCTGAGACGAACGCTTATGAGGAGTTATTTCAAACTGACACTGTTGGTAAGCTTCGTGTCATGTATCACATGCCCTTAGATGAAACGGTACAACCTATTGTTTGTGCCCCTCAAAGGATCCCACTGGCTATAAAAGACAAAGTCTTGCAAGAGTTGGAAAGGATGACTAGACTGGGCATCATTGCACCAGTGCAGAAGGCTACCCTTTGGGTGTCTGCCATGGCAGCAGTAGTCAAGAAAGATGGCACTGTCCGCATATGCATTGATCTTGTGCACCTCAATAAGGCTCTCCTGAGGTCTTATCTTCCATTAAAAACTGTAGAGCAAGTGATCGCTGATATGCCACAAGCAAAGGTCTTCAGCATACTAGATGCAAAATGTGGATTCTGGCAAATTCCTCTGGATGAGGAATCATCATTACTCACAACATTTATGACCCCATATGGGAGATACAAATGCTTATGGATGCCATATGGAATTTCAACTGGCAGAAAAGTCTTTCAGAGATGTATGGAACAGCTCTTTGCTGAACAGCCATGTGAAATAGTAGTGGATGATATCTTGATTTGGGGATCCTCCATTGAGGAACATGACAAACGACTTAAATGCTTACTAGACCGTGTCAGAGCCATCAATATGCAACTCAACCCTATCAAATGTCGCTTCAGGGTCTCAGAGGTGCCATATGTTGGACACCTCACAGATAAAGGTGTCAAGCATGACCCAGAAAAAACCGAAGCCATCCATCAAATGCCTACTCCAGAGGACAAACATGGATTGCAAAGGTTTCTTGGCATGACCAATTATCTCCCGAAGTTCATTCATTACTACAGTGAGATAACATCTCCACTCCGTCAGCTTCTGCGCCAAGATGCCAACTGGTGTTGGACTGAACAACATGCTGTTGCTGTGGATACATTGAAAGCACAATTAACTAGTGTAACAAAATGTCCCATACTCCGCTTGAGTGCTTTCGTCATATACCACTTCCTCCAGTCTGGGCCTTCAGATATCAGATATTACAGCCCATATATTGTAACTAAGAACCAGACGAGACTAGCTCAGTTACACAGCTTGAACATGAACTGTTTATTGAAACACATGTAACACACTCAGGGACAATGACCCCTCCCTTGGATTCAGGGTGGGGTAAATTGTCCAATCAGCAATAAGAAACTCAAATACAAATATCCATCCCATAATACATTTCTCACAAGGCAAACACAAACAATAGAACAATGGAATGCAGCCACACCCCAAACCACCAAGCAAACAGTCCACAACAGTATGAGACAATATACTATATATATATATATATATATATATATATATATATATACATTTGTATGCAAAAGTTTAGGGACCCCTGACAATTTCCATGATTGTCATTTATTAATATTTGGGTGTTTGGATTAGCAATTTTACTTTGATCTATCAAATAACTGAAGGACACAGTAATATTTCAGTAGTGAAATGAGATTTATTGTATTAACAGAAAATGCGCAATATGCATCTAAACGAAATTAGACAGGTGCATACATTTGGGCACCCTTGTCATTTTGTTGATTTGAATACCTGTAACTAATTAGCACTGATTAATTGGAACACACAATTGGTTTGGTGAGCTCATTAAGCCTTGAACTTCATAGACAGGTGCATCCAATCATGAGAAAAGGTATTTAAGGTGGCCAATTGCAAGCTGTTGTTCTCTTTGACTCTCCTCTGAAGAGTGGCAACAAAACAACTGTCAAATGACCTGAAAACAAAGATTGTTCTACATTATGGTTTAGGGGAAGGCGACAAAAAGTTATCACAGAGATATACATTGTCAGAGTTCACTGTGAGGAACATAGTGAGGAAATGGAAGACCACAGGCACAATTCTTGTTAAGGCCAGAAGTGGCAGGCCACATCAAATATTGGAGAGGCAAAGGCGAAGGGTGGTGAGAATGGTCAAAAACAGCCCACGGACCACCTCCAGACACCTACAACATCAACTTGCTGCAGATGGTGTGACTGTGCATCCTTTAACAATTCACTGCACTTTGCACAGGGAGAAGCTGTATGGGAGAGTCTTTTCTGCACACACGCCACAAACAGAGTCGCTTGAGGTATGCAAACGCACATTTGGACAAGCCCGCTTCCTTTTAGAATAAGGTGCTGTGGACTGATGAAACAAAGATTGAGTTATTTGGTCATAACAAGGGGAGTTATGCATTGCGGCAAAAGAACACAGCATTCCAAGAAAAACACTTGCTACCCACAGTAAAATTTGGTGGAGGTTCCATCATGCTGTGGGGCTGTGTGGCCAGTGCCGGTACTGGGAATCTGGTTAAAGTTGAGGGTCACATGGATTCCACTCAATATCAGCAGATTCTTGAGAATAATGTTGAGGAATCAGTCACAAAGTTGAAGTTACGCCGGGGCTGGAAATTTCAATAAGACAACGACCCAAAACACTGCTTAAAATCTACTCGGGCATGCAGAGAAAAAAAGGACAATGTTCTGGAATGGCCTTCCCAGTCCCCAGACCTGAATATCATTGAAAATCTGTGGGGTGATTTGGAGCGGGCTGTCCATGCTCGGCAACCATCAAACCTAACTGAACTGGAGATGTTTTGTAAGGAGGAATGGTCCAAAATACATTTATCCAGAATCCAGACACTCATTACAGGCTATAGGAAGTGTCTAGAGGCTGTGTTTTTCTGCTAAAGGAGGCTCTACTAAATATTGATGTGATGTAGCGGTACCCCATGTGGGGGCTGCTGATTTTTGTTCATTACCTTTTGCCAATCACTCCGCTTCCGATCCCCCATGTAATTACATGACACCAAACAGTCAAGACTCCAGATTTATATTTCTTTATTTGGGTATAAATCGGTGGGACTATTCAGTGAGGTATATGAGATCCCCCATCCAACCCCATTTTTGTTAAAGGGTGTTAATCTGTAGCCGTAGCTTTGTTAATAAAGTCCCTTATAGCGATCCTTTCCTGGTTCCATTTCTCTCTACGATGCAGCACTCCCAATTTGCACAGATAAGCATTGCTCTAAATAATCCCTTCTGCCAGACTGATAGATATACTATGGGTGTTGAGCTCAAAGCCACAGGCCATACTGCCTATTTCCATGACTTGCATGTCAAACTTCCCTCAGTCCTTGAAAGTGCTTGATACTGTGGTCCTTGGATAAACAGTATGAAGTTCCTGATTAGCTCTCCTGGGTTTGCACTACCTTTGCTCTCTCCCAATCAACAGTCCATGTTCTACTCACAGAAAGTCGATTACCCAGTCTTCTTCCTCCACTTTGCTCCTACTTCCTCCTCCCGCGCTGCCCGGCACATCCCCGCATGGTGACCTCTGGTATTTCTCCAGCACTACATGCTGACTTCATCTCCAGGGGCCAGACCCTCTGCCTCCCTGGACTCTCCTCCGGCTACCGGCTCCGGGATCTCTGAACTCCCGGGCCTCAAGCCTTGTACCTCCAACTCAAACCTTGAACCGCAAACCTCCCAGAGCATGTGACCCCCCTCTTTTATGAGAGACCTCCCCTTGACCATATGAATTAACCATTGGTCAATCCTCTCACATGGGTTTCCTGCCACTCAGGTCTCAGACCATCCTCTCTTTCCAGGACAATCCACTGTCAAGCAGAGGAGGTATCCCTGAGCCCAAGTGTAGGCGGCAACACCCCCTTCTATTCTGACACTTCCAACCCTAAATCCACAACCAGGCCTAGTAAAGCACATGGCCCTGGCTAAATTTGCCTCTATATCCTACACTGTCATAAAAAAAAAAAACACTTTAAAGCCCCTACCTAAAAGCAGAGGGCGCTACATATATATATATATATATATATATATATATATATATATATGTAGCACTGACAACGAAGAAGCTGCTGGTTTTTGTTGGGCTTACCGTTACCTCACCTGTTCACTGTGTCCATCCTAGGGGGTCCCGTTGTAGAGTTGGTTAAAGAATATTGGCTCCGACACTTAGTCCCCTTTTCAAAGCTTTATTAAAAGAACATTAGTTTTGCAATAGAGGGTTAAGTGGAATTCAGGTACCTTGTAACTTGCGGATAAAAGGTATTTCCTTGATCCAGAGGACAAACAGCTTCCACAGCCTAGATCTAGCAACCACCGGTCACTGACCTAGCAGCCGATGAGATGCTTGGTCAAAGTCTCTGCCACAGACTTGTTAATTTAACAAAATCGTTGTGCAATCCTCTGCCACAGGAAGGCACAACCAGCAGCTTGTTGCAAGATTAAAGAACTGTCACACAGTACCAGTTTCTTTCAGCCAATCCGGCGGTACTGTGTGGTATGTGACCCGGAATGAGTCTCCAGGCTCCTTCAGAGATGCCAGCCTTGTTGCTTGGTCCTCTCCTGAAAAAGTCCTCCCCTGGATCCTCCAGTTGCGTGGCTTCTCCCCGCAGGCGAGACAGCACAGGACCACCCCTGGATCAGTAGGCCCCAGGGCTTCTAGGCCTACCCTTCAGTTGCGAAGCCTTGGGCCAGCCAGCCCGAGACATAGAGTAAGGCAGCACACAACTTAGGCCAGGAGGGCCATTAGGTCAGGATAACGAACCCCAAAAAATGGCACCTGTACCTTTAAATACCCTTACCCAGAATGCACAATGGGTAGACCGCTCCCACCTGGCTGTTTCTGAGTAAAAGGGGTACCCAATGCATTTAGCCTGTTGCATTTCCAACACTTACCGGTGGTGACAGCGACACCCACGGCCAAGTGGAAACTAGCACAACCCAGCTAAACTGGTACAGAAACCAGAACTTTAGCATAATTAGTCTGAGCCAAACTGCAGCTTCAGACAAACTTCAATTCGCAAAAATAATAGTGTCTGTATTGAAAATACCAGCGCTACATATATATATAAATATATATATATATATATATTGTAGCAGAGCGTCCCAGAGAGAGCTGGGAAAAGTCCTGTTCGGGGTTTATACATCTCCCAAGCTCCTCTCATACACGTTCAGTGATCTCTGATCCATGTTCCAGTTCGGGTCTTGGTCCTCTCCCCCAGGCTAATTTAAACTCACCTGAGACAGACAGCCAGTGCTCTTGGCCTGGGAACCTCAGACAACTTCTGTCTAGGAGAGCAAAAGGTTGGTAAAAGCTATGTATGTGGAAGCTGACAAGCTGTAGGCTTGCTCAGCCTGGTAGTTAGGATCTGTAAATATTGTATAGTTAGTGCCGAGACACGGCTAGGTTTTTGTTTGGCTATTTTTGTTCCTATTTGTTTTGGAACACTGTACAGCACCTGTATATATCACAAATAAACACCACACTGTTTGTCACTACCTCACTGGATTTGGTATCTGTGCCTGAAAAACTGCTCATCCCATGGAGCTTTGTACCTGTTACTTGTCCCCCAGGTTACATATGGTGGAGGCTGCAACCAACAGTAGTAAGTTACTACTCAAAAGGTCAGTACCTAAAGTGACAAAACATGGAGGAAATCCTCAAACAAATGATGTTATCCAATGCTGCACAACAGTAAACTAATGCTATTATACAGGAGCAATCGCAGAGGCTGTTTGAACAGCTAGCCACTAAGGCAAATGCAGATAGGAAAACCCTGACTAAGGTTGTGGAGACGCTAGCACAGTGGTCACCTGCTAAAATGAATGATGTTGAAGACAAGCCCTCAGTCATCCATGTGGGTCGATTTCTTTCCAAGATGACTGCAGATGATAATCCAGAGGCCTTTCTGATAACATTTGAATGCACAGTTGAGAGGGAAGGTTGGCCTAAAACCCTTTGCTTTCTGGAGAATCGCAGAAGGCCTACTATGATCTGGAGTAGGCAGAAGCAGGAGACTATAAAAAGGTCAAGCAGGAAATCTTGACATGACTCAGTGTCACCTTGGCAGTTCGAGCACAGCGGATCCAGAGCTGGTTCTTCCAAGACAAGAGGCCCCCAAGACTGCAGATGTTCAACCCAATCCACCTGGTGCAGAAATGGCTACAGCCAGAGTCCCTGTCTGGGCCACAAATAGTGGAGCGTGTGGTCATGGACCGATTCCTGAGGTTACTACCACTTTACCTGCAGAAGTGGGTGAGTCAAGGACAGGGGCGGACTGACAACTCATGGGGCCCCCGGGCAATAGAAGATCATGGGGCCCCCTTGGTCCCCACACTCAAGGGGACCAAGCGCACACACAGGGGGGGGGGGACACGCACACACAGGGGGACACTGGAGGGAGAGCACACACACACAGGGGGGGACACGCACACAGGGGGACACTGGAGGGAGAGCGCACACACAGGGGGACACTGGAGGGAGAGCGCACACACAGGGGGACACTGGAGGGAGAGCGCACACACAGGGGGACACTGGAGGGAGAGCGCACACACAGGGGGACACTGGAGGGAGAGCGCACACACAGGGGGACACTGGAGGGAGAGCGCACACACAGGGGGACACTGGAGGGAGAGCGCACACACAGGGGGACACACAGGGGGACACTGGAGGGAGAGCGCACACACAGGGGGACACTGGAGGGAGAGCGCACACACAGGGGGACACTGGAGGGAGAGCGCACACACAGGGGGACACACAGGGGGACACTGGAGGGAGAGCGCACACACAGGGGGACACTGGAGGGAGAGCGCACACACAGGGGGACACTGGAGGGAGAGCGCACACACAGGGGGGCACTGGAGGGAGAGCGCACACACAGGGGGACACACAGGGGGACACTGGAGGGAGAGCGCACACACAGGGGGACACACAGGGGGACACACAGGGGGACACTGGAGGGAGAGCGCACACACAGGGGGACACTGGAGGGAGAGCGCACACACAGGGGGACACTGGAGGGAGAGCGCACACACAGGGGGGCACTGGAGGGAGAGCGCACACACAGGGAGGCACACACACACACAGGAGGACACTGGAGGGAGAGCGCACACACAGGGGGGCACACGCACACAGGGGGACACTGGAGGGAGAGCGCACACACAGGGGGGGACATGCACACAAGGGGACACTGTGGGCTGGGGGGGGGTGACACTGTGGGCTGGGGGGTGACACTGTGGGCTGGGGGGTGACACTGTGGGCTGGGGGGTGACACTGTGGGCTGGGGGGTGACACTGTGGGCTGGGGGGTGGGCTGGGGGGTGACACTGTGGGCTGGGGGGTGACACTGTGGGCTGGGGGTGACACTGTGGGCTGGGGGGGGTGACACTGTGGGCTGGGGGGGTGACACTGTGGGCTGGGGGGGTGACACTGTGGGCTGGGGGGTGACACTGTGGGCTGGGGGGGTGACACTGTGGGCTGGGGGGTGACGCTGGGGGTGACACTGTGGGCTGGGGGGTGTCACTGTGGGCTGGGGGGGTGACACTGTGGGCTGGGGTGACGCTGGGGGGTGACACTGTGGGCTGGGGTGACGCTGGGGGGTGACACTGTGGGGTGACACTGTGGGCTGGGGTGACGCTGGGGGGGTGACACTGTGGGCTGGGGTGACGCTGGGGGGTGACACTGTGGGGTGACACTGTGGGCTGGGGTGACGCTGGGGGGGTGACACTGTGGGCTGGGGTGACGCTGGGGGGTGACACTGTGGGCTGGGGTGACGCTGGGGGGTGACACTGTGGGGTGACACTGTGGGCTGGGGTGACGCTGGGGGGGTGACACTGTGGGCTGGGGTGACGCTGGGGGGGGGGGGTGACACTGTGGGCTGGGGTGACGCTGGGAGGTGACGCTGGGGGGTGACACTGTGGGCTGGGGTGACGCTGGGGGGGTGACACTGTGGGCTGGGGTGTGACGCTGGGGGGACCCGGGGCCCGTGACTCACCGCTGCCGATGCCGATGCTCCCCGCCGGCCCCTCCACTCTTTCCTTCCATTAGGGGCCCGGACTCGGCAGGTTGAAGCGGCTGTATTACATGCCGCGAATACTGCTAACAGCGCGCGGCTCCCCACCGGCCCCTCCTTCCCTCCTGTCCGTCCCAGGTGACGTCACGACACATACAGTAGAAGCACCTGGGACGGACAGGAGGGAAGAAGGGGCCGGCGGGGAGCCGCGTGCCGCTAGCAGTATTGTTAGCGGCATCGCGGCATGTAATACAGCCATTTCAAGTGGCCCCTCATGTGGCCGAGTCCGGGCCCCTAATGGCCCCGGGCCCTCGGGCGGCGCCCGAGTCACCGACCTGTCAGTCCGCCCCTGGTCAAGGAGACCCCAAGTCGGCAAACAACCTGATGGAGCTCATGGGGGAGATGCTTTGCTGCAGAGAGCCTGGTAACCACCCCTACAGCAGTACAGACTTTCCACCCAAAGCCACGGTCTTCCCAGGCAACCAGTAAGACTGTTCCAGGGGAAGTGGGTGGTAAGCATGGCAAGGAGATAAAGGGGAGGTTTTTTGGTGCCAGGACTGAAGCTTGACGTCCCAAACAAGAGAAAACACTGTCAGCAAACCAAACTGGGGCAACATCAGGTGTTTCCGTTACCACGAATTGGCACATGTGGAAGCAAACTGTCCATTGACAGATGAACCCATGCTGTGTGATGTATCTTATAGAAGACAGTCTATGTTTGCTGCTCTTTCATGCGCTGCAGCGCCAAGTGTAGGAAAACACATGTGCCAAATGACTGTGAATGATAAGCCTATTATGGCATTGCTTGATTCTGGAAGTCTAGTGACTTTGGTTAAAGCAGAGATGGTTGAAACTGTGAATTTTCATGCTAAAAAAGTTACTGTGATCTGTGTACATGGGGATACCTGGGAGTATCCTATAGCCACTGTTAACTTTAAAACTGACTTAGGTACGGTGACCCATCTGGTCAGACTTGTGCCCCACTTGGTACATGAGGCCACCATTGGTAGGGACTTCCCTAAGTTTTGGGAACTGTGGGATCGTCCCAACCTGGTCGCAGTAACTGGCTCAATGGCAGAGCCAGAACTCCTGGCTGGCACTGACAATGTGGGTTCAGGGGACTTGTCTCAGGGTTCTCTGGGTTTTCCCTTCTCGGTTATGGCGGGGAACTGGAGGAGCCTGATTAGGTCCCCACAACCAGTGAAGGTGGACAGCCATCTGCTGACTCTGAGGCTACGTTAGAGTTTGCTGACCTTAATGTGCACAAGGAAAACTTTGGTACCGAGCAGAGAAAAGGCCCTACCCTTGCCAGGACCTGGGAAAATGTAGTAGTGATTAACGATGTACTTGTCGAACCAGGGGACAGGCCGTGTTTTCCTTATTTCAGCAGCAATGAGGATTTACTGTATCATGTATGTAAAAAGAATGATGAAATTGTTGAACAGTTGGTGGTCCCTAAGCCATACAGACGGGTGGTGTTGGAACTTGCCCATGGGCACTTGCTAGTAGGTCTTGAAGTGTCCTTTGAGATGATCGCCATGGACCTGGTGGGCCCACTCCCTTAGTCTGCCCAGGGTCACCAGCATATTCTTGTAATCATGGATTACGCTACCCGTTACCCCGAGGCAGTTCACTTACGCACTGCATCTGCTAAGAACATTGCCAAAGAGCTGTTCATGGTGTTTAGTCAGGTTGGGATCCCTAAGGAAGTCCAGGGCACCCTATTTATGTCACGAGTAACTAGGGACTTGTGCAAGTTATTTAAGGTGACACAGTTGCGAACCTCCATGTACCACCCTCAAACTGATGGCCTGGTGGAACGCTTCAATAAAACATTCAAGATGTTAAAAAAGGTTGTTGACAAAGATGGGAAAAAAATGGAACTTCCTGATTCCATACTTGATGTTTGCCATCAGGGAGGTTTCCCAGCCCTCCATTTGAGTTGCTTTATGGGAGACACCCTTGGGGACTCTTAGACATAGCCAAGGAAACCTGGGAGGGGGAGCAGACACTCCACAAAAGTGTCATTGAACATATCGCTCACATGCAGGACAGGATTGCAGCAATCATACCGATGGTAAAAGAATACCTACTGCAGGCCCAAGCAGCCCAACAGAGAATATACAACAGGGGGGGGGGGGGCCCAACTCCGGGTTTTCTCACTTGGTGACAGGCTCCTGGTGTTAGTTTCCACTGTTGAGAACAAGTTCCTGGCTTAATGGCAGGGTCCCTTTGAAGTAATTGAAAGAGTTGAGGAGGTCAATTACAAAATATATCAACCAGATAAAAGGAAGCCCGAACGGATTTACCACATGAACCTGTTAAAGCCCTGGAAAAATAAACTGGCATTAACTGCGAGGTATCCAAAAATGATGTGTAGCACTCACAAATGAAACCATATGAGTGGAAGCATATGATTAAGTGACCAAAAACTTAGGTTCCCATGAATACAAGTACTGGTAATAATAAATAGCCAACACTCATAAAATGTAGATAAATACAAACACAATCTATGCACAAAAAGACTGTAAAGTGGTGTTTCCCCCTAAAAAAATAAATAAAAAAAAAGGCTTAAATTTTCTAAAAGAAAATTACATGTTATATTGTATACTGCTCTGTGCAGTTGATTTGCACAGAGCAGCCCAGATCCTCCTCTTCTTGCTATGGGGGCACCTGAGTTGAGCCACAGCTCCCTGTGTCCATTCAGACACAGAGCCGCGGCCTGGCCTCGTTACCTTTCTCTCCTCATTGTCTCAGCCAATGAGGAGGGGCGTCCTGGGCAGCCGGCAATCCTACAACATCGCTGGATCTAGAGGGGCCTCAGGTAAGTATTAGGGGGATAAAAAAAAACACACAGAAGGTTTTTTATCTTAATACATAGAATACATTAGGATAAAAAATCTTCTGCCTTTACAATCACTTTAATGTTTCCAGAAAATGTAATGGTGAAATCTGATTGGTTCACATTAATTACAACTCCAATTTTTTGTGTATGTTCAATTTTAATTTTTAATAATTAAAGTCCCTGGAGCAGACATTTTTGCATGTTGACTTGTCACATGAATGCACACGTCAGAATAGATACAAACTCGCCAAAAACTTCAAACTGGGTATGAAGGTAAAAGATGAAAAAATGAAAGAAGAGCGATCACTGGTGGAACACTGAGCCTGGCAGTCAGTAGAGAAAAGTTTTCAGGACTGGGACCATGTGCAGCTCCAAAAATAGATCATAAAAGTTCAGGAGGAGAATGTGAAAATGAGTGCATACCCCAAGTTGGCTACCACCCAGAGATACAAATCTCGTAGATTGCATGCTTCCCTGCCAACCTACAATTTGCCCTGCAGTTCAGCCACACCTGGTGGCTGCAGGAAGCTTCTGTGTATTTTCAGTGAAGCTCTGTTCTGATTAGCAAGCTGCTCTCCCATCTCCGATCCAGACTGGACTCTTGCCTGCAAATGGAGCTCCACTGCAGCGTTGCATGCTCAGGCTTGCACAAGCAGGCATCGGCACCTTATACGAATATCCTCCATGACACCAAGATCCACACTGTCCTGCACTCTTTCTGACCTCGGAATATGGACAAAGCCGTAAAGCTCCCTCCAGACAGCTCCAGCTGCTGCTGTGCTAGTAGGGAAGCTGGATCCTGGTGTATAGAACTTTTTTAAGTTTATCAGGCACTCAGGGCAGCCAGAGCTGGAAAGAAGGACCCCTGCAGACCAACACCCACTCCAGGAATTGACAGGAGCACAGGATTGCACACTGCTGTCAAGCTACTGCCCCCATCTGCTCCAAAAGCTAAAGTCTAGCTGTCAGATCAGACAGTATAACACAGTGAAATCGTGTGGTACCGGCGCTGGTTAATGTGTTACAACAATGAAATAAAAAATAAAATAGGATACTATAGTGAGCTGCAGTTTTGTGCAATATAATCACCCATAGGGGACTATTCAAAAATGAAAGAAAAGTGAGGTGAAAACCGCGCTATTATTATTCATCAAACATTGGGGTTCCCACCACTAGTTTCTACTATGCTGTGGTCCCCCCACAAACTCTCAATCCCACAAGTGCAGGTGCTAGCCTACTACTTTAGTGCCGTATTCAAAATGAAATTAAATTGGATGCCAATCAAAAAACAGAAAAACAAAAAAAACAAAAAGTCAAAAAATGTATCAAGTGCCAAGTGCTAATCTTATGCCTTAATCGGCTGTTTCAAAGTGCTTTGTGCGTATGGGTATCATAGGTTACTATCCCGTGGTGTTAAGACGTGATCTGTGTTAATTGCAAGGTTTAGTGCTTCTACTAATAATAAGTTTATTCCATCAGTAGCCCATCTTCACTGCCCAACATGGTAATGCAATGAAATGGATATCTGTTACATGTGACCTGGGTTTTTCAATGACATAATCCCATAAGTTTTCCTATTTGGAAACAATTTTTTCAATGATAAAACAAAACAAAAGACAGAGACAGAGCAAACAATGTATATAGAGTCCGTGACAACACCGCTTGTGCTTGGTTAAACTTTAAATTGTGCAGGTTTCTTGCTTAGTGACCGTCACCACCTATGAAATGGATCACTTACCAAAACTTGGTAAGTATGAAGCCTGCGGTTACTTTAGGATAACCAATCCTATCTATGGCCTCCCTCTTTCTCTCACCTCCTGGTGCAGATATGGTACGGATAGACTCCACAGCAGGTGTCCCCAACAAATGAAATAATAAACAAGGGGCTTCCAATGGTGAAGTACGTTTTACAAAGGATTTTATTAAAAGTAAAATGTTATAAAAGACTCACATGGTCCAGTGCCGCAGCTGGCACTAAGCATATCCAGCCTTGTGTTTAAAATCAAATTGGCGTGCGTCCTGAACTCCCTTCCTGGTGTGAGGTCCCTCTCCTGGAAGTGATGCAAGCGCGTATAATTACCCAGCAGCCTCTACGCGTTTCGCAAAGGTTATTGCGTCATCAGGAAGCTGCTGGGTATGTGGGTAATGGTGTTTTTATAGCCCCAATCCTATGTTTTCTTCCCCTTGATAGGGTGCCTTCCACGTCTATTCATATGTATATTATCACCGCCGTCTCTCCCTCCGGAAGTGTCTATGCCGCCATTTTGGGTCCGGTGACCGGAAGTGTATATGGCGCCATTTTAGTTGTGGGATCCCCTGCATTTTGCCCTTACTTGTGATGCGCCCATTATGGATGGTGTTCCCTAATCGTTCCTACTTAATTTTGCCCTTACTATGTGTGGCTCAATCAAGTAGTCTGCCTATTTGGTGCCTTTATCGCCGGAAATGTACTATCAATTTGTTTGTTTTGGCTAATCCCTTTTTGTGACCGTTCCCACCCACAAAGTTGGATTGCTTTCACAGTACATTGCCATCAGTTTAAATACAGGTTCTATTTTTGTTATTCTTGAGATCTTCTACTCTTTAATTCACCTGCCATGACCCCCTGTTCCCATTTTAGCATCATCCCTAAAAAAGTGTCGTATAATGTGAGTGTTGTGAAAAAAACAGCAAACCAATTATAAAACCAATTATAAAATATGTGTAGAACTAATACAAATATAATTAGACTAAATTTAAAAATAAAAATAAAAAATAAATAAAAATAAAAATAATAAAAATAAAAAAATAAATATAAAAATTAAATAAAAATACAAATACAAATAAAGATGAAAATAAAATAAAATAAAAATGAAAATAAAAATAAAAATATATAAAAATAAAATTAAAAATTAAAAATAAAAATAAAAATAATGAAAAATGATAAAAAATGATGATAAAAAATGAAAAGTGAGCCAAAAATAACTAATTTGGTGTAAATGTGATTCTATTACTTAGATGCAAATGGGAGCCTGGGGTCATGCTAGAAATCTTCTATGTAACAGTTGACATCAAGCTCTACGTTCAACCCTTTTTTCCCCATCGTGTCTAACTTGTATATCCAATAGGTTTCATTCTTGGATATCTCCCTTTTCAAATGTATGTTCCTCCAATTCTGCTCCACTCTATCGATGCCACAAAATTTAAGATGTGTTGGGTCCCTATTATGAACATCCCTGAAGTGTTTCGATAGGCTGTGATGTTTGTGACCCTTTTTTATGTTTCTTATGTGCTCTCCTATTCTTGTGGTGAGCGCCCTAGTGGTCCTCCCCACATATTGCAATCCACACTTGCACTCTATTAAATATGTGACATGGGTGCTCTGGCATGTGATCAATTTGTCTATTTTAAATTTTTGTTTGTTTGAGTGGGATTGGAATTCTATCGTTTTCCTTGACTTATCATTTGATGTTTTACATGATTTACATTTTCCACACCTGAAAAATCCCTTTTGGTTGAAGAAAGTAGTCATTCTTTTGGGTGGATCGGGTAAATTTTTGACAAGCTGGTCTCGAATTCTTTTAGCTCTTCTATAAATGAAGTTGTTTTTTTTTGGCAGTATGCTCCCTAGTTGTGGGTCGTTGCTAATAATTGGCCAGTGTTTGCTGATAATTCCTTCTAGGATTTTATACTGGCTGTTGTAGCCTGTCAGGAAAGCTATGGTGTCAACCTGTGCCGTCCTTCTGTTTTTCTTCCTCTTTGAAACAACGGAATCACAGTTTTTTTTTGTGCTATTTTATTTCTAATTAGTTCTAGTGGTCCCTGATGGTACCCCTTATCTATGAATCTGTCTATTAAGATGTCTGTTTGTTCATAATAATCGTCCAGTTGATCACAGTTCCTTCTTATTCTGGTGAACTGTCCCATGGGTATGGCTTTCTTCCACTTGGGGTGGTGGCAACTATTGTACGGGATATATCCGTTTCTATCCGTTTCTTTGAAAAAAGTTTTAGTTTCCAGATGTTGTTCCTTCTTATATATCTCCAAATCTAAAAAATTTACTTTTTGTGTGTGCATTTCTACTGTGAATTTAATATCATATTTGTTGTTACCAATATGTTGCACAAAAATTGCCAGTTCTTCTTTTGTGCCCTCCCAAACGATCAGTATGTCATCAATAAATCGTTTGTAGGACACTATTTGTGGCCAACATTTTCCAAACACCTCCTCATATTCCCATTTGTTGAGGAAAATGTTGGCCACGCTGGGCGCATATTTATTGCCCATTCCTACCCCTTTTATTTGTTTGTAGTATTTGTGCTGGTGCCAATAGAAGTTATGCCCCATGGCCAGTCTTAAACCCTCAAGTATAAAACGCCTTTGTCTTAATTTTAGTTCCGAGAAATTCTTCATGGCCCATGCTACTGCCCCTAGTGCATCTGCCTGTTTGATATTGGTATATAATGATTCAACATCTATCGTTACCAATAGTGTCCTATCATTTACTGTGAGTTGTTTCAACAACCTAATAATGTCTGTGCTGTCCTTGATAAATGCTTGACCCGTCCCCGCTAATGGTTGTAGGTATATATCAAGATATTCCCCCAGTCTAGAAAAAATGGAACCAATTCCACTTATTATTGGTCTACCTGGGTTTTTTTTCTTGTTCTTATGTACTTTGGGTACCTGATATATTACCGGCACCCTTGGTGCTTCTGGTAACAGGTATCTACTTTCTTTTTTATTTAATATTTTGTCTGAAACTCCCCTATCTATCAGTTCTTTTAATTTGTGTTTATACTCCTTATTAGGATTTTTCTTTAATTGTTGGTAGGTGGTTGCGTCATTTACCAGTCTGTCCAATTCCACTCTGTAGTCCTGTTTAGTCAAAATGACTAGTCCCCCTCCCTTATCTGCCGGTCTTATCACTATGTTATTCAGTTTTTCGATCTTTCTTATTCCTTGCCAGATTCTATCCCTTTTATTATTTGTCTTTGGTTTGATGTTCCTTATTTCCATTTCTACCATTCTTTTAAAGACTTCTATATGTTGGTTTGTTGTGGACCTGGGGTTAAAGGTGGATTTGTTTCTCAGATTAGTATGTAAAAATGTAGTGGGTTCCTGTTGTATAGTGGATTTTTCTTTTCCTATGAAATTTTTTTTGAGGTTTAGTTTTCTAATAAATTTGTGTAAGTCTATGAATGCTTCAAATGGGTTGAACGCTTTGCTTGGGGCATACTTAATTCCTTTGTCTAAAACCAGCAGTTCTTCTTGTGTAAATTCTATATCTGTGAGATTAAATAATCCTTTTCCTAACTGTCTCTTTTTCTTTTTAGTTCCCCCTCTACACCCTCTCCTCCTTGAGGCTGTCGATTTTGTGGTTGTGGTGTGTTCTCCTGCGGGTATCGATTCCAACCCCCCCTGCTCGTTTGAAAAACAGGCATGGGAGGTTTGTATGGTTCCCTCCAGTCCCTCCATTCCCCCTGTCCCTGTTGGTATCCATAGTTTTGATTATAATACCCCCTACCTCTACCTCTAAAGCCCCCTCGCCATGGTCTGGGGTAATACCCCATAGGGGGTTGGTAGGGTGGGTGTTGTGCTTGGGGTCCTTGTTCCGTTCTATTTTGTGTGTTCTTATTTTGTGTGTTGGTGTTTGTGGCAGTTTTTTCCTTGCTAATGGTGTTAGGCACTTGTTTGGGGGTCCCCCTTGCTATCGGGTTAGGTTGGTCCAATCCCCACTCATCCACCTCTTCATTGAGGGATGTGTTGTTGGAATTGGTGGCTATCTCTTCCTCTTGCCATTTATATACATTCCCGGCCATGTAGTCCTTTTTATCCCTTTGGTACTTTTTTACTTTTTTATTTTTTACTTCATTATCTGTTTTCACTAAGAACTCCTGTAATTTTGCAGCTCTTGATTTGTAATCCTGGCTTTCTATATGGGGTAGCATGTTCTCTCTGATGTGATTAATGTTTGCTTCTATCTTTGCTAGTTTTATTTTCCTTCTATCAATAATGATATCCAATAGCTTGTTTTCACACCCGTTGAAGAAACCGAACCATGCTTTAGATAGGTGTTCATCCATTAAACCATCATTCGGTCCCAGATCCCATCTGAGTCTTCTCGGGGTTATTTTGGCATCCCTATACTTTTCTAAGGTTAGGATATCCCACCATACCCGGATTTGTTTATCCATTGCACCTCTTAGGTGTTTAAAACCCTGTTCAAGATTTACGGCTGTTGTATTATCAAATTGCTCAAAAACATTCCCTAGGTCAATCTTGCGATTGGCCAGAAATGAAAACACTTCCATAACTGTGCTGCCCGTACAGGAAAAAACTTTACAGAGTGTGTATCTATAAAGTGAAAAACAGTAAAATCGTGTGGTACCGGCGCTGGTTAATGTGTTACAACAATGAAATAAAAATAAAATAGGATACTATAGTGAGCTGCAGTTTTGTGCAATATAATCACCCATAGGGGACTATTCAAAAATGAAAGAAAAGTGAGGTGAAAACCGCGCTATTATTATTCATCAAACATTGGGGTTCCCACCACTAGTTTCTACTATTTATTTTTATTATTTTTATTTTTATTTATTTTTTATTTTTTATTTTTATTTTTAAATTTAGTCTAATTATATTTGTATTAGTTCTACACATATTTTATAATTGGTTTTATAATTGGTTTGCTGTTTTTTTCACAACACTCACATTATACGACACTTTTTTAGGGATGATGCTAAAATGGGAACAGGGGGACATGGCAGGTGAATTAAAGAGTAGAAGATCTCAAGAATAACAAAAATAGAACCTGTATTTAAACTGATGGCAATGTACTGTGAAAGCAATCCAGCTTTGTGGGTGGGAACGGTCACAAAAAGGGATTAGCCAAAACAAACAAATTGATAGTACATTTCCGGCGATAAAGGCACCAAATAGGCAGACTACTTGATTGAGCCACACATAGTAAGGGCAAAATTAAGTAGGAACGATTAGGGAACACCATCCATAATGGGCGCATCACAAGTAAGGGCAAAATGCAGGGGATCCCACAACTAAAATGGCGCCATATACACTTCCGGTCACCGGACCCAAAATGGCGGCATAGACACTTCCGGAGGGAGAGACGGCGGTGATAATATACATATGAATAGACGTGGAAGGCACCCTATCAAGGGGAAGAAAACATAGGATTGGGGCTATAAAAACACCATTACCCACATACCCAGCAGCTTCCTGATGACGCAATAACCTTTGCGAAACGCGTAGAGGCTGCTGGGTAATTATACGCGCTTGCATCACTTCCAGGAGAGGGACCTCACACCAGGAAGGGAGTTCAGGACGCACACCAATTTGATTTTAAACACAAGGCTGGATATGCTTAGTGCCAGCTGCGGCACTGGACCATGTGAGTCTTTTATAACATTTTACTTTTAATAAAATCCTTTGTAAAACGTACTTCACCATTGGAAGCCCCTTGTTTATTATTTCATTTGTTGGGGACACCTGCTGTGGAGTCTATCCGTACCATATCTGCACCAGGAGGTGAGAGAAAGAGGGAGGCCATAGATAGGATTGGTTATCCTAAAGTAACCGCAGGCTTCATACTTACCAAGTTTTGGTAAGTGATCCATTTCATAGGTGGTGACGGTCACTAAGCAAGAAACCTGCACAATTTAAAGTTTAACCAAGCACAAGCGGTGTTGTCACGGACTCTATATACATTGTTTGCTCTGTCTCTGTCTTTTGTTTTGTTTTATCATTGAAAAAATTGTTTCCACATAGGAAAACTTATGGGATTATGTCATTGAAAAACCCAGGTCACATGTAACAGATATCCATTTCATTGCATTACCATGTTGGGCAGTGAAGATGGGCTACTGATGGAATAAACTTATTATTAGTAGAAGCACTAAACCTTGCAATTAACACAGATCACGTCTTAACACCACGGAATAGTAACCTATGATACCCATACGCACAAAGCACTTTGAAACAGCCGATTAAGGCATAAGATTAGCACTTGGCACTTGATACATTTTTTGACTTTTTGGTTTTTTTGTTTTTCTGTTTTTTGATTGGCATCCAATTTAATTTCATTTTAATTTCATTTTGAATACGGCACTAAAGTAGTAGGCTAGCACCTGCACTTGTGGGATTGAGAGTTTGTGGGGGGACCACAGCATAGTAGAAACTAGTGGTGGGAACCCCAATGTTTGATGAATAATAATAGCGCGGTTTTCACCTCACTTTTCTTTCAGTATAACACAGTGGTCCCATGAGATTGTAGGCCCCAAGGTCACCTTGCTAAAAATAATTAAGGCTTGTTTTAGTTCTTAATAGGGTATTTTTACTGGACAGTTACTTAGCTCTTCTTTGTGTCTGTTTCAGGTACCCCCTCTTGGCTGTATCCAGGTAGGATTTCAGTTATCAACTGTTGATAGATCAGCTAGTTGCTTTTCACCCTTTGACTACAGGCTTTTTGAGGGAAACCGATCATCCAATCAGGATTCAGACTCACCTTTAAATCTCTTCTTTCTGAGGTGTTTGTCAGCAGATAGATCTTCAATCAAGACAAGCTTTCCCACCCTCCATTCCCATTGTTGTGGCTATCCTTTTTTTGGGGGTATTGTCGCCCTCGAATGTGGGTGGACAGGGTGGTTAAGGCTGAATTATGGGGGGGCGTGTCCTGGCTATGGAGAAGTGAGGACATGCACTGCCTCAGCTCCATATATACTGCTGCTCTCTTGCACACATCCGGGGGTGATCTCCTTCCCAGTCAGCCCCTATCATGGACATCCTCCCAGCCACAGAGAGCTGATCGCTCTCGCCAAGGACAGCTGGAGACATTTTTTCCAGGATCCGTGGGACAGAACAGGTGGCTTCCAAGATGGCGCTGGTTTAGCAGGCTTCAATGGCTGTAAAGGCCTCGCAGTGAGCCACAGCCTAGCTACAGAAGATTGCAGCGTCTTCGATTTCCTCTCCTCGGTTGGTGAGTGACATTGTCCCCCCAGCCCCCCCTGGCTCCACGGCCTCACATGATGGGGGTTCTGATCTGGCTGACCTAGAAGATGGAGACATAAAGCGCCATATTTGGTCTCTCCCCACCAGGGAAGAGTTGGAGCGGTTCACCACAAGAGTGGAAAAGGTTTTTAACCACTTCAGCCCAGGAAGGATTTACCCCCTTAATGACCAGGCCATTTTTTGTGACCGCCGCACGACGATTTACATCCCTTTTTTGAAGAGGGATATCTTGGTAACGGCAGCAGCTGCTGCCACAGCCGAGGTATCCATCTATTCAGGCGACGGTTCGGTAAAAGATAATGGTGGTCTCTGTGGTGGATTCGCCGCAAGATCACCGTTATTGGCAGCAGGAGAGGGGTCCCCCCTCCCGCCGCTCTCCGCCGCTTACCAGAGCCGTCGGCAGCAGCGGAGGCGATTGGGTCCTATCCGTGGCTGGGTTTGGAGACGAGTGAGCGGAAGATGGCCCCCACCCGTCTCCATACTATAGCAGGGTGGAAGCATCGTCAAAACGAGACCGCTGCGCACTCACATCGGCTCAGGGGGCGAGCTGCGGGCACATGCGCGCCCCTAGTTGCCACCAGAGGAAGCGACGTAACATAACGCCGATTCACACAGCTGAGCCATGTTGCCGCAGTGCAACTACGGCAGCTGGTCGGCAAGCGGCTAGAGATATCATCTTCGCCCTCTTCTGTTCGCTGTCTAAGAAGCAGGCCTGACCTATCGTTGGGGTTTCCCTTTTTACCTACAAGTGTCTAAAGATGGGCGACGGTTCGGTAAAAGATAATGGTGGTCTCTGTGGTGGATTCGCCGCAAGATCACCGTTATTGGCGGCAGGAGAGGGGTCCCCCCTCCCGCCGCTCTCCGCCGCTTACCAGAGCCGTCGGCAGCGGCGGAGGCGATCGGGTCCTATCCGTGGCTGGGTTTGGAGACGAGTGAGCGGAAGATGGCCCCCACCCGTCTCCATACTATAGCAGGGTGGAAGCATCGTCAAAACGAGACCGCTGCGCACTCACATCGGCTCAGGGGGCGAGCTGCGGGCACATGCGCGCCCCTAGTTGCCACCAGAGGAAGCGACGTAACATAACGCCGATTCACACAGCTGAGCCATGTTGCCGCAGTGCAACTACGGCAGCTGGTCGGCAAGCGGCTAGAGATATCATCTTCGCCCTCTTCTGTTCGCTGTCTAAGAAGCAGGCCTGACCTATCGTTGGGGTTTCCCTTTTTACCTACAAGTGTCTAAAGATGGCAGGCAGACAAGCCACGCTACGCACTAAGGATGATCTGCCACACTTTTTGTCTGCCCTTAAATTGGATCTAGTTGACTTTCTAGACTGGAGAGGATCATAAGATTTCCCTGCTATCCAGCTTTCTCAACCTTGGCAGTCTGCCAAGCGCTGAAGCCGTAAAAGAGGCTGTCAACGCCCCCCATCTGGTTCACTGCCCTGCCCGTCTACTCAAAGAAACTGATGAGCCATGTTTTCCACAGCTCCCATTCTACGACAACGTTCTTTATCAGGCTACTGTTGAGACTCCTGCTCTCTGAAGACCCTTGTGGCTGCTCTTGGTCAAGTGTGAAGAAACGTTTGGCGAACAGGACTCAAGTTTAATCTTGCTCTCACTGGATGCCGTTAGTGTCCCTGTGTCCTGGGCTCTAGACTTACTGGTATAGTTTGGTTTGCACCACCAGGTTATTCGACATCATTTTTCCCCTTAACCCCCTCCTCCCCCTTAATTAGCAATTTCTAAGGTTCTGTGTACAGGGGCTGGGTTCCCATGCCCTCCCTCACATGTTGGCACACGTTCCCCACATAGGCCATACCTCTATAGGTATTGATCCCTGTTGGGATCATAGGCTGGGGTCTAGGGTTCTCTCTTAGTGGAGCGGCATCCTAAGCCCAGCCTACAGACATTTCGAATGCCGGTCTGGTTACTAACAATTTGTTTGATTTATGCATCTCTCATTAAGATTCGTTATGCTTATTTTTCTTTTGTTTTTCCTTGCACTCTTTCTTCTAGGAACTGCCTCTCGCTTTTCCACTCGCACCAGGCTCACAATACTCTGTGGCGGCCTACTCGCTCTCCGGATCTCTCATGGATACTCTTAAGGTAATTTCCTATAATGTCCGGGGTCTCTGTTCTCCATGCAAGCGTAGTAAGTTGTGGTGGAAGCTGAAAGAGTCGGGGGCACAGGAGAAGCATTTACCCCCCAATCAGTACCTAAGCTCCACACCTACCACTGAAGAAATGCCACTTTGCTACAATGTAAAGTTGTGAGTGTACAGCTTGTATAACAGTGTAAATTTGCTGTCCCCTCAAAATAACTCAACACACAGCCATTAACGTCTAAACCGCTGGCAACAAAAGTGAGTACACCCTTAAGTGCAAATGTCCAAATTGGGCCCAATTAGCCATTTTCCATCCCGGTGTCATGTGACTAGTTAGTGTTACAAGGTCTCAGGTGTGAATGGGGAGCAGGTGTGTTAAATTTGTTGTTATTGTGCTGTAATATTTTGTTCTGTTTGTTTGGTCTTAGGGCTGCACCATCTTTAATGCATCTTTTAGGGTGTGCCCCCCAAATGTTTGTCTGTCTATTGTATGGATTCTGACCAAATTCCTTTGGGCTGGAGCACCCCACTCCCCCATCATTGCCTCTTTTTAGTGTCCACTGTCCACCTGTGTTATAGGAGGAGTCCTTTAGTTCTCCCATATAGAGGAGTGTATATCTCCCATGGTTTAGAGAAGCAGGATCTTCTATTCTATGGATAGCGTAGGACCCACTGATAGTGGGGTACTTTGACGCAGTTAGTGGGCTTAAGCACCATATAGCCATATGGTGTGACTAAATCCCCACATTTTTTTTTAAATGTTCAGGTGTTTTAAATAGCCTTTGCAGGAGTTAAATGTAATTTTTGCATGTGTGTGCTGTAATATATTTTGTTCTGTTTGTATGGTCTTATGGCTGCACCATTTTTATTGCATCTTTTAGGGTGTGCCCCCAAAATCTTTGTTTGTCTTTGGGAAATAGACATATGAATGCTGCCAGCATTGCTGTAGAGGTTGAAGGGGTGGGGGGTCAGACTGTCAGTGCTCAGACCATACGCCACACACATCAAATTGGTCTGCATGGATGTCATCCCAGAAGGAAGCCTCTTGTAAAGATAATGCACAAGAAAGCCTGCAAACAGTTTGCTTAAGACAAACAGACTAAGGACATGGATTACTGGAACCATGTCCTGTGGTCCCATGAGACCAAGATAAACTTATTTGGTTCAGATGGTGTCAAGCGTGTGTGGCGGCAACCAGGTGTGGAGTACAAAGACAAGTGTGCCTTGTCTACAATCAAGTATGGTGGTGAGAGTGTCATGGGGCTGCATGAGTGCTGCCGGCATCGGGGAGCTACAGTTCATTGAGGGAACCATGAATGGCAACATGTACTGTGACATACTGAAGCAGAACATGATCCCCTCCCTTCAGAGACTGGGCCACAGGGCCGTATTCCAACACTATAACGACTCCAAACACATCTCAAAGATAACCACTGTGTTGCTAAAGAAGCTGAGGGTAAAGGTGATGAACTGGCCAAGCATGTCTCCAGACCTAAACCCTATTGAGCATCTGTGGGGCATCCTCAAACGGAAGGTGAAGGAGCGCAAGGTCTCTAACATCCACCAGCTCAGTGATGTCATCATAGAAGAGGACTCCAGTGGCAAGGGTTAAGGCAGGGCTGGAAAATAATGGTGGCCACACAAAATATTGACACTCTGCCCTACACCTGCGGCAGTTTTGAAGGCCCAGGGTAAGAAGGTGGCATTCATTCCCCAGCAGCAGATCAAGATCCAGGGGGAGAAGGGAAAGGAGATGTTCGTCCTCACCCCAAACAGTCATCCAGGGTGGAGGAAGTGGCCTTTCCTCCCTTGCAAGGAACCGTGCACCTCGGAGACAGTACCAGAGACAAGTTGTACCAGCAGCCAGACGAGGGTAAGGGAGATGAAGCAGCCGGCTTCCCTACCCAGCATCAGATGGCACCCAAGAATGATGCCAGCAACCCAGCAGAAGGGCTGGCGACAGGGAAGAGTGCTGCTGGCCTCTGCCCTCAACTAACAGAAAATGGTCCAGCACTGAGACAGGAGGATGTCAGCCATGCTTTTCAAGCACTGGGGGAATTTCATCCAGAAAAATTGGAGGGGACTACAGTCTCCACCTGTATACCCTAGGGATGCTGGGCAGTCGGCCCAGATCCCCCACAGCATGATGGAGTGAGCCCAGTCACTGTCAGGGCCCTTTTCTTCACTGAGCTGTTGGCTAATTGCCAGCTCCTATCTTTCCCCAGTGATTCACC
This sequence comes from Lithobates sylvaticus, assembly GCA_028564925.1. Taxonomy (NCBI): domain Eukaryota; kingdom Metazoa; phylum Chordata; class Amphibia; order Anura; family Ranidae; genus Lithobates; species Lithobates sylvaticus. Next base: position 139,154,434 of record CM053038.1, on the reverse strand, counting down.
TGTTGATGATATCCTGCTCGTCAGTCCTGCTTACTTAAGCCACCCAGCCCAGATGATCTCGGCCTTCGTCTTGGTCAACATCACAGAGACTATCTCCTGCGTTCCTCTTGCTTGGCTGACATTCCTTCTGGCTCCAGATCATCCTTGCTATTCCACTACGCTGTTCCCTGGCTTTATGACTTTCTGGCTTGTCTGACTATCCGTTTTGGTTATCGAACTTTGGCTATGTTTTGACTATGTATGTTTGAAAATGTGGAATAAACTCACTTAGGATCTAGTACTATCCAACTCAGTTGATGGTTTAAAAAAAGCTGGATGCCTTCTTAAATGCACAAAATATAACAGGATATTAACATGTATAGATAATAACACTAGAGACTGTTGATCCAGGTAATATCCAATGGAATTAGGGGATCAGGAGGGAATTGTGTCCCTCTGTATTCTCCTGGATCATGATCTCTGGCTATAGGGTTCTGTATGTGAAGGTTTTCAATTTATTTAATCGTTTTTTTCCTGTTAGTTGAATAAGAATTTTTTTTTTTTATCTTGACTGTACTGTAAAACTGTAAATGAACTATGAAGGATAGTTGAACAATGAAGGTACATTAACACATTTATGAGTGTTCAGCACACCCAATGCTTCTGCAGGTTCTTACACCAGTAAAGGAGAGAGAACCCTATAGACCAGCATTTACTGGTAAGGGAAAGAGGACTGACCAGCATTTTCTAGTGAGGGAGAGAAAAGCCAAAATACTAGTGTTTACTTACCAGCAAGAGAGAACCCTATAGACCATCATTTACTAGTAAGGTAGAGAGGACTCTGCAGACTAGCGTTTCCTAGTAAGGTAGATAAAACCCTATAGATAGTGTTTACTAGTAAGAAAGGATCCTTTAGACCAGTGTTTACTAGTTGGAGAGGTTCCTCTAGACCAGGGGTGTCCAACCAGTGGCCCGGGGGCCACATGTGGCCCGCGGAGCCCTCTGATGTGGCCCGCGACCTCCTGCTCTAGGATAGCTGATTGGCAAGCCCTGATCGCCGATCCGTCATCCTAAAGCATCAGTGTTGTGAATGAAGCCAGCGGTGGAGAAAGGAAGCAGCTGCAATGCTTTCTGTATAGCGCTGGCTCCTGTCTGTTCTGTCCCAGTACCCTCCAAACTGATCCGCAGGTGCACCGCCTACCTCCAATCCGATCCGCTAAAAAAAACAGAAGGGAATCCATCTCCTTCCACCTGGGTAGATCGGATCGAAGGGCCCCTGGAGTAGAGTGGGCTGTGTCCGTGTCTGCTCTCCATATACGGAGTGAACACAGACCTGTCATCCGCCAGCTCCACTCATTGTGGCCCCCGACCGGTTACCAAGTCACTTAAGTGGCCCTCGCTCTTCAAAAGGTTGGGCATCCCTGCTCTAGACCAGTGTTTATAAGCAAGTAAGAGCGGACTGTATAGACCAGTGTTTACTAGTAAGATAGGACACTCTTGACCGTAAGAGAGGACTCTAGAAACGGTGTTTGTTAGTAAGAGAGGGCGTATAGACCAGTGTTTACGTAGGAGAGGACCTTATAGACCAGTGTCAACTAGTAAAAGACAGATGACCCTATAGACCAGCATTTCATTGTAATTAAGAGAGGACCTTATAGACCAGTGTCTACTAGCAAGAGGGCCCTATAGACTAACATTTAATAGTATGGGGACCCTATAGACCACTGTTTACTAGTAAAGGACAGAGGACCCTACAAAATCAGTGTTTACTAGTTAAGGACAGAGGGGTAGCACAGTGGCTAATGCCGCGTACACACGACCAGACTTTTCAACAGCAAAGGTCCGACGGAACAAATCCGTCGGACAATTCGATCGTGTGTGGGCTCTATCAGACTTTTGCTGTCGAAAAATCCGACAGACTTTAGAAATAGAACATGTTTCAAATTTTCCTGCCGGAACTCCGCTGGACCCAGTTCCTATCGAAAAATCCGCTCGTCTGTGTGCTAGTCCGTCGGACAAACAACAACGTTAGGGCAGCTATTGGCTACTAGCTATGAACTTCCTTAATCTAGTCCAGTCGTACGTCATCACGTTCGAATCCGTTGGACTTTAGTGTGATTGTGTGTGGCCAAGTCCGTTCATTTGGAACTCCGTTGAAAGTCCGTCGGAAAGACCGTCGGACCTAGTCCGTCGAAAAAGTCCACTCGTGTGTACGCGGCATTAGGGGTTAGCATTTCTGCCTGGCAGTATTAGGGTCGTCGGTTTAAGGCTGGGTTCACACTAGTGTGAATTGGATACGGGTTTCCCCGCATCCAATTCGCACAGCAGGAGATTGTGACCGGCTCTCTTTGGATCTTTGGTTCACATATCTCCGCAGTGGCTCTGGTGCGATTTACACAGGACCCCCGTGCGTCTTTTGGTCCATTTCAGGTCCGAATTCAGCCAAAAATTCGGGCTGAAATCAGACCTGAAGTGGTGAACAAGGATGCACTGGACTCCTGCTGGGAGCCGCTGCATGCTCATATGTGAACCCAGCCTCAATCACAGGGGCGGACTGGCAACTCATGGGGCCCCTGGCAATAGATCATAGGGCCCCCTGTGTCCCCACTCACACTCAAGCCCCACCCCTAGCTTGCACTGCATGGACGCCACAATTCTGGGTTGAACCTGAGATAAACAGTGCACAGGGTGCAGCAGGGCAGAGCATGGGATGTCAAGCAAGCGCAGTACACAGGGGGCAGCAGGGCACAGCATGGGGGAACCATGGCAAAGTATAGAAGTCAGCAGGTCAGAGCACAGGGGGTCCGGAGGGCACAATAAGTGTGTGTGGAGGGCAGGAGGGCACACTATGGGGCACACCAGGGGCACATTACAAGTTCAGGGGCACAGTAGGACACATTACATGGGGGGGGGAGTAGCAGGGAACATATAGGGTACATTACATGGGGGAGGCAGAGGGGCACATTATGGGGCACGGCAGGGCACATTACGGGGCACAGCAGAGTATATTACATAGGGGCATGAGGACACATTATGGGGCAACGCAGAGCACATTGTGGGGCATATTACATGGGGGCAAGAGGGCACATAATGGGAAACAGCAGGGGATATTACATGGGGCAAGAGGGCACATATAGGGCACAGTATGGTGCACACAGCAGAGCACATTATGGGGCACTGAATGCTGCATCACGGGGCACACAGCAGGGCACATAGCAGGGTACAGGGCACATAATGGGGCATATAGTAGGGCTCAGGACACATCAAGGCCCACAGGAGAGAACTGGGCACACAGTGGGGCACATAGTAGGGCATGGGGCACACAGTAGGACACATCATGGGGCACACCACAAGAGCACATCATGGGGCACACCGAAGGGCATATCACGGGGCACACAGTAGGTCATGGGACACATCACAGGGCACACATCAGGGCACATTATGGAGCAGACAGCAGGGCATAGGGGCAGGCAGCAGGACATGGGGGCAGGGCATAGGGCAGACAGCAGGGCATGGGAGCACACATCAGAGCATGGAGCAGACAGCAGGGCATGGGGGCAGGCAGCTGGGCATGGGGCAGACAGCAGGCCATAGGGCACAGAGCAGGGTGTGGGGCAGACATCAGGCCATTGGGGCACAGAGCAGGGCATGGGGCAGACATCAGGGCATGGGCGCACACAGCAGGGCATGGGGCCAAAGAGCAGGGCATGGGGCAGACAGCAGGGCATGGGGGCACAGAACAGGGCATGGGGCAGACATAAAGGCATGTGGGCACAGAGCAGGGCATGGGGGCACACATAAGAGCATGGGGGCAAAGAGCAGGGCATGGGTTCAAAGAGCAGGGCATGGGGGCAGACGGCAGGGCATGGGCAGACATCAGGGCTTGGGGCACAGAGCAGGGTATAGGTAGACTATAGGGCATGGGGCAGACATCAGGGCATTGTGGCACAGAGCAGGACGCTGGGCACATGGACAGCATATAAGCTGCTGCACTTTCCTTCCTAGATTACTTCCTAGATGCTTCCGGGAAGCAGCTGTAAACAGACCTCTCGTGATGCGCTCCTCCCCGTCGGCCCCTCCTCTCTTCTCGTCCGTCTGAGGTGATGACAAATACAAGCACCTGGGGTGGACGGGAGGGAAGGAGTGGCCGGCGGAGAGGAGCGCATCACGAGAGGTCTGTTTACACTGCAGTTTCTTAGCAGAAAGCAGGGATTCGGGACCCGATCTACCCGTCAGCTAGCTGTGATTGACAGCTTCCAAAGTGCAAGCTGTCATGCGGCCCCCTAGTGGCCACGGGCCCTTGGGCAGTGCCCGAAGTGCCCGATGGTCAGTCCGCCCCTGCTCAATCATAAACCACGGCACTACCTCCCGGGGTTTGCACGTTCTCTCTGTGCCTGTGTGAGTTTCCTCCAGGTACTTTGGTTTCCTCCTACACTCCGAGGACATGCTGGTAGGTTACTTTGCCCTAGTATGTGTATGTATGAATGTGGGTTAGGGACCTTAGATTCTAAGCTCCTTGAGGGCAGGGACTGATGTGAATGTATAATACAGTATGTAAAGTACTGCATAAACTGATGGCGCTATATAAGTACCTGTAATAAATAAATCAAATAAATTCTATAGACCCGTGTTTACTAGTTAGGAAGAGAAGGACCAGCATGTACTAGTTTGGGAGAGAGGACCCTAAATACCAGTGTTTACTAGTAAGGAAGATATATACACCTAAACTGTGTATTTAACTTTTTGCCTGGAGTTCAGCTTTAAATAAAAGACCATAATACCTAAGCTAGGTATCTTAGCTTCTGGCATAAGATCTCTGAGGAAGTGGCTTTACCTTTAAAAGATTAGTCTTCAAACAGAAAAAGGAAATAATAAATAGTGGTAAGGAAACCTTTACAGAAATATTTTTTTAGATATGAATATACTATAGATAGAACTTATATAATTCAAGGGTGTTAGTTTCGGCTCACCACATGCTTTCCTATTGGATTACTGCACACCATTCCACTCACAGGGGTGCTGTACTCCACTAACGTAAAATTGTATATGAAGCTAAATAATTCGTTAGACCAAGTCACACAGAATATATGCAAGGTGAACTCCAGACAAAGAATAAAATCTAGTTATTAATAATAAAAATTACTTATTTTCTTTACATATATACATCTGTAAAAGTGCCTGGATCTGACTTGATATTTGCTTATTTTAATCCTCCTTACAGCAGCACTTAGACTAGATGGGGGAGGATGTAGGCTGCCCCAAATCCTTCTGTGTCTTCATATAATCCCAGACACACAAAGTTGAGATCAGGGCTCTGTGGGGGCCAAACCATAACTTTCAGGACACATTGTTCTTCTTTATGCTGAAGATAGTTCTTAATGACATTGGCTGTATGTTTGGGGCCATTGTCCTGTTGCAGATTACATTTTGGGCCAATCACACGCCTGCCTGATGGTATGGCATGATGTATAACTATCTGCCTGTATTTCTCAGAATTGAGGACACCATTGATCCTGACCAAATCTCCAACTCTATTTGCAGAAATGCAGCCCTAATCTTGCAATGAACCTCCACCTTGCCTTACTGTTGCCTGCAGACACTCATTATTGTACCGCTCAACAGCCCTTTGGCAAACAAACTGCCTCCTGCTACAGCCAAATATTTTACATTTTGACTTGTAAGTCCACAGCACCTGCTGCCATTTTTCTGCACCCCAGTTCCTATGTTTTGCATTGTGGAGTCATTGTGCCTTGTTTCCACTTCAGAGGTCTGGCGTTTTGGCCTCAATTTTTCCATGAAGAATACTTCTGGCCAGACTTCTCTGGACAGTAGATGGGTGTACCTGTGTCCCACTGGTTGGTGGCACTGCTGGACATCTTCCAATATCAAAGGGAAGTAAGCATGATGTGTCTTATCTGCTGCATTAAAGTGGTTCTAAAGACTAAACATTTTTTACCCTAATGCATTCCTTGCATCAAGATAAAAAATGTTTAGGTATTAGCATCCCCCCTTTCACTTACCTAAGCCCTCATTCGATCCAGCACTGTGCACATCTGCAGCTCTTCTCTCCTCTCACTTCCAGATCTCGCTGGCTTTGCTTTCAATCAAAGCCAGTAAAGAGGGAGCAGGGCTGAGTCCTGTTGTCTGTGTCAATGGACGCAGCAGTGGGGCTTGGGAGGTAGCACCCACTGGACAGAGAGGAGGGGCCAGGAGCACCGGCAGGGGACTTGAGAAGAGGAGGTTTGTGGCCACTCTATGCAATTCCATTGCATAGGGCAGGTAAGTATAGACATGTTTGCTATTTTTTATTTTTACCTTTAAAGTCGCTTTAGTTTTCCTTGGCCGACCACTGCATCTACAGTCCTCAATGTTGCCCACTCAATGATATCCTAAATGCTAAATACAGGTAGATACTTATCCATCATGTCATATAATCAGGGAGGCATGTGGTTGGCCCCAAATGTATCCTGCAGCAGGACAATAACCCCAAACATACAGCCAATGTCATTAAGAACTATCTTCAGTGTAAAGAAGAACAAGGAGTCCTGGAAGTGATGGTTTGGCCGCCACAGAGCCCTGATCTCAACATCATTAAGTCTGACTGGGATTAAATGAAAAGACAGAAGGATTTGAGGCAGCCTACATCCACAGAAGATCTCCAAGGTTAGTTCTCCAAGATATCTGAAACAACCTACCTGCCAAGTTCCTTCAAAAACTGTGGGCAAGTATACCTAGAATACATAATGCTCTTTTGAAGTCAAATGGTAGTTACAGCAAATATTGATTTAATTTAGATTCTTCTTCTGTTCGTTCACTTTGCATTATGTAAATTGATAGAAAAAAAACAATTAAAGTATACATTTTTAAAAGCATTCTTACTACAGCATTTCTTCACACCTGCCTAAAACTTTTTCACAGTACTGTATATCTGGACCCTTTTTGAATATTGGAACCACATATGCTCTAAGCCAATCATCCCATACTATTCCAGTCATGTAAGAGTCTTTAAAGATCACCAAGAGTGACTTGGCTATCTCTGGGCTAAGCTCCCTGGGGACTCTCGGGTGCAAGTCTTCAAACCCTGGTGACCTGATAATGTTTAGCTTTTCTTGCCTGTTTCAGGACCTGTTTTCTTATAACCACAGAGGTGTTTCTCTTAATTTGGTATTAGCATTAATATCCCTAATAAATCTCTTTTATGTATCTATAAACTGAAAAAAAGAATTAACGCATTACCCCTGTCATTTGTGACCAAAGTTCCATATTCACCTTTCATGGGGCCTACTTGTTTTGTCCTTACCTTTTTACTGTTGATTTTTATCGGTTACTCTTGCTTTCTGAAACAGTATGTTACTTATAATCGGTTTTCATACTTTAGCAAATCAGACCCATGGAGTGAAAGCATGGGCAAGTTACGCTTGCTTTCTGAAACAATGTGTTACTTATAATCAGGTTTGGCTGCTCTGATAGCCCACTTGCATTTCTTGTTGCATTCTATGCAACCCCTAAATTCTGAAGGTGTCCTTTCCATTATGCATTTTTTTGCAAGGACAGATTTTTATTCCTAAATAGCTTTTTTAAACTAGCAATGGGCCACATAGGTTTAACTATTATTCTCTTATATTTGAAACTTGATGGGATGCAATTGGGAATGCTATTGTTTAACAGACTCAGAAGTACTCCAACTTCTCCTTTGTTTTCTTCTGTTAACTTTTTCACACTGTCGCCTCCCGGCCCTTTAAGAGTTTTATGATGCCGGCAGGGCTTAAAAGCACTTGACCGCCATGATTGGCTGTCACGTGATCCGAAAACGCAATATCGCAAGCAGTGATCGGGAGCTTTCGGTTAGGCGCTGGTAACTGTGTCAGGAGCATGCAGCACGCGTTCTGGGGACAGCTGTTTGGGCAGCAATTCACGCAAATATGCGGTCCCTTGGAGCCAAGCACCAGGCACAGAGAGGCCGCACATTTGCGGCCGGTGCCAAGGGGTTAATACACTTGAGTCTAATTTGGTATCTAGTTTATCTAAATTGGCAATAAATAGAGAACTACCAAAGCCTGCTCTACTTTGGCCAGCCATAGACAGTTCGAATCTGAGCCGCTTCCGCAGAAATGAGAGGAGATTTAAACTGTGTATGGGCAGGCTGAATGTACGAAGTTGATTGATCGATCAGCTTGGGTACAGCCAGCCTGACGGTTTACTTGCAATTATCACTAGCGACTTACACAAGCACAATGTCTCGACAGGAGGGATTTCCCTGTCAGCACTGTCAAGTTGTGGTTGCAGGAAAGATACTTGCACCATCAATGGTCTACCTTTTTTGTGTTCCACAAAGAAACTAGGATCTTACCAGTATGCAGTCTACCCTCACATATACCCAGTGAAGTGAACAGCATCAGATGATACACAGGGATGAAATAAATCTCCCTACATAAGTTTTAGACCACTTTCACACTCATAGCCGCGTTAGCGGTAAAGCACCACTAGTTTTAGCGGCTCGACGGCTCCTCCCCACAGCAGATAACACCCTGGGAGAAGCTCTCTCCCGGGGGGTTACCTTGCGGGCGCGCTCCTGAGTCCAGCATTCGCCACCCATAGAGGCCGAATGCAGGACTTGGCCCCTGCTGCCATGAAGGGCATCATAGGATGCATGTAAACATTCTATTGAATACATAACTGGTCTAAATAGTATTATTATATTTCTCTGGATTTTACCTTTATCAAGTCACTAAGATCTGAAATCTATCCATCTGAAATATTTAGTTACTGAAAACAGATTACATTTACACAAATACAAAAGTGACAATGTTCTGAAAATTTCTTGGGAACAACAAAATTATCCATATTTTTTTTCATATATAAATATAAATATGGCAAGTATTTAGGTCTGAATTACTAATGTGTGAAGCTAGATGGAGTGCAATGAAACCAAGGGAATCTGTCTTCACATTAAATAAATTTTCGATCAGAAAAAAATAAATATGAAAACATAGTGCCGTTTGATGTAAACATACGTACACTTTGTATTGCCCCTCTTCATACTTTAGCAAATCAGGCCCATGGAGTGAAAGCATATCAACATGCAAATATTTGGCTGAAGATCCTTGAAGGCTGATTAGCAATATTAGCAACCTATATTTGCCCCAGCTGTAATTTTTTTTTTTTTGTGGATGGTGTTAATGTGTGAAAGAAAAGATGCCAAAACTGCAAACAAATCCAAAATGTAAAGTTTATTATGAAAATGGTTCCTGCCGGATGAATCAAAAAATTAATTTACATAAAAGACAGCATGTATGATATGTAAGCAGGCCTAGAAAAGTATAAAAAAGAACCTTTTTTAAAAAGAAAAATGAAATTATGTACAGAATTTTTTTTTGCTTTTTAATTTTTTTCTCTGGACCATATTAATCTGATGGTTAATGGAAAAATAATGTTTTTCTTATTTTATTATACAACAGATGAGGCACGTTGAGTTAAAACTGAGTTAGTCTGTAACACACAAGAAAAAGTATCCATACTGTTCATTTTTTTATGTTTTAATATATATATCTCTCTTTTTAAATGTTTATGTTGATAACACTGCTGGGTTTACTGGTACAATTCTGTCTATTTCCTAACAACCCTCCCTTTCATATTCTTAATAATTAATCAAAGTGGCACCAACCTTATAAAGTTTTCATATTAATTTACAGGAAGTAGTTAAAAAACACAGACACGGTCGTCACAAATAAAAAAAAAAACTTTTTTGTCATTTTTGCAAACTGTGGAACAATTTATTTTGAAAGCAGCTGTTAAACTCGCTCAATTGAAATAACCAGAAATCTTCAATAGTTTATTATTATTAATAATATTATTTTTTAATTGTTTGACACAACACAAACACTTATTAAAAAAATATTAAAAAAAGGAAAAGAAGAAAAACGAACAGAAAACAAGATGGAAGACAAAGGGGTAAAACATAAAACCTTGACGTGAGTTTCAGTGTTTTGCAACCACCACGAATGTGCAGAGAGTTGTCTTTTTGACTTATTCCAGATGCGCAGTATTGGGTTCTGGATTGAAAGCCAGCCTTCTGACAGAGAAGCAGGGCTAGCGTCACTGTCCTAACCCTTTCCCTGCAGGAAGACACAGAAGGCAATGGTAGAGGAGGCTTAAAGGTTGCAATTTATAATTAATCTCTTCCTACATTCCCTCACTGAAAAGATAGGAGGTAGAGCCAATGCGTAGGTCTGGCTTAATTTTCCCGAACACAGCAATAGACAGCGAGGGATATTGGCTTGGGACATTGAAAGAGCACGTCCCCTTCTAACACATTCCCCAAATGTTACCGGATGATTGTAAGGCACCCCAATTAAACTAGGAGTCCACGTCATGCCTGTATTTCTGGAATGCAGAAAAAGTGGCTACCAGCTGGCATTGGCTGTAGTGGTAATTGATCTAATGGCTTTAAGAACTCTGCCAGGGCAGAGACATACCTGCATGGACTGTGAACAATGTACAAAAGTAGCCATAAAGGGCTGGACAGAATGTAGGAGCTATTTGTGTTTTGAAACTAGTGAGCCTCCTCTATTCACAGAGTAAATGAAAATGAAACTGGGCTTCTAACATGTCAGATTAATGAGTTTATATGTCCAGCTTATTGTGTGATGCTGTAGGGTCATCATTCTTCAAGCTGGGAAAGAAGAGGAAGCTAACCGTTCCTCCCTCGCACAAAGAAGGTATGCGGCCTTTTGAAAATGTTACATTGCTGGTTTATGTGGGAAAAAGACAGACTTGAGACAGAGTTAAAAATTACAGAACAGTCATTAAGACAGAGTACTGAAATCTCACAACAGTAAAAGCGATAGCAAAAATGAAAACAAAGAAAGAGCCAAGTTTACCCATAGGGTGTACCAACAGTGAAAGCAGCGTTGCCACTATACAAACATCCACGAACCCCCCAGGTACCACCGATTCACTGACACACAGGGAGTAAAGAACGTGACAGACCCAGACTACAGTTTTAAAAGCACAGAGAAAGACAACAGATATAAACACTCACATTAGCTTAGAATATACTGCATATTGTAACACACGTTGAAATTGGAATGAGACAGCTAAAAAGACACTTGGAAATGGTTCTTTTTTTTTTTTTTAAACTTTCTTAGATTTGTGTTTTTTCTTTTTTTTTGTAACACACTAAGCAACACATTACAAAGTCTCACACCTGGCAATAGATGTTTCACGGATAAGCTGCCAAACAGACTGGAAGTAGGAAACAGAAACCCATTAGTCCATGAAACGTCACTTTTGGTTTCTTGTGACTCAGTTTTTTTTTTTTTTTTCCCCTTCTGATTTCTGGTGGCCAAAACAAAACCAATATCTGCACTTTGTTTTTTGTTTTTTTAATGTTTTTTTTTCCTGGTGATTCCCCCTTGCCCCTTCAAAATTTTGGGGGAGACTTTCTGAGTATTATAAAAGAAAAGTTGTATTTGCTAGACGTTGCCATAATTTGACGCTAGGCTTTCAACCTATCAAAGTGCATTAGACGGAGAGTAGAAATGTTAGAGGGCATTATGAAGAAATAATAAAGAGGTTAATATGGTTTTTATGGGGTTTTTTAACCCTCCATTTACTGTAAACTATAACAGGTAGACACAGTGCTGGTGAAGACACGCAACATGTAACAGCAAAAACATGATGGGTCAGTAAAGTGTTTTGTGCAATAAAAAGAGTCCACAAAGTAACCCACTGTATACACATCATACTGCCACAATCGTTGTTTTGCTTGGAAAAATTACCTGGCTTATGAAGTTTAAAATTAGCCGCAATGGCTTTTGCCCTTACAGGGCCAATCACATCAGCGGTCTACAACCCCATGTTCTAAGCCTCTCTTGATAGCAAAAATAGCTATGATGTGTTTGAATTTAAAGAAATTCCCTGCTCTATGTCCCCTATCTGACAAAGTGTTAATAGCATAACTGATGTAGGAAAGGATTTATTCCCCTAGAGCTAGATTTGACTCAAGAGATCAAGACTATGAAAGTTAAATCAGCGAATATAGAAATGAAAATGTGCACATTTATCCCATCCTCTGCTACTTTCTTCTTTCGTACCGTTTAGTTATTACATCCAGTGATACCATGTACTCTGAATGTGCTCATCCCTCAGTTCCTGCATTCTCCCCTCAAGTACAGCTTACAGTCTCCCAACCCCTTGGTCTGATCTTTTCAGCTCCTTCTCTGATTAGTGTCTTCACAGCCTGCCCCTTTGTTACTCATTCACCGTAATTTTCTCAGAACTGCATTAGTAATTTCACAAAAGGCTGCTGCTCAAAAGTTAACCGAAGCCCAGATGCTCCTACCAGGTGCTCCACCAGCCCTTCTGCAAAAACCCACCAGCTATTCCTCCTTTATGGTCCTGACTACAGTTGTAAAGTAAATGCGCTCTCCCTAGAGATCAATTCCGCTTCCATTCTATTGCAGAATAAGTATACCAGAACTAAAAAACAAACACATCACCGCTGCCTCCCTACTTCTTCATGATCTATAAACATGGAGAGGTGCCTGTGGTAGTGTCAGGGTCTTAAGCAGGCCATAGACGAGTCAAAAATCAAACAAAAATTCCTGTTGATCGTTGGGTCGTTCATTTTTTCCCATCAATATTGTGCCAACTGCGACACATGATTTTTGTGCTGCAATTGAATGTGCCTGATCCAACATGCTGAATTTTTTCTTTAGAAAAATTAAAAAAACGACGGCACAATCACATGCGCCGTTTTCGTTTTTAGATTGACAAAATGTTCAGTTTTCAACTGTTCAGAGATTATCATACAAGGAACTGTATGGGAAAAGATATTTTCCCATGTGGCAAGGAACCATGTTCTGGGAAATGCACTATGGTGTTGAGGTCAGCAGTGCAGGCTCATTGGATTGTAGACACAGAAAATAGCAGCATCAACTTTGGGGACAACTGGCACATATGCTTTTATTTACTTGCAGAGCTGAAAATATCAAATGATGCCAATAGTCCTGCTGATGAATCTGCATTTTGCTGACAGTCTATGCAGAAGGGATTTTTAATGCATGAAGGTAAAAAACCCTCTGTGTGCAGCAGCCCCCCCCCCCCCAATACTCACCTGAGCACCCTCTCGATCCAGAGATGTCCACAAGAGCCTTGCCTCTCTGGGGACTCACACCACTGACTGGCTTTTGGCAACAGCGGGAGCCATTAACTCCCGCTGATGTAAATCTCAGACAGTGAATCAATCAGGAGACGGAAGGGGCAGGGCCGTGCCACAGCTCCATGTGTGAATGGACACACAGAGCCATGGGTCGGGGCATGCCTGCTTGGGTGCCCCCAGAGCAAGCTGCTTGCTGTGGGGATACCTGGCAGGAGGGAGGGGCCAGAAGCGCTGGTGTGGGACCCGAGAAGAGGAGGATCTGGGCTGCTCTGTGCAAACCACTGCACAGAGCAGGTAAGTATACCATGTTTGTTATAAAAAAAAAAAAAACAAGACTTTAATATCACTTTAGAAGGTAAATGGATGTACAGGCATTTTATAACTGCCCTCAAGCCAGTCAACCTTCTAAGCACTGCAAAGTGCTCTAAAAACTTGTAAGGTTGGCTTCTCATCTCATCAGGTTTATGATAAGTGCCAAAGGGAGGTGGTGGGAGGTACAGACACTGCCAGCACCACTTGTTGGAAAAAAAAAATTGCATTTGCCATAAATTATTTGACCCCTCCATCGACCTACCCCAATACAGACAGGAGATTGTTAACTCTTTGTTATCACAGGGCAATGGGTTGCTTGGACAGAAGACACAGGTGATGATTTTACTTTATAGATAACCTGATATAGTCTGGTCAGTACTGTGCAATCTAGGTCTAGAGGAATCTGTATTGACATTTGTGTAAATTCTAGTAGACAAAAATACAATCTATTAGGCCCATAAAGGAGGAATAGAGGTGCAAAACATGTCTCGTCTGGCAATGTTTATATAGCAAAGAGTGCACTAATGCTGTTAATTATTGCACACTTGAATGTTGCACTGTCTATACATGTATCACATATGTAATTATATTTATGTAGAAAGCAGCATTGGTACACTCTGGAATAAAAACTGTGCCTGGACAGGAATGGATAAAGCAGGTTCTTCAGACTTAGTAGCTGGTGAGGAACCCTTCTTGCCTCTAAATCTAAAGACGTTGCATGGGCTATTATAGTAGCACTTAGGCCCCTGTTACCAGAACACTCTACTTTTTAGCCCTTTTCCTATAGCATGCAGATAATTGCTTTGGCAAGAAGGAAACTGCTGAAGAAAACCATTCAATTCTACCTGTACTCATTAGATAAGTATACCCTTTTCTTATCTAGCTCTTGTTCAAGCACCTTAAGCCAGATTATCTTTAAAGCAGCTACTTTTCTAAACTACTGTAGATCCTGTGAACTAAGGGAAATTCACACGATACTAAGACATTACAAACAGCTAACTTCAGGGATCTGCCTGAAGCCACCTTTGATGAAAGTCTTCTTTATGAATCAGGTGTGTAGAACTTTCTTTCCTGCAAGTGACAAGTGTAAGAAACATCTTTAAACATACACATACATGAACCTTGAAAGGACAAGGCATCTTGGTACATCAATACGTAGCTGTCTTGATAACTGTTTCAACCATTTTTTAACAATGTTGTGGGCTTATGAAAGGCTGACAACACTTTCAGGATCCAGTAGTACAAGTTGAGTTAACTCTTTTCTGCCAGAGCAGCATGCAGTGCATTGATTTCTCTGGCAATTTAAGAGTTAACAGATCTAAGTTCTAGCAGCAGAGAGGGAGAGGCCTCAAAAGAATGAAAAAAATAAGTACTACACAAAATGCCATGTCTCATTATTTTGGCAGTGACTGGGTGAGGAGTAAAAATAAGACCATATAAAGTTCTGGGGTCAAAAATGGGGGAATCTAGGTGTGAGTCAAAGTGCTGGAATACTTTAGGTTGTAAAGGATCAGAACGCAGCCGTTGCCCCCAACTCTAAGTGACGGCACAACGGGCACAGTGCGAGCGGTCCCCAGGAGAGGCATCTGCCAACTAAGCCAAAGCCGCAAAAAGAGGCAGATGGAGAAAAGGTTTTGTGCAGCCCTGCTATAAGTATGAGGTGTGGAAGACGGGGCTACTGGTCCCAGAATGCTTTGGGAAAAAGGTATTCATAAGTACAACTCATGAGGAAAACCCAATTTTGCGGCCTTGGGTTAGGAAGCAGCGGAGGAGACATTGGGTGGCCAGGCTTAGCTGCCCCTAGGACCAATACATAGCCACCTACATTCTGCATCATTTATTAATGTCTTTCCCTGCTCCTGCAGTCTGTTCATTTTTCTCCTCCTCATTCGCTCTACTTTTCATTCACTTCTCTCCTTCGTTTTTCAGTCCTCTTTACGTTCTAGAGTCTGTGCTGCATGGATGCCATTGCTGTACACTGGAAATGGGAGAGAGGAGAATATCCCCTCAGCTGTAGTGAAGACACTGGCAGCAGGCACCTGGGTAAGACCAGCACCTGACACAGCTCCTCCAAATGGGCCAGACATGTTAAGTCGGTGGACATGATGGTACAGCATCTCCATTGGGGTCTTGGGGTCCAAACCAAAACTTGGGCCATTTACATCAACAAAGTTCACAGGATGAGCATTGGGCAGCAGGTTGCCTTGCATGGCCAGAGTCACCTCAGCTGGGGCATAGCGAATGGTGCCTGTAGTATATACCCTCTGTCCACTGCTTCCTGTGGCTGCAAGGGTTCCTGCCACGCGATGCACAAGAGGAAGAACCACGTTGCCTGCCTGAAGCCTCTGTAGTGCTTCCAGCTCACCTGCGTACAGAAGGGAGTTTGATGGGCCACCTGTTTGGGGAGGTTTTTCTCGAGGAGAGGCAGACAATGGAGGTGAAAGAGGGTCAGAGTTGACAGGGCCTAAGCCCCCTGAGGATCCAGAGTATTGCGCTTTGCTGCGTCCAGCTCCCTCAGCCCCACCTGGGGGTGTGAGAACAGAGTCTGGTATGGAAACATGGAGGGCTGGAGGGGCAGCAGCTGTGGAAGATGGGGAAGGGGAGAAATGTTCGCCCCCTGTAGGAGGCTTGGTCATACTATAAGGGGATTCATTTCGTGAGATCTCTCGATTAGGTGGGAAGTTCCAAATACTGCTGTCATTATCAAAGTTAATAGGCTCTGACATTTCCGTCTTGATCTTTAGCACAGATGAAGAACAGCTTCCAGATGGTGGAGGGGTGGAAGGAAGCAATCTTGGGGGATCCCCCAATGTGGTTTCTAGCCCACCAGGACTGGATCCTCCAGAGAGACGTCTCCTACGGCCTCCACATGGTCCCAAACCCTTTCTCCTTCTCCTTTTCCTTCGCTGATGTCTGCTTAGAACACCAGTAACACGCACACCTGTGTCTTCCTCGTCATCCTCCTCTTCTTCCCCACTCTCAGAGTCTTTGGCACTATCAGAGCTCAAAGATTCAGGTCCACGCATGTCCGTTTCACTCTCTGTGTAGCGTTCTACTTTAATGTGCATAGGGCCCAATGCTCCTAGAGCGCCAATAGCCCCTATTGCACTCAACCCTCCTTGCTCCATCTCCTCTTCTGTTTTCCTCACTTCACAGTCTTCGCTTTCTTCACTTTCTTCACTGCAAGCATCACTTGAGCTGTTGGCCTCATCATCACAGTTCATGTCTGGGTCAGAGTGGGGTCCCGGTTGCTTGTGATCAGGCTCTGGGTCTTCACTCTGCTCAGAAAGGTTCCCTTTTCCATCTGACTTCGGATTATCATTATCTTCTGTAAGGATTAACAACATAGATTATTATTATGTTACATTCTTTAGTCTGTACAAAATTAACTTGAACCTGTTAACTTTAGCACCAGTGTGATTTCACAAAGAACAAACAGCATATTTGTTAAAAAGTCAGTCAACCTTAACAACTACATTAAGCCCCTGTTCACATTGGTGTGACTTGTCATGAGATTTGACAGTTCCAAACTGAGTGAAGTAGCACTCTATTTCAAAGTAGCATCAATGTGAACCAGGACTTAGGTAATTTTTGCACATAGCCCTTGCCTTTCATTACATAATTGAATTTAAAGAGTAACTTTTGTTAAACAAATAAAATAAATAAATACATATATATATATATATTATATATATATATATAATAATATATATATATATATATATACACACACACACAGTATCTCACAAAAGTGAGTACACCCCTCACATTTTTGTAAATATTTTATTATATCTTTTTATGTGACAAAACTGAAAAAATGCCACTTTTCTACAATGTAAATTAGTGAGTGTACAGCTTGTATAACAGTGTACATTTGCTGTCCCCTCAAACTAACTTAACACACAGCCATTCATGTCTACACCACTGGCAACAAAAGTGAGTACACCCCTAAGTGAAAATGTCCAAATTGGGCCCAGTTAGCCATTTTCCCTCCCCGATGTCATGTGACTCGTTAGTGTTACAAGGTCTCAGGTGTGAATGGGGAGCAGGTGTGTTAAATTTGGTGTTATCACTCTCACTCTCTCATACTGGTCACCGGAAGTTCAACATGACACCTCATGGCAAAGAACTCTCTGAGGATCTGAAAAAAATAATTGTTGCTCTACATAAAGATAGCCTAGGCTATAAGAAGATTGCCAAGACCCTGAAACTGAGCTGCAGCATGGTGGCCAAGACCATACAGCGGTTTAAAAGGACAGGTTCCACTCCGAACAGGCCTCGCCATGGTGGACCAAAGGGGTTGAGTGCACATGCTCAGCGTCATATCCAGAGGTTGTCTTTGGGAAATAGACGTATGAGTGCTGCCAGCATTGCTGCAGAGGTTGAAGGGGTGGTGGGGGGGATCAGCCTGTCAGTGTTCAGACCATATGCCACACACTGCATCAAATTGGTAGGCATGACTGTCATCCCAGAAGGAAGCCGCTTCTAAAGATGATGAACAAGAAAGCCTGCAAACAGTTTGCTGTAGACAAGCAGACTAAAGACATGGAATACTGGAACCATGTCCAGTGGTCTGATGAGACCAAGATAAACTTATTTGGTTTAGATGGTGTCAAGTGTGTGTGGGGAGCAACCAGGTGAGGAGTACAAAGACAAGTGTGTCTTGCCTACAGTCAAGCATGGTGGTGGGAGTGTCATTGTCTAGGGCTGCATGAGTGCTGGCAGCACTGGAAGCTACAGTTCATTGAGGGAACCATGAATGCCAACATGTACTGTGACATACTGAAGCATATTGAAGGGCATATTCCAACATGATAACGACCCCAACCACACCTCAAAGACGACCACTGCCTTGCTAAAGAAGCTGAGAGTAAAGGTGATGAACTGGCCAAGCATGTCTCTAGACCTAAACCCTATTGAGCATCTGTGGGGCATCCTCAAACGGAAGGTAGAGGAGCGCAAGGTCTCTAACATCCACCAGCTCCATAATGACGTCATGGAAGAGTGGAAGAGGACTCCAGTGACAACCTGTGAAGCTCTGCTGAACTCCATGCCCAAGAGGGTTAAGACAGTGCTGGAAAATAATGGTGGCCACACAAAATATTCACATATTCACTTAGGGGTGTACTCCCTTTTGTTGCCAGTGGTTTAGACATTAATGGCTGTGTGTTGAGTTATTTTGAGGGGACAGCAAATGTACACTGTTATACAAGCTGTACACTCACTACTTTACATTGTAGTAAAGTGTAATTTCTTCAGTGTTGTCACATGAAAAGGTATAAAAAAATATTAACAAAAATGTGAGTGGTGTACTCACTTTTGTGAGATACTGTAACTGTTGTACAATCCTTATTGTAATTTAGTGTCAGTAAAAATATCTTTCTATTTTACTATGCGGCCAACTATGATTATCTAAAGTCTTTTTCAGACAGGTGGTCGGGGGAGATGGTGAAAACTGGCAGTTGAGCAGTGGTTTTAAGCTCCCCTCCCTCCCTGTTTTATGCACTTGAACTGTAGAAAAACAGCTGGACAGGGCTGTTCACATTCCACGGCCGCAATGCTTTCCTTTTCAGGAATAGAATTTCTAACTCAGAGTGCAGTTTGACAAGCAATACTGCTTTCTAAAATCACCCTTTAAACTTCAATAACGTCTCCTCACTGCCTGTCAAACGCCCTTTAGAAAGTGTTCTGAATGCGGATTGCTATTCAGAGAGCACCACACTCCACCGTGAGTGTGATAGAGTCCTAAATCTAGCAAAAAAAATCAAACATGGCTTGTATATACAGTAGCATTCTCTATATCATTGTTGAACAGAACTTCTCTGGACATTTTATTTCCTGCTCAAATGACTGCCTTACTGCTCTTCTCAGTACTTTTATCACTGTGACACTGATCATGTGACTATAGCAGGAAGACCTTCCTACTCAACACTCAGAAAGTAGGATGTGGCTTCAAAAAGCATTGTATTTAACAGACCAAACAACCACAAAAGCTAGTAGTAGTAGTAGTAGTAGTAGTTATATTCTACTGTAATTTTGTAGACATTTCACAGCTTATCCAAGCCACTTTTTTGTTTAGTGTCAGGAATATTCCCCACCCAGCCTTTATATCCACACAGTGTACAGCTGGACAATCAACATCTGCCTTGACACATTCAATGATGATGGGATTAGGTTGACTATGCTACCAGTGTGGGTATAAATGCTGGAGTAAGTTCCTAAAATATACAGTATGTCCATGTGCTACCCGGTAAGCAGAGGGTGTGTCCTTTTTGCCATTTTTGAAAAAATGCCATTACAAGGAATCTGTGGTTATAATCCTGGGAATTCCCATGATATGCTTTAGAATTTACCTGCTAACAGCACTAAATAAAACAGCAGTTTCATATCTACTATTTGGTAGATGGTATGATTTCCTCTTTCAAATTGTGGCCAACAGCTGATCAGAGATAAAGTATAGAGGTATCAGAAATAGAATGTTCTAGATGTAATTCTCTTACAGGTTTCAAAACAAAACACCAACATATCTACATACTTTGGCAGCAATAACAATTCCAGGAGCCATTTACAGATAGTAGATTCTTCGCTATTGCGGTAATGCACAAATTAGGGTTTTGACTGTGTTTGGCATCTACAGCGACCTTTTATTGTGATGCATTGTTAGCAATAAAGAGCATCATAACCACAAAGCAAACAGCTTAAATTTGTGGGATATCTATATAAGAGAACATCTCAGTTACTAACAATTTATTATACATATCCGCCTCACCTGAATTATCCTTGGAGTCTGAATCTGAGTCAGAAGTCTCAGAGGATTCCGATGTCTTTTCAGGCAAATGTGGCAGCTGAGCAATATCCATCGGAATGTCCTTGTATTCTAGTAAACTAAACCAAATAAAAAAGATTTATTGACATGAAATCCGCAAACTACCATTAAACCTGCTGCTTTATAACCATATAAGTGACTGGTCACACAATTATAAAAAAAAGCTAAAGAGATATAACAAAGATAATCAAGGCCACCAACTGACAATGTAAGTTTGGTTAAACAAACGCATAACACAGGCACTTTGATGCGCTCAGGTCATACTATCTATTGAATAAAAGAATAGAACCACTCATATTGCACATACAACACTTCTGATGAGTGCCCTGAGGAAGGGGGATGTATCAGTGTTGGTGTGAATTCGTACAGAAGCAAGCTGAGCAGATGTGCTGTCTTGTAGTGCTTGTTGCCTTCTTCTCTTGTGCCAGCTACAGGAGAGACTTGCTTTGGGATTGGTTCTGCTTTACTCTTTTTTTTTTACTGAGAGATTTATACTTACTTGAGGCTGTGCACTCAGGATCTTTTTAAGTAAAGTATGAGCAGTTTTATTCACGTCTTCATTCAATCATGAACTGTACTATTTAATGCACATGCGTTTACAGTTTTTGCGTGCCTACGGATACTTTTAGAAATTGTGAGATATATTATACTTTTTTCAAATTTTATTATTTTTTACAAAACTTTTTTTTTTTTACAATTTTTTTTAGGAGCCCCATTGGGGGCATTTGGTGAAATATCATGGATCTAAACCGACCCCTGATGTCTCACTTTTGAGACAGAGAAAGGGACTAAGGACAGACATTTCCCAGTCCCTTTCTCTGCAGCCAAGCAGCAAGGGAAATCTGCCCAGAACAAGGTGATTAGGGTGTGCACGGGCACACCTGGCACACACTGTGCGCACGTCTATGAAAGGGGTGTAGTAACCATGGAGCACCACTCAATGTTCTTTTCTGCATCTCAGTGACTGATGTAACTATGTCTATCCAAGAAGCAATACATATTTTAACACAATTGTTTCAAGGAAGCAGTTTGTTAAGTTGATAGACCAAACATGTGAATAGCTGTATTAGTAACCTTAACATATCTTATCAATGATTATAAAAACAATATAACACAAATGACAGGGATACACATATTGCACCACATTGTTGTCCCTTACAATATGTTAAGAAGGCTTTAACTCTTTGTGAGGTCTTCCTGACACTGGAGTATGTGACATAGATGCACTGCTGAACAACATGCTGTGTGCATGGACTATGGACGTACTGGAATCATCTCCAGAAATTGTAAGGCTCAATTCCAGCTAATCACTTGAACAGTATGAGATGAACCCCCTGTCGACAAATGTCTCTATTTCCATAGTTTGAAATCAATGTATCGCAAATAAGTCAAAGGCCAAAAAGGTGTTACAATCCCACAAATCATCCCTACATATACTAACGTCTGGTTCACACCTATGCATTTTTTAGTGCATTTTCAGTTTTGCAGAAATACACTACAGTCCATTTAACATGGTTTCCTATGGATGTGATTCACATATGTGCATTTTATGGAAAGGACCGGGAACTTTTTTCAGTTTTTTGGTTCCATAGGCTTCAATGGATCAAAAATGTATATTGAAAAACGCAAAATGCCTCTGGAATATGCAAACTGCAACCTGCATAGGTGTGAATCAGGCCTAAAGGAGTATAGCAAGTTCACTTTAAAATGTGAATTTTATGCCGCAAGAGAATTTTCACTAAGCTTAGTGAAGGAGGTGACTTCAGTCATCTTATCATGTGCAAGAAAAAAATGCTTTTTTGTCTTTACTTTTCATTGCACGTGATTGGATATTCTAGGCAAAGTGTACTTGTATTTTAACTTAATTCAAAGCTAAGTAAACATTCCCTTGCAAAGTGAACATGCTCTACTCCTTTAGTGCACCAACCCTCGTGTTTTCACAGTAATAATTTGACACAGTATGTATCATCATAATCTCTATACAATTATTACATGACATGATGAAAATGGAGAAGAGAGGAAAATGTTTGAAACGACTGTGTAAAATCTGCTTTAAAGTCACAACTTTAAAACAAACTGGCTCCAAGTTTTCTTCATTTTTACACTGGTTCTAATTTATCAGCTGCTGCCTCTTTCTACCTTCTCTGATGAAAACAAGGGTGCTGTCATGTCAGTGATGCTATACATAGAGGCTGAATGCCAGTTATACTGAGTCTGGCAGAGCTTGTACCCGAGGTATGAGGTTACCTGAGGATATAGTTGACCCAGATGATGTTCCTCTCATTGGCATTCTTGGCATTGATTGCGATGGTGGCACAGGACTGGACCCAAATGTAGCCACCATTCTTCTGCATCCACCGATAATACTTGGTCACACACTGGCCCTTGTTCAACACTGAAAGGAAAGAAAAGTCCTGAGATCTGCTCTAAGTACCATTTCATTTTCTAATCAGGTGCTATTTGCTGTTATATATTATGTTTTTTATTCAACAACCAAGGTCTCACAACTGAAAGTGTCTGAAGAAAGAACTGTCTGTCCTGCCCACAGTAATCAGTCACATAAGTGTACACTTAAATGATTATGTCCTAACACAGGGCTTGACGAATCCCAGGCGCCAGGTCGCATTGGCGACTAGAATTAGTGACCTGGCGCCTGGGGCAGCACATCTTTGGTATCCTGTCTCCGATCGGACCCCCCCCCCCCCCGCTCGGCACGCGATTGCGTCGGGCCACGTCGGCCGGTAATCGAGGCCGCGGTTTTGCGGCCTTCTGCAAGCCTATACTTCCTTCTATCTTGATCTTGGCGCCATCTAGTGGTGGCCGTTGGTATGACATCCAGCAATGCTAATGGAGCCCTGCCTGTAAAAAATTAACCAATCTTAAATTTACACAGGCGACTAGAACCAAAACACACACACATTATATATATATATATATATATATATATATATATATATATATATATATATATATATATATATATATATATGTGTATGTATGCTTTGGTTCTAGTCGTCTTTCTGTGTAAATTTTAAGATAGCTTTTTTTCAATATAAAAATTAACCATTGTCGGTCGTTAACCACTTGCTTACTGGGCACTTAAACCCCCTCCTGCCCAGACCAATTTTCGGCGCTGACGCACTTTGAATGACAATTGCGCGGTCATACAACACTGTACCCAAATTAAAATTTTATAATTTTTTTCCATTTTCCTTTGGTGGTATTTAATCACAGCTGGGGGTTTTATTTTTTGCTAAACAAACAATAAAAGATGGAAAATTTTGAAAAAAAAAAAAAAAAATCTGGTTTAATAGTTTGTTATAAAATTTAGCAAACAGGTAATCTTTCTGCTTCATTGGTATGTGCTGATGAGGCGGCACTGGTGGGCACTGATATGCTGCACTGGTAGGCACAGTTAAGGTGGCACTGATAGGCACAGATAAGGCAGCACAGATGGTAGGTGGCACTAATGTGCAGCACTGTTCCTCAGGCACTGATTGTGGGCACTGATAGGTGGCACTGTTGCCTACTGCTAGGTGGCACTTGTAATGGGCACAGGTGGGCACTGAGGGGCTGGCGGCAGCTTGTAGTGATTGGGACTGATGTCCCGATCACTGCTGCCGGTGATCGGCTTTTTTTTTTCTCCTCACGCTGTCAGAGTGAGGAGAAAAAATAGCCGATTACCGACTGTGTTGACGTGTCATTGGCTGACAGCTGATCATGTGGTAAGGGGTCGGGATCGACCCCTTACCCGGATCAGTGATCCAGCGAGTCTCATAGACTCGCTGATCACAGAGCCCTTCAGGGGGCGTGCAGGCCGCTTGTACACGGCACAACGTCATAGGACGTAGTCCCGGCAAAGCAGAACAACGGCTACAGCGCGGATCTCAAGAAGTTTAAAAAAAAAACAAAAAAACTGGCGCCCAACTTTTTTAGCTGGCTCCTAGATTCCAAGCAAATTTGTCAAGCCCTGTCCTAACATATGGACTCACATTAAATGACCAGCTGAACTTTCAATATAATCACTTAAATACATGACTGAGGTATTGCAGATACTTTGGCTGCTTTTACCTTTTACCCCAACCTATGATCCCCATAAACAACAGACCACAACAATTTTCATTTATGCATTTTAAAGGCCATAGCGGCCATTTTATTAAACAAATAAAATAAAACTTTATTATCACAATACATCTTATCCTTCATTTAAATATCTGAAATTACTAACCCAATCTCAGTACATTAACTAACCTCATTAAAGTCTAGGATCTTGTATTCGACTTACTGACTGTATCTATCATCAAAATAGACTTCAAGGCCCTCAGCCTCAACTACACAAGCTTGAGGACTATTACTATTAAGATACCCGCGATACAGCCAAATTACTCATTAAACCATTCCATGAATTTACCAGGGTAGGTACACCCATACCTGAGATGGGCCCCACCCTTCCTTCTCCAAAGATTTACCTGTCACTGCCTTCCAAGACCCTGAGACCCCTGCCAACTGCTTATTCCCTTTAAGCAAACCATCCCCCAAAACATAATAACCCCACAAAACAATTCCCATATTCCACTCACTCTATGAGCAATGAGTCAGAACTTGAATGCAACAACCTAATGAAAGCAAACTAAAACAAGCCAAATTATTACGGGAGGGAGGGTGGGAGAATCTCGCTCCATGCTGTCCTAGCTCCGACTGACCCTAGGATACTAGTACCACCCATTTACTCCACCAAGAGTCCACCTTGACCCACCCTTGCCTTCTCCAATCAACTGGGACCCTTAGTTTTAAACAAAATTAAATATTTAATCCTTACTATACTCCATCCTATCCTGCCACCCAGTCATGTACAGCCTTTTGCCTATGCTGCTCATTAGCTCCAGGCCTTATTCTTTCCAGTTGCATAAAAAGGGTGCACAGACGTTAGTTTTCTTCATAATGCAGCCAAAAACTGCATAAAGTTGTAAAAAATACTGTCCGCTGCTAGCATAAAAATACCCTCTGTATGGAAGCAGGGGTCTCTCTGCGAGGTCTATAGCTCTGCAATCAGCAAAACATATGTTCCCTGCCAATTGGAGAGCTCTAGCTCTGACTGCAGCAAACTGGCAAGTGACAGGCTTTTTTTTTCAGATGTGGTTGTTTGCTAAAGAAAACCTTTGAAAACCTTGATGCATCTGGAATGTACTGTATTTCGATTATTTAAACCAGGGGTAGGCAACTTCGGCCCTTCAGCTGTCGTGAAACTACAAATCCCATCATGTCTCTACCTCTAGGAGTCATGCCTGTGATTGTCAGGGTCTTGCAATGTCTCATGGGACTTGTAGTTTCACCACAGCTGGAGGGCCGAGGTTGTCTACCCCTGATTTAAACTATGTATGCATGTATAAGTATGTTAAGTATGTATGTATCTGACAGACAAACCTTAGATTGTAAGCTCCTTGAGTGCAGGAGCTGAAGTGAATGTATAGTATGTAAAGTGCTGTGTAAATTGTCTGGACTTTTTTGTGAGGGCACCCCATTTCAACTATATGATTTAAAAAAAAAAAAAAAACATGTCAGGCTGGAATATATAAATGCCTTTAACAAATAAATAAATAACTAGGAGGTAGGAAGAAGCAGAGCCAAACTTGATTTTTACAAGAGAAATAGAAAAGGAATGGTCACTGGCCACAATGCAGTACATCTACTGCAAGGTATACTCTGATCCATCATATTGCTCAAAAACAGCATCACGGATTGGGGGGAGGGGGTTACAGGCAGTACCCCCATTCCAGGACTCTCCTGGTTGGTAGGGAGGCCTGGGCCTGCTGGATTGCAGGAGAGTGAGTGACGTCACACCAGAGTCTAACCTGCACTGGAACCTGGTTGTGCATAGGATTATCACTAGGGGTAAGCGAAGAAGTATTCTCCAGTCACTAGAGAAGATCATAGGGCCACCTGTATGGATCATGGATGCAGTGTTGAATCAGAGAAGTCTTTCTGGGGGGTCCGTCTTGGCAATTACTACTAGCGATCTCCCAACCACCCACAAGGAATGAGTTCCAAAAAAATATTGCTTGTGGGGCTTGAACCTGGGGCTGCTGAAGTGTGTTGTTTGGGTTTGGATTGGGGTGGGGGGCCTGTCATGTAGGTTGTACGGAGACCCCATGATTTTAATGGCAGCCCTGCTCGTAAACATCTAAATGCAAGTATAAAAAAGCCTAATGGTGCCCATATTTGTTTTTCATTGATCAATACTGACCAATTTTTGTAAAACCAATTTAAGTGGAAATCCAACAGGCTGGACAATTTATAACATGAATGTTGTAACTGAACAATTCTTTTCCACTTTCATTTTATTGCAATGTGTTATAAAAAAGCCTGAATGCACTGAGGATTATTGTGTTCATGTATTTAGCAAACACAATTATGGAATGACCTAAAGAACCTATTGAGCAAATTAATTAATTAATCTAAAAAGGCCTATCCAAGGTGTTGTAAAAAAACATTACTAAAGCTATTTTTTTATTTAAAGTAACAAACATGTTATTCAGACCTGCTCTGTGCAACTGTTTTAAACAGAGCGGCCCAAACTTCTTCTGAGGTCCCCAACTGGTGCTGTTATGGAGACAAACATTGCGGGCTTGCTCCCGAGCTGTGTGTGTCTATAGACACATATAGTGTGTTTTTGCCCTACCTCACTGGATTTGATTGACAGCAGCAGGATGAATTGGCTCCTGCCTAGTAAGGAGAGCGAGAGGAGAGAGTCGCTGCTCTCAGGCACAGTGCTGGATTGAGATCAGGCTCAGGTAAGTATTTCGTGGGGGGCTGGGGCACCATTTAAAAGGTTTTATACCTTAAGGCCCCTTTTACACTGGGGCGGTTTTCAGGCGGTACAGAGCTAAAAATATCGCCTGTACACCGCCTGAAAAAACTGGCCCCATTCACTCCAGTGTGAAAGCCGGCGGGCTTTCACACTGGAGCGGTGCGCTAGCAGGACGGTAAAAAAAGTCCTGCTAGCAGCATCTTTGGAGCGGTAAAGGAGCTGTGTATTCATCGCTCCTATACCGCTCCTACCCATTGATTTCAATGGGACACCGCGGTAATACCGTGGCAATACCACTGCGCTACGGCGGCGCTTTGCGGGGGATTTTAACCCTTTTTCGGCCGCTCGCGGGGGGTAAAACCGCCGCGCGAGTGGCTGAATATCGCGGCTAAAACGACGGTAAAGCAGCGCTAAATATAGCGCTGCTTTATCGTCGCCGCGGCTCCCGCCCTAGTGTAAAAGGGGCCTAATGCAGAGATTGCATTATAGTAAAAACCCCTTTGCCTTAGAACCACTTTAAGAGCTGAAGTACCAGAGACAGGAGTGCATGTGATTTGAAATATGAGGTACATTCATACATTTAGAGCCATTCAGAGAAAGAGCAGAGTTCAATGCAGAATACGACTGCGGCCAGGATAACACTCCAAGCCTCTCTCTCCTTGCCTGCCTGTTAGAGGTTATTTGAAGGTATTTGTGCAGCTTTGATCCCTGGGCTCATTTTGGGGATTCCAGTAGGTCAGAAAATACAGCACTTTCTTTTCATCTTGTCAGAGAGAATTTGCAGCTCTCAGAAGAACAAAATCCCAGTCGGAAAGGTGGGGTGAGGGGGACCAGAGACCACAGAAGTTAATATGTGAAGACAGCAGAGGGAAAGATTTGTGTAAATGAGGGGAAAAAGAAGAAAGTTTGAGAAATAAATGCGGTGATGATAATAAAAGTGACTGAAAAGGGAATGGATGTAGAGTTAAAAGAGAAAAGGATATTTGGGGTCATTTACAAAGCTCATAAATAGCAATAGGCAAGTAATGTAAAATCTGCTCCACTGGTGCTACAGCCGCGTGGGCCCCATTATTTGCTCCGCCAAGCAAATATTCAATTTAGCTGGCAGTTTTAGAAAGCTGATGAGACGTGGTCCAAAAAGCTACAGTGACACCCCCTGTGTGACATTATCACCTTAATGAAAATATATTGCTTTCACATCAGTCCACTCATATCAAAAAATTCACTTTGGCCTTCAAAGTGTAAACCCTCATTGGATTCTACTTGTGAACTAGAGGTCACTAGGGATTGGAGAACCTATCCTTGGAATGTGAGTTTCTTGTATTGGTATCTGCTTTAATCCCTGCCTGTTCCAAAAGAGAACCTGATTCACCCAACAACCCGTCTGGTACAGCGCAGGTTTTGCAAGGAATATGTCCTGTCTGGGCCCTCCTCCTCCTGAACATGTATATCACAGTCCTATTAATTCCTATAGCTCAAGGGTCTCAAATTGGCAGCCCTCCAGCTGTTGTGAAACTACAAGTCCCATCATGCCTCTGCCTGTGGGAGTCATGCTTATAACTGTCAGCCTTGCAATGCCTCATGGGACATGTGGTTTCACAACAGTTGGAGGGCCGCCAGTTTGAGACCCCTGCTATAGATGATCCATACTCATGGTGGCCTCCAGCTGATATACAGCTTCAGTTTACCCATAGGAATGACTGAGGCTGCGGCAAGCGTGAGCAGTAGGAAAGAACCCAGCTGGGACATTTTCCTTGCAAAGGCTGCGCTTTCCTGAGCATGGCTGCAAAGTGAAGATTACAGGAGCAGGAAGAAAGGTAGGCATTTTACTAGGTGGGCTGGGGGTTTACTAAAAATGCAGCTGTCCTTTAAATATCTGCATTCCACAATATTTAAAGTGGTTGTTAAGGTAGTAGGTTTTTTATTTTTTTTAATAATGCATTCTCTGCATTTAGGTAATAAAAAACTTCTGAGTACAGCCCCCCCCCCCCAAATACTTACCTGAGCCTGATATCGATCCAGCGCTGCGCTGGCCAGCTTTGCTGCTCTCTCCACTTACTGTCTCAGAGGCAACAGTGGAAGCCACTGGCTCCTGCTGCTGTCAATCACAGCCTGTGAGAAGGGAGCAAAAGGGGCGGAGCCAAGCTCTGTGTATCAATGGATAGAGTGCGGCTCGGAAATTAGCTTGCACAAGGGTGGGAGAACCTGCTGGGGACCACAGGAAAGGAGGATTGGGGCTGCTCTGTGCAAAACCATTGCACAGAGCAGGTAAGTATAGCATTTTTGTTATTTAAAAAAAAAAAAAATCCCTTTATAATTACTTTAAAAAAAAGCAGACAGCTACCTTCAAAAGAAGCCAAGTGCTAATTTTCCCCCCTATCCTCTTCCATAGACTTCCTCTCAGCTGATTAGCAGGGAAATATCAGTCCCCTGACAAAATCATCTTTATCTCATATATCTTCTGCTAGGGCTTGATACTTGTAAATATTACCTCTGACCCCTACTGCCAAACTAGCAGAAGGGAGGCTTGAAAAGAATCTCACAAACTATTATTTTACTGAAAGAGTAGTTTACTTATTTATTACAGGTACTTATATAGCGCCATCAGTTTACGTACCACTTTACATATGCATTATACATTCATATCAGTCCCTGCCTTTAAGGAGCTTACAATCAAAGGCACAGGTGTCAAACTGGCAGCCCTCCTTGCAAGGCTGACAGTTACAAGCATGACTCCTTTAGGCAGAGGCATGATGGGACTTGTAGTTCCACAACAGCTGGAGAGCCACCATTTGACACCCTAATCTAAGGTCCCTAACTCACATTAATAAACACACATACTGGAAACAATTTACCTAGCAGCATGTCTTCAGAGTGTGGAAAGAAACCCACACAGGTCTAGGGAGAACATGCAAACTCCATGCAGGTAGTGGCAGGGTTGGGATTTGAACTGATGACCCCAGTGCTGCCAGGCAGAAATGCTACCCACTTAGCCACTGTGTAGCTGATGCTTGGAATAGACAATCAGCAGAGGAAAAGAGTCAGTCAACAGTAAGGCCCCTTTTACACGGGGGGGCTCTGTCGGCGGTAAAGCGCCGCCATTTTTGCTGTTGTTTTTGCTGGGTTTTCGGCCGCTAGTGGGGTGGTTTTAACCCCCGCTAGTGGCCGAAAAAGGGTTAAAAAAAGGGTTAAAACGACCCGCAAAGAGCCGCTGCAACGGCGCTTTGCCGGTGGTTGTGGTGCCCATTCAATTCAATGGGCAGGAGCAGTTTAGGAACGGTACTGCTCCTTCAACACTCCAAAGATGCTGCTTGCAGGAATTTTTTTTGCATCCTACAATCCTCGGCCTTTCACACTAGAGAGACAGGAGAGGCACTTTACAGGCGCTATGCAGGCGCTATTTTTAGCGCTGTAGCGCCTGTAAAGCGTCTCAGTATGAAAGGGGTCTAAGTGGATTCAAACAAGCTTGGGGCGCACACGGACCGTTACTTTACTTACTTACTTAACCACTTTCAGACCGGACCAATTTGCAGCCAAAGGACCAGGCCCCTTTTTGCGATTCGGCACTGCGTCGCTTTAACTGACAATTGCGCGGTCGTGCGACGTGGCTCCCAAACAAAATTGACGTCCTTTTTTTTCCCACAAATAGAGCTTTCTTTTGGTGGTATTTGATCGCCCCTGCGGTTTTTATTTTTTGCGCTATAAACAAAAATAGAGCGACAATTTTGAAAAAAATGCATTATTTTTTATTTTTTGCTATAATAAATATCTCCCAAAAATATATAAAAAAACATTTTTTTTCCTCAGTTTAGGCCGATACGTATTCTTCTACATATTTTTGGTAAAAAAAATCGCAATAAGCGATTATTGATCGGTTTGCGCAGAAGTTATAGCGTTTACAAGATAGGGGATAGTTTTATAGCATTTTTATTAATAATTTTTTTTTTATTATTAATGGCGGAGATCTGCGATTTTTTTTGTGACTGCGACATTATGGCGGACACATCGGACATTTTTGACACATTTTTGGGACCATTGTCATTTTTACAGCAATTAATGCATTGATTTCTGTATAAATGACACTGGCAGTTTAGGAGTTAACCACAAGGTGGCAGTGTAGGGGTTAAGTAGGCCTAGGGGTGTTTTTTTTACTGTGGGGGGGCGTGGCTGTCAGCTAGTGAATGCTGATCTCTGCTCCAATCACAGGGAGCAGAGATCGGCGTCACTAGTTGCTAGGCAGAACGGGGAGATGCTGTTTATCTCGGCATCTCCCCGTTTAGCCGCTCCGTGAGACGATCGCGGGAGTCCCCGCGGCGATCGAGTCCGCGGGGACCGCGGCCGGACTCACGGGGGTCCCGACCGGCGCGGGAGCGCGCCGCTCCCGGCGCGCTCCCGATGGCACGGACAGGCTAAAGGAGGGACGTATATATACGCCCTCCTGCCTGTACGTGCCATTCTGTCGACGTATATCGTCGTGCGCCGGTCGGCAAGTGGTTAATAAATAAATAAATGGGGCAGACGCGATAGAAAACTTGGTCTTTTTACTGCCATCACTCTTCTATGTTATAAGCTGCCATTAATGTCTAATCCTTTTAAAATGGGAGCTTCCTAAGTGCCACCTGATCCATCAACTTTAAGGCCTCATGCACACTGGACGTTTTTTGACATTTTTACAGCAGCTGTTTTTGGCTGTAGACGTTTTTTTCTACAGTCATTAAACTCTCCATCATGTTATCCTATGTGTCCATGCACTCATAGGCTGTTATCAGCAGTTTTGGGCAGTGGCGTTTTTGAGCAGTAAAAAAAAAGCCAAAACTAGTGGGTTCTGAGAGACGTTTTTCAGCTGTAAAAATGTTCTAATGCTGATAAACGTCGATAGACGCTCAAATACGTTGCTCACCAGATTTTTTTTAATGTTTTTGATCTATTGAAAAAAAATATATATATTTTTTTTTTTCTTTAAAAAAAAAAAAGATAATAAATGCTAAAAAACGATATTGCAAAAACGTTGAAAAACTCACTGCAAAGCTACTGACGTTTTTATAACATCCAATTAATGTCCAGTGTGCATGAGGCCTAATACTCCATAAGTCACCAACCCACAACAAATGCTCACATTAGGCATTCAGACTTTATCCTGACTTTCCTTGCTGCATACTTGATCCAGGCCAAATACTAAAATTTTTCAGGATATTGCTGAAATGATGACAGTGTTCTTCAAGTCCCTAACAAGGTTTTTTTTTAACAGTCTATGAGATGTATTTGCAAATAGATATTGGTAAAGCTGGAGGACTGGGGGATTTGTTGACAAAGATCTAAAAGATCATTTTCCGTTTCTATGTGAAAGAAAGGATATTTAACATATCTCCGTAGAACTATATCTTACTGCTTGTGGATTTAGCAAAAAAAATAATAATTCCAGAGCAGGTAACTCTGCGCTTTATCACAGGGCTATGTACATATAGGATTCTCACAAATGGGAAGCAACTGGTTAAATCGGCCATAGCCTTATATGTAGCGATATGGGTTACAGGCTGCATAAATGTTAATGAGCATAATGCCTCATTGCCTGCATGGTAGTCAGAACCGTCATACAGTGTAGCATGTTCACAGAAAAATAATTAACCATGAAATTACATCGGTGTCTCAAAATCTTTCCATAAGAGACAGCGAGCAGAGGGCAGTTCCATCACGTCACCATGAGGGGGCAGTATGTCCTCAGCAGCCCCTTGTCCCCTTACTGTGTCCTTGTCTCTGTCTGTCTGGAATGGAAAACCTTCTAACTGCTGTAATAAATTTGGCTAAATTAGTGGTTAAATGGTTATCTCAAGTAATATGTATTTGCATTAATCATCTTGCTGCAAAGCAGAGCTGAGGAGGGCTTCGGAGAAAGCACTAAATTCATATTGTCCATTTAATTGTGGCTAATAAGTGCTACACAATACAGAGTGAGCTAGGGAGGGCTGCAGTGAAGAGGGTTGTGGAAAGGGGGGGGGGGGGGGGGCACAGGAGAAAACAGAATGAGGAGACCCGAGAGGTATATGGAAAAACAATGTAAGCATTATGTGATATGTTTACAATATACAGATACTCTCAATATAAGACCATGAGAAGATCCCCCCAGATGTGTTGGACTGTACTGGAGTTAGAGTAGAAGACCGTATGCTTCGTGTATGAAAACAGAATTTGATATTATCTGCCTTGTAAATAAAATTGTCACAAAAAGCAGTCAATATAGATCATACGAATAGAATAATACAGTTGTTCAACTAATATTAAATCATTTTAAAAAAACATTGTATTTATTAAAGTGCATCAATCACCTATACATCAGTTGTGTCACCCAATGTGGGTGGAACAATTATTCACTCTGACAATTCAAGGAGGCCTACTGTAATCCCATGCCTGATTCACACAGCACAATACTAAATATTCTGTTGGGTTCAAACAGAAAGTGTGTTTCTCTTTACCTAGGGACATATCACCTACTGTCCCCCACCAATCCCAACGCTGAACTCCAAGCAGCTATAAAGGTCACATATGAAAAATAGGAAATTGGAAGGAAGGCCTCAATAAGAGACCTATATGGTCTACCAAATGAGGGTCTCTCATTGAGGCCTTCCTTCCAATTTCCTATTTTTCATATCTATTTTGGCGAGAATCTATCTCACGTCATGCTGATCTGAGGAACGACATGTTGGAAACCTCTTTACCTACCTAATATAATACCTTGTATATCACTAGGTGCATACTATACAATTTGACTATTGATACCTAGTTCAAATTACATAAGAACTAACGACTATCTTGGAAAACTTGGAGGACCGTTCAATGTGGGTAACAATGACCATTTGTAGGAGGACCATTCAATGTGTTTCTATTTTGATGTTTTTTGATTATTGATCGTGAGTGTTCTTGCTGAAAGTTTTCCTGAAGAAGCGGGTTATCTCCTGCTTGAGGCTCCCCTATGTGAGGTTCTTGGTGGCTCACATAGGGGAGCCACCAAGAACCTGTATTCAAGGAGTACTAGATAGTTTTGGTTATCTTTTATGTGCAGTTTTGTGTTTTGTATGTTTTTTGATATGTATACATGTGCAATTTTTATTATATAATAAATATTTTTTTTATACTTTTTGCAAAAATTGGGTACCGTTATAGTCCTTATATTTTGTTTGTTAGGGTCCATTATTTTGTCTATAAAGGTTGCATACTCATTTGGCTCTGTAATAATATATTGTTAAATGTATTTTTTTAATGCAAGCAGTGTAAGCAACTGAATTTTACTTGTATTAGCCACTTGCAGTCTCTGTACAGCAGAGTTCAGACTAAAAGTAAAGGAAGCAGCACAAGGAGTCAATCCGTTCATGTGTTAGCAAGCAGCATTTTGAGAGGAGGAGAAAGCAGATTGACAGAGAGATGAACTCACCTGTCTTCTTTCTACTCCTTTCACTGTCCAGTCACAGGTCGGGGTGTGGTGGAGACAGTTCAGTCGTTCGGAAATTCCGACCACAAAATCCGTCAGATTTTTTCCGACGGATTTTGTCCAACACTGGTGTTGCATACACACGGTCGGACAAAGTTGTCGGAAAATCCGATCATTCTGAACGTGGTGACGTTTGTTGCGTACAACGGAACTACATAGAGGCTAGTAGCCAATAGCTTTGGTCTCGTAATTTGATCTGAGCATGCATGGCACTTTGTCCGTCGGAATTCTCTACACACGATCGGAAAAAGTCTGATCGGATTTTGTTGTCGAAAAATTTGAAAGCAGGATCTCAAATTTTTTCCGTCGGAAATTCCGATGGAAAAAGTCCGATGGAGCCCACACACGGGCGGATTTTCCGACAACATGGTCCGATAGCAAATTTCCCTGTCGTAATTTCTGACCTTGTGTACGGGGCTTAAAGTGGAAGTAAACCCCCCTATCGTTTTCAGCCAAGGAAGCTGCCATCTTTGCCTCTGTTTAATCTTCAACTGCCACGGTGCTTCACATGTTATCCGTTATGACACCAGCCATTGGATGGTTTGACTGTTTGGTTGAGAGCACAGCCAATGTGCAGTTAGCATTCCCGGCATGCCTTTTTTTTTTTAAACTGTTACATCGATGGGTTTACTTCCGCTATAAGTAAACTGCAGCAGAGGAAAAATAGGTCTACTCTCCTTCGAGACTGGACTGGACTGGACTGGATAGAGCTATGTAAATCTCAAAACTAGATGGTCAGAAGTACATATTAATATATAAATGAATTTCATCTATGTATTTAGCTGTTTACCTAAAGTTCAGCTTTAAATGTCTTGTTAGGGTAATGGGTAAATTCGGCAACATTCAGGTTTTCCCTAAATGAGCAAGCAATGCCATGACTTGTATATATGCTTTTTGGATGAGTAGATCTTGCTATGCTTGTCACAAAGCGAGCCTCCATTCCCTAGAATCTATCTGGTCTTCTCTGCCCTATGCATACTCCCAATGGATCTTTTCAGAATGTCACCTCCTGCAACTTTCCTCCACCCACATTATGTACCCCTCCCCCAGTCAATGTCTCTTGCTGAGATTTTCCTTTGCAATGTGTCATGGTGCTATTGTTATCTCTATGGGGTGATCCTGTGGTGCAGCACCGGCCCCAATCCATCACAGGCAGTGTCAGGGTACTAAAAAACTTAGACACTATTAGTAGGCTCACTTACACATGCATGACTGAATCTCTTAAAGATCCCATGGGGCTGATTTACTAAAGGAGTAGATGCTGTTCACCTAACAAACAGTTCATTCTGGGGAGTGTATGGTCACTTTGCCTAGTAAATGAATAAGGTGAAGCTATATGCACTTTATTACCCAATTGTGTTGCTAGCAAAAATCAAACAATTTTTTTTCATTTCATACAAGGAAGGCCCAGTTTGATAGAATGGAAGGTTGTCTTAACCCCCGTTTTTAAACCATATTTTCGTTTACAGCTTTCTGTATTTAATGACAAAATACAAAATACAATTGGGATAATCTTGTCACTTTAATTTTCTGTCCCTAGAAATTACCATAATTTTGAACAATAGTAAACATGAAAATAAAATTCTTATGCTACATCCAGTTCCTACTATCTACTATGATTACTTTGTCTAATTAACCACTTCAGCCCTGGAAGAATTTACCCCCTTCCTGACCAGAGCACTTTTTGCGATTCGGCACTGCGTCGCTTTAACTGACAATTGCGCGGCCGTGCGACGTGGCTCCCAAACAAAATTGACGTCCTTTTTTCCCCACAAATAGAGCTTTCTTTTGGTGGTATTTGATCACCTCTGCGGTTTTAATTTTTTGCGCTATAAACAAAAAAATAGCGACAATTTTGAAAAAAAAAACACATTATTTTTTACTTTTTGCTATAATAAATATCCCCAAAAAATATATAAATTTTTTTTTCCTCAGTTTAGGCCGATACGTATTCTTCTACATATTTTTGGTAAAAGAAAATCGCAATAAGCGATTATTGATTGGTTTGTGCAAAGTTGTAGCGTTTACAAAATAGGGGATATTTTATGGCATTTTTATTAATAATTTTTTATTTTTTTTAAATGGCGGCGATCAGCAATTTTTATTGTGACTGCGACATTATGGTGGACGCATCGGACATTTTTGGGACCATTGGCATTTATACAGCAATCAGTGCTATACAAATGCACTGATTCCTGTGTAAATAACACTTGCAGTGAAGGGGTTAAGTGTGTCCTAGGGCGTGTTTCTAACTGTGGGGGGGGGGCGTGGCTGTGTGTGACACATTACTGATCTCTAAGCGAAAAATTGGTTTGGTCAGCTAGGTTGCACAATGTGGGGAGATTAGAAAGTTGTGTGCCACATCCAATAGTGATAAGAAGAAGAAAATTTCCCCTAATTGGTGGACTTTAAAGGCACAACATGTCTTTCCCCAAGAAAAAATTGAAATAAAGTATAAATATATTACAACAAAATTTATTCACGAAAAGAAGTATATATAAAAAATGTAGAGCGTCTTAACAAAATCAGCATAGTATATAATGCATCAACATTGTAATGAATAATCAGACCCAACGCGTTTCGGAGTTGTCTGGGGTTTCTTCCTTCTTCAAGGGTCACAGTACAGGGAAAACAAAAGTATTTCATCAAGATCTTTCACTCGTGTGTTAAACGTTTCAAGCACTGGAGATCATACACTCAACAGAGAAGAAGGAGACAGGAACGCCCAAGATGGTGTTAAAACAAGCCAAAACAAGATGAAAAAATGTCAAGTCCAGGTGAAGCACCCCCATGCCTAAGGAATACCTACCAAAAGGGGGCGGGAGGGAGGGGAGGACCAGAGCCTTCACAGCTAGTGTACCAGCATGGATCTGAATATGAGACCTAAAAGCAGGGTTTTTTTTTTCCCACGTGCAAAGGTATCATATGTTTCCAGAGTGAAGCAGAGTGCATGTGACATGTTTGTTATTTTTATACAAAAAAAAAAACAAATAAACAAAAAACTTTAATATCTTTTTTTTAAAAATTGCTTTTTACATTTTGACTCACTTAAAAAATTCTACCTAACTTTTCCCTTCTATGTAATGTTAAGGAGGGGGGTGGGGGGTCATGTTTACCATAATTAAATTGAGACTAAACACTGGTTTAAAAAAAATCTATTTATTATGTTTTCATAACTCAGAAAAGTACCGTTATTGCTCTCAATCTCCACTGAATCTCAAGATTCCTTTTTTTGGCTTCTGTGAGCCAACCTCCTGTTAGGGGGATGGC
This sequence comes from Lithobates sylvaticus, assembly GCA_028564925.1. Lineage (NCBI taxonomy): Eukaryota > Metazoa > Chordata > Amphibia > Anura > Ranidae > Lithobates > Lithobates sylvaticus. Next base: position 139,116,594 of record CM053038.1, on the reverse strand, counting down.
TACCTTCATTCTCCTTGGTGCTACTGTATGTAGGAACGTATGTAGGAATCTATGTAGGAATCTATGTGTGAACGTATGTAGGAACGTATGAAGGAACATATGTAGGAATGTATGTAGGAATGTATGTAAAAACTATGTAGGAACATATGTGGGAACGTATGTAGGAACATATGTAGGAACGTATGTAGGAACATATGTAGGAACGTATGTAGGAACATATGCAGGAACGTATGTATGAACGTATGTAGGGACATATGTAGGAACGTATGTAGGGACGTATGTAGGAACGTATGTAGGGACGTATGTAGGAAAGTATGTAGTAACGTATGTAGTAACGTATGTAGGGACGTATGTAGGAACGTACAGTGGTGTGAAAAAGTGTTTGCCCCCTTCCTCATTTCCTGTTCCTTTGCATGTTTGTCACACTTAAGTGTTTCGGAACATCAAACCAATTTAAACAATAGTCAAGGACAACACAAGTAAACACAAAATGCAATTTGTAAATTAAGGTGTTTATTATTAAAGGTGAAAAAAAATCCAAACCATCATGGCCCTGTGTGAAAAAGTGATTGCCCCCTAAACCTAATAACTGGTTGGGCCACCCTTAGCAGCAACAACTGCAACCAAGCGTTTGCGATAACGTGCAATGAGGCTTTTACAGCGTCCTGGAGTAATTTTGGCCCACTCATCTTTGCAGAATTGTCCTAATTCAGTTACATTAGAGGGTTTTCGAGCATGAACGGCCTTTTTAAGGTCATACCACAACATCTCAATAGGATTCAGGTAAGGACTTTGGCTAGGCCACTCCAAAGTCTTCATTTTGTTTTTCTTCAGCCATTCGGTGGTGGACTTGCTGGTGTGTTTAGGATCATTGTCCTGCTGCAGAACCCAAGTTTGTTTCAGCTTGAGTACACGAACAGATGGTCGGACATTCTCCTTCAGGATCTCTTGGTAGACAGCAGAATTCATAGTTCCTTTTATCACGGCAAGTCTTCCAGGTCCTGAAGCAGCAAAACAGCCCCAGACCATCACACTACCACCACCATATTTTACTGTTGGTATAATGTTCTTTTTCTGAAATGCAGTGTTCCTTCTACGCCAGATATACTTGGACACACACCTTCCAAAGAGTTCCACTTTTGTCTCATCGGTCCACAGAATGTTGTCCCAAAAGTCTTGGGAATCATCAAGATGTGTTGTGGAGAAATTGAGACGAGCTTTGATGTTCTTTTTGCTCAGCAGTGGTTTTCTCCTTGGAACTCTGCCATGCAGGCCATTTTTGCCCAGTCTTTTCCTGATGGTGGAGGCATGAACGCTGACCTTAACTGAGGCAAGTGAGGCCTGCAGTTCCTTGGACGTTGTTGTGGGGTCTTTTGTGACCTCTTGGATGAGTCGTCGCTGCGCTCTTGGGGTAATTTTGGGCGGCCGGCCACTCCTGGGAAGGTTCACCACTGTTCCATGTCTTCGCCATTTGTGGATAATGGCTCTCACTGTGGTTCGCTGGATTCCCAAAGCTTTGGAAATGGCTTTATAACCCTTTCCAGACTGATAGATCTCAATTACTTTCTTTCTCAATTGTTCCTGAATTTCTTTGGGTCTCGGCATGATGTGTAGCTTTTAAGGATCTTCTGGTGGACCTTACTGTGTCAAGCAGCTCCTATTTAAGTGATGCCTTGATTGTGAACAGGTGTGGCAATAATCAGGCCTGGGTGTGGCTAGAGAAATTGAACTCAGGTGTGGACAACCACAGTTATAGTATGTTTTAACAAGGGGGGCAATCACTTTTTCACACAGGGCCATGATGGTTTGGATTTTTTTTCACCTTTAATAATAAACACCTTCATTTACAAATTGCATTTTGTGTTCACTTGTGTTGTCCTTGACTATTGTTTAAATTGGTTTGATGTTCCGAATCACTTAAGTGTGACAAACATGCAAAGGAACAGGAAATGAGGAAGGGGGCAAACACTTTTTCACACCACTGTATGTAGGGACATATGTAGGAACGTATGTAGGGACATATGTAGGGACGTATGTAGGAACGTATGTAGGGACGTATGTAGGAAAGTATGTAGGAACGTATGTAGGGACGTATGTAGGAACGTATGTAGGAATGTATGTAGGGACATATGTAGGAACGTATGTAGGGACGTATGTAGGAACGTATGTAGGGACATATGTAGGAACATATTTAGGGACGTATGTAGGAACGTATGTAGGGACGTATGTAGGGACGTATGTAGGAACGTATGTAGGGACATATGTAGGAACGTATGTAGGAACGTATGTAGGAATGTATGTAGAAACGTATGTAGGAACGTATGTAGGAACATATGTAGGAACGTATAACATATGTAGGAACGTATAACATATGTAGGAACGTATGTAGGAACATATGTAGGAACGTATGTAGGAATGTATGTAGGAACATATGCAGGAACGTATGTAGGAACGTATGTAGGAACGTATGTAGGGACATATGTAGGAATGTATGTAGGAACGTATTTAGGGACATATGTAGGAACGTATGTAGGAACATATGTAGGAACGTATGTAGGGACATATGTAGGACCGTATGTAGGAACATATTTAGGGACATATGTAGGAACTTATGTAGGAACGTATTTAGGGACATATGTAGGAATGTATGTAGGAACATATGTAGGAACGTATGTAGGGACATATGTAGGAACGTATGTAGGAACGTATTTAGGGACATATGTAGGGACATATGTAGGAACGTATGTAGGGACATATGTAGGAACGTATGTAGGGACGTATGTAGGAACGTATGTAGGAACGTATGTAGGGACATATGTAGGAACGTATGTAGGGACGTATGTAGGAACGTATGTAGGGACGTATGTAGGAACGTATGTAGGGACATATGTAGGAACATATTTAGGGACGTATGTAGGAACGTATGTAGGGACGTATGTAGGGACGTATGTAGGGACGTATGTAGGGACATATGTAGGAACGTATGTAGGAATGTATGTAGGAACATATGCAGGAACGTATGTAGGAACGTATGTAGGAACGTATGTAGGGACATATGTAGGAATGTATGTAGGAACGTATTTAGGGACATATGTAGGAACGTATGTAGGAACATATGTAGGAACGTATGTAGGGACATATGTAGGAACGTGTGTAGGAACATATTTAGGGACATATGTAGGAACTTATGTAGGAACGTATTTAGGGACATATGTAGGAACGTATGTAGGAACGTATGTAGGAACTTATGTAGGGACATATGTAGGAACGTATGTAGGGACATATGTAGGAACGTATGTAGGAACGTATTTAGGAACGTATGTCGGAACGTATGTATGAACGTATGTAGGGACATATGTAGGAACGTATGTAGGAACGTATGTAGGGACATATGTAGGAACGTATTTAGGAACGTATGTAGGAACGTATGTATGAACGTATGTAGTAAAGTATGTAGTAACGTATGTATGAACGTATGTAGGTATGTAGTCATCCTCTCTTGCTTGCTCCTCAGATGGACTATGGACAATAGGATGTGTACTGTGCATAGAGCAGTGCTAATGACAGCAAATAATGTGCAATACGTGTTCCAAATAAAAGAAAGTGAGATGGAAAAGGAGAGGCTCAGGAGCTTAAAAAGGACATTACAGAGTGGCAGAAACAACTTAATGAAAAATACCTTTTAGGACCCGTTCACACCTGAGCTTGTAGCTCTAAAACACTCAACAAACCAAATCCCATTCATTTAAGTGGCTCCTGTTCACATATGAGCGCTCTGTCAACTGAAGCAAAATTTTGGTGGCTCAAAAAAGTTCATGAGCTTCCATTGCACTGAATGGAGCGCGACTTGCCAGGTGGTAAGTCGCCTGACAGGTTGCAACAGTGTGAACTGAGCCGAAAGGTCAGAAATTCGTTTTAAAAAAATGTAAATGGAAACAAATAAGAAACATATAGTGAGTGTTTCTCATATTTGACTGGAAAAGTAGAAATACACTACAACTATATAAAAAAGTATTTTTATAATCTACTTTAGTAAATACGCCACAAGGGTCATGTGGTGCGTTGTTATCTATGAGTAAGTAACCAAAGTATACCACTTCCCGGTCTTTGGTGTGCAGCTCTGCTGGGGGCTCAGCAGACATACTACAAAATGTTAATCATAGCAGATTTACTGCTACAGGGTGTCCGTTATATGCAGAATCACGTGTATATATGTGATTCTGCACATCCAGGTAGGGGGCGCACCACTTCTGTTGTGATTGGTCACAGCAGAAGCTGATAAGCGGGTGCTGGCCAATGGATGTCCGCCAGCACCCGTTGATCGTCAAGGAGAGATACACTATATTACCAAAAGTATTGAGTTGTCCCACCCTTTGCCGCTAAAACAGCTTCAGCTCTTCTGGGAAGGTTGTCCACAAAGTTTAGGAGTGTGTCTATGGGACTGTTTGATCATTTTTCCATAAGCACATTTGTGAGATCAGGCTCTGATGTGGACGAGAAGGCCTGGCTTGCGGTCTTCGCTCTAATTCATCCCAAAGGTGTTCTATCAGGTTAAGGTCAGGATTCTGTGCAGGCCAGTCAAGTTCCTCTACCCCAAACTCACTCATCCATGTCTTTATGGACCTTGCTTTGTGCAGTGGTGCGCAGTCATGTTGGAACAGGAAGGGGCCATCCCCAAACTGTTCCCACAAAGTTGGAAGTATGAAATTGTCCAAAATGTCTTGGTATGCTGACGGTTTAAGAGATCCCTTCACTGGAACTAAGAGGCCGAGCCCAACCCCTGAAAAACAACCCCCACACCATAATCCCCCCTCCACCAAATGATTTGGACCAGTGCACAAAGCAAGGTCCATAAAGACATGGGTGAGTGAGTTTGGGTTTTAGGAACTTGACTGGCCTTCCCAGAAGGGTTGAAGTTGTTATAGCTGTAAAGGGAGGGCCAACTCAATATTGAACCCTACGGACTAAGACTGGGATGTCATTAAAGTTCATGTGTGTGTAACAATGCAAAGCTCTATCCTGACAGCTGGGATATGAGGGATTTTCTTTCCCTGCAAAACAGGGAATAAAATCCATCACATCCCTTAGTTAAAAACAGCACGCAGAGTACACAACACACTGGTTAAGCACACATTTAACCCTTTTGATAGCCCTATATGTTTAACCCCTTCCCAGCTAGTGTCATTAGTACAGCGACAGTGCATATTTTTAGCAGTGATAACTGTATTAGTGTCACTGGTTCCCACAAAGTGTCAGTTAGTGTCAGATTGTCCGGCGCAATATCGCAGCCCTGCTATAAGTCGCTGATTGCCGGCGTTATTAGTATAAAATAAATAAATGAATAAAAACTCCAGTATATATCCCATAGTTTGTAGACACTATGGGGGTTATTTACGAAAGGCAAATCCACTTTGCACTGCAAGTGCACTTGGAAGTGCAGTCGCTCTAAATCTAAGGGGTAGATCTGAAATTAGTGGAAGCTCTGCTGATTTTATCATCCAATCATGTGCAAGCTAAAATGCTGTTTTTTTTATTTTCCTTGCATGTCCCTCTCAGATCTACAGCGACTTTACTTCCAAGTGCACTTGTAGTGCAAAGTGGATTGTCCTTTAGTAAATAACCCCCTATGACTTTTGCGCAAGCCATACAATACACACTTATTGGGATTATTTACCAAAAAACATGCAGCAGAATATATATTGGCCTTTATGAAGAAGTTGTATTTTTTTTTTTATTGGCTATATTATAAAAAAAAGTTAAAAATATATATGTTTTTTTTAAATTGGCAGTCTATTTTTGTTCATAGCGCAAATAGTAAAAAATCTCAGTGGTGCATGACAGCGTAATTGACAGTTAAAATATCGCAGTACCGTATCTCAAAAAATGGCCTGGTCATGAAGGGGGGTATATCTTCCGCAGGTCAAGTGGATAAGGTATTATCACCAACCAAAAGTGGTACTTATTCTACTGGCCAGATCACAGGCGGACCTGGCTATGGGTTGGAGCCGATGATAGTCACGAAAGCCATGAAGGCAACTGCACAGGATGGTTATAATGCTTGTAAGATCCTTCTTAACACATGTTCTTAGCTAATGATATCCATGTGTGCAATCTTAATATATAACCATGTATGTAAAAAGAAATTGCTTATAATACAAGAAGAATAAATGTGAAAGTTGGTGTTATTGAGAGGACAGAACCAGTGAAAACAGAGACGGAGAGGTTTGACAATCCTTGACACCTGTCACAAAGGATGCTGTATCTGCCTGCTATTAAAGCGTTTTATTGCCAGAGGGAGAGCAACTTAACCCTGCCTTAGTACAATCAATTGGTATTTTACTACACATGTCCTTGTATTCCTCCAAACACCTGTCTAGAGAGGGACGTTCCTCGACAAGGCAGTCTAATAACTGGAAAGAATAAGGTTTGGCTGCAGTGTGACTGGCAGAGCCTTTCTCTCTCATTGTCCTCCCCCCTCCACTTTCCTCTCTCCAGTCACCAAACTGGCAGCTTCAACATGAAAAGGAATAAAACTGCTTTAATCTGCACCTCTCGCCCACGGCACCCTGACAGTCAGCTCTGTCCTCCGCAGCAGCTTTAAAAACAAACGCCAGATGACGCCTCAACGCTGAGGGACGCAGCAGGGAGGGGGTGTAAGGGGAGAGGGGGTGATCACACGCGGACGGGAAAGCCGTGAAGTCTCTGGGATTTGGGAAACAAAAGTTTCTGTGTCCTTCACTGCACAAGAAGGTCAGTAAATGGATTTTATTATTAATATGTATTAAATTGGGCGTTAGAAATCACATATGCCCAAATGTGTAGAGGACATTGCCTTGGAACAAACTGCACAATTCCTATTGTCAGAAGTTTGATTTATTTTCACGAATAAAAAACACCAGAATGTGAGAAGACGCTAACTCCATTCCCCTGCATTTATCAACGGGTACAAACTATAATCTGAGAAATGAGAGATCAGGTGTATCTATTTTATTTTTAATAGCAAAAAAGTGCCCATTCTAGAATAGGAAAGGTTGAGGATATAACAAATGATGATACAGAAGTGTATTAACAGGCAGTATATGCAGAGGGTATGACAGCAGGCAGCATGTACAGGAGAGGGGTGCAGAGAGTATAACAGAGGGCAGGATATGCTGGAGAGAGTGCAGAGAGTATAACAGAGGGCAGGATGTGCTGGAGAGAGTGCAGAGAGTATAACAGAGGGCAGGATATGCTGGAGAGAGTGCAGAGAGTATAACAGAGGGCAGGATATGCTGGAGAGAGTGCAGAGAGTATAACAGAGGGCAGGATATGCTGGAGAGAGTGCAGAGGTTATGACAGCAGGCAGCATGTACAGGAGAGGGGTGCAGAGAGTATAACAGAGGGCAGGATGTGCTGGAGGGGAGTGCAGAGGGTATGACAGAGGGCAGGATATGCTGGAGGGGAGTGCAGAGGGTATGACAGAGGGTAAGATGTGCTGGAGGGGAGTGAAGAGGGTATGACAGAGGGCAAGATGTGCTGGAGGGGAGTGCAGAGGGTATGACAGAGGGCAGGATGTGCTGGAGGGGAGTGCAGAGAGTATGACAGAGGGCAGGATGTGCTGGAGGGGAGTGCAGAGGGTATAACAGGGGGCAGGATGTGCTGGAGGGGAGAGCAGAGGGTATGACATAGGGCAGGATGTGCTGGAGGGGAGTGTGGATAATATGACAGAGGGCAGGATGTGCTGGAGGGGAGTGCAGAGGGTATGACAGAGGGCAGGATGTGCTGGAGGGGAGTTCAGAGGGTATGACATAGGGCAGGATGTGCTGGAGGGAGTGCAGAGGGTATGACAGAGGGCAGGATGTGCTGGAGGGGAGTGCAGAGAGTATGACAGAGGGCAGGATGTGCTGGAGGGGAGTGCAGAGAGTATGACAGAGGGCAGGATGTGCTGGAGGGGAGTGCAGAGGGTATAACAGGGGGCAGGATGTGCTGGAGGGGAGAGCAGAGGGTATGACATAGGGCAGGATGTGCTGGAGGGGAGTGTGGATAATATGACAGAGGGCAGGATGTGCTGGAGGGGAGTGCAGAGGGTATGACAGAGGGCAGGATGTGCTGGAGGGGAGTTCAGAGGGTATGACATAGGGCAGGATGTGCTGGAGGGAGTACAGAGGGTATGACAGAGGGCAGAATGTGCTGGAGGGGAGTGAAGAGAGTATGACAGGGGGCTGGATGTTCTGAAGGGGAGTGCAGAGGGTATGACAGAGGGCAGGATGTGCTGGAGGGGAGTGCAGAGGGTATGACAGAGGGCAGGATGTGCTGGAGGGGAGTGCAGAGGGTATGACAGAGGGCAGGATGTGCTGGAGGGGAGTGCAGAGGGTATGACAGAGGGCAGGATGTGCTGGAGGGGTGTGCAGAAGGTATGACAGAGGGCAGGATGTGCTGGAGGGGAGTACAGAAGGTATGACAGAGGGCAGGATGTGCTGGAGGGGAGTGCAGAGGGTATGACAGAGGGCAGGATGTGCTGGAGGGGAGTGCAGATGGTATGACAGAGGGCAGGATGTGCTGGAGGGGTGTGCAGAAGGTATGACAGAGGGCAGGATGTGCTGGAGGGGAGTGCAGAGGGTATGACAGAGGGCAGGATGTGCTGGAGGGGAGTGCAGAGGGTATGACAGAGGGCAGGATGTGCTGGAGGGGAGTGCAGAAGGTATGACAGAGGGCAGGATGTGCTGGAGGGGAGTACAGAAGGTATGACAGAGGGCAGGATGTGCTGGAGGGGAGTGCAGAGTGTGCAGGACTCGTGTAATGTACCATGTTGTTAGTTTAAGCTGGGGTTTCTGGGAAGTACTTAGTTCTGGGTCAGCAGTGAGTAGTGCAGGGTATGATTCAAAGTCAAGCATTTATGCAAAGCATAATGTTTAATTACTATATTGCCTCCTCCCTTTCTTGTTGGTACATTGTACTGCTAAGGTAATGTGGTCTTAGTTGCCGAAGGCACAACCCAGTCAAATATAAAACTAGATACTTACAGATACAGGGGACAATCTACCAAGATGTACCATGTGGACATTATTCTAGTCTACCTACATCCTTATGATCTTTGTTATTCCACGTATTGTCTGTGAAGGCTCTTCTCATCCATCCAAGTCATGGTACAGCTATAGTAGTTAGTTACATTACACTAAACATGACTAATGTAGATGTTTTGCCTCTTTTTAAGAAAGAACTGAATAGGCCACTTTGGTGAGCTGCAAAGCATCTTCAGCATTATAGAACAAACTACTACCAGGCCAGCTATCTCACATGTTATAAGCCTCTACATTTGCAGGTCAGGAAATCCCAAGATCCTAACATCACTCATCTGTAAAGAGGTGTATTCTTCATTTAAATAAAACAGTGATAAAATATATCCATATGATGTGCAAGTAAGGTGAAAAAACAGCGCTCAGTAAAAAGTGCACTAAAATAGCAATTCCTAAAATAAATGCGTAGAAAATCCTAAAAAAACATATACATGCGTAACAGATAAATAAAATAAAACAGGAAATCCTATTTGTCGCCATTCTGTGTATGAAAATAAAGGGGGTCCTCACATAGGTAAAATAGCATGCTCTGTTGCAACCATGGCAAACATTGTATTTATATTGTCAGTTTTCATTTCATTGCAAAGTCCAAAGAGTGAGACTGTTGGTAAAACTGCATGGTGCAAAATATGGTATAGCTCTGCATAGAAACCAACCAGCTTCCAGGTTTCATTGTCAAAACTTAGTTGAACAAGTTGAAGTTGAAGCTGAATGGCTACTACCATGTACAGATGCACCAGATTCTGAGTGCACCAGGTAGACGAGGACCTGTCTGTGTTCCTACAGAAATAAGTTGTATTAAAATTGAATTCCTAGTAACCTCCCTCCCTTGTGAAAAATAAGTGCACTTCTGGGCTCACCTTCCCATCCATATTTTGTATAAAAGTAATGCAAACCTGAGATAAAGCCCAAGGGAGACCCTGGCTGATCAGGTTCACCTTCTCTCTACAAACACTTTCCCATCCTTCACTTCACCTCCTGAACTCAATTCGCTTCAGCACAAGGCTTGTTCACAGACTGGCGGAATGCAGATAGCCCAGGAAGTTCAGGATACATGTTCTTCGGGGAATGAGGCTCACAACTGGGAAGTCTCTGGAGTTATCTTTCAAGTATAAGAGCCTGATAAGAGGCATGGAGGAGCTCAGCTATGAGGAAAGATTAGAGGAACTGAATTTATTCACCCTTGATAAGAGGAGATTAAGGGTGGATATGATCAACATGTATAAATATATAAGGGGTCCATATAGTGAACTTGGTGTTGAGTTATTCACTTTACAGTCAACACAGAGGACAAGGGGGCACTCTTTACGTCTAGAGGAAAAGAGATTTCATCTCCAAATACGGAAAGGTTTCTTCACAGTAAGAGCTGTGAAAATGTAGAATAGACTCCCTGCAGAGGTGGTTCTGGCCAGCTCAGTAGATTGCTTTAAGAAAGGCCTGGATACTTTCCTAAATGTACATAATATAACTGGGTACTAACATTTATAGGTAAAATTGATTCAGGGAAAATCCGATTGCCTCTCGGATCAGGAAGGAATTTTTTCCCCTGCTTTAGCAAATTGGAGCATGCGCTGCTGTTTTTTTTTGCCTTCCTCTGGATCAACTGTGGGTATAGAATGGGGTATATGGGATTGTATGATATTTTTTTTATTTATTTTTTATTTGTGGTTGAACTGGATGGACTTGTGTCTTTTTTCAACCTAACTAACTATGTAACTATGTATGAATGACTTGTGGGAGGGGAGCGGGCAGTGGGTGCAAAAAGTACCCAGTGTTAGACTGACTGCACTGTGAAAATTACTAGAGCGCTGATTGGCTTAGAGTGCCGCCGCTCCATCTCTATATGGCTATGCAGAAGAATGCAGTAGGCTGAGATTAAAACAGATTCAGATACATATGCCAATCCTACTGATATTTGCATCTACATTTTTAGCAGAAAAAATACAAACTTTTGACAGCTGAGTATCTGTGAATCAGAAATAAAAAATCTATGCTCTGCTGAATCAGTGATTCCTAGATCATTTTTGATCCTGCAATTTTCTTCTGTCATCACTAATTTCTAAAGAACAGGACCTTTAATACAAGCGTCCATGGTGGACATGGTGAAAGGAAGCTGAGGAACTGGTAAGCACACTGCAGTGCAATGTATGAGAATGTAAGTCCTTGTCTGACTGACGAAGAAGACCCTGCCTAGCCCCAAATTATTAAATGTTGCCTTTACTGGAACATTTAGGTGTGCTGGTTATATATAATCTCAGGTTACAGGGAGGGTTAGTATGAGGGTTGTAAGGAGGATTGCTGTAAAGGCTTAATGTTAGGGTTATAGGAGAGCTAGTGTGAGTCTTAGTGTGACAGGGAGGCTTACTGTTAGGGTCACAAGGAGCGTTAGTGTGATCCTTAATGTTATGGTGACATGGAGGGTGAGTGGTAGATATGTGTCTAAATCTGCCTTCTTCTGAAGCATGATTCACATTTGGATCGTGCTTCAGGGGCTACTAACAGGCGATGAGGAAGCGATTAGACGCCTCCTCACCACCTATTTTAACCCAGTTTTTGTCGACAATTACGCACTGCATGCGGTTGCAGGGCATTTACCGCACTTCCCCGTTTGCCTAAATGTGTTGCAGTGGGCAGGCTTGCCATCTGCCAATCACTGCATGTCGGATAGACTTTTCCATGGACGCAAAGGGAAGCATCGTGACCATGGCATGTAAACACCCTGCCTATTGCAGCCTAAGGTGGTGCAGTTGGCATATGGCAAAAACGTGGTTCAACCAAGCATTTTTAGCGCCCCCCCAACCACACATCTAAATTAAGCCTTAGTGTTAGGGTTACAATGAGCTTTAGTCTGAAGCTTAATGTTAGGGTTACAATGAGCTTTAGTCTGAGGCTTAATGTTAGGGTTACAATGAGTTTTAGTCTGAGGATTAATGTTAAGGTACAGAAGGGTTAGTCTGAGGATTAATGTTAAGGTACAGGAGGGTAAAGCCCCATACACACGGTCAGATTTTCCCATGGATTCTGTCCTATCGGACAATGTTGTCGTAAAATCCGACCGTGTGTAGGCACCATCAGACAGTGTACGTCGGATTGTCCAACGGACAAAGTCCTATCTCCTGCTGGATAGATTTTTCGACAACAAAGTCCGATCACACCAAATCCGATCGTGTGTATCGAATTCCGACGGACAAAGTGCTACGCATGCTCAGATCACATTACAAGACCAAAGCTATTGGCTACTAGCCTCTACGTAGTCCCGTCGTAGGCAACAAAAGTCACCACGTTCAGAATGATCGGATTTTTCGAAAACTTTGTCCGACCGTGTGTACGCAACACCAACATCGGACAAAGTACGACGGACATGATCCGACGGACCTGGTCCTCGGATAATCCGAGCGTGTGTATGGGGCTTTAGTCTGAGGATTAATGTTAGGGATACAAGGAGCGTTAATGTTAGGGTTACAGGAAGGGTTAGTGTTAGGTAGACAGGAAATATGCTGTAAGGCTTCATTTTAGGATAACTGGGAAGGTTAGTGTAAAGCCAAATGTTACAATGACAAGAAAAGTTAGTGTTATGTTTACAGAAAAGTTAGTGTTAAGAATCATGTTACGATTACTGGAAAGGTTAGTGTGTGGGTTACAGGAAGGTTAGTTTTAGGTTAGTTAGTGTGACATGGAGGACAAGTGCTGGGATTACAGGAAGGTTAGTGTTAGGCTTAATGTGACACAATATCCTTCTTTTTTTTTAAATAACCAATACACATCCATTACCTAATGGCCCTGTTATCTATTTTTTATGAAAACAATTTTTCTGTCTTCTTGTAACATCCTTCATGAGTTTCCGAGCCTCTGTTTTTTTGGAATGAGCAGCGTGATGATCATGTGCATTGCTCAATGCACACTATACATCCTATAGTCCCTCCCAGCTATGATCCTACTTACATGAAACTGTCAGGGCTGGGCTCAGCCTTTCCTTCTCAAAGCTGGCCACTCAGCTGTTGGCTAATTGCCAGCTCCTCTCTCTCTCCACAGTGACTCACATGTTGATGATATACTGCTCATCAGTCCTGTCTACTTAAGCCGTCCAGCCCAGATGATCTCTGCCTTCGCCTTGGTTACATCTCTAGAGATGCTCTCCTGTGTTCCTGTTAAAGACTTGCTTGGCTGACATTCCTTCTGGCTCCAGATCCTGCTTGCTGTTTTACTACGCTCATCTCTGGCTCCCTGATGTTTTGGCTTGTCTGACTATCCGTTCCAGTTTCCGAACTCTGGCTATGTTCTGACTACGTTTACTCTGTTTAACTTTTTATTATTATTACTAAACAAGTGTGATTTAACTGTACTTCTGTCAGTTCATGGTTTCTGACAGGAACATTGAACATTGAACAGAACAATACATTGGATTGGATCACAGCAGCAAAAAAACTACATTTGGAGAATTGGAAGATGCTGAGAGCATTAGAAAGGTATGATTTGAGTTTGGAATACATACTTGAATAGAATATATTATTTTCAAGCAGAGTTTATCATCTCTTTAATGTTGTTGTGGGTTATTGTTCGGGTTACAATCTTAGTATGACACGGAAGGTTAGTGTTGGGGTTACAGGTAGGTTAGTTCTAGGCTTAACCGCTTCCCGACCGCCTCATGTATATATACGTGAGCAGAATGGCACGGGCAGGCAAAATCCCGTACCTGTACGGGATTTTTTAAATGCCTGCCCATGGGTCGCGTGCGCGCCGCCAGCGGCGCGCTCGTGACCCGGTCGGGAGCTCCGTGACCCCGACCGCGGGACCAGCGGACCCGATCGCCGCTGGTGTCCCGCGATCGGGTCACGGAGCTGAAGAACGGGGAGAGGTATGTGTAAACAAACCTCTCCCCGCGCTTCCTACTCTGCCTGTCATTGATTGGCTGTTCCCGGTCATCGGGAAAGCCGATCAATGACATCAGACGTCAGCCCCGCCCCCTAATGTAAAAAAAAACACACACGTCACAGCCCATAACCCCTCCCCTCCCCCTAGTGGTTAACCCCTTCACTACAACTGTCATTTATACAGGAATCAATGCATTTAAATAGCATTGATTGCTGTATAAATGACAATGGTCCCAAAAATGTGTCAAAAATGTCCGATGTGTCCGCCATAATGTCGCAGTCACAATAAAAATCGCTGATCGCCGCCATTACTAGTAAAAAAAAAAATATTAATAAAAATGCTATAAAACTATCCCCTATTTTGTAAACGCTATAACTTTTGCGCAAACCAATCAATAATCGCTAATTGCGATTTTTTTACCAAAAATATGTAGAAGAATATGTATCGGCCAAAACTGAGGAAAAAAAATATGTTTTTTTATATATTTTTTGGGGATATTTATTATAGCAAAAAGCAAAAAATATTGAATTTTTTTCAAAATTGTCGCTCTATTTTTGTTTATAGCGCAAAAAATAAAAACCGCAGGGGCGATCAAATACCACCAAAAGAAAGCTCTATTTGTGGGAAAAAAAGGACGCCAATTTTGTTTTGGAGCCACGTCGCACGACCGCGCAATTGTCAGTTAAAGCGACGCAGTGCCGAATCGCAAAAGGGGGCCTGGTCCATTGGCTGCCAATTGGTCCGGGGCTGAAGTGGTTAATATTGATGTGAGAGGGAGGGTTAGGGTTACAAGAAGGTTAGTGTTAGGCTTAAAGTTAGTGCAACATGAAGAGTTAGTGTTGGGGTTAAAGGAAGGTTAGTTCTAGGCTTAATGTTAGTGTGACATGGAGGGTTAGTGTTTGGGTTACAGGAAAGTCAGTGTTATGCCACGTCCATAGCCCTGTAGACCCGCTGTTTAAACTTGAGTTTTTGTTGAAATTGGTCTGCTCTTTTTTTTTTTTTTTTATTTATATTTACAGAATGCATTATTTTTCCTAAAACTGATATACTGATAAAAATAATACATTTATAGAACAGGATTTTTTTTTTTTTTTAAACATTGAATGTTTTCAGAAAGATAACTGCAGATAACTGGAGATTGGTTTCTGTACTTGCTATCAGAAAATGAAGGCCTACAATAACTCATTTTGCTAATTATATTTTAATACTTTACCAAATGAATATTTAAAAAGCAAACTGAACTATTCATGGGTTAGGTAATTCACTGTTATTTTAATTTACATTGCTGATGTATGATAGCAGATATAATGAGTGCCAACAGTTGCTCCCTGGTTAGACTTGTGTAAACCACAGTGTTACCCAGTAATCCTCAGGAGTACAGGCTGAACTGCTATCCTGCTGGTTGTGTCTCTTTAAGTGATGTCTAGCGTCCCACAGCGTCCTTCATATGTACAGGAGATATTAGCAGCTGTAGACACTCCTGAGGCAGACAGGGTGACCTTTCTGTGAGCCAAATGACACCCGCCTGCTCCTGCCAGCTTCTGCTTTTGTAATTTAGGGCTCAGTTAGGACTTTAACATTGAATGAAACAGCCATAAAAATGGCTCGAACATCCATATTCCATTTATCAGATGGCAGAGAAAATGTGTCCCTGAGGTGGAGATAGAAACACAGGGACACAGAGAACACTTGGACGAAGCAAACACAGACTTTAACTACCAGGAATTCATATATGCCCTTTCGTGTGAGAACAAGGGATCTTGTCTGATATGGCAAAGAGCAAAGTGGGTCATAGCAGCCCAAAGAGCAATCTTTTTTCATCTGAAAGTTTCTAATTGGTTACTAAAAGTTACAGAACTTTTCATATAAACACTCAGAAACGGCTTATTGAAAAAAATCGGAATTCACTTAGTGTTAATGTTTTATGAACACATTTCTAAAATGTGATTAGATTTTTTTCTAAATACTAATAATAAAAAGTAATACAGGGGGTCCCCGGGTTACAAACAAGATAGGGACTGTAGGGTTGTTCTTAAGTTGAATCTGTTTGTAAGTCGGAACAGGTACATTTTTTAAGTGTAGCTCCAGCCAAAAAATCTATTTTTAAGTTTTTTAGATAACATAGAGAAGGGTTATCACCCCTGTAACATTTGTTTTGCTGTCTGTGCCCCTGTTCAGAAGATTTCACCTCACCTTCTGCCCCAATGACAATTGGATTTTGAAAATTTTGGGTTGTTAGGGAGTGAATTTCCCTTCCTTGGGGTGGATTTCCTCTCACTTCCTGTTGTCTCCCTCCGTTTGTAAGTAGGATTCGTTTGTAAGTCGGATATTTGTAAGTAGGGGACCCCCTGTAAATACTTTTTCTCAGTATAAATTACAAAACATACAGCACTGTGCCTTGCTAGATCATTGTTGAATGATCATTGTTACTGAAGGAAATAGTACAGTACAGATTTAGTAGTTATTGTTACCTCGGTTTTTAATCACGTGTTTACAAAACATACAGCAATAAAACTTGATGTATGTTGCTTAATAGACTGCCTTTATTATTCTGACAAAAGGTCAGATCACATTTTAGGAACCATTTAAGCAGAAAATCAGAAATTATTAGAATCTGACAACTTTTTCTCACAATGTGCGACTGAAATGCGTAAGAAAAGCTATGGATTTTAACCTTACATACATAATAAATACATTAATAAATCTTCATAGTCGTTCAAGATCCTGTTGCGTGCTGACTATTTTGGATGGTTTGGACATTTGTTGTACTGTCTTGAAGTATGGAGAATCGTTATATTCTTACTGATGATTGTGTCAAAATTTTTTTTGCAATTTAAATATTGATCTTTGCTACATATTAAGTCAGAGGGAATCTATCCTGGGAAAAACATGGAAGTTGCACTGCTGATTCTGCAAATACTAGTTCCCTGGCTGTCATGCTGATATTTTAAGTCACTAGCCCAGAACAAGTGCAGATGCAGACTTCAGACCGTACTCTGACTTTCCTTATATGCCTACTTGTTCCAAGATCAGTGCCTCAGACAGTGCTGTCAGACAGTCAAAGGCTTAGCAAATAGAATCTTAAAAAAAAAAACAAGCAAACATTAAAAAAAAAATAGAGGTACAGTGTTTCAGTTTTTAAAACTAGGGTAATTTATAGAAGAACAAAGAAAAAACGAAATTTCCATGGAAAAGTCTTCAAAATCTGGAACTGTCTCTGCATACCAGGGACAGTTCTAAACTACTGTTGTACAATAGCCTGGATCTGTAAAAAAAAGCCTACACCGGGCATGACCTAAGAACTGAAAAATGTGGGGGACAGGAGATTTCCTGGTTGGTATATCATGTGATATTTTATGCTTGGTCTATAGGTATATTGAGGGAGAGATGATATTGGGGAATGAACATTCTATTCATACTTGTTTGTACAATATACTATGAGATAATGGTCATTGGCCAATAACCTCTGGTTATCTCACAGTCTACCCTCTTAGATTTCTGATTTAGAATTAAAATTCAACTGTGTGGGTACATTTGTTTTTCCCTTCTTCGTGTCCGTGTGTATTAGTGTCAGAAATTTAGGAAAAAGATTTGTGGCATATTTATTTTTTAACCCCTCCCCCCCCCCCCCAAAAAAAAAAAACTCAACTTGACCCCCAAATATGAACCTTCAATACACCTTCTTTCTTATACATACTATGACGATGTGGAAACATTTTGCAAACTTTGGCCACTTAAAATATCTGTACCCAAATAAAATGAGCTAACATGTGTCCATGTGAATTGATATAAACTGTGGACAAGTTTTTTTGTTCGTGGACACATCGACCTTGTTTTAGTACCACATCCCTAAATTGAGTAGATGAATATCTGTACCCAAATCAGAAGATCCAACCTGTGTCCACGTGAATTTATATAAACTGTGGTGTTGATGAATCATGTTTTCTGTAACACACATTAGCTATACAGTCACTTATTATACACTTTTAAAGCATGGACATTTATATTGAAATCTCCTTGTATTTTAACAGAAGTGTGCCATGAAACAACGGCTTGTATTAGCAAAGCTCTAGAACCATAACTGCACAACATACTCACAGTCCAGGTGGCTGTGCCTGATTCCTTCTACATCTTCGGCATGGATAAAGTGATAGCATCTTTTACCCATCAGATCCACAGCATTGAGGTCCATGTAATCACTGACTCTGAAACAGTCATGGAAGTAAAAAAAAAAATGTAAGGTTGACATTAGAGGCAATACAAGCAAACAGGGAACTGATACAAGAGGTTATAAACAAGCGTTGCCCAAATTTGTCATAAAAAGGGTTCAACCTGCCTTATGTAGCTACGTGTTGCATGTTAACTTTGTTGTGATACAGGACGTCTACTAAAACGCCAGTGATTAGTCATTAAGGTGAACCAAATGATCCCTAAACACTGAAGCAGTATATTTAAAAAAGTATAAATCCTAATTGCATAAATTCATACAGGACATGTGGTCTCCGGTGATTTCAGTTCAGGCTGTGGTCATTGCATGCCGATTGCTTTGCAATGACACCATATGCAGGTGGAGCCAGTCTCTGCCAGAGTACCAAATTAATCATATGATTGGTTTTAAATGATGTAAATATAGGATCCACAGACAGTAATATCTACACTATTGTATAGGATCATAAGCCTCAATTTACTAAGCTTTAATGCATATCTTATGTTC
Organism: Lithobates sylvaticus; assembly: GCA_028564925.1. Classification (NCBI taxonomy): domain Eukaryota; kingdom Metazoa; phylum Chordata; class Amphibia; order Anura; family Ranidae; genus Lithobates; species Lithobates sylvaticus. The sequence goes on along the minus strand of CM053038.1, from coordinate 139,097,952 downwards.
CGTAATAGCTTCACGGCAAGTCCCATTCATTAAAATTTGATAGATTTCAATCTGTGGCTTTTGAGCACAAAACTGCATTTACTCATCACTCTGGTCTCATTCATGGTGCCAACACATATGGTAGCTTGATGGATATGTGTGTTACAATGACCGCTTCCTGCTTATACAGCCCTATGCAAGATTGTTCTCTGTGCACCCCTAATGTATTTTGGTGCCCTTGAGGGAGGATTGCACAGTTACTATGTTAATATCTGATAGGATGTATAAAATGTATTGTATAGTGAGCCCGCCTACTCTACAGTCCAAGAATAGTGACATACTGACACTACGTAGTGCTAGGCAAAAACTGCACTACCCTAAGAAGGAAGTTGCAGGTCAAATATGCACCAATCAGCCATAACTTTATGACCACTGAGAGATTAAGTGAATAACATTGATTATCTTGTTACAATGGCATCTTAAAGTTGGTGGGATATATTAGCCATCAAGTAAACATGTCCCTGAAGTCGATGTGTTGAAAGCAGAAAAAAAATTGGCAATCTCGCTTTGTTGTGTATGGGGCTGCACAGCCACAGACCCGTCAGAGTGCCCATGCTGACTCGTGTCCACAGCCAAAAGCGCCTACAATGAACATGCGAGCATCAAAACAAGGGCAATAGAAAAAGGTGGCCTGGTCCGATGAGTCACATTTTCTTTTACATCATGTAGATGGCCGTGTAAGTTTGCGTCCCTTACCTGGGGAAGAGATGGCACCAGGATGCAGTATGGGAAGAAGGCAACCTGACGGAAGCAGTGTGATGCTTTGGGCAATATTCTGTTGGAAAACCTTCATATGGATATTACTTGACACATACCACCTACCTAAACTTTGTTGATGACCAAGTACACCCCTTTATGGAATTGGTATAACCTAATGACAGTGGCCTCTTTCAGCAGGATAATACTCCCTACCACACTGCAAAAATGGTTCTAGAAGGGTTTGAACACAACAATGAGTTTGAATTGTTGCCTTGGCCTTCAAATTCTGTAGATCTCAGTCCAATTCATGGGGACCCACCTCTCAACTTACAGGATTTAAAGGTTCTGTTATGGATGGCTTGGCACCAGATACAGGAGAATACCTTCAAAGGTCTAGTTACCTCCATGGGCCAGGGCTGTTTTGGTGGCAAATGAGGGGCCTACTCAATATTAGATGGGTAGTCATAAAGTTATGGCTGATCAGTGTATGTTCAATGTCAGTGCAAGTTTTAAACAAATGTTTTTAGAAAGGGTATTCTATATTAAGGAAACAGCAGGCAACTAAAAAGGCGTTTGTGATTGGCTGCTCAAGCACTTCACTGCTGGAGTGGACTCCTGTCCGCTGCTCTGTGATATCATTTTGCACACATGCAGCGGTGCTGTGTACACTTTAAGGCTCCATGCACACTTTATTTTTTATAAACTCTTTATTTTCTATTTTTTAAACATTACAATTCATATTTACAGTGTTCCTTAATATGTAACATTTCCTCTGATACATTCCCATGTCCATCTGAAATTAAATTGAGATGTTATCTGATGGGTCAAAGAGTCATTCATCTCCATACCCATAGCCTCTGACTTATTATAATTCACTTTAAAATTTGCTATGTCCCCAAATTGCTGTAGTTCCCCCAGGAGGGGAGGCAGGGATATGGCTGGAGAGGATATGAAAAAAATCAAGTCGTAGGCTGCTAACTTGTGTTCCTCAGTCTCTGTTTTTATACCTCTAATATTACAGTTTATTCATATTTTTCTTAAGAATGGCTCCATTGTAAGGCTAAAGATAATGGGCAACAGTGGGCACCCCTGGCGTGTTCCATTTCGAATTCGAAAAGGCTCTGAGATTCTATCATTTACCTTCACCCTCGCGGTCGGCACAGAGTATAGGTTTCAGAAGACTTTAGAGAGAGCTGACCATCACTGCTCTTTGTGACAATCCATACAGTTTTTTTCGAACAATGAGGGTAGTAGCTCTTTCGTGACAACCAGAGTTTTTTCCCCAAGAAGTTTTGCACACTGTTCCTGCTAGACTTCCATGTGTGCTGTGTGTATTATAGGCTGTGAAGTTTAGTTTGCTTGGGGTGAGGTCACCTCTATAGCTTTTTGGCCACAGTTCAAGGTAATTAGGTGCATTAGGGTGACATCTTACCGGTTTAATGAGGATGTGGTTAGTCTAGGTTAAGGAAATACTTATATATATATACAGGATATGCTAAAATGTTAAAGAAAACTCTAGCCTGGTCAGACTCAGTCCTGATTACTTCATTAGGCAAAAGGAAAAAAATGCAAACAGCTTGATGGCCATTTTGACATAAAGGAGGTTGATCATGCCTGTTGTTAAGGCAAGTGATAATGCAGAAAAAACTAAAAATGTTCACTTTGTGCTAATGCTCCTCCTTTTTGGCCTTTACAGTCAACACAGAGGATTGTCAGTAAACATAACAGCAGTATCAACTGTTGCCTGTTGTTTGGCAATGAACTGGTTACCACATGACACTGTGATTGGTAAAGAAAATGGACAAACTCCACAGAATTTATAGAACTGGTTTCCCTTGGCTGTAACCCATTCCATGCCAAAACCCATGCACAGCAGTTCAAAGATGGCAACTTCTTTCATCTTCCTACCTCACAGGGGTTAAATCTGCCCCTCATTTGTCCTTTCTAAAGACTTTGTAAAAGTGAATGTAAATGGAAGTAATTAACGAGCAATTATTTCTGTCGGATCGTGAAGGCGGAAAACAACGAGGCCACTAATTACCCAAAGCGCGGGCGACACAACGCTTTCTGCGTGGCTGTATCGGAATTATAATAATCAGCGGATATTACTTGGTGAATGATATAAATGACAAAGCGTGTAATAACCTGTAATAGCGCTAATAATGGTAATAATAAGCCTTGTGATAATAGCAATGATCATCATTATATTGCATGAATAATGAGCCAGCTAATGAAGCTACACAGAACAATGGAAATCACGGCACAGTGTGTTGAACACTAACATACAAACTGATATGTATATACCAACATTGGTCATCTACCTACAACACTACTGTATTTCTGTTCCATCTACATTAACCTATAGTAGGAAGTAATCAATACTTCTGGTGAACAGTGTATTGAATTGGTCCAACCAGTTAGTAATTAAGCCTGGTAACTTTTGAATGGCATTTCAAGCTGAGCTCACATGGTGATGCCATCATCTTGGGGTGCCATGACAAAGAAAAGGGCTAAGATCCCAAAAAATAAACTTTTTCTTTGCTACATTAAAGTAGAAACTTTTCTTCTCTTCCTTCAATTCAGAAATGGACCTGTTCAGCACTCTTGCAATCTGGCACACAGGCTAGATGAATTACGTCTACGTTATATGGAAATCTAGGCACTTATATTAACACTGTACAATTTGAAATTTCAATAAGGTAGAGGTTAGATCATCCTCTAACCAGTGTTCTGTGGAACCCTGGGGTTTCTCCAGAAGTTGCTAGCACAGTTGCAAATTAATTTTCTGCCTATACTGACCACCAATCTAAATGGGGAAATTTTCTGCTAATATCTAGTGTAACTGTTCACTTCTTCACTGACCACCAATGTTATGCACCCTCTGGTGCCTTGGAATGTCCTGAGACGGTTGTTGGCTGGATGGTTTTTGAAACAGCAATAAAGGAATTAAAAAGCAGTGAGTGCCCTGGATTGCTTACTCTTTAAAAGTGGATACTGTGACTGTTCTGGAGGACACAGATTCTGACCAGCAATCTAAAGGGGCATTCTTGCACTGACTACTACTGCAAAGAGACACTACCATTTTTTATTGCTTGCATTAAAAATAATTAAATTATTGCTGAATATTTGTTTGTCGTATAGAGCAGAGGGAGGTACAAAAGTTATCCACCATGGGTTTCTAATGCTCAAGGTATTCCACATTCTTTATTCTTCTATTTAAAACTTTGTACAACTTGCTGATCATGAAAATGTAGCAAAACTGTAGATTGTATTCATTTTAAGAATGGGTTTCTGTGAGACCTGAATTATTTTTGAAGGTTCCTCCAGAATTTAAAGGCTCTAAAATATCTATACAATATATTTCAATCGATCCCTTGTTAAGTTCAATTAGGCTAACCACTTTTTAAAACATTACGAGAGCAGGGTGCTGCTAGTCAAAATGCCAATTTCAGTAAAGCTTAAATTTTCCTTTTTTAATTAAATATTCAATAAACACAAAAGTTGATTTTATTGCATAGATGTCTTGTGTTTATTAAACAGTATTTGTCATAATAAAGCTAAAATATGTCCTATATAAAATCAGTACCACAGTGCCACCCAGTGGTCAGATTATCTTCTTTATAGTAATAACATAAAGCTGAATTCTAGGTATAGATTTTATAGCATAGGTCCAGATTGGATCAATGTAAGTATGCAAATTCCATACCTGTGGGATCCCTGTGAAAGCTAGAATGCACTGTAGTAGCTTCTGTTATTACAGTAATTGCCACCATCTTCTGGTTCCATGTTGAGCAATTGCTCTGTTGCATAGTGAACACAGGAGGCTCCATGCTCAGCACAGGCATCATTCACAAAACACCTTGCATGAGTTCTCTGATTTGACTGGATGGAGGTTATGTTGGCACCACCCCAACTCTCTACCTCATCTAATCAGAGAACTTCTTGTATTCATTACAAAAAATGCAAGGCATTCTGTGAATGATGCAGAAGGGCAGCTGCTCAGCATGGGATCTGGAAGATAGCAAGTATCATTGTAGTAGCAGGGACCACTACAGTGATTTCCAGCTTCCACAGGGATCCCACAGATATGCATGCACTGGTCCGAGCTTGACCAATGAAACTATGCTAGAAAATCCACAGAGTTCAGCTTTAAACCAAGCAATGCTCAGAATAGGAGTACCATCTTTTACACAAAACATATTCCTAAAGCAGGGGTCTCAAACTGGTGGCCCTCCAGCTGTTGTGAAACTACAAGTCCCATAAGGCATTGCAAGGCTGACAGTTACAAGCACGACTCCCCCAGGCATTGTGGGACATGTCATTTTGCAACAGCTGGAGGGCCTCCAGTTTGAGATCCCTGTCCCAAAGTATATAGTGAACAATTTAGATTTGTCTTGCTAGCCAAATTTATATCATGGCAGTTTTGTGCATCTCGCATCTCCATGGCTCTATCACATGCAGCATGTCAGGCTTGTTTCAATAAAAACTGCCACGTAAGAAATACAGAGGCTGCCAATGCTAATCCTCTTATAAAAATGCTAATTTCCTGGCTGTCGTGTTGATCCTCTGATTTCTATACTTTGATCCACTGACTTGAACATGATTTAGAGTGCTGACATCCTTTGACATCAATCATAATCTAACAATAGGAGGCCCAAGTCTAAAGCAATAAAGGATTTTTCCTCAATAATCGACAAGTAGATCCCAGTTTTAGACTCCTCTGTGTAGTGACATATAGGCTTCACACCCCCCTTCCTCTCTCACACTCTTTGTAAATAATGATGACATTCTGCTGTTTCATAATATGTGCAGAATATATCAATGTGTCAGTATTAAGAACTGTTGTGATTTCTCCACATGAGCCAATCAGGCTAATGCTTTTACTTTTCCAGCTATTATTTATCAAACAGGTGTAAATATATAATTGTTGGCTGATATTTTCCATGCACTTCTGAATCAACACATGGCTGAATGGAATTAGGGAGTCCACAGCAATCTGCCACCTGCCGTTCAGATTGTTTCCCAGTTTTGAACAATCAGATAATCACAATTGGTGTGGAAATCAATCAAAAATTCCTTTAGACAGGTGTTGTGCTGGTTTCGATCGATTCCCATCACAATTTTGATCATTCGGTTGCTCAAAACTGAGATGCAGATTGTTGTAGGTTATTACGTTCTATGTTATGTTTTTATGTTGGAAGCTGACTGAATGAGGTTCTCTCCTGACTCACATAACCCGTTAGCCAAACAGAACATTTCTCCACACAGCCATTTGGCTAACATGTGGATGCATTTAATACATTACTGGTAAGAACTTTCCTTTCTTTGGAGAAAATGCACTGTGGTGCAACGACAATGTAGCTAGCAAGGAGGCAGCCACTTGGTAACCAATTCTTGTCCTAACTCTAAGAACTCACCCAAGACAAGCAGCGGCAAGAGGAATGCATTAGGAAGGGGGACTGACATGCTTTACTCACTCTCTCTGCATTCCTCTTGTCACCATTTGTCTTGGACAAGTGTTTAAAGTCATGACAAGTGCCAGTTATCAAGCAGCCATCTCCTTGCCAGCTATGTTGCTAGATGGTTGCAGGAGGAGGGAGGGCCCTGTCTGACCACATTGCTAGGCTTACAAAACATGTGGGCAAAGTACTCTATAGGTGACAGAACACTGAAAACATTGAAGTAAGAATTTAGAAGAATGATAGGGTTTTACATTAACAGACAACTGGGCAGGGCTGAAACGAATTCTTGCAGTTTTAGACCACTAAGGGGCATGTGGTGTAATTTCACAGAAAAAAACAGGAGGAGCTGAGTGCATTTGTGGCCCACCAACAGGTATTTTTCTGTATATGCAGGATCTTTAAAGGGATAAAACATGGTGAACTATGTATTTAGTGCTTTTTTCTGTCTTGACATATGCTTTAACTCAGGGGTCTTCAAACTACGGCCCTCCAGTTGTTCAGGAACTACAATTCCCATCATGACCCACCTAGTCATGTCTGCGAATGTCAGAGTTTTACAATGCCTCATGGGATGTGTAGTTCTGAAACAGCTGGAGGGCCGTAGTTTGAAGATTCCTGCTTTAACTGCTGAGACCTTTCCTTGTTTACCAAGAAACTCTGGTTTGACAACCATTGGAGTATTGTGTCGTTTACACCATCCCATTGGACTATAGAGTACTGAACACCATTGGTTGTGTGAGCGTGGTGGAATTGGTGTAACTGTAAAGTAGGCTGACTTAAATACATTGCAACTTTCTGTTTTAAGTCTCTGGTATTTTAGATATATTGTGCTGTACAATGGTCCCATCACTCTGTGATAAGAATGTATCAGTGTTTTAAAATAATCATCGCGTTTCCAAAATGAGGCCAATACACCTACCTATTTTCACAGTATATAATATTGAGGTCCATGTTGACACGTGTTACAAACATGTGGCAGTCAATGCGGACTTCATTGATGGTTGGGGGAGGGAGCGCATGAGCCACAACTACTAAACCCATCACTTGTCCTGGCCCAGTACGCCCATGAGACAAAGACACACGGAGACGCAGACGTCCAGTTACATGAATCACCTGAAAAACATTAAAAGACACATCAACTACCTCAGTAGCTAGAAAAATAGGGAATTCTTTTTGAGGATTTATCACAGCCATACACTGGTCAGTGATACCCTAGATTTATAATTCTGTTCCTCAAAGCATATACACTATAGCACTATTTAAATTGATTTTTTGAGTCAAAAAGTGTAGATGATAAAGCAAACACCTGCCTCTAGAAATGGCACACTGAGAATGCCCATGTGTATGAGTCTGATCGTATGCCATGTGTACAGGGCATACAAGCTCATTAACGTGATCACCATTGCAACTACTATGCCATATATTAATGTCCAGTGGAGATTTAGCAAGTTATTTCCATGACTTTTGGACAGGATTTTAGAAACAATTTCTTAGAACAGTCATCACAGATGGATATTGGATGGATAATACAGGAGATAGTAATGAATTTGACACCCAAGAGGGCAGTAGCTGCGGCCATTCAATCAGGTGTTACATTCATTACACACTTCAAGTGCTGCTGAATAGTTGCATATGCTCTGCTTCGAAAACAATGCAACATGGCGGCTCTAGAGAGACTAAAGGCAGCAGTTCCCAGTGACAGTGGCTTTAGGTGGGTTGTCTTAATATGGCGTCTGTCATTCCATGCCTTTCAAAATCTGAATTTCCATTTTATAATATTTGTTTGTATAGGCTTCTCTACTCTCTAAACATATACATGTGGTTATACCAGCCTTTATACCAGGGTGCCTTCTGAGTTCTTCAGGGATGCCTTGGCAAAATGCCTAAAAACCACATTGCCTTTTTGTTACACAAAGCACAGGTTTTTACAATGTAGTATTACAACCCTGGGCACCATGCGGGCCAAGCAACTGGCATCCTAACAACCAAGGGTGAAGAGAATTCAAAAATCCTAGTCAGTACTAGTTTGCAAAAGAGGAGAAATAAATCACCTCTAATGTTGGATGGCCCACGCGTGGAAGTTGCTGCGATATGTAAAACTATTACTTTGTTTTTTTATGTTTTAAAACAAGGTGCCTTGAGAATGTTCAGAATTTTAAAGGGTGCCTTGACTGAAAAAAACATTGAGGAACACTGGAACACTTACATGTGTATACAAAGAGAAAATAGATAAATAAAAATACAGACGGATGGAATGTGCGACACATTTATGAAGAGAGAGATATACTTTGTATACATATGAGAAAAACATGGCTGTAAAAGAGGAAGACACAAGGAGGAAAAACATAGATACAATATCCAAAAATAAAAGGCAAGAAATAGGCAGAGAATGACCAAAGCAAGCAAATACAAAGCAAAGGGCAAGCATTAAGAAAAGAAATCCGGAAAAAGGAAGGCAAGAAATAAAAAGAAGGTCTGGTCAGTAGGAGGCAGGGCACCACAGCCTGAATCTTGCGAAGAGCGGCAGAATAGAGTGAGCAGAGTCCTCTTTGACACATGCGGGGAGTTTTGCTGCTGGATCGCTCATGGCAAGAAACACATCAGAGACTCCTGTGGTACTTTTATATATTTCAGCAGCTAAATCTAATATGACACTGAAAGCGGGGGGAGCGGAGGTACACACAACGTCAGGAGCCAGCTCCCCTTCCCCTTCCTATGACCTTAACTGATCAAACTGGGAGAACTCTATTAACTCTTCATCAGCCAGTGCCCACTCCAGCTCCTTTATTTTTGCTTTATCTTCTGTATTCTTTTTAAATTTAAATGTCTGAGAATATGATTCAAGTGGTGAGTGTCAGATCTCGCCTATATGTGAAAACTGCAGTACAGAGTTCACAGTATAGTTACTGTGTAAGGCCAAAGTGGCTGCAACAAGCTAGTTTGTGCCCTACACCCTTTTTGGAAGCATTCAAGTCTTTCTGACCTCTGATTGGGGTTTTCGACTTTAAAGAACAAGCCTAAGAAACAAGCAAATCCAATCTCTTGTCTTCTAATGTTTTCCAGGAAATGTGAGGAATGAACTGGGGTCAGAAAGTCCACTCTACTTGCCTCCTCTGCTGTAACCTCTATGCCCTAAGGCTGAGAAGGACTGTGGTATGCTGTGGGCCAGAGGCAGAGGGAAATACCCAGTCTCCTCACTAATAGCCAAAGGGACAGGTGAACTGGCCTGGTTTGAAGCTGGCCATGCACTGTATGGATTTAGGTGAGTTCCTGACAAATTTTGATCAGTGGGTGGCCCTATCTCCACCTTCCTTGACATCTATTAAATAAAAAATAGTTTGCAAACAGTGGCTGCATTCAATCAGATGCAGACACTGTTTGGGTATTTAGACACTGCTTGGGTATTTAGACAGCCACCCCAAGCTGGCTGTCAAAATACAATAACCACAGTAGGAGATTTGTCCATCCATGCTGTATAGTGTGGAAGGAGGAATCAATTTTTTTTGCTTAGCCTGCAAGCCAACATTGGAACGGGTAGTAGGAAGGCAGCAAAAGTGCAAAACTACACAGAACACAAAACTATCATGCAACACCCATCACCGGGACAGTCTACAACACTAATTCTAACTTACCATTAAAAATAGCCCCAGATATTCAGACTTGCACACATACAGTATATCTTATCTACTGCCAGTTAAAAGTATAATGCCGCGTACACACGATCGGAATTCTCGTCGGAAAAAACCCTGACGGTTTTTCCGACGGAATTGCAACGGAATTCCCCTCAAGCTGTGTTGCCTACACACGGTCACACCAAATTCCGACGGTCAATAACACAGCGGCATAAAACACGTTCAACAGCACTATAAAAGGGAAGTTTAGAGCTTCTGAGCATGCGTCGAATTGTTTCCGAGCATGCGTCGGAATTTTGCGCGTCAGAATTGCATACACACGATCGGAAAATCCGATAGAAAGGTTTTCCGTCTGAAAAATTGAGAACAGGTTCTCAATTCAAAGTCCTTCGGAAATTCAGACAGAAAAAGACCGTTGGGCATACACACGGTCGGAAAATCCGATGAAAAGCTCCCATCGGACTGTTTCCATCGGAAATTCCGACCGTGTGTACGCCGCATAACAGTAATGCCATGTACACACGAGTGGATTTTCCGTCGGAAAAATCTTGGATGTTTTTTCCGATGGAATTGCGCTCAAGCTTGGCTTGCATACACACGGTTACACAAAAGTTCTCTGAACTTTCGACCGTCAAGAACGCGGTGACGTACAACACTACGACGAGACGAGAAAATTAAGTTCAATGCTTCCGAGAATGCGTTGAATTGTTTCCAAGCATGCGTAGGAATTTTGCGCGTCGGAATTGGTACAGACGATCGGAAATTCCAATCGGAACTTTTTCCGACCGAAAAATTGAGAACCTGCTCTAAATCTTTTGCTGGCTGGAATTCCGCCAGCAAAAGTCCGATGGAGCATACACACAGTCGCATTATCGGACCAAAAGCTCTCATTGAACTTTTTCCGACCGAAAAATTGAGAACATGCTCTCAATCTTTTGCTGGCTGGAATTCCGCCAGCAAAAGTCAGATGGAGCACACACACAGTCGCATTATCGGACCAAAAGCTCTCATTGGACTTTTGCTGGCGGAATTTCTGCTCGTGTGTATGGGGGATGCTATAGGTTTACACTGATCCTGATAAATAAAGGAGACCAATTCTGCAAATCTATCAAGGCAACTATATGACCATTCCTGCTAGTTAATTTGATATGTCTACTTAGGCCTGTGACTAGCGTGACACATACAGTGCCCTCATAACAGGTCAAACCAACTTTGCTTTCTAACTGTAAAGGGCAATAACACTCTCATCTGTATAATGACAAATCCCAATAACTTTAAATGTAAAACTTGTAGCATATGATATGGTGCCCATTCTATGTTCTTGCAGTCTCGATGCCAGAGAAGTATGATTGCTGTTCTCTCTCTTTTTTTTATCCTCTCTTGCCTCAGGAGAGAGGAACCATCCTGATTCTTTATACACTGAGGCTCTTCAAAGACACCTTTAGATTGTAGGCAGCCTGGGGGGGAATTCTCTCCCAGACACAATTTGGAAGCAACATGAAGGCCTTGAAGTTGAAAAGCAAAGCAGAGGGAGGACAGAGGGAGCAGGGCAAAGGAAGGGGGTGTGGGACGAAGGCTCAGTGTATTTGTCCTCCGTTCCTTCCACTTCCCCAAGAGGTAAAAAGACTTGTACACTCTGAGTTTTTTTTACACGTGAGTAAAGGCTCTTGTTTATCTTGCTAGTTCCGACATTCCTAATTGGTTTAAGAAACAGGCAGTAAAATGGAAAGATATGGAACAAAATGAAGACAGACACAAAAATCAAACAGAGAAATGAAAAACATGATATTCAGATGAATTTCAGATAAACAGCTGTTTAGTGACAAATTTTCCACCACTCATAATCACATAATCCATGTAATAGAGCTTTATTTAATAATACTATGGAACTGACCACTAGTTCATATCAAATCACCAGAATTATGAGTTTTAAATGTTTTACTTACCTCAATATTAGCATGTACAGATCTGTCTGATGCAGAGAATCATGTAATCTGGGCAGTTGTCATTCATAAATTATATGATTCTCCACAAATTGGACAAATCTGTAATCAAATGATTAAATCAAATTTGTTCATCATTCACTGCCAACCAAAACTGCATTTTAGTGGATTAGGACTATTGAATGCTGGTCTCTGGCTGCTATATGTTTAATCTATCTTTCCTAAGAGAAACATGGTGACAGCTGTTGGTGAGCTTCTTCTTAAAGAGGGAGTATGCTTTATTTTTTACCTATAGATAAGCCTATAGTAAGGCTTACCTATAGGTACTGTAAATATCTCCTAAACATGCACCGTTTAGGAAATATTTACGTTAGATGCAGCCAGTGACAGCGACGGCATACCCGTGACGTTTCTTCAGAGTCCTGTGCAGTAAACGGTGGCTCCTGCACATGTGCGGTGAGTGATGTCATCATGGCTCCAGCCGCTCACACAGCCGGAGTCCACAAATCCGAAAGGGAAGATCAGGTGAAGATGGAAGTGTCTTCAGCAGTGACAACATGCTGTGGGAGGGCTTAGTTTTAAGGTAAGTTTAACATAATGTGCAATGCATACTAGCCCATTATAACATTGCCTTGCAGGTATTTAAAAACAAAAGCCAGCGGTTTACCACTGCTTTAAGATGCCAGTTTCTATTAATTCACTGGCTTCAATACTCACTGCTCTGGAACAAGCATGTAGATCAGGCAAGTCAGAATAAAATCAGAAGTCCTTAGTAGCATACTTGTTTAAGGTCAATGACACAATTATGGAAACAAGAGGGTTACATTTATTGTCAGGTAACTAGCATTTGAAGAAGAAGCAGCATTGGTATGCTCTATATTTCTCCTAGGAAAGGTTTTCTTTAAGGACACATTGGGGCTGATTTACTAAAACTAGAGAGCGCAAAATCTGGTGCAGCTCTGTATAGTAACCAATCAGCTTCCAGCTTTTTTTTTTGTCAAAGCCTAATTGAACAAGCTGAAGTTAGAAGCTGATTGGCTACCATGCACAGCTGCACCACATTTTTTACTCTCCAGTTTAGGTAAATCAACCCCACTGTCATCTTGCACGTTCAGGGCAAAGTTACAGTGTGTTTGCAAAGAGTCCTTCCATCCCAACTGATACTTATTTTGTTGGTGTCCCCCCACCATTTCTTCCATTGATGCAGCTGGCAACAAACTCCTGTGCTTTCAAGTATGGGCAAGACATTTGACTTCCTACAATGTGATACTGCTCAGGCCCAGCAGCCAATCAAAAAGGTTGCTAGACCCTAGCACTATCACACTGGTAGTGACGTCACACGCCTACTGTCCGTCCGATATTAGCTAAAGAAGGGATGGAACAGCGGTAAAGTTCTCAGTGTTGGAGTATTCAAGGCATATTAATAGTAGGAGATGAATCCTGCAGGCTCTACCTTGAACTAAGACATGATTTTATTGAGAGAACTGACATTTTTTGTAGCAAAATCCATGCAGTCGGTTTCCTGCAATGCTAGTAACATCCAGACTATTTCATTTTTAGCTTTGTTACCTGTTTTTGTTAACTCCAAGAGGGTTTCTAACTTCTGTCGTTAGCAGTTACCAAATGCAAAATTCCCAGAAGACCAGTTTGTTATACCATGAGTAGCAGAATAGATTATTTGGGTTTCATATAACATGTTGGCCATGCAGGAGAAATTCTTAGGTTGCAGAATGTGTTATAGATTGCAGCCAGTAACTCACCTTGTACCCCGAGGATTTTATATGTACACCTCTTTTAGTCAGTGTAGATTTCATCCGAATGAAGAAAGACCTTTCTAAAGAGTTGTCCTGAGGGAGAATTCCAGGGCTGGAGGACTCTGCTAAAAGAGAAGAATAGAGGTTATATACCATATAATATCACAAAGCTAACATAACCCAGTAAAAAGTAGAATTACTAACAGTTTTGATTGCATAGTCACTTGCTTTATCTAAAGAGCACTCATATGCACATCCTGTGCATTCAATTATTTTCATATATACAGTACATACTGAAAGTATTGTGCTCATTTTTTATTGCATCATTGACCTCTCACCATCATCTGTGTCTGCACCTTCTTTCATCACCCACCATGTTTGTACCCCCTTTGCCACCACTGCACCTGCATCACAATCCTTTCTCTGTGCCAATGCACACCCCCACCTTATGTCCGCATTCCCCCTTCCCAGGTTTTACTAATACACTTGTACAACTCCCCCCTCCCCCAAACATTTACCAAATGCTAGCACATTGCCCCTTGGTTCTCAACACCATAGCACCCCTACCACCACCCCATGTCCACTTGTATGCCCACCATTTGACCACAACACCAGCAAACCCCTGCTCTCCCCACTGTGCCTGAAACCCCCCGCTTACCAGTCCACGTTGGCATGCTTATCACTGTCCTCAATACATGCCTGCACAAGCCACCCAGACACACACTGCATCTATGTGCTCTTAACCATTTCTTCTCTTACTATCTCTCTCTCACCACTGCATCCTTACCCCTATTTTCACCAGTGTGCTTTTACTACCAAAGTACCTCCACTGCACCCGCACCTCCTATTGTCACTATCACTGCTACACAGCCCCCTTTTCACCACTGCACCTGTACCTCCACTCTCACCAAGCCTGTGTACACTTTCTCCACATTCACTCCAACATTAATATTGACCGGCATTTAAGGGCAAAGTTGATGGACCTAGACTGCCACTTTCCCAGCATGGCCAGCTGCCAGACTATAGGAACTTACACCAAAGCACTCTTCAATAGAGGGGTTAAGTAGCATGGCCATTGCTGGAATACTGTGCGTGAATCAAGGATCATCTATTGTTGCTATGAAACCAGTCTGAAAACAATGTGCTTTCAGAGTTTACTCCCTTTCCCAAGCTTCTAAAACATTTTAAAATTGTCAGAGCTGTTACTTTTTTGCGATACAAGCAGTCGGTCAAAAGGTAATAACATCAAAGATATGGTTAAATACATATTGGGTGAGATTTTCTAAAACTGGTGCACATAGAATATCGCACAGAATCAGGTGCAGCTCTGCATAGTCACCAATCAGCTTCTAACTTCAGCTTGTTCAATTAAGCTGGGACAATAAAACCTAGAAGCTGATTGGTTACTATGCACAGCTGCACCAGATTCTGTGTGCAACATTTTTATTAAATCTCCCCATTGAGTTATACAGGAATAATTTTATTTATGTACATTATTTTGTTAACATTGTACATTTACATAAGGCATTTTAGTAAGTGCCAGATAGTTGTTTGCTGGATGACAGCAGCATGGGGACTGATGGTAACATATAGCAAATACTTTCATATAGTCTGGCTGAAAAAAGACACAAGTCCATCTAGTTCAGCCAATAAAAAAATATGGCTATGTTTAGTTTAAAGCGATAGATTTTACTATACAAACTACTTAAGAGTTAAAAAACAAGAAAACTGCTATAGGTGAGGCAGCTTCAAAAATCATAGATATACAACCACATAGCAGGCCGTTCTATCAGGCAAAAGCTCACTTCAGGTTACTATTGGAGCTTTCTGTTAAATGACACCTCTTCACATTCCTATTGGCCCATCGCTTTAATGGGTTGCTTTGCTGGCCAATAGGAATGTGCAAGAGACAGGAAGGGATGCTGCAGCTTTGCCCTTTCAGAACGGCCCACAATTTGGCTGTTGCAGGTATATGCAGTTATATCTAGATACCTGCACTTTATACCTACAACAGTTTTTTTTTCTTTCTCTCTAGAAGACAGTCTTTGAAATGGCATTAAGAGGGCTTTCACACCAAGCTGCCCGGGCGTAGGCGGTAAACCATAATTTTAGCGACGCTATTCTGCCGCTAGCGGGTGGTTTTAACCCCCCCCCAAAAGGCCAAAAAGGGGTTAAATCCACCTGCCAAACACCGCCAAAGCTGCAGATCTGTGACACTATGGTGTTTATTTACTAAAGGCAAATCCACTTTGCACTGCAAGTGCATTGCAAGTGCACATGTAGAGCAAAGTGGATTTGCCGTTAGTAAATAAACACCATAGTGTCACAGATCTGCAGCTTTGATATGTCCTCTATTCCCAAAGATCAGCAAGTATGCTGGTACATGTAGTTCCATGGCTTTAACCTGTAAAGTTCTGCTGTTACCTGTTATTCCACAAGACTTCAATTCAAGACTGGCTAATCACCTTCTGTTGATTCTGTTAGCTACATGCCCAGCCAGAACATCTTCCTTTCTATTTAGGTTGGCTCATTGCCTCAGGCATCGCCTGAGTAAAAACTAGTGCTCAGTCCCCCTAGTGAGTGCCAAGAAGTTTCCTAGAGTTCCCTGTGATTCCTAGTGAAGGTGTTTCCTAGCAAAAAGTTTAATAGTGTCCCTGGCTTCCTGAGAATCTTTTTCATGACCCCAAGAGTCCCTGTGTCCCTGGCTTCCTGCGAATATTCAAGTGAACCCTATACTCCTAGTGTTTAATGTTCTGACAGACCTACTTATGACCCCATTATTCCTAGTGATCAAGTAGTTGGACCCCCTTACTCCTAGTGTCTGTTTGCAAGCATCTCTCAGTGCCTTCCAGGGTGATCTCTGTACCCCCAGTGTCTTTTAGCCTGTCCCCAGTGACTCTCAGTGTGTTCCAGCTTGCAACCTGTATCCTTGAACCTGTGTCCCTGTTTTCCTTGTGTACCTTTGCCGGCTTTCAGCCTGCCTTTAGTTAGCAGGACCTGTGCCTGCAGTCTGTTTCAGTGTTTCCCAGTGTATTTCTAGTCTGTTTTCAGATCTGTGTCCCCATCCACTTGCTCCTTGCGTTTCCTGTTTTTCTCTGTGGATTGCTACTCACTCTCAGTGACTTTATCCCTGTGCACTACTACCACTGTTCACAATGCTTCTGTGTCTCCCTGTGCAGTACTACTACTGTTCTCTATGCTTCTGTGTGTTCCTGTGTACTACTAATACTGTTTCCAGTGCCCTTGTGTGTCTCTGTGCACTACTACTGTTCCCAATGCTTCTGTGTGTTCCTGTGTACTACTAATACTGATCCCAGTGCCCTTGTGTGTCTCTGTGCACTACTACTGTTCCCAGTGCCTTTGTGTGTCACTGTGCACTACTACTACTGTTCTTAATGCTTCTGTGTGTCCCTGTGTACTACTAATACTGTTCCCAGTGCCTTTGTGTGTCACTGTGTACTACTACTACTGTTCTCAATGCTTTTGTGTGTCCCTGTGTACTACTAATACTGTTCCCAGTGCCTTTGTGTGTCCCTGTGCACTACTACTACTGTTCTCAAGGCTTCTGTGTGTCCCTGTGTACTACGAATACTGTTCCAGTGCCTTTGTGTGTCTCTGTGCACTACTACTGTTCTCAATGCTTCTGTGTGTCCCTGTGTACTAATACTGTTCCCAGTGCCTTTGTGTGTCCCTGTGCACTACTACTGTTCTCAATGCTTCTGTGTGTCCCTGTGTACTAATACTGTTCCCAGTGCCTTTGTGTGTCCCTGTGCACTACTACTACTGTTCTCAATGCTTTTGTGTGTCCCTGTGTACTACTAATACTGTTCCCAGTGCCTTTGTGTGTCTCTGTGCATGTGTTACCAGTGTCTGTGTTTCCATGCACACCTGCTAGCTTGAGCTGTGGTCCCTGCACCTCAGTTCTGCAAGGAATCCTTACCTGTTTATCAGCCCTTTGTGCCCATTAGCTGCCTGATTGGATGAATTTGAGAACCACAACCTGAAAATCATCTGCAGTGCAACATCTCCACATTCAGAAGTTCTGGAGAAGGCCAGGTGGTTCCTTAGACTCTGCACCTCGACCCTTTCAAGGATTCTCACCTTCCCTATATGTGCTAGTAGGCTGCCTATTACCCACACAGTAACAATAGGTATCCTTCCTGTCCTAGACTCTTCCTGTACCTCAACTGTATTCCTGTGTTCCTGTGTACCTGCATTCCTTTGGACCTCTGTGCACTTCCATGTACTAATACATATTGTTACCGCTGTGTCCCTGTAAGCTCAGCTTCGCACTGCTGCTAAGGTACTCCAGCCTCCCTGAGGTCTGCACCCCTGTGCAGTTAGTGTTTCTTACTAGTATTATGTACCCTACCTGCCTGCATGACCAGCACCCTAGTCCTGCCATATACTCCTGCCATTCCTGTGAGTCCAGCATTCTGTGCTTTCCAAGATTTACATCTACTGTATGTACTTCCCTGTAACAGGTCAGCTGTAGCCTGCATGGGAAGGCTCTTGGAGAACACATCCATCCAGCGCGCAGGCTGCATGGGGGGTCCATGATCCCAACCATAAATGACATGCCCATTCATAGATTGAACTGGATGGACTGGTATCTTTCTTTTCAACCTTATAAACTATGAATTCATATGATACCTATGCAACATATATATGACATAAATATATGCACACTGTTTTATTGTAAACAATATTTGTAAATCTGACTAAATAATACAGAACAATCTCACACTAAAATGATCTGCATATGTTTCCTTAGTGCTATTCTGCCTGGAAGCAAAATGGTTAATCATAAGAGGCTGTTAATGGCATGAGTTGGGGTTAAGCACCCATCTCTACGACAAATAATTCCGCTCTCTAATCCAGTGGAATCAAACCTATTTCTTTTATCACAGGGCTCCCATTTTGAATGAAACAAGCTCATTATTTCTAATCAAAAGCTGTAAGATCAAAAACTGAA
This sequence comes from Lithobates sylvaticus, assembly GCA_028564925.1. Lineage (NCBI taxonomy): Eukaryota > Metazoa > Chordata > Amphibia > Anura > Ranidae > Lithobates > Lithobates sylvaticus. The sequence continues at coordinate 139,079,448 of CM053038.1, read as the reverse complement.
GTGTCGGCTTCAGATCCAGCTGGTTCTAGGATCCGATGCTTGGCTTCAGCAGAGAACAGGATCATAGGAGCTTCACGATGGGGTGGGCCAGGACAGCTCAGGAAAACACGGCACGTACTAACTAATGCAACAGGAAAACTGTATCAGCCTCTGGCTGTAGGTTCATAAGCGACTAGATTCCAAAGGAACATGTTTTAGGAAAAAACATACTGGGAAAATAAGGGACTGCCATCAAGATCACTAAATTGTGAGCCCATATTGGTGGCCGGGGTTGAGGGCATGAGATTGTTTGGGGACACGTTTTTGAAAGCTACACTCAAGTCTGAAATACAACATCATAGCACCCAACTGTCCCTCTCTTGGACTCAAATCTTGTGGTCCTTCCTTACTACTCAGGGCCTTACTACCAAAAGTGTTGTACTACGCTAAACTTTTCATCCAACCTTTATATTATTGCATTTTCTATTTTGAAAAGCCAGTATAGAGAAATCAAATAAAAAAACCTTGTGGCTTTTGTAGCTTTATTCAAACTTGTTTTTGCATTATAATTCTACTTGGTTAGCCTAACTTGGCTGGGCTGTGTCCTTTGTCTACATACACTGAGCCAAAAAGTGTCTCAGAAACCTGAGAGATATATAACTGCAGCACTGTAACCAGGCATGTGCCTCCTTTGACCTTTGACTTTATTTGATTCACTTTATTTTTCTGAATATTATCGGCACCAGCTGTCAGTGTCCCCTAGTTCTGGGCACCAATGTATGGATCACAACCAAATGAACCGTGGAGGGGAATTATCTGAGGAACACCAAAAATTGTGTAATCCCTTGTTTTTTGTGTTTAAATACAAAAGCCATGTGGATTCTTACATGAACCTTGGTATGCTTTGTGTAATTCTTCCAGATCTGTGTAGAACCCAGTGTGAAACTTTTCCTCTGTAAAGAGCTCCCTGTAATAAAGACCAGTCACTGCTGCTCTCTCTCTCTCTGTGGGATGACTGGTCTTGTCTCCGCCCTTCCTGCCAGGCCCCTTCCACAGCTATACTCTCTGTACAGGCTTTGGACTGCTACTTTTACAAGGTAATATCTGGGTTTGCAAAGGCATTTGGTGCGCACAAAGTGGATTTATATGCTTTGTTACTATTGGGGACTATATTTAAGTTTTTGTTCTCGGAGTTCGACTTTAAGCACCTACATATACAGTAAATGTTTCGATAGAAAAAAAAAAAAAAACAGACAAGACAAATGCTAACAGCTAGGTAAATCATAATCACCACTTGTATAATCAGAGATTTTAGCGACAATCAAAACAAGTCGCCACTACAGGCATTAGACCACGGTTGAAAAGCAATCCAAGCACTAAAGACCTTTCTTTCTTTTTTTTAACCAGATGTTAACCAGTGTTATATAGGTAGGTGCTCTGAACCATAGCACTGTGGTCACCTCTGCAAGTACACAGGGAAAGAATGAGCTGTTCACTGCATAATCTCAACCACGCAGACAGACTTTTCCTCTAATGATTATGTTCTGAGGATATCGGTAGCAGTCTTTTGTATCCATAGGCAGCCAACTGTCAAAGTCTACTGAAACTGAACTTATTGTTTGAGGACATTCTAATATCTACAATTATACAAGTAAAGGCACAGAGAACTAGAACAGTCAATATCCCACAATTTATTAAGTAATGTGCTGTGTGAGCATAATATTATATGCACAATAAAACTGTTATTACAACAAAAGTCCACAGTCTTATGGTTGTTATAACAAAGTCCACGGACCATATAAGAAGATGATGAGGAGGGGAGGGAGGGTGTCCACGCTCAGGAATGCCATCAGGGTGGAACAGAAACCATGTTCAAAATACACTGAGAAAACACAAGGGGAGAGGCGCCTCTGGGTGCAGATATAGGACAAGTTTAATATGAAGATAAAAATACACAGGCAACTCACATTTTATGGAGTCAAAGTAAGCATTTGTCCCAACATAGGGGTGTCATCAGTGTGGTCGATCTGTTCCTGCTGTGTTGGCGCTCTATTTGCTTGCTCTGTAACACCGCTAAGTGGTCATCGGCCGGCTGCAGTGAAGGATTCCTCAGAACAAGGCTTGAGGCTCAGATGGTTACCAGGCAAGGAAAGATGACGTCACGGGAAAGCAACGCGTTTCCTGAGCGTACAGGCTGCAAGTGACGTGGTGGCCACGCTCCTTCTTCAAGCTGGTTGATGGGACTTACAAGCTAACATAATAAATTATGGGAAAGGGAGTGGCCAAGGTAAAAAAGCACAGTGATTGGACGGAGCGTCATGTCAGGAGACCAGCGGCAATTCAAACACTGACACAGCAACAAAATAATCATTGGTGGGGACAAAAGTGTATAATATAATAAATACAAATCTGAAACGGAATTGTGAAATATTTATAAAAGGCAAAGGATCCTGCTGTAAGATGTCCCAGTAATTGGACAGTATTTTTTCCATCTTTTTATGTTTGGAATGGAAAGTGGTTATAAACCTACTAGAGCAATCTATAAGAGGTTGACTGTTTTTTCAAGATTTTCCATGAAGGTAAGGTTTGTATGCTTCTTCCACCTCGGGATACTGCTTCTCAAGGAATTTGTTCTTCAAGGTTGGCACTGAGTTTGACATAAGGTAGGTAAGAAATGCCTGCCGTAGGTTTTGCGTAATTCTTGGCATAGATGGTCTGACCATCATGTCCTAAGGCTGCTTTCACACTGGGGCGGTTTGCAGGCGTTATTGCGCTAAGAATAGCGCCTGCAAACCGACCCGAAACAGCTGTTGCTGTTCCTTCAGTGTGAAAGCCCGAGGGCTTTCACACTGAAGCGGTGTGCTTGCAGGACGCTCAAAAATGTCCTGCAAGCCGCATCTTTGGCTCGCTATAGGAGCGGTATATTTACCGCTCCTATAGCGCCCGGTCCCATTGAAAACAATGGGGGAGCGCGCCGAACCCGCCCGCAAAACGCCGCTGCAGCGGCGGTTTGCGGGCGGTATTGACCCTTTTTCGGCCGCTCGCGGGGGGTAAAACCACCCCGCTATCGGCCGAAATGCGCCGCTAAAACACCGGTAAAGCGGCGCTAAATACCGCCAGCTTTACCGCCAGCGCCCCCACCGCTCCAGTGTGAAAGCAGCCTTACTCTAGGTCCAGAAAGGCTAATGAAGTTGGGTTGCTTACAGATGTAAATGAAAAAAAACAATGTTGGCTGAGAAATTATTACTGTGGTCCTTTTTTCTGATTTTCAGGGTGAAAAAGTGTGTGTTCTACACCAATAAATACAGTAATTGTTACATTGTATAGATTATATTTTCTTCTTTTTTAATTATTCATGTATTTACATGATGTATTTATATATTTCCATCCCCCCATGATCTATTGTCTACATCAAAACGTTCTCACTATATTGATCCTTGTTCGTTCTGGCCACCTTCATATGGGGTGTTTTCACTTTCCTTTTTCCTTTTACATCATTGTTTTTTTTTATCATGTTTACTGATTTGATACCAGGGATTGTGTCTCATTGCCATTTTTAAATATTTCACATTTCCGTTTCGGCTATGCATTTATTATAGTACACTTTTGTCCCCACCAATGATTATTTTGTTGCTATGTCAGTGTTTGAATTGTCGCTGGTCTCCTGCCATGATGCGCCATCCAATCACTGTGCTTTTTTACCTTGGCCACTCCCCTTTCCATACTTTATTATGTTAGCTTGTAAGTCCCATCAACCAGCTTGAAGAAGGAGCGTGGCCACCATGTCACTTGCAGCCTGTAAGCTCAGGAAACAAGGAAGCTTTCCTTGCCTGGTAACCATCTGAGCCTCAAGCCTCGTTCTGAGGAATCCTCCACTGCAGCCGGCCCATGACCACTCAGCGGTGTTACGGAGTGAGCAAATAAAGCGCCAACACAGCAGGAACAGAGCGACCACACTGATGACACCCCTATGTTGGGACCAATGCTTACTTTGACTCCATAAAATGTGAGTTGCCTGTGTATTTTTATCTTCACATTAAACTTGTACTATATCTGCACCCAGAGGCGCCTCTCCCCTTGTGTAATATCTACAATTACTTGATTTCATCAGCATGTAATAAGAGCCATGAAGCCACTAAAGGACAATTGATATTTAAGCAGTTTAACAAATACATATTATGACTTTTGTAATCACCTCAAGCAAGACGTTTGTATAAAACCCAAAACCTATGTGCTGTAACCTTTGTTTTAAAGGCGCTCCTGTAAGGATTCACCATTTGAAACACAGTTGTAAACATCTAATAGACCATTCAAGAGCCCTTTGATGTTAGGCAAGACAAACATATTTCACACAGAGTTATAGAACAAATACTGTAAGTTTTGTATGAATGCATCAGTCCAATGGGTTTTATAAAGCAGTCTTAAAGTAATAACCTGCATTTGTGTATAGACTTGAATTACAAGTATATGGCCCAGATAACTAATATGATTTCTTCTCTCTACAAATGTTTAGAACAGAGGTCTCCAATTTTTTTAAACAAAGGGCCAGTTTACTGTCCTTCGGACTTTGGGGGTGGACTGTGGCCATTGGGAGTAGAAATTGTACTGGCATCAGTGGGATTAAACCGTGCATCTTTGGCATTAGGCCGGGTTCACACTGGTACAACAAACGCTCCGACATTGGGAGCTCATGTCGCATGACGTATGAAAATCAATGTTTCCCTATGGGAGCCGTCTTAACTTGTCCGAGACAAGTCGGTCCGACTTTGAAAATGCTCCCTGTACGACTTTGATCCTACTTCGGCCCATTGACTATCATGAAGTAGGATCAAAGTCGGATCCTTGTCCTAACCATCTGACTTTGGCATTCAACATTGTGTTATTTCCTGCCTCCTGCTGTAGCCCCTCCCATTGTGTGTTAGTTTTGATTGGTCAAAGGACAAGTCGTACTATCTGAAAAGTCGGATCAAAGTAGTATCCTGTTCATGAAAGTCGGATGGATGTAGGACCAATGTAGGACTGATGTCGCAGAGCAAAGTAGGATCAAAGATGTACTACTGTTGTGTAGTATAGTGTAAACCCAGCCTTAGGGGGAGGAATAGTGCCCCATTGTTGGTGTCAGTGGGAAGAATAGTGTCTTAAATCTGTGGCAAGAAAAGTGCCCCAAGGGCCAGATAAAAGCAAGCAAAGAGCTGCAGTTTGGAGACCATTCGTTTAGAAGGTGTGGATCTGTGGGAAGGCCACATATTCCCAAATCTAGTGCTGAGAAATGAGTGCAGCACAGTTATATTAATTACATTTTTTTTCTACGTAAATCTTCAAAATCACAATTATATAGTAGTTACTGTTTCATTACACGTAGAATTAATTAATATATACTACAGGTGGATACACACTGGTGTGTCCACAAACCTGTGGAGGCCCATAAAAAAGTCAGTTATCCAACCATATAATATGATACAAAATGGTTCCATATGGATATCATATGATTCCTCCACTCACTAAATCAGTATAACTGAACTAACATGTGAGTCAGGCATTCAAGAAACTTTATTCATTTCAATGGAATGAACATCCCCCCAAACACCACAAGCCCTTAAACCTTTCAAGGGTTACAGCTGGAGGTGTTTGGCAGGATGTTGGTCCCACTGGGAGGACTAAAGTTTATTGAAGCCTGATATGTGTTTTTATGCTGATTCAATGAATTTGGAGTACAATGAGGATGAGATGAGTCCTCGGGCCTGTGCAGCACCCATGGCTGGTGAGAGCAGCCATAAGGAGCATAGGAGCCTTATGAAAAGGTTGAATTGCAAAATCATATAATTATAGCATAAGCAGAAGTATTCCAGCGCTACTGTAAGAGAGGGTCACTGTGTCCATAGCCATAGTGTTATATGATGGAAAAAGAATAAAGCACATATTTCAGACTATAACACACAATGAGTTATACAAAAATAACACATAAATACACCTATTTATATCTGACATTCCCAAACAGGCTCATTAACCAATGCGTGGTTCACAAAAGGCTCACATTATTAGCTGAACTTTGAAGTGCCTGGCTGGCTGAACACCTGCTGCACAATATCCATTGTCATAACCATACGGCAAAAAAAGGCAATTTAAACTAGGCCAGTATAACAGGCCTATTTAGGAGCAATCATTGTGAGAGAAGTACAATAACTCATAGCAGTCGATCACACTTTCCTTCCATCTGATCACTAAACTGACTTACCATGTCTTGTTCCCCTCTGTCTCTGTGTGGAGATGGCCATTTTGATCAAGAAGCAGAGTTTGCACAGAGCCACAGAATAATTGAATTGGGGAAAAGGGGAGATTTTTGTGGTTTCCTCTCCAGCAAGGAAAACAGGGAGCAACACAGTAGTAATATCACTCTGCAAATCTCCTTAGACTAGTAATTTACAGGCAAAAACGCCTTTGATTAGGAGGCTCAATACACTGGAGTGCCTCGGTACAGGAAGGGCACTGCTGTTTATCAGGAGAGATTTAAAACAAAAGGTAACTTTCAGGGTACTGCTTAGGAACAATGATCATTTCTAGATGTTCCCTAGAATGATATGTAGATCTTCACTTTTCGAGTTATTGATCTATGTTAAGATTAATTTTAAATCCTACCTATTTTATATCTACCAACAGATTATTTAATTGGGGAGTACAATGAAAAAATAATGTGTAGTAACCCAGAACAGCAAAAGATAATAGTTTATGGTGGTAAGCTCAATAAAAGAAGAATTTTAATTGGATGCCATGGGTTACAACTTATTTGCAATGCCTTATTAAAGTAGACCTATCATCAAACACATTTATTACTGTACTGTATATGTCTGCTAGACAATTTGTAAGTTTAACACTTAAAGCAGCATTCTGACAAAAAATAAATAAATGAAAAGTCAGCAGCTACAAATACTGCAGCTGCTGACTTCTAATAATTGGACACTTACCTGTCCAGCGATGCGGGGGAACGAAGCCCCGCTCATCTCCCCCTCCTCTCTGCGGCACTGGCATTGTCACTGTGGGCGCCCGGCACGAGCCGCGATGCGTGCTGTGACTGGCCGGGCAATCACCTGGGACCTGTGACGTGTCCCAGATGATTGCCAAGGGGGAGGGGGGAGAGGTGAACTTACTTCCAGCGCCGCGGTGCCCCGGGAGGAAGTGGGAGCTGGAACCCTCTAAAAAGAGGGTTTCTGCTACCCCCAAAAAAGGAAACGCCAAATGTAGCATGTCAGGGGGTCACCTTCCCTTAAAGCGGAAGTTCCATTTTTGTGTGTTTAAGGTGTTAGCCCAGGAGCCTGCATTCACTATATCTGGTCATCCACTGTACACAGAACATGGAAATTCAATAGTTTTAGTAAATATAAACTGCTAAATATCTTTTTTTCATCAGCAGTTACAGCAGTCCTGTGACTTCTATCAGTGTCTGGTTAAAGCTTTTAGGAGGAGTTTTCATTCTACTCTAACTATCCCATGAGGCTGCAGGACCTCTGACCCTCTGTCTGGACAGTGCTGATTGGCCCTGTGCTGATCACATGCACTCTCAAAAGAAAAAAAAACTCTCTAGCAATACATACCAAACTGAGCATGTGCCGCTTGCCCCAAGGCCCTTAAACACTTAGTAAGACTGAATCTGGAATGTGCAATTCAGTTTTGGGCACCAGTTCACAAAAAAGGATATTGGCAGACTGGAGAAAGTGCAGAGAAGGGCAACCAACTTGATAAAAGGCATGGAGTAGCTCAGCTATGAGGAAAGATTAGAGGAACTGAATTTATACTCTCCTAAGAAGAGACAATTATGATCACCATATATGATCACCATATATAAATATATAAGTGGTCCATATAGTAAATGTAGTGTAGAGTTATTCACATTTAGGTCATTACAGAGGACAAGGGGCACCCTTTACTTCGGGAGGAAACAAAATTTAACCTCCAAATACGAAAAGGCTTCTTCACAGTAAGAGCTGTATAAATGTGGAATATGGACTCTTTCAAAACTGGTTCTGACCAGTTCAGTAGAATGTTTTAAAAAAGAGCTGGATGTATTCCTAAATGCACAAAATATAACTGGATGCTTTTTTTCTATTGGTTGAACTACACAGTCCTTTATAACCTGGATAACTATGTGACTAACTATATATATATATATATAAAAAATATTCAGACTTATACTGCTACCTTACTTCAGGGTAATTATACTACCCTAGCCCTATAGCCCAGCAGGGTTCAAAATGCCTCTTTTGCTCTGTGCTAATTCCCATTGCCCAGAAGAAGTCCATTTCCAAAAACCTAGAAATCTGAAGTATAATATTTATATTACAGCCTAGTCTTTTCTCTGTCCATTCTCAAGGTAATTCCTTCAATATGATCACTATAACCAGCGTCAACCGATTATTATCCCTTTCCCTATGATGTGGTATTGGGGAAAGTATTCCTCTGTTTTGTGTTGTGTTGGGGAAAGCATTCCTCAGTTTCTTGTTTTATTGGGGAAAGTATTCCTCAATTTCTTGTTGTATTGAGGAAAGTATTCCTCCATTTCTTGTTGTGTTGAGGAAAGAATTCCTCAATTTCTTGTTTTATTGAGGAAAGTATTCCTCAATTTCTTTTTGTTGTATTGGGGAAAGTATTCCTCTAGTTCTTGCTGTATTGGGGAAAATATTCTACAGTTTCTTGTTGTATTGGGGAAAGTGTTTCTCCATTTCTTGTTGTATTGGGGAAAGTATTTCTCGTTGTATTGGGGAAAGTATTCCTCTAGTTCTTGCTGTATTGGGGAAAGTATTCTACAGTTTCTTGTTGTATTGGGGAAAGTGTTTCTCCATTTCTTGTTGTATTGGGAAAAGTATTCTACAGTTCCCTGTTGTATTGAGGAAAGTATTCCTCCATTTTTTGTTGTATTGGGGAAAGTATTGCTTTATTTCTTGTTGTATTGGGGAAAGTATTGCTTTATTTCTTGCTGTATTGGGGAAAGTATTCCTCCATTTCTTGTTGTATTGGGGAAAGTATTCCTCCATTTCTTGTTGTATTGGGGAAAGTATTGCTTTATTTCTTGTTGTATTGGGGGAAGTATTCCTCCATTTCTTGTTGTATTGGGGAAAGTATTCCTCTATTTCTTGTTGTATTGGGGAAAGTATTTCTCCATTTCTTGTTGTATTGGGGAAAGTATTCCTCCATTTCTTGTTGTATTGGGGAAAGTATTCCTCCATTTCTTGTTGTATTGGGGAAAGTATTCTTCCATTTCTTGTTGTATTGGGGAAAGTATTCCTCAATTTCTTGTTGTATTGGGGAAAGTATTCCTCTAGTTCTTGCTGTATTGGGGAAAGTATTCTACAGTTTCTTATTGTATTGGGGAAAGTGTTTCTCCATTTCTTGTTGTATTGGGAAAAGTATTCTACAGTTCCCTGTTGTATTGGGGAAAGTATTCCTCCATTTTTTGTTGTATTGGGGAAAGTATTGCTTTATTTCTTGTTGTATTGGGGAAAGTATTGCTTTATTTCTTGCTGTATTGGGGAAAGTATTCCTCCATTTCTTGTTGTATTGGGGAAAGTATTCCTCCATTTCTTGTTGTATTGGGGAAAGTATTGCTTTATTTCTTGTTGTATTGGGGGAAGTATTCCTCCATTTCTTGTTGTATTGGGGAAAGTATTCTACAGTTTCTTGTTGTATTGGGGAAAGTGTTCCTCCATTTCTTGTTGTATTGGGGAAAGTATTGGTTTATTTCTTGTTGTATTGGGGAAAGTATTCCTCCATTTCTTGTTGTATTGGGGAAAGTATTTCTCCATTTCTTGTTGTATTGGGGAAAGTATTCCTCCATTTCTTGTTGTATTGGGGAAAGTATTGCTTTATTTCTTGTTGTATTGGGGAAAGTATTCCTCCATTTCTTGTTGTATTGGGGAAAGTATTCTACAGTTTCCTGTTGTATTGAGGAAAGTATTCCTCCATTTTTGTTGTTGAAAGTTCCTGAAAAGTACCCTTCAATTTTGAGAGTGGTTTTGGCTCAGTGCCACTGGTTATAATTGAGTGTGACCCGCAAGGTAAAAAGTAAGTTACTTCTGCTTTAGATTGTATATGTTTTAGCACAACACTATTCAGTATGCAATCAAATGACAAAAATGTAGATGTAGGGACATAATCCCCAACCAGTGGCCCAGAGGTCACATTTGACTCTTAGTTCCTTCTTGTGGTGCCCTGAGCATCTTCTCAGCAGGTGCTCACTAAGTGTCTAAAAACACCCACTGCATTATATTTTCCACGGACATGATGCAAATTGGAAATCTGTGTCGCTTCAAGTGTATTAACACTTTGATTGCTCTTCTTAAAGCACGTTTTCAATTTCATGATTTTGCTGGATGCAGTATATATGTATGAAACTAATACTTCAAAGTGGTACTGCTTCAAAACATTTAACCTCTCTGCTGCCACAGATGCCTTTGGAGAAAGAGCACCTTATGTAAAATTGGCCAAGCACTCGTATATAGTAAAGGTAAAGCTATGCAGTAGAAGCAGGAAATAGGTTAATAAGCAGTCTGCGTGCTCCAGCTCTGTGTAAATGCACTGCGTTGTGTGTGTATATTTCCTGGGGCTGTATCTTTTTGCCTTTCTTGTCTCTCTCTGTCTGCTCTCTGTCAGTACACCCAGTGGATTAACTGACTATTGAGGATTCTCTTTTAAAAGAAGCTCTTTTAAAAGGGTCAGATAAAGAGAGAGAGAGCGAGAGCGAAAGAGAGAGAGACTGTCAAAATGAGCCTTAGACAAAGATTTATTATAAACGATTTAAAGGGCTTAATGTATGTATCCCCAATGAGGCCTCGCAGCTATGAGAGGAGAGAGATGGATTGTGAAAGATGGCAGAGAAAGGAAGGAGGGGGCAGATTCTCTGTGGCCCCCACACACACCCCTCTCCTCGCACAAGCACAGCATGAGTCTGGAAACGCGTTCAATATTTCAAAACAGGAATTGTCCCTGTGTCACTGTGAGGACTGCTAATAATGGATGAAGCATGTGTCTAATGAACACATTGCAGTGGTAAGGAAGCCTATGGAAAAGGTGGAAGGGTGAACTGGGAGATAAAGGACGGACAATTTAAAAGTTGACCAACTAAGTTTGCTATGATGGTAAAATGAATATACATTGATTATGTATGCTATTAATGTAGCTCACTGAGACTAAAACAGCTAGAGCTGGCTCAGTCCATATGACAAACAATACCTTTCATTACGATATTGTTGGGAGATGTGGTCCATCAACTCTACTGCAATCTTTCACATTGGAGAGACATGATAGAAAGCTGATGTCCTTTAAGGTTACCCAAATGTTTTTGTCTGACCATATATGTTGTATTCCTACAGTAAATCCGTAATGAAAAATATATATGATGCTTCACTGAGTATTTAGAAAAAAAAATAGAAAGAAAAATATTTTACAAACTAATTGTAATTGAATGTCTAATTAACCACTTAACCCCAAGGCCAATTCTGACTCGTCTCACATATATGTAAAAATCTACATTTTATCGTTTTATTGCTAAACAATTCCTTCGACCCCCCCCCCCCCAAACATTATATATGTTTTAAGCAAAGGCCCTAGAGAATAAAATGGTGGGTGTTGCAAATTTTTTATGTCACACAGTAATTTCACAGCGATATTAAAAATGCAATTTTGTTTTTAAGACTACACGTTAATGAATTTAGTGCACACAATATAACACACAATTTTTTGGTAAAATATAAAAATATAAAATAAGATGGTAGGCCAAGTAAATACACACCTAACATGCCATGCTGTAAAATTGCTTTACCCCGTTGAACAGTGCCAAATTACGGTACCTAAAAATTTCCATAGGTGACGCTTTAAAAGTGTTTCCAGTTTACCGGTTTAGAGTTCCACAGGAGGTCTGGAGCTAAAATATTTGCTCTTGCTCTGATGTTCACAGTTATACCTCACATGTGTGGTGCATAACTGTTTACATATGTGTGTAGGACTTGCGAATGTATTTTCATTTGTGTGTGAGCACAGAGGGACAGAGGCGCTTTCATTTTTTTAAATTATTATTTAAAACTTTTTTTACTGATCAATTGTATTACTATCACCAGGGATGAGCAACATCCCTTGTCCTAGCAATCAGTATTACAGATCCTCTTTCTGGAGAGATCTGGGGTCTATTAGACCCCAGATGACTCTTCTGGCCTCCAAAGCATCTGATCAAACCAAGATCGGTATGATCTGATGTGTGTACAAGCTGGTAAGGGCTTGTAAACATCATACTGAAACCAGAAGTGACAAAATCCTCATTGCTTCCGCTTTTTGATCTCAGAGAGAGAGGAACAATGTCAGTCTCTCTCTTTGTGCAGTGAACAGGATGCCATTGGTTCCAGCGGACCAAGGCTCTCTGATGGGACAGGAGAGACTGGGAAAGGCATCAGTGGTGGCAGGAGGGGAGGGACTCCCTTTCATCACTTGTAAAAGTGATCAAGAGGCTGTAAAGCCACTTAAATCAGATCTACATTAAAGAGCATCGGCTGCTTAAAATATGGCTTATTAAAACTATGATATTAACTTGGGACATTTTTCTTCTAATCTGGTCTAATTCATCAAATAAGCCAGCCAATGGGCCAAAGACATTTTTAATACTGATGTACTACAGGTATTCAACATATATAAGCTCAATATATGTACATTTAGGAATGAAATAAGATAAAGTAACAAAAGAAGAAGAAAAAAAATACGATATAATTAGGTACTGAAAAAAATGTTACAAACTATTCAAGGAAGCTAAGAATATACTGTAACCCAGCTGTAATCAAGAGATGGAAGACAAACTGAGCTTACGTTAATTATTCCAAGGTACAGTGAGATTGGTTCATCGCATGCTGGTAAACTGCACAATATGCCTGCTTACAATTACTTGCATGCATTGCTGTGCAATAATTACTTATACTCAGTTTCTCAGTTTAGTTCATTTTCAAACCTAAAATGAACAATAAGTATTTGCTGAGCTCTTCAAAACTGTACACCTGTGCATACAGCATCACAAAAAGAAAAAAGTATAACCCACAATTCCCAGAGATATTAGCCTAGCCCACCAAGAATATGGAACAAGTATCTCACACCATCAAGGTCAAATGCACATGTGCCTCTTGCTATGTTAACATCAGACCCAATGGCTGTTTAGCATTGGTAGCTGGTGAATGCTTCTAGAAGAGGTTCCCCTCTCAAACACCAGCCTAAAGTTGATGGGCACAAGGCTTCTATAATCCTCTGTGGTCCTAGAAAAGAGAAGCAGGTCATTGGAGGTGGGGAGGTTATATGCACCTTACCTGCCCGTAGGTTACTTTTTGCCCATACATAAAAGTATAAGAAGTGTAAGCATTTTGTTCTACTGTTTTTTTTCTTACGGAATTAAAGTGGAACTCCTGCAAAAACAGTTTGTCTACTTTTGGATAGATAATTTTTTTGATTGTATTTAGGGGACAAGCTTCAGCTGTTGAAGGTAAACAAACATATATAATCTTTGCCCAGTGGATTAAAGTACTCTGATGAACTGGAGATCGACTCTAGTTTATGTAAGATACTATTTAGAACTAGAGTCCTTATTTGTGGTTGCATTCAAGGTTGTAGGAATATATACATTTTGGATTGGTATTATTATGTACCAGCCCTCTGAATACCCCTATATATGTCATTCTGAACTAAAGATCGCTATAGATATTTTTCGGAGTGGATACTGCTGCTGAGATATATGCTTAGTTAAAAGAGATATAAATTTTTTTGTCCTGATGTTTCCTCAATATTTGAGGTGACAACTTATGTTTGAGTTGACAACTTATGTTTTCATCTATTATAAAAGAGTATGGGACACCTAGCCTTGCTGCCGTCATTGCATATTTAACCCATAGGCCCATAAACTTCTTATGATTGTAAGTGTTCTCTTGTACTGCAGGCGGAGATCCATGCATGGATTATGTTTTGAATACACATTCTGCTTATATATTTTTTCTTCTTTTTTTTGTTAATGCAGTGTTCTTCCTCTTCTGCTCTCCGTAGTTGTTTCAGAACTGGAAATATTATTGTTAAAATTATCTTGCCTGTTTTCAAAACTGCCTGGAGTCTTGCCACCATACCACTGGGGTCTGTCTTCTCTTATAGCTACCGTAGGTGGTATGTAGACATGCATGAATGAAAAACTATTGATACATATGTACTGATATATAGATTTATGTAACTGAAAGGATTTTCTATTTAGTTAGGTTTGCTCTCTCACTGCATCCTAAGGAAAATCCTGTAGAAGCTTTACATGAAACGCGTCAACCTTGTGGACCATATTATATAGGATTGGTGCAATCTTGAATACTATGTAATGTAGCATTAATATACTGTGAGAGATGCATGTTTATTGGGTATTTTTGGATATATCCCCCCTTTATTTTATAGTGTGGTTTTAATTTGATGGAATAAATAGCTGTATTATGTTTTACATATTTATGTCATCCTCTGTACCAATGAAGTCCATTTTTTTATTTTTTTCATTTTTGTGGTACTTTTGGATAGAATTGAAAAGGGTTTGGACCTCTGTGAAGTTTTAATTGCTGTCTGTGTCCCCATTGAGGATATTTCACCTCACTTTCTGTCCCAAAGACACCAGAGGAAATAAAGAATGATATAGCTAGCAGATTGACACTGGGGTAAGAGTCAGAGGGCTAGCTATCCATCTGCCCCAAATTTTATGAAATGTTTTAGCTCTTTTCCGGGTCTCAAATGTGAGTTTATATAATGGTAGAGAGTCGTTAATTAGTTTCAGCCATGTGAGTCTTGTTGGGGACTGCGATCCCTTCCATGATAGTAATATGGACTTCTTTGCATAAAAGATTAAGTTTCTTAGCATGAGAGGGAATACACAGGTCACCAAAAATGCCTAGAAGGCAGTTCTTGGGATTCAGGATATTTGTCAGACCTATTGCGGAGGACAACAATGGAACCAATATCTATCCAAAAATCCTGAACCATGGGGCAGGTCCATAAGCAGTGTATGAAGTCAGCAGTTTGGCCACATCCTTTAAAACATTCTGCGGAGGGGGACAACCCTATTTTATATAACTTGGCAAGAGTAAGGTGAGAATGATGAAAAATCTTAAATTGAATAATGCGGTCCCGAGAGAATATAACCGAGGATTTATATGTATCATTAAATTCAGACCAGTCTGCCTCTGTGAGAGGGATGTCCAGGGAGGACCACTTCGTCTGAGCAACCTTGAATCTAGGATTAAAATCTGTGTTGAGGGCAGCATAATATGTGGAAATAAGTTTAGCGGGATCTGTCTTAACATTTTATGCAGTGAGGGCACTCTGATAGGGTTGTCCAAGGAAACAAATTGCACACGGACAGCATGTCAGAGCTGATATTAATAAAACAGGTAGGTGCATGGTAGGTCAAAGTCTGCATGCAATTGGTAAAAGGACCTAAAACCTTGTGCAGTATATAAGTGACATCGATATTTAATCGGGGGAGGTCGACCAGGAGTCTTTAGAAACGGGCAATTGAAATAAAGAAAGGAAAGTACATAACATTGACGTGCTGGGGCGATCTGGGACACACCCCCTATATACAACATTATGTAGGGTTTCTAAGGTGGAGGCGATAGCCCCCTCTGTGGTGGTGCAAGCATTGGCCACTACCCGGTGTAGCCAGTCATGAATATGGACCAGTTGGGATACCAAATAGTAGAGATAAAAGTTGGGAAATGCTAAACCCGCCAGGTGTGTGGGAAGCCACGCTAGGAGGACGATCGTTCCACAGGAACGCTGTACATATCACATCAATACATATAAAAATGGATTTGGGGATTTTGCAGGGAGAATTGGCCATAATGTATAGCAACTTTGGTAAATAGATTTTAAGGACATTGGGTCTACCCATAAGGTCCAGGGGTAGATCCATCCATTGCTTAGTCTGCGTTTGCAACTAAGCTAATAGGAGGCACAAATTGTTGTTAATATAAACAGATAAAGGTAATTTAACTAACACTCCTGGATATCTAAAGGAAGATACAATTTGTAGTCTGGAGTCCAGGTGAATCATAGGTATCGCCGCTTGATCCAGAGGGAAGCCAGAGTAGTCGCCAAATGTGTTAATTTCAGACAGAAGACTTTTTAAGGAGTCATGAGTGTCATCCATGTGAAGCGAAATACCCTCCCTATGGTACGACTAAGTATAGCAAGAGGCTCCATAGCTAAGGTGAAAAGGAAGGGGTGACAATGGACATCCCTGCCTGGTACCTCTAGTTATTGGGAGGGCATCAGTAACATGAGAATTAACTTGTATGCGTGCCAGTGGTGATGTATAAAGGAGTCTTATCCATGCTATAATGAGAGGGCCAAAGCTGTAGCACCTGAAACAAGTAGGGCCACTCCACACTATCAAAGGCCTTACATGTATCCAGTGACACGATAGCACGTGTGGGAGAACAATCATGGGGATACTGTAAATTATCGAACAACCTGCAAATATTTATCCTTGTGAACCGACCGGGTATAAAGCCTCCCTGATCGCTCTTTACCAATTTCGCTACCACAGTATTCAGACGGTTGGCCAGAATTTTAGCTAGGTTCTTAACATCCACATTGATGAGAGGTATCGGCAGTAGGAGTACAAAAGTATTTTTTAATTTGCAATAATAATTACCCCCCAGCTTCATTAATGCATAAATAGAATAGCTGGCAGCTTCAGTATAGAGATTACAATTATTGTAAAGGCAGAAGGATTTTATCTTATTGCATTCTATGCATTAAGATAAAAAAAACTTCTGTGTGCAGCAGCCCCCTCAGCCCCCCTAATACACATGGTATTGAGAAAGCACGAACTTCGGTGTAAAATACGTCTACCTACCCTTTTCCTTCCCTGCCTGATCAGTTGTGGTTGTTTTTTATGGACTTTGTTCTACAATAAATCCGTTTTCTGCAAGCATTAAGTGTGCAGCCATCCAATCATTCGTACAGCTGCTGACAAGGCTTGTGCTTATAATCACACTGGAAAAAATACAATTAAATATCCTAACTTCTAGCTCATTTACATTGTTTTCAATCAAGCACTGATTAAGGGGTTGTTTTTGGACCCCTGAAACCTGTTAGCTACTCTTTGGATTGTCCCCTGACTTTTACTAGAGGGGATCCAACCTCTTAGCAGTGCTTCAAGTCCCATTTCTGGTGACAACATTGTCACTGTGGCAGGAAGTAAGGTAAAGGCTCTAATGACGACACTAATAGTAATAAATAGATTTCCCAACCCTACAGGCAACAAATATTTTTACTGCCATTTTGTATTTGCTCGAGAAATATTCATTCATCAAGACGGGAAGTGAGCAAAAATCTTCACCACTCACAGGGCTTCTAACTCAAATTTTGACTAGAGATGCATTGTATCTTTAAACTACTGTTGTGTGTGTATAGATGACAGGTTCCCCCCAAAACCCCCTCTTAATCATCTGCAGAAATGTATTAGTCTGGCCCTGAACTGGGTACACCTGTAATCCAGATTGATCACTAGAGTGTGAGTAATAGAATACAGTACACAGTGATAAGAAGTACTTTTAACTGATAAAACAAATTGATCCTGAGCTCAAAATATAACTGCTTATATATTCATAAAGACCACAAACAGAAAATGAACTAATACACTAGATAAAATATAAGGTATAGTTGAGTATTTTGCAATATATATGTAAATGGCTTAGTGAAGCTACTGGTTTCTCTTTTATCGCATGAGGCTGCTCCATTTCTGGTATGGCAGCTGCCATTAAACATGTGGAGATCTACAAAAAAAATCATCTGGTACAGAACTACATGCTGGCAGAAGAGACACACTTCATGGACAGGTCGGAAAACCAGGGAACTCAATTGTTTTTTTGTGTACAGAGGTTTGGGTCCAGCATTCTAACAGTTCAGAAATCACAGGTTAATTAATTTTTTTGGGTGTTCCCTTTAAGATTCACATTAAGTTTTGTTCAGTAGGACAAGGATAAGGTGGGTGGAGGGTTAAGTGTTAAGGATTTATTCAAAGGTCTAGGTTGGTACACAATCAAAGAGAACCCTCTTGACCTTGATAACGTTTTCCTTAAGCAGGGTCGAGTGATTCACCAACACGCTTTTTCTAAGAAGGAAAAGATATCTGAAAATTAGAGCTCAAATGTAAGGATCACTGATTGGACAATGGCAAGACGTTCAAATCTTCAAACACCCATAACAAGCAGCCAATTAAAAATGTACTTTCAGTTATATGGTTACATAGTTATTTGGGCTGAAAAAAGGCACATATCCATTGAGTTAAATCAAAGCGTTATAAATAAATTAGAAACATGTATCCTTAAAAATGTAAATCCACAGTTGGTCCAGAAAAGGGCAAAATAACCCATGCCCCAATTTGATCCAATGACAACAAAAAATATTTCATGATCCCTTAAAAGATAACTTCACTTTCGAGGGAAAAAAAGCAAATAAAACTAAAAATTAATATAGGGTAAACGATTGTGGCACAAGTCATATTGTAATTTAATGTTATTAAAGGATTACCTTTCCTTTTTAATCTGCAGAACTATCATTTTCTGTAAAATGCAATGCAATATGGTAACCTGGATGGTGTACAGAACACCCTCCAAAAATGTCTGCACTAAGATTTTTGGCATCCTCTGCAACAAAAATTTTATTTTTGGTGAAATACTCCAAAAGAGAAATCATGCAGATGCAGCAGCTGATTGACAAGTCTGCAATAACTCCCACACACTCCGCACATTTATTTTTCACATGAACACAAACTAAGAAAATGTACCATTTTAGAAAAAATATAAGGTGACATTGAAACTGATGGCAGCAACACATATCAAAAAAGTTGGGACAGGGCTGAGTTTACCACTGTGTAGTTTTTAACAGTGTTTCTTTTAACAACACTCTGTAAATATCTGGGAACTTAACCACTTGCCCCCAACCCACAGTACATTTAATGCTGGCAGGCGGCATAGGCAAGGTGGATCACATACATGTACATCATCCAGCCTGTTCCAGACACAGTGGATTGCAGATTCCGGTACCCTGCCGCTTTCAGCATTAGGGGGATCATGTGCGATCACATGATCACAATGTCAACCAAGCTGGTACGAATTAGTTTTATTCATAACAGCTGTGTTTCCTATAGAGTGATGCTGTGATTGGCGCACAGCTATTAAATTGTACCTGGGCCAATCGCAGCACCCTGCACCATGTGATTACCTGTAGCCAATCACAGACCACTAGTAATCACAGCTGCTGTGAATGTAACCTAATCACGACAGTTGAAAACATTGCTGTTACAATGATCATCCTTGTAACAGCAAAATGGTTAAAAAATAAATAAAAATCCCTAGATTAGTACAGTGTTACTATGATGACACAAACCACTCTGATCAGAATATGTAAAAAAAAATTGTAAAAAGAAAATGTAAAAAAAGTTTAAAAAAAAGAAACGATTAAAACAAAAAAATGTAATAAAAAAATTATATAAATATAAAACATTTTAACATACTTTCACCAGTCTATATTCCTGATCACCACCACATCAGTCATATGATGATGCTGTACTACACTGGTAACAGCATGTAAAAAAAAAAAAGATTTTATTTCTTCATTTTCTAAAAAAACTGTGACAAAAACTTCAAAACACGAGTTATACCACTTACTAAATACCTTAGACTGTCTACTTTCCAAAAAAGGGTAATTTGAGAGGAATTTGTATTGTCCTGGCATTTTAAGGGCCTCAATAAATCAGATTGGCCGTCATTACATCGGGATTGATTTTTAACTATATATATATATATATATATATATATATATATATATATACCATAGTTTGTAGACACTATAACTTTCACACAAACCAATTAATATACACTTGTTGGGATTTTTTTTTACCGTAGCAGAATATATTTTAGCTTAAATTTATGATGAAATTCGATTTTATTGGATTTGTTTTAATAGAAAGTAGAAATTTTATTTTTCAAAATGTTCAGCCTTTTTTCATTTATATAAACAAAATATAAAAAATGTATCACCAAAAGAAAGCTATATTTATGTGAAAAAAAATATATATTTATATTGTCCCATTCTTGCCTGATAAAGGATCCTAAGTGCTCAAAAGTCCTGGGTCTTCTTTGTTGTATTTTTCGATTCAATGGGCACCAAATATTTTATATTATATTATTACATAAAATATTTATATACAGTGCCTTGCGAAAGTATTCGGCCCCCTTGAACTTTTCAACCTTTTGCCACATTTCAGGCTTCAAACATAAAGATATAAAATTTTAATTTTTTGTGAAAAATCACCAACAAGTGGGACACAATTGTGAAGTGGAACGAAATCTATTGGATATTTTAAACTTTTTTAGCAAATAAAAAACTGAAAAGTGGTGCGTGCAAAATTATTCGGCCCCTTTACTTTCAGTGCAGCAAACTCACTCCAGAAGTTCAGCGAGGATCTCTGAATGATCCAATGTTGTCCTAAATGACTGATGGTGATAAATAGAATCCACCTGTGTGTAATTAAGTCTCTGTATAAATGCACCTGCTCTGTGATAGTCTCAGGGTTCTGTTGAAAGCGCAGAGAGCATCATGAAGACTAAGGAACACACCAGGCAGGTCCATAATACTGTTGTGGAGAAGTTTAAAGCCGGATTTGGATACAAAAAGATTTCCCAAGCTTTAAACATCCCAAGGAGCACTGTGCAAGCGATCATTTTGAAATGGAAGGAGTATCAGACCACTGCAAATCTACCAAGACCTGGCTGTCCCTTTAAACTTTCAGCTCAGACAAGGAGAAGACTGATCAGAGATGCAGCCAAGAGGCCCATGATCACTCTGGATGAACTGCAGAGAACTACAGCTGAGGTGGGAGAGTCTGTCCATCAGTCGTACACTGCACAAATCTGGCCTTTATGGAAGAGTGGCAAGAAGAAAGCCATTTCTCAAAGATATCCATAAAAAGTCTCGTCTAAAGTTTGCCACAAGCCACCTGGGAGACACACCAAACACGTGGAAGAAGGTGCTTTGGTCCGATGAAACCAAAATCGAACTTTTTGGCCACAATGCAAAACGATATGTTTGGCGTAAAAGCAACACAGCTCATCACCCTCAACACACCATCCCCACTGTCAAACATGGTGGTGGCAGCATCATGGTTTGGGCCTGCTTTTCTTCAGCAGGGACAGGGAAGATGGTTAAAATTGAGGGGAAGATGGATGCAGCCAAATACAGGACCATTCTGGATGAAAACCTGTTGGAGTCTGCAAAAGACCTGAAAGTGGGACGGAGATTTATCTTCAAACAAGACAATGATCCCAAACATACAGCAAAATCTACAAAGGAATGGTTCACAAATAAACATATCCAGGTGTTAGAATGGCCAAGTCAAAGTCCAGACCTGAATCCAATCGAGAATCTGCTGAAAACTGCTGTTCACAAAAGCTCTCCATCCAACCTCACTGAGCTCGAGCTGTTTTGCAAGGAAGAATGGGCAAGAATTTCAGTCTCTCAATGTGCAAAACTGATAGAGACATACCCCAAGCGACTTGCAGCTGTAATCGCAGCAAAAGGTGGCTCTACAAAGTATTAACGCAAGGGGGCCGAATAATTTTGCACGCCCCACTTTTCATTTTTTTATTAGTTAAAAAAGTTTCAACAATCCAATAGATTTCGTTCCACTTCACAATTGTGTCCCACTTGTTGGTGATTCTTCACAAAAAATTAAAATTTTATATCTTTATGTTTGAAGCCTGAAATGTGGCAAAAGGTTGAAAAGTTCAAAGGGGCCGAATACTTTCGCAAGGCACTGTATTTCATTATAATATAATTGGGGAAAGGTCTGGACTGCAGGCAAGCCAGTTAAGCACCTGGACTCTTCTACTACGAAGCCATGCTGTTGTCATAGATGCATTGTCCTGCTAAAATATGGCCTTCCCTGAAAATAGACCTCATATGGATGAGAGCATATACTGCTCTAAAAAAGGGATATATCTTTCAGCATTGATGGTGTCTTTCTAGATGTGCAAGTTGCCCATTTCATATGTACTAACGTTAAGAACCTTCTGTGTGCTGCCTTCCCACAGCCCCCCTAATACTCACCTGAGCCCCCTCTTGATCCAGTGATGTGCACGAGAGCCTCGGCTGTCCCAGGACTCCCTCTCCTTATTGGCTGAGACAGCAGCGGGAGCCATTGGCTCCCACTAATGTCAATCACAGCCAGTGAGCCAATGAGAAGAGAGCAGGGGCAGCGCTGAGCCACGGCTCTATGTAATTTATGAACGCATAGAGCATGGCTCGGGAGCGAGCATGCACCAATGCCACCATAGCAAGCAGCTAGGAGGAGCCAGGAGGCAGGTGACCTGAGAAGAGGATCATCAGCGCTGCTCTGTGCAAATATGACATGTTTTTTTTTTTTAAAGGCCGAACCTTTAATACTACTTTAAAGCAAGATAATGGAATAAATCTGCAATCCCTGAGAGGCTTCCCATTAAAACTAGAAATCCCATGTCTATTTGGAACTTCCCCAATCAGTTTAAGTGACCGAAACTATCAGCTTTGCACCTTGATAAAGACAATGCTGTAACACAGGAGAAACAATAGAACATCCACTTTTGGCCTTATAATGGTCATGACTTGGATGCAAAACTGGCAAACTAATAATGATTTAAGAATCCAGTCAATATATTAGTGTTAGTTGGACATGGTCCTTAATACCATCTAACTAAAGGATGCCAGTAGTAAGCAGTGGTATCAATACTACATTTATGTGTACAAGATGAAACCTTTATAATATTGTGGACTCCCTTGTGGCAGACCAAGAGTTAAGTAATAGCTGTACAGCAGATGAATGTAACATCCTCATCTCCTCCTCTTAGTAAACCCAGTGTGTTTTAGCCTGTTTTATCCACACTGACTAGCGTAAGCTCTGATACTCGCCTGTCACGTCTAATCTTAAAAAAAAGAGAAACTGAAAGGAACAAATTAATATGCAAATTTCATCAGCTTTGTAATAAAAAATGTCCTTGGAAAAAAAAGCTGAATAAAAAAAAAAAAAAAAAAAGAAAGAAGTGGAAGAAAAAAAAAAAGAGAAGGTACAGCACCCGTGAGGTTTGGGGTTTGAATTATCACGGCCTCTGGATCCGGGATGTTGTTCGGAGAGAGAGAGAGAGGCCCGTTAGGAAATCAGGGAGGAGATCTGACTTGGAAATAATTATGATAAAGAAAAAACTGCGTGCCGGCTGAATAAATGCTTCAGCTCCTCACAAGGTCTCAGCTGCTTGCTATTCACTCAGAATTAACAGAATTCGTTAGGAGGTGGGGAGAGGATGAGCGTGCGCGTGGACACCTTGAATGCTGGGTGGAGGGGAGAATTACAGAATAGGTTAAACACATGAACATTTTCAACTTACGAAAGAGTGCCAAGTTCAGAAATGGTCGTTTCAGTTATTTCTACTGATCATTATACTACAGCGTATGATTGGAACAATAAGGCCCCTTTCACACCGGGGCGTTTTTCATGCGGTGCAGCGCTAAAAATAGCGCCTGTTCACCGCATGAAAAAATCCTGCCCCTTTAACTCCAGTGTGAAAGCCGGCGGGCTTTCACACTGGAGCGGTGCGCTAGCAGGATGACAAAAAAAGTCCTGCTAGCAGCATCTTTGGAGCGGGATAGGAGCGGTGTGTTCACCGCTCCTATACCGCTCCTTCCCATTGAAAAGAATGGGAGACCGCGGTAAAACCGCGGCAATACCGCCGCAAAGCGCCGCTACGGCGGCGCTCTGCGGGGGGGGTGTTTAACCCTTTTTCGGCCGCTCGCGGGGGGTAAAACCGCGCCGCGAGCAGCCGAAAACCGCGGTGAAAACGACGGTAAATATAGCGCGGCTTTACCGTCACCGCGGCTCACCGCCCCAGTGTGAAAGGGGCCTAAGGGTCAAATTAAAGTAAAGAAAGGATTAGTCACTCAGTGGCTAGCACTGCAGCTTAAAAATTATGAGATTTTGGATCTGATTCCTAGGCTGTATTTGCTGTCTCTTTGTACATTTTTATTTGATTTCTCAGTCTTCCACACAGATACAGTAAAACCTTGGTTTGAGAGTAACTTGGTTTGAGAGTGTTTTGCAAGACAAGCAAAATGTTTAAATAAATTTTGACTTGATATACAAGTAGCGTTGTGTGTGTGTGTGTTACAAAAGAGAAGAGAGGCACCTCTAAGTATAGCAATATGGTTACATTTAATGAAGGTACAACATTTAGCAAAATATTGTTACACTAATGCAGTGTACACACAAGCGTTTTTTCCATCGGAATAAACTCTGAAGGTTTCTCCAACGGAATTCCGATGCATACACATGGTCACACCAAAGTCCGACCATCAAGAACGCAGTGACGTACAACACGTAGCCAATAGCTTCCGTCTCCTACTTGCTTCAGAGCAATCGTCGTTTTTGGTATGTCGAAACAGCATACAGACGAGCGGTTTTCCCGATAGGAATTGGTTCCGTCTGAAAAATGTAGAACATGTTCTCTTTCTAGGTCCATCAGAATTTTCGACATAAAAAGTCCGATGGGGCATACACAGGATCGGAATATAAGATGAAAAGCTCCCGTTGGACTTTTTCTGTGGGAAATTCCGCTTGTGTGTACACGGCATTAGAGGCGCCCCTCTTCTCTTTAATACACTGTGTAGCTCCTGCTGGATTTTGCTTCTAATCCCCCTGTGGAGGCTGCCATTTGTGAATGGACATTATATGATTACACAACCTGGTCACATTGCTATAATCTTTTTATCTGGACTATAAACTGAAGGATCTATGAATAAATTGTTGTGGAACGAATCATTTGAGTTTCCATTATTTCGTATGGGGAAATGTGCTTTTATATACAAGTGCTTTGGATTACAAGCGTGTTTCCGGAACGAATTATGCTCGCAATCCAAGGTTTTACTGTATACTACAGGTCCAGTGGCTCATATTAACCCCACAGCAAGGGACACTTCTCATTTCGATGTAAGTACTATCCCTTGTGCTGATTTAAAAAAAAACAAAAAACAAAACTAGTGGAACTTCACTCTCTCAAGCTATTTTTAAGCCTTATGCTACAAGCATTAGTAAATAGATAGATACATTATATTTCCTTGCTTTGACTTTCTTTTTTGTATTTCTTTAGCTACTTCCTGTTTTCTCGCATAGGCAAATTATGTCATATATCCCAGAAGTCTTCAGGAGGGGAGGAAGGACTTTCTCAGCTAAGCACACCCTCCTGCCTGCACGCCTGAACTAGGGCAAATGGTTTTCAGGAAGAATATGCTACATGAATCATCTGCCCTTACTTAACCTCCCTAGCGGTAATCCCGAGTGTGGCTCGGGGCGAATTTTCATTACCAAATGTGGTAATCCCGAGCCACACTCGGGATTGCATCGCATGATCCAGGCAAAGTTAATTACCTTGTCCCTAGGATCCTGCGATGTCCCCCCGCTGTGTGTGCGGGCTGTGTCCTCTGCTCGATCTATCACTGTGCTGGACTCCCTTCCCTGCGAGCATTGCGACGCATAGGGATGGAGCCCGGCGACAAATTCAAAAAGTGAAAAACACATAATACATACAGTACATTGTAATCTTACAGATTACATTACTGTATCAAATAATTTCACATCCCTTTTGTCCCCAGTGCTTTGTCCAGTGCCCTGCCTGCAGTTTTATATTATATATACGGTTCTTTCTGCCTGGAAACTTGAGATTGTCCATAGCAACCAAAAAGTGTCCCTTTACGTGAAAAGTGGTTTTAGATCAGCTAGAAAACAGCGATAGTAAATTAGAATCACTTGCGGAATTGAACGATAGTGACTTGTGGGGAAATTCGTCATCAAACACTGAAAGTGACGACATCGACAATTCTGCAACTGGGCAAATTTCTGTGTTTTTGATTTGATTACATTATTGAATACATTTTATTATTATTATTATATTATTATTTGTTACAATTATTTATAGTAATTTATTATATTATAATTTATGATTTTGTGTTTCAAACTTTATCATACCCGGGATGTCTACTAGACTCTTGTTTGGACAGATTTAAGTGTGTTATTCCTAAGAATTACAGGCCTACCATATAAAACTCCAAATTTCCATGCGGAACAATGTACTGCTTTCAGCATCAAAAGTCTGACATAATCATACTGCCAGGGAGGTTAAGTTGGCCACAGTCAGAAATGCTAGGGTGGTGCTTTCAAAGTGATTTCTCAGCTAAATAAAGCATGGAGACATGGATAGATTGGTGAGTTTGCTTTGAATATTAATCAAATATTGGTTTGTGGCGCTCAGATGCAGTGTAGTTCCACTGCTTTAAAGCTCCCAACACCTGGCCCACTTATACTCGCTGTCGCTCCCTCGCCTTTATGTTGCTTTGCAGTTCTAACACCGTGCAAGTTCTATGTTGGCGTTTTCACAGGGTTGATGACACATTCTCCTCAGGAGACAGTTGGCCATTTAGACCTGAACACTACATCCTGGGAGGAGCCCAAACAGATGACAGCTACAATGGAGGAACATAGCAATGTAGTAAAACAGCAAAGATCTTCTGTACCTTTACCATGGCAAAGTGCAGCCGGCAATTTTGACACTTCAGTGGAATGCCCTATCAAGCTGATCAAGTTGTTAATGGCCTTTCCCATTAAAGTAAATGTTCCTTGTCCACATGTAGTAGGAAATTAAGAAGATCCTGAAAAGCTGCTTACTGGTCCAGGACAGGCCACAGATCAAAGTTCACCAGGGAGCATGTTAAATGTGCACATAGTGGGGGGAGAATTTACTTACAGGTCTGTTCTGTAAACGTCATTATCCAGGAAGTCGGAATTTGAGAACCTGCTCTCAAACATTTGTGTGTGGAAATTCCGACAGCAAATGTTCGATGGAGCATACACATGGTCGGACTTTCTGACAACAAGCTCACATCCAACATTTGTTGTCGGACAATCCGACCGTGTGTACGAGGCTTTAGTATTTCTGGGGAAAGTTTTTTGTGTACATTTCCCAGACAGCAATGCCTGAAATTCCCCTAATATACTTTGTATCTAAGTAAATTATAACTGTATGTTTTATATTAAAGGTGTGTAATAATAAATTCAATTACCGTACACACGCAGTTATAGGCTGAAATAAGGACCTAGAACCTAGCAGACTCTCCTGTCAATTTTTTTCATGAATAATACATTAACAGCACATTTAGGTGCACACAGATTTAGGAAAATATCATTCCATCATTTCATCAGTAATCTTATGTATGTATGTGTGTCCACCTGAGGTTTAGAACTCTAGCACAGCTAGTTCTATTTCAATGTTTTTATTAAGGTTATATGGAAAAAGAGAGAGCATACAACTCGTATCCAAGCCATAATATCAAGATAGAGATAATATAAAGTCCCACAACACAGGTGGGTGATATCAGTATATCAATGGCAGGCATTACCAGCAAAATAACGTATATGCCATATGAACTACAATCAGTAGGAAGAAAAGAATGGCTGCACACCACAGGAACGTTCCAACGATTTGTTTGAAGAAGCACTGAGGTCAGTGTGAAACTCACGTGTCACCTCCTGGGTTCGGACACTCAGTCTTTGCTGGCTGTCATTTGTTATATTTGGAATAAAATCGTTGGAACGTTCCTGTGGTGTGCAGCCATTTTTTTTCTTCCTATTGATCATTGGTGGCGAGCCGTGGCTTGCACCCAGCACATCCGGACTGTAGTGACTGCTCACCTGGAGCGGCGTCTTCCTTGTTTGAATCAACTACAATCAGTAGTTAAACACAAAAACTTGTCTGTCAGACAGAGATGAACCACCCTATCAGGGAGCTTGGAAAGCCCACGCAGGGGACTTAAAAAAAACAAAATAGCTCAGCATCTCTATAACCCACAGGCCAGCCAACGTGGGTCACTAATGCTTCCAAAAACCTCATACCAAATAGCAAATATTGAAACCATATAAGTTTAATTTAGAAAGGGGAGAAAAAAAAGAAAGAAAACAAGGAGGGGGGTGGAGTGAAGGGGAAACAGCCCAAGAGGTCCGTCAAAGAGCCCACTGCCCCGATCTGCATTCTTCAAGCGTCCGAGGGTTGGAGGTATTTAAGCCAAGGGTCCCAAACACTATCAAAGTTCAAACCCAGCGGATTTGTCTTTCAGTATACTGAAAAGCCTTTCATGTAACATGATCCATATCAGCTTACGTTTCATAACCACCAACAATCTTTTACTGGTTTCTTCTAGGCAGTCACTATAACTATTTTTGCTATCTGGGACCAAATACCATAGAGACAGGACCTTGTAGCCCGCTGTCACCAGATCCATATTCATAATGCTCTTATATGTCCGTGTGGACCAGGACCACCAATCAGATCATTTGATTTCCTCCCCTAAATTTCGTTCCCATGCCAACATATAGGGTAATTTTCCAGTCAGATAAACAAATAATTTGTAGAGCATCAAGATACCCGCTCTCTGAGTCTCACCACAAAAACATTAGCACTGCTAGTTCTAAGTTAATATCCTTATTAACATAGTTAATTTGAGGGGATTGACTTACTGCCTGGTTTTCCCAATCTGGAAGGGTTTGTATGGTTTTAAACAGGTACATAAACCTCTGTGCTGCAAACAGGTGTTGGGAATTATTATAGGTCAAAAGCTGATGTATTCTGTTTAAGGTCCCTTTCACACGAGACGGATCCGTATTGATCCGCCCCGTGAAGATCCGCTGCTGATGACAGGGCGGTCCCTGCAGGGACCGCCCTGTCAGTTCTCTGCTCTCCCCTATGGGGGATCGGATGAGCACGGACCGTCTGTCCGTGTTCATCCGATCCGCTCTGCAGACGGATGAAAAAATAGGGTTTTCCTCCGTCTGCAGAATCGGACAATAGCGGGGGCGGACGATAGCGGGTGTCAGCGGATGCTCATCCGCTGATCCCAGTATCCCATAGACATGCACGTATGTCCGTTTTTCATCCAAAAACGGATGGATGAAAAACGGACATACGGTCCGCATGTGTGAAAGCGGCCTAAAAGATAAGAATACTTTGCTTGATTTCTCCCTGCCTGCTACATGTAATGCACAAGCTTACATTGACTCTCCTTCTTCCCACTACAACTTAGGGCTTTCCCTGGAGGGATGACTGGGAACTGCCATAGAGAGAAATGACAGTCCAATGGAGCATACACAAAGGTGCAGAAGGACTGACAGTATTCTCTGTGGCAGGTCACCATCATTACCTTGAAGTGTGCACTGGACTGTATGTTCAGAATTTGTTAAGGCAGCTCTGGGCACTCAAGTATATGGTGTTGTGGGAGTCACTATTGCTTAGGGCTAGGGGGGAGTAATAATCAAGTCTTAATTAAAGTGTACATGTCCTTTATTTTTACACTCATGGTTTCCAGGACTTTGTGCTGAAACCTCCTTTGTACCTATCCTTGTACAATCAATGAATTCCTAACTTCTATATAAATCAAATTGGTTACTACAAACACAGATGACTGTGCTGAAAACTGGTGAGGGCCAAAAGCCACCTATATCCGCTGGGAGTGCCGACTGTGTCCGCTCTTTCTGAGCCCCCCCCCCCCCCCCCCCCCCATTCATAGATGCTGTAGATGCTTCCCGCAATTAAGAGCATTCTATGACTGGAGAGATGGATGGGCGGATGAATTCAATTCATAGAGCGCTTTTCATTGCAGAAAGCAATATTACAGCTTTCATGAATGGAAGAGGGGGTAAACGGCTGGCATAGTTGGCACTCTTGATGAGTGCCTATGATAGGTTCAACTGCTCCTATTAACCTCTGCAACACCAGAAGATTACTACTGTGGAGGTATGGGGGAGGGGAGGGGGGTGTAGAGGAATGAAGATTAAAATGAAGGGAGCAGCCTTCACCACGAGATACACTTGTCATTTAATGTAAATACTGTCCTTTGTGCTGGTTTAAAAAAAAATTATATCTAAGCTTTAAAGAGATCCTGAACAGGAAAGGTGACAGAACCTATTTAAACGTTTAAACGAGGGGGGGGGGGGGGGCATATGCTAATTGTGTCTTTGCAAGAGTTAATACATTCCATTTAATTAGCCTTTCTATTGTAATATAGAGTATGTGCTCCATGTCCCTGACCAATTAAGCTGCCCTTCTCTGGACTCCATTTCAGGATATGCTTTTTTTGAACTTATGCCCAAAACTGAAATGCTTAATCAAGATGGACATGCTATAAACTGCATTTGGGAAAATTAAGTCTGTCTTAAGTCTATGCATCGTTTAGTTAGTATAGAGAATATCTAGCTAGCTTTAGGCTTAATGTACACGGGACGTTTTTACAACCTCTCCTCAATGATTTAATTTGACAGATAGTAACCTACGTTTAAAACGTCCATTTTACCGCGTTTACATGCCACGTTTGCGTTAAAAAAAACCTATATTTTTTTTTCAAAATAGCCAAAAATGAAGAACGCCTGTAAACAAAATGCGGCTAAACGCGAGTTACCGCGTTTAGACGCGCTTGGCGCTTGAATTGCCTCTGAAGTCAGCGTCTGAACTCATTTTTTTTGCTTTCCAAAAAAGGCCTCTAAACTCAACTGCCTAAAAACGGCATTAAACGAACCTGTGTACATGTACACATAAGATAACATTGGATAAGTTCAGGGGCAGCTGAAAAAAGCATCCAACTGCCTCTGAACATCCGTTTACCAGCAGCAGTGTACATGAGGCCTTAGAAGCTGCAGGTTGGCATTGCGTGTTGGTATTTAATTGGATCTGTAAGATCACGCTTTTTCCATCATTGATTTAACCATTTTTTTTCCAGAATTGTATGATGAAGCCAGGCACGTAACTTTACATTTATCCAGATTGAACATCATTTGCCATGTACCTGCCCAGTCAACCAATGTGGTATCCAGTTCTGTTAGAAAGCAGGATTATCAGAAGCTGCTTAGAACAATTAAAAAAAAAAATGTTGTCACCCATAGCGGCCAATCCAGACTACTCTCTAAAGTAATCTACACACAATAAATAAAACCTGATGGACTGCTTTGAAAAGCTGCAGTACTTTGCACATCATCACTGTCCTTGGATTTGCAGCAATGAAAAAGGCTGTGTAGGTTCCCATATACCAATACTGGAGCTGGTATACGGGATGGTATAAGCAGAAAAATCACAGTATACAGAAGACAGGTGCACAGCACAAAACAGATGCAGGCTTGCACAGTTGTGTTTACATGCTATTAAACCCACAAAACCCTGACATTTACCATATTGCAGGTGTGGCAAGGGTAAGTTTAACGGCATAAACACGCTGTAAGTAGTCTGTCATATTTCTTGTCAGCCGAGGCCCTTCCTCCGCCAGAGACTCGATATCTCGCGTCTCTATAATTGAATTGCTAGCGAGCCACAAGAGAGAACAGTACGCAGCAGCAGCGTGAGAAAAGAGGAGCGTACTACTGGTGAAAAGAGGAGGGAGAGGTGAGGGAGCGAGGGGATGGAAACTATATAGGAATATATGGAGGGTGGGAAGGTAATATGGAAATGAGGAAGAGAAGACATGAGAAATATAAGAAATAAAATAGGGAAAAGAACTGAAGCTGAAAAAAATGGAAAGACGGTAGAATGGGAAAAAAATGGAAAAACCTGTCTCTGTGAATATGAGGCCTGCATGTATAGCCTATAGGAAACAGCTGTCATGTTTTAGGTGTACTGGCCAGTGTTGCCATATATCGGCAAGTTTGTAACTTGAAGTCTATAAAGTCTCAGCTCCACATGTATTCAGACTTTATAATTTATTGGATCTAAAATCTATTTTATCTAAACTGACATTTTAGTTACAGATGAAGCCTAGTTGGTTGAGTCAGTCTTGTAAATGTAATGAATACTCCAAAAGTGAGATAGAAACATAGAAGAGTGTCGGCAGAAAAAAAGACCAAGTGATCCATCGAGTCTGCCCCCTTTTTTTTTTTTTACTTTTTTATCTTTGTGTCTTGCCCACATGTCATATTTTCTGATCCCACGCATATCTACTTGAGTATTTTGGGTGTTCCTGAGAGTGGGCCCCTCTCATAATGGCCAAAGCATGTGTGCAGAACCAGGAATTCAAGTGCAGATATTTCACCAATAGATCCCCTGGGAGATAAAAGCCAAATGGTTTAATTTTTCACCATATATCGGAAACTGTAATATCAGTTTTGGGTAGACAGACCCTAAATCCATTAGGGGTTCTGGTAATCCATGCCTACAGAGAGATGTGTATACTGTATATTAATTCTCCAAATGGAAATGAACATTATTGTATATATATATTATATATATCTGAATATATGGGAACCTGACTTGGCAAGGAGTAATGCTGATCACTCTGTAAGCCACTTAAAAAGGGATAATAACCTTTGTAAAAAGTATTTTAAAAATACCCATTAAAGTGTTAATTATTATTTTCTAAAAACCTTGCTTCTATGTAAATATACTTTGTACTTATACATAGGGGCAGCCATAATTCCTCATCACATATTCGTGTCTAGTAGAGCTGTACAATAGTTACCCTTTACTGATCCTCTTATTTGACTACTTCTATAGGGCAAAGTTTATCACACTGAAAAGAATGAATTAAAAAAATGCTCTGTATTCTCTAATGAAGTTAATTCCCCCAGTGCTCCTGGCAACTAGAAATCATACGATCTTAGTCTAGGCTTTAGGTCACATAAGGAAGCTTGCAAGCATTGTTTTTTTTTTATCCATATCAAGAGAGTAATGTTTTTTATTTAAATCTATAATGAGATTTGGGCTAGGCTTTAGCCCAGGTTCACACTGCTGCGGGATTGAAATAGTGCAAGTTCAGCTGAACTCAGTCCGATTTCGGGGCGATTCCAGAGACATCTGTGTGGGTTTCCGCACAGATTTCTATTGAAATCGCACCTGAAGTCGCAAAGTCAGCATCGCACCTATTCGGATGGTGCCATTGCCGGCGATAGCCGCCGATTTGGCATGAGATTTGACATGTCAAATCGCATTAATGTGAACCTAGGCTTAGGTCACATAAGCAAGCTTGAAAGCATTGTTTTTTTATCCATATCAAGAGAGGGATGTTTTTTTTTTATTATGAGATTTGGTAATGTTAATATGTGTCCTATTGATTTATTTGAATTTTAATGATAAACAATAACTCAGGATAGTCTAATTTCTCTATGCCAACAATTATGCAGAGTAATACTAAATCTGTATTCAATTCAAGAAGATATGCTGCCAACAATGCCATACATTGTAAGTTAGTCCCAGAACAAGCAATGATCATGTAGCTAGTATTGGGTGTATTTATGACTGAGAGAAGGATACCTTAACTTGAAAAGAAGCTAAACAAACAAAGGCCCAGAGTCCCCTCTCAATTCCAAAATACCTTCCCTCTTGTGCTCACATACACGGTGAAACAAGAGGAAAAAAATCGGATTCAAGCATTCCCCATGAGAGTGAACCAGAGAGAATAAGCACTAGGCAAAAACCTTGCAATGAAAAAAAAAAGAAAAAAAAAAACACAGAAAACCACAAACGTGGAACTTCAATTAATTTAAAGCTTCAATCAGCAAAGGATAAATCCGTCACAGATCTAATTACTAAGGCTCTCGGAAGGCCGGGGACAAGACGCCAATCTCGTGGCTGTTTGAACAGCGTGATGAACTGGGGAACGATGGATATCAAGTCATTTTGTTTAATTTATAAATGGATTTTCCCCTAATGCTTGAATTATCGTCAGAGCACAATGAAGGAGTAGGGGAGCACAGAGCCACAGTGTCGGCCCCCCTTCCTCCACCATTTTCTAGAATTGAAGCAATGAGCTTAAAGCCTGTTTAGAGTATTTTTATAGATGATGTTGGAGGCTTATCTTATAAAGGTCTGTTGGCCAAGAAAGAAGGCACGAAAATAAAATGTAGAGCTGTATTCAAATGCATTGATTTCGCTGCTTTGCTGCTTCTTATCAGATCAGTCGTCATCAGAATCCTGTATTCAGAGTTCACGCAGTGTTTCACATTCGTCAATCCACACCCTTCACCAGCATGCAATGGCATTCTACACCTTGAATGTCACAAGCCTTCCTCAACCCTTCCTGTGTAATTGTGTTTCTCTGTATTTTTAACTGCATACTTGTTTAATTGTTTACCCTAAGTATACTTGTTTCCCAACTTTTCTCAGAAAGTATAACTAAAGGCAAACTTTTTTTTTTGTATAGAGTGGAGAGCAATTAGAACAACTGTCAGGTTTTTATCACAAATTTTGGTTGGTCATCAGAACAGCTACAGAGATAAAATCTTCCACGGATTCCCTCACTTTGGAAGGATTTCCTTACACTTCCTGTTCTAGCTTTGGGACAGGAAGTGAAGGGAAATCTCCCCAATGGGACACAGATGGCAAAAAACAACCTGACAGCGGTTCTAACCCTCCCTTACTATTTGGTGTGTTCCCAGGTTCATATGCTCTGTCTAAGAACACTGTAGCCTCACCTACAAGCACTGGGAAGATGCATCATAGAACCATGCAGAGGGAACGGGCAGTCGCCTCTCTAAGCAGAATGATGTAATCTGGTTGCACTGGATTTCTATAACAGTTATGTAATAAAGAGGCAGTCCACCCAAACTCAATTTCACTTACAGGTGGTATCTAGTGGGGTGAGCATGTAGAAAGTGCTCCTTAGCATCTTAAAGAATAATCTCTAGATTTGAATGGAGTATGTCTATACAGATAATCACAAGCTCTTCAATCCCACCTACCTGGCTCTGGAGTCTCTGACTGTGAGGATGAAGATGCTGAACTGGCACCATCATCATTGGCACTCTGCGAGAGAAGTCCACGGCCTGGTGGAAGTTTCATGCCGAGTTGCTCCGCCGTCTCTACGTGGTCCCCTGGGTGAACATAGTCAAACATGCTGCTTCCAGTCAGCTCCACCTGCAGAGAATAAAAGATCATTCTAAATGTTCATGACAAATAAAACAAGAACTCACAAAGCAAACACCTGGCAACCATGACATAAATACGTGTATATTTGCTTTAAATCATTGTACGATAAGACAAAGATATCTTTAGTCTTCTAAACCAGGAGTACACTGTATGCACTGAATGGGATTCCAGAATACATTTTGTGGGTCAACATGCTGACATAAGACATGAAGCATATAATGGGGTTGATGTGTGCCTCTGTGTGTCTGTGTAAATACAGGAAGTGAACAGGCAGCAGCTTCAGCTGCCCACAGTTAAAATGGATGCAGCCAGACTTAGTGGAGGGAGCATATTTGGCAAGTACAGAATCACAGTATATATAAAATAATATGCAAAGTGGTTGGAGGGAAGCTTCAGAATGGCAAAGATGTTTTTATTACAAATTATGTGAGCAGACTGCAGTTCCTCTTTCAGCTTGTTCAATCAAGCTTTAAACAAAAAAATGGAAGCTGGTTGGTTTCTATGCAGAGCTTCACCAGATTTTTGCACTCTCCAGTTTTAGTAAATCAATCCCACTGGGTTATTGTGGGTACCTCTTAGTGGTGATCACTAAAAATGGTAAATCTGGGCACCCAGATTTAGCAGAGCCTTGGAGCCTTGGAGCCTTTGGAGCCTCAAGAGGTACAGATGGGTTCAAGAGGAGAGAGGGTAGGTTAGGGCAGTTGTGACTAGAGGTACACCTGTACATTAACCTAACACCCAAATACCCTCTGGATTGCATAATTACTGTAATGTGTGCCAGCGTTGTCAACCCTAGCCTGAGATCCCACAATATATAAGTCTTATCATCAAAGGCTACCAATACACAAGAAAAATGTTACATCTAAAGACTGTTGACTTATGTTCTTCCGTTATGTTCTACTGTTTCCACTGCTTACAGAAGAGGGCCATTAAATCTGAAAGGATGAGTATTTTATAAATACTTAATAAAAGCTTGGGGAAGAATCACATAATTTAAAGAACTGACCCTGGTTCCTAGATGAATCTGAAACATGAAACTTGCTACAATGTACTTAAAGGGATGCCTGCACCAAATCTGAAGAATAAATATTTCAGACACAATGATGCAAAGAAAACAAAGCTGGTCTTAGTTCCATCTATGGCCATTCCCACTACAGAGAAGTTGATCTAAAAATCGGCTTTTCTTGAATAGGAATGTTGGAAAATTAGTGTTCGATCATTGGAGGAGTCCCCACTATAATAGTGCGGCAGAAAGGATTTCTTTCATTTACCTTGATTGCGTGGATGGGGGAATCCATTGGCCTATTTTTGATTAGCTGGCAGATTCATCTATGGCCAGCCTAATATTATGGAAGCACATGTAAAAAGATCTAGAGATATCATACATAGATATCTAGGTAAAACTTACAGGATTTGTCATGAACTTAAAGCAGAGTAGTTGGAGGAAGGACAAATCCTGCATATAGCTGACTGTTCAGAGGTCCAGTTAAAAGACAATACAGACAGCCTGTTCTCAGCCATTACCCAGATCTGGAATGTAGTTTCCAGTGGCTCATTGCAGTTGGCAGTCAAGCATGGCCACTAAACACAAAAACAGGCCTCTGTAGCGTGTTCGCCTCCATCAGATATACCAAAATTTAGAACTTGGAAAGAGGAAAAAAAAACAGTTGTGACCTGGACATAACAGGTTACATGACACAGAGCTGCAGGGGTTCCTGGAATCAACGGTGAGAAAGCAGGCTGGGTAATTGCATCACTGCATGGCAACCATAAAGGAGGGGCAGAGCGGGCATATTACTAACGCCAATTTGACACACACAATGGTGAGTTTAGCATATTTTGCTGCCCTCTGTCTTATGACCAAGAGGAAATTTGATCCAGGAGTGCAGAAAATGTTCCACTGCAGTTAGGAGGTAGATAAATTGCTTAAAAAGAAACAAGTCTTCAAATTGAAAAAAATTGAAAAAGATCGACGTGCATGCACTACAGTGTCTCTCAACTATAAGTATGTAACCTACACAAATGCCGGTGTTT
This sequence comes from Lithobates sylvaticus, assembly GCA_028564925.1. NCBI lineage: Eukaryota > Metazoa > Chordata > Amphibia > Anura > Ranidae > Lithobates > Lithobates sylvaticus. The sequence continues at coordinate 139,042,420 of CM053038.1, read as the reverse complement.
ATCAAGTACTCCTTATGTAAAAACAAAAAAACATATTATAACTGGGTACTGACATTTATAGGTAAAGTTGATCCAGGGAAAATCCGATTGCCTCTCGGGGGATCAGGAAGGAATTTTTTTCCCTGCTTTAGCAAATTGGAGAATGCTCTGCTGGGGGTTTTTTTGGTCTTCCTCTGGATCAACTGTGGGTATAGAATGGGGTATATGGGATTGTATGATATATATATATGTATATATATATATTTTTTGTTTAATTTGTGGTTGAACTGGATGGACTTGTGTCTTTTTTCAACCTAACTAACTATGTAACTATGTAACTATGTAACTATGTAACTATTAATAAAAAGTTTTGTGAGAAAAGTGCAGTAACCCTTTCCAAACTATCTTTTAATAGTCTTATTGTATGCTGCGTCTTGCACTGCTTATTGAACAAGACTACTAGTATGTATGCAAGAATGTACAATATTTATCCTTTCCATGCTTCTGCATTAAAGTGGTATTAAATATTATATTAATTATTTAATATATTTCAGCTTAACATTCCCTAGGTGTGGTGGTTGCAACAGTTTCCTTTTTTAGACTTTTTCCCTGTAGTTTGAACTGGTTATTCACCCAGTAACATATTTCCTGACCAGATCACCTGGTAAATGTGTAGCTCAGGGTACATTATCGGCACAGTGCTTGTTTGCAAGGATGCATGAATGCCTATGCATGCATTACTATTATTATACACGATTTATATAGCGCCAACAGTTCAATGTATTGGGGGGACAACACAATTACAGTACAGTTCAATACAAAAGGTACAGGGCCCTGCTCGTAGAGCTTACATTCTAAAGGGAGGGGGTGGTGGTACAAAAGGTAATAGCTGCAGAGAATGATTTGATGGGGGTGGCTCGGGACAGTTCTTAGGTGGGTGTGGGATACGCTTCCCTGAATAGATGAGTTTTCAGGGTAGGGACTGATCGGACATACTGGGGCAGGGAGTTCCAGAGGATGGGAGAGGCTCTGGAGAAGTCCTGAAGGCGAGCATGGGAGGAGGTAACAAGGGAGCTAGAGAGTAGGAGGTCCTGGGAGGAGTGGAGGGGACAATTTGGGCGATATCTGCAGATGAAGTTGGTGATGTAGATGGGGGCGATGTTGTGAATGGCCTTGTATGTTGTGGTTAGCATTTTGAATTTTACACTGTGAGGTAGCGGAAGCCAGTGAAGGGATTGGCAGAGAGGAGCAGCAGTCATGGATCGGTTAGTGAGGTGTATTAGTCTAGCAGCAGAATTCATAATAGACTGAAGGGGGATAGCCTGAAGGGTAGGCCATTAAGAAGAGAGTTGCAGTAGTCAAGGCGCAAAATAATCAAAGAGTGAATAAGTTGCTTTGTGTGTCATTAGTCAGGAAGGGTCAAATTCTGGAGATGTTGCAGAGGTGAAGGCGGCAGGATTTAGCCAGTGATTAGATATGGGGGCTGAAGGAGAGGTCAGAGTCAAGGATTACACCCACATTGAAGCTATGCCATCCTGCTGGACATCAGATCTTTGGAGAAGAGGTGGGGATTGTGTCTTTATTTCTGTTTGTTTTAACCCTCCAAGGAATCTGAAAAATAACAGACTTACTGGCCAGATCACTAGGTGAAAATAAAGGTAGAAAACTAAAAAAGAAAACGAATCAAGTCATGGCATTTAAGGAATGGTGAGCTGCAATAAATTACATTTTTGTTTTTGATAGCACTTTTAGTCAAGTTAAAATATGTCATTTTTTTTTTCTCAAAAAGTTTTCAAATAAAAGGAAACAGTTGCACCTTTTTCTATGTATAGATGAATTTTAATTGAAACCTGAAGTTGATGGAGCTTTCAAAATATGAATAATATGGCAGCTCCACTATTCTAGCTCTGTGGCACAGTGCTGGTTTTTCATGGCAAACTTGATTAAAACTGGAATACACAAAGGTGTTATAAAGCACCATTGCAACATTAAGGAATCTATGATGCTTCTTTCTCTGTGTCTGCCTTTATTAGGTCTGTATATTTCTCTGCTTGGCTCGTAGTTATTAATTTACAGAATCAACGCTGGGAACAGCTTTTGTGATCTCATATTAAATTTCCCCCTGAATCCGCCCCGTGGCAAAAATTACTCACATCGTTAAAAAATATTTAATTAGGCTGCAGTTTATAGCAGGCTCACAAGGGAGATACTAGAATTAATGTGATTTGCATGAATTCCAGAGCCCTTTTTTTTTCCTGGCAGAGAAGAGTTGGGAATTGGGTTTTTATCGAGGTCGCTGACACAGACAAGGACAGAGACTCTTGAGGTATACAGAGATGTCACACAATGAAATCCCACAGCATCCTTGGGTTTAAAGCACAGATTACTGACTCTGCACTTTAACCCACCACACTGCTTTGTTTAATTCTGCTTTGACCCAAGAACACACAGTTTTGTCCCTGAATCGCAGTCTGTGATTTATACGCTGATGTCCACCATAAACCACCACCCCGTCCCCTTTAAATTAATCAGAGCAGATATCAACAAGCTGCAGTGGTGACCTTCCCTTTCCACATACTGCCAAATAATTGCCAGCCAACCGCCAGACTTTCACTTATAAACCCGTATCCCTTTTATCATATTTTCTCCATTTGCAGTCAGTGGCAGCTGCACCTGTGTTGTGGGCCACATCTCACCTTCCTATATTGTCAGACGCTCGCCGTACCAACTGCCAAATATCCATCTATACAAAATTATTATATCAGCTTCCTGTTCAAGTGCCAGAGTGTCCATTTGAAGGCAATGGCAGTGCCAATCACCACCCTCTTCAATCTGCCAAGACCTCACCTGTAGAAGGAGACAGCGCCGCATGTTTTGTCAGTTGCTTTGCCCACCTGGAAGGTGGTACATTGAACTGACTCTTTCCTTTAAGCCGGGACTGTGATCACCAGCGATAATAATGATGAAATGTGTGGATAGGAAGCAGAGCACAGAAACAATCAAGATTATTTCATTTTTGTTTAAACAGGCAATTAATGGCGGAGGAGAAATCATAGAGACCATGTGACAAGCACAATATGAGCTGATTGGTGGGGAAGAGAGTCGTTGCTAAGCGACAAGTAATGGAATAATTGAAGGAATACTCCTTTGACTGTTAGACAGGTTTAAAAATTGATAGGTTAAACAACCAGCTACATAAACACGTATGTCTCATAATTTATCAGGATTATTTAGGAGGAACCCTTAGGGAAGCTAATATAACTAGAACCGACATGGGTTTGTAGGAAGCCATCTTCTCATTGTGAACGGCAATGTATTAGGAGAAGCTTGTGTTATCCCAGTACAATACAGTGTACTTTTCTGTCTGGTTATAATATAAAGAATTTGCATTTTTACTGCATACAATGTTAGATTACCCATGAAAGTGAAGGAGGAGAAGTAGATTTTTAATGTGCAAGGGCTTTATTGGCCAGCAAATAGTAGCATGTGGCACATGTGAAGGCAAAAAATAAGTGCATTGCAAATAATTTGGGAGTTTAGGGTAAAACAGTGCAACAACCCTGTGCAATCCATCAGAATTTTCCTTTACTGATCTGAATTTGATGGTCTACTACACTTTGCTTATCATCATTGCTCTCTCACTACAGTATTTTAGGTTTACCAAAGCTAAACTCTAAGCAAACGCAAAAAACACCATCTAGTCTTGTTACACGTTCACTGGAAATCATTTTGTGTATTCTATATGGAACCAGCATAGTTACCTGAATCAGTCTTCAGTAATCCCTCGCAAAGCAGGGAAGAGGGAGCAACACGTACAGGGAACATGCTTACAAGAGGGGAAAGCACAGACTCCACTAACATCCAATGGTGATCCTACCCTGCCCATTCACAGGCTGGGGTGGGACTTGGACCAGGCTGTATTTCTTAACAGTCTGTAGCTAGGCCCAGTTCCTGGCTGTGTTGCCTAGCAGATGTGTCTGATTTACAATATCAGCTAAAAATAATTATTGGCAGGCAAAACAGTTAACTGAATATTCATGTATCTGTCTGGCATTCAGCGTCAATATTCAACTATCACACATACTGTATGTTGCTGATACAAGGTTTAGGATTGTCACACGATACAATTTCAATGTAACTATTTCAAGATTCTCGGCAGCCTGGATAAATCTATATGCATGTATTCAATGTAATGCAAAAATTGCTATTTGTAAATGTGCCTAATTTGAAAATTGTCAATTGAAAATTACTGTCTACTTATCTCCACTGACAGCCACAGATGAACATAGAGAACTTGGCACCCTCCACTACTTTCTTATAGGTGGTGGTGTTGGGGTTCTCCAACACATAGTAAATGGAGGATGTCCATGTCAGGTAAAGTGAGGATCAAACAAAGGTCTTATGATTTGTTTGTGAACAATGAAATCCTGTTGAGTACTGCAAGCCTCATACTGCTTACGCACAGGGAGAAAATACTGACAGGTTAGACTATTCTGATTCCATAACTGACCCACGTGCAAGCTGAAAATGACTCCCTGCCCAAATAATCTGTGTTTAGAAATAAATAGATATCGAACAACCAGAACATAGGTAAAATGTAGTGTCATCATGGACTCAATTGCCAACGTGACTACAAAAGAATGCCAATATATTAGGATTCAGCAACCCAAGAATGAACTAACAGCAAAATCTGCTGGTACATGGTCAGATTCACACCATTATGTTCAGAATAGAACAAGCATTCTGTATGGTTGAACAACAAATACCACAGGTTTTCATTCATGTGTCTGGCTCCCATCTCCCTTTTGTTGGTAATTTGGTGGTCTTGGAACCACTTTTGCTGACCTGTTGGTAATGCATGAAAGGTATTCCCTAACAAACCCACGGTAGCTGCTTGCCAGAAAGCCTGCTGTATCAAAATGCCATGACTAGTATCAGTGAAGTTACAGAATCACAGCCAAAAATTAGATTCAAAGCTGAAGTCAAGTAGACAGAGATAACAGATATTAGCTAGCCTGGGCTTTAGGAAACAGAGCCACCCGTCCAACACTTGGGGAGATCTGTTGAATGTGGCCACAGTGGATTACATAGAACAAAATTAGGTAAATTGAATGACTTTCTAACTTGCTGCGTTTCCTGGATGGCGTTAGTAGTTCAGATGTTCTATGATTGATTTCACTTGCTGTCTGGAATTGCTTTTTAATAATATACAAACAATGGGAACTGCTGCCATGTGGCCAGATGCTTGTAAACACGTAGAAGATCACAAGCATAGGCATGATCAGTAACTACTTCTACAATGTAAAAAAGAGAATAGCTAGCATCTCTTTCAATAGAAGAAGTTAGAGTTTCATGAAACACTGACAATCTTTAAGCACCTTATCCAAGGTCACGGAGTTCTGACATTGCGTCTTGTACCCAGCCTTCCACTTCAGTGGCTAGTTTCTTTAACAGAAGCCAGCGTCTCCTCCTCCTCCTTACAAGAGGTGTCAGGAGGAAAGTGCTGGAACACGACCAAAAGGAAACATACATATTTCAGAAGTGCCGTTTCATTAGAAATCTCTTGTTGAGAAATGATTTATATCTGAGAAGGAGGAACTTGGAGTCTGGACAAAGGCATCATGGGATGTCAGCGTGTGGCAGCAGTCATCCTTCTCTTGGGATGGACAGTGACATATGAGAGGACCTGACGCTGACAGGGGGATTTAAAGCTTGGTGACAGTCACCTCCCACCCCCTCGCTCAAATTAAGCCTTTTATTGCCAGAAACACAAAAGTATGTGTCCCTGACATCTGTGTATTACGAGGATGTGACATGTCCCTCTGTATTATGAGGACAGAATGTATTATATACAGGAAAAAAGCTAAAGTCATTGATGTCTGCATTACCAGAAGGCACCAAGTACTCATATTGAAAGATGGTATAGGAGGTATGTGCATGTGCTATTCAATTATGAACAACAATGGATTCAGACAATTAGGCATCTCTCTCATATATGAGCCATGTACTGACATTTCCCCGGCCATTTGGGTGATTGGTTAGGAGTATTCTTACTCTTCATATACTCCGACTCTTCATGAGCTTTTTACACTTGTAACAAGCAGAAGCAAGTGAGCCCCCAGCCACACAGGGGTTAATATGCTTCCCAATGCTTGCAGTCTCTCCCCTCCATAGGCTACGTGTGTTGACTCTCCTCTCGCAGGCGTTTAGTAATTCACGCTGACTGTTTGTCTTAATATTGCTCTCCGTTTTGCAGTACATGGGAATTATGCAGTTTAGATGTCTGTATATTAAAAAAGGATTTAATTAAATCTGGTGCCTAGAACACCCCCCAGCACACTCAGATCAGGCTATAATGACAAATTTACTTCCTATTTATTACCATGCACTGGGGACCTTCCTCGCTGTCTCCTCTCCCCCCCTTTAACTTTCCAAAATTCACATTCTCTGCATATTACCATAATATTCATTATCCCAACAAGGCATAAAATGTGACTTCCCACGAGTGCAATACCTAATTCCTCAAAAAGAGACAAAGATAGCGACATAATCATTGAATTACAACTTTTTACATCTGTTCATCTTGTCGGCATATCAATTCTGTTGTTATGGAGAAAGCTGAAACAGAGATTAGCAGAGTCCATATATTGGAGGGATTGGTGGGCTGAAAAAGCAGCTTGTAAAGCAGTGCTGGACAGCAAAACAGTGAAAATGATTAAAAACTGGAAGAATATTATTACTAATTGTATCAACCTAATAACGAAGCCTTCTTTAGTATAAAAGTATGAACGTTCCTATGGCAATAATGGCGGTAATGCCAATAAACCAGGCTGAAAATAAATGAATGTTACTCTGTTTTTGAAGTTGAAAGACACATTGACCAATGGTGCATGTATTCTGTTTATAACTTTTTATGATCATCTGTGTTTCAACCTTTGTTGTTTGTATTGAAAAAACCCTTAGTAAATACCACTGAACAAGAAAAACACATTAAAGTATATATATATATATATATATATATATATATACTTTATATGTGTGTGTATATGTATATAGTGTATAAGTATAATGGGGGCCACAGTGTATAAGTATAGTGGTCCCAAGGGATTGCCAGGCCCCCATGATTTGTTTAAAGGGTGACACTGAATAAGTTATTTAATAACATGCTACTAGCTGGTCTACAGCTGTTTTCCTTCAGGGTTTTACCAGTCCTAGTGCTGTTATACATGATTAATAGGAAGGACGCTGTTGCTGAGAAGAGAGGGTCATACTTACCTGTGATTGGAGTCCTTCGCTCAGCGGAAAGCTGGCATCCAATGGATGAAGGTTAAGCTCTCTGTATGGCTTGTATCCAGGAGAGTTTGCTGCACATTTTTCTCCAAACCAGCAAGCTTCCCACCTACCAATCCCTTGGATTTTTTGCAGACACAAACTTTATTAGGGGTAATGTTGGTAGACATATCATATGAATTTGTTTTTATACATCTTTGTAGTGTGGGCTTGAATCATTACGGCAGTACACATCATTTTTTATTTATTTATGCTTTTAGTTCATTAAATTATTATTTGATTTCACGCTTTAACCAAAAAAAAAAGTGGGCCTGTGTAGTCCCATGTCCCAAAAGGCACTAATCTAAATAGGCCCTAAAAGTTTTCAGTAACCTGCGATGGAAGAAATATGGGGGCTGCCATTGGTGAAATCCTACTGAAAATGTTGATTGGCTGTCCTGCTGATCTAGCTGTCACAATGCTTTGCAAGTCACTGCCCTGGAACAAATCTAAGTCAGAGTGACTTCAGAGGTCCTGATCTACATTACTGTTGCTGGAAAGTGAGGAAAAGTCAGAAATGTGCAATATATATTCAATCTCCTTTAGATCTTCTTAATCTGTGTATTATACGCCCAATCAATCCATTCAAACCAGTTAGGAACGAGGAAGGAACAGAAATGAGGGAAAACACAAAATAGTGGAGTTGACGATTTTCCCTCATTTTGGCATGAATTCTGTGTACTTCCTGTTGTATTTCCAGGAAAGGAAGTGTATTGAAATCTTCCAAATAAGATACACATGACCTTGGTTCCTCTTTAAAGAAGCCACGACCCCAACTCCAGCCAGGAAATCATAGCAACCCTGTCTCATAATTTCTGAATGCACTACAATCAGACTAAAGGGAGGTGGGGACCCCCGCCCCCCCCCGCCACCCTTTGATTTTTTTTGTTATTCCCCCCATGCATGTCTTCCTCCACATGACTACCCCATTTTGTTCCCCTGCTCCTTCCTCTACTACCACCCTAATCGTTAAAATCTATTTACATATCCATCCCTTGCCCAATAAAAGCTTCTCATTACCAACCCAATTGGAAATATAGCAGTGTGCTATATGCATCCACAGACAGGCAAACTGCCATATAGCTCATACTGTAAACATGTAGACTTTTATATATGCGTTGGTATCTATACACTAGTGTGATTATCATACAGTTGTAAATTTTTCTGTTTTTTCTTGGCTGGAGTCACAGCAGCCGTTGCCGACTACCTCTCGAAAATGTTACTTGCCTCTGTTATGCTGACTCTTTGGGGTTGATTTTCTAGAGGCAAATAGGCTGTTCACCTTGCATAGAATTTTCCTTTAGCTGAGTGAGGTCAAGCTCTATTGACTTCATCAACCATTCATGAGTAGGGAAAAAATATTGGGGGCGATTTACTAAAACTGGAGAGTGCAAAATCTGGTGCAGCTCTGCATAGAAAACTTCCATTTTTTTTATTTATTTTTTATCAAAGCTTAATTGAACAAGCTGATTGTCTACCATGCACAGCTGCGCCAGATTTTGCACTCTCCAGTTTTAGTAAATTAACCCCATTGTGTTTTTTTTCCTTGCATATATTCTTTGCAAAGTGAATTTTCATCACATTTACTAAGCTAAGGGAAAATTCCCTTGCAAAGTTGACAGCCTATTTGGCTTTAATAAATCAACCCCTTTATCCTCAATACTGACCTGAAACAAGAATGATAATTCAGAAAGCCAGAAAACCTTATGCACATATTGTTCCAAATCAAGGACTCAAAGTGCTGAAGCAATAGATTTTAGTGTGTTGATCAGGCAGCTAGCAATCTCAGAAGGAAAGGGCAGTAATGGAAGCCTCTGTGCTTCTCTTGTGACAGGTTTCCTTTAAAAAAAAACAAACAGACTTGTATTTGCATAAAACCTTTTTTGTGCATCGGCTACCTGCCTCCTGAGATTTGTCCAGCCCTGACATCATTCAGTGAGAATGACATGGTAATCACAACAGAATTATATTCATGTCAGTCTGAATAAACTAATAGATTGCACGTAACGGAAAATCCTTGGAAAATAACCCTTTAAGCTTTGCATGAGCCACAATATAATGTGGAATCACAAGCCATCATGAAGCTTCAGCTAATAAATGTATTCTGCTGCATCTATAATTAATATCTTATTTGGTAAGAGTGATGCATTAATGTGCACATCACAATCCTACCTATTAGCCATCAGACATAAATCTTGGGTAAAATGGTTCATATATATGGCATTCCGTGTATGTATGTGTGTGTTACGCTGGATGATATATGTGTGTACAGAGTCGTCTCTGGCTGGCAGTCTAACTGTTTGTTTTCACACGCTGAGCTGGGTATAATATTCTCGGCTTGAATCTTTATTACCCATCTGGCACAGCCCGTGCCTAGTATCATTCATTCCATTTACACAAACAAATATCAGGGCTGAAAGTTCGCTGCATAGGGGCTGAGGGAAGCTCACCTTCCAGCCTCCTCATGCCGAGAAGCTACCCGACCAAAGGGACACCAGGTGTGCAGGAGGTCAAGAAGAGGAAGATTCGGAGGAAGGGAGAATAAGCAAATTAGAGGCAAAAAGGAGGATGGATTTAAAAAAAGGTACAGAGGGAGAAATCACAAGAAACTAATAGTGAGAAAAATAACGGAAGAGGTAAAAGAGCTGATTAAATATACTGGAGAGATTGGATCTATTAATATTAAGAAAGAGGGAGCTATGCGCTAGACATGATTGAGACATTTCCTCATTAATTATTTATTTGTTTTACAAAACAATACATAGCAAAAGAAGCACTATCTAGGTATTAAAACTAAATGAAACCAGATTTGAAAGAAGGACTAAAGAAACAGACAAGGACAACAAAATGCAAACTAAATTCAGTTATTGTCTTCTAACTAGACCATCACAATCCTTCAGCTTTAATAGCCTTCGACACCGAATGCTCTTAGTACGTCTATAAACTACATAAGACATGTCTGACCTGAGATCATGCTACACGAAAAGGATAAAAGTAAAAGCCCATACATTCATTTTCAGTAGACATCTGCCTGTAAAACGTGATAGTAAATAAGGGTGCAAAATGTCAATCTAGCATTTCCTAGTTCGTTTGAGAGAACTGGAGCTGCTGTCAACTTTTTTGAATGGGTCCAACTGAAATTAGCAAGGTTCACCATAACCTAAATACATTCTTCACTGGCCTCACATACAGAGCCAGTTCTAGAATATATATTTTACCCTTTGACAATGCTTGCTAAAAATGTTTCCACTATCCAAATAAAAGATGGGGTATGCCCAAGAATGTTTTTATGTACAAAGCTCGCCTTAGGTACTTCAACATTTATAGATTAATGACAAAAAATTGAGATGAGGTAACAACTGAAAAAACATGATAGTAACAGAAAGAGAAGCTATTGTATGGGAATATGAAGAAACATCTCTGAAAGGTAAGGCAATAAATCTTAGGAAGGAACTACAGCTATGAAAGCAGGTGAGGAACAAACTATGGTTGGTGATTGAGTTAGGTGTAAATACTGGAAACCATAGCATGACGTGAACAACACTTAAAGTAATACAAGAGTGCCAGCCAGTGAGCCATGATGGAATCCTTCTTTTTTTAATTCTTTATTTAAAGTTTTCAGCAGAATACAAAATACGGAAAAAAAATACAAACTGAACAAAACACCAAATTGTCAGGGGGAAACTCCTTTTCCAAAATGGAACAAAAAGAAAAGACAGAACAAAAAACGTGTTACTCCAGAACAAGACTGTAGTGCTCTCGGAAACGATCAAGAGTATATTAACCTACTACAAGAGGGTTCCCAACCACAGAAAGCAGGGTCCCCTCCGTCCCCATCAGGGTTTGGCTTCCACTGACATACTGATATATATTTCTGGATCTCCATAGTAGCCATGATGAAATTTAAGGAAATGTCAGTAAAATCAAAAACATCAACCACATGAGACTGAGATGTAAGAGCAAGCAAAAAAAGTAAAAATCTTATGGGAAGTTATCAAAGGTAAATGAGAAGTAACAACAGGAACAGTAAAATGAAAGTAAACGGTTGAAACTAATTTGATCCCCACTTACCAATGTCTAATAGACCTTTATCGATTCTAAAGTTATGCCATAGAATGGAGATAAATGTGGGAGCACTACCTACAGAAAGCATGCTGTGACGTGGTCTAGAAAATCTTCTATCTGCATTCTATAGGGGAACCTCCGGAAACAATAAAAGCCTGTGAGTGCAGGATCAAAGTAATTTCTACTGCAAGTTTATCAGATATTTACTGAGATGTTCAAAGCATCGTGGGGTTTCAAGCTTAATGGAAGTGAATAATCCTTGAGATTCGGGAGCGTTGACCTACTGTGACATGTTTTCGCCAATTTAGGATAGTGGGGGGAGGAACTGCAGCTCACTTTGTCTATATTTATATGGTGAAACCGTGAACATAATTGATGATCTACACAGCTTTGTATGGGGATATGGCACAAAATGGCTCATTCACTAAAGCTGTGCAGTATTATAGGCAATGTAGTAAGTCATGGGCACGACATTTGAATTCAGTCAGGAAAAAGGACAGGAGGTCAGGGAGAAGACCCTCGGTATGACCTACGTAGAGATTCGGCAATCCTGGCATCAGCTGAGGAGTACTGATAGAGGGCGAAGAAACAGTGATAGAATTACAGGAAGCATAGCAGCAGAAAAGCGTGAGGGAAGCTGCCGCCTTTACCACTGAGTGAGTGCAGCTGAGCTTTTCATTTCACTGTGAGCCCTGCGGTCTGTTTAGAGCAGGTCGATACACTTGTCTGAGGCAGAGAATGGATTAGCACATCATTCATGCAGCAGGCGGGAGGTGCTACCCAGGGCGACAGGGACCGAAAAACTAAATTACAAAATGTGGCGGGGCAGAGGGCATAAGGGGCAGATCACATGGGACAACTGGTAACCAAAAGCGTGGTTTGTTTGGTGAAAATGCGCAACACGTACAGGTCTACCTTAATGCATTAGACGGCATCCCAAACGTCTCCACACTGGCAAAAAGTTTCTGATGACTAAAACTAGGAAAGCATAGAAAGTAAGTACTTAATAAAGTCTGACTGTTATTACTGATGACAAAGGAAAACAATTCCAAGGATAAGTACATTTCACTTATGTTCCTGTGCAGAAATAACTAAGGCATTCCCTCTATATCTGTACAGAGTACTGGTGTGGCATTTGATATGGCTGGCCAACGGCACCCAATCTGCCACAAAATCTGACTGGAGGTGGCGTCTCTGTCAGGCTGATCACTGCAGGCACATCCCTCCATCCTCATGGAAATTATTTAAATAAAGCTCATGCAGTATATATGCAGACTTAGGGATGTATTTATAGACAATCTGCATATAGATTCACACAGTAAAAGTACATATATAGTCATTCTGTGCAAATGGGGCAAACACAAAAGTTATTAGGCTAATTCCTGTGCTGCTTGAATGTTTTTCATTGATTTTAAACCTGAAAATACTGCATTTGCTCACTAGTTGGCACTAAGTATCACAAATATTTCCTAGAATTCTTAGCGACCCTAGTGGCCAAAATGCGGTATTTTTGTTTTAAATCAATGAAAAACATTTGACCAGCACAGGAAATAACCTAAACATATTCATTTTTGTCCCATTTGCACAGAACGAATGTATATGCAATTTCCCTGGGTGAATTACTATACAAATTCTTGATGAATACACCCCTTAAAGTTAGTTCTTTTAGTACTTTAGCCTCAAGAACCTATGTAGAAATGCACTACAACACTAGCTAGACTTTTTAGGTTTGGATAGCATGGCTTCAAATTTCTGTTAAGTATTTAATGTAATCTGGATCCTCACCAAAGGAGAACAATAAAAATATGACAGAGGATCTCCGCTTTTGTCCACTCTTTCCAGAACAAAGCAAAACATTTGGAGTCTGGCGTTATACGTTAATGCTACTTTTACATACTGTATAATGCAAACCTAAAAAAGGGTATTCTGCCACAGACTAAAACATCATCATAACAAAATAAACATATATTGAATTAGAACTTTGTCCATAAGCAGTGCCTGTAAACTGTCAGTTCGCAGAATAGTTTCAGCTTAAATATTTGTGGTCTGAGGACAAGTAAAATGGTTCCCACAGGTCTTTTTACGCTAAGTTTCATTGCAATCGAAGGCTGGCAGAATATTCTGCAGTACGTAACAATAATAAGATATCAAAACACCTCCAAGCCATAGTCTGCTTCTGAAAGAATGAAGCCTGCAAACGCTATCTGTCTCTAGCAGAGAATTGGTTAATGTATTGGTGAGCTGCCCAGCCAGATTACCTGCCAGCTCTGTACACACAGCCAAACGGAGGGACAATGAGGTTTCCTGTTGACATCTTTAATATTAGCCTCTCTAACTAACACCAATGAGCAGGAGATGTCACAAGGATGAAATATGAATTACTGCATCCAACATGTGCTCATTTATCAACGGAGGATGGCGGCAAGGGAAGCGGGAGGGGGCTGGCAGGAATAATATTTAGGAATGGGGAGGATACAGCTCTAGTTCTTCGTATAAAACCTAATAATATAGAAAAAGCTCCTGTACAGATATCATATTACTATAAAGATGGCCATGTCCCCTAAACATTCATCAATTGATAGGCAAGTGCCTTAGGATTACATAACAAGACATGCAAGGAGCAAGGATCTGCAGCAAAGATGGCTGCAGACATATGTATGTACATTTACGACACAATGATTGTACAATTGTGCAATCTGATGTCAGGCCAGGCAAAACAAAAAAAGACTGCATACTTCAAAACACATGCCGTAAAATAACATCATAAAAAAATGAAGAAAAAAGGAAAAAAACTTCTCATAGGCAGAAGAGATCCATCACCTAAGGACACTAGCAAAACGTGGAGTCCCACAAAGTAGGTGGGGTTATATGAGCGTGTTCTAAGGCTGGGTTCTCTTTTGTGCAATGCAGAAGTGCAGAGAGCAAAAACATCCATTGATTTTGCAGGCGCACAGCTGTGCCATTAATTCTTAAAGTGGTTCTAAAGTCAGAAGGTTTTTTATCTTAAAGTGGATGTAAACCCTCACATATACCCAGTGAAATGAACAGCCTCAGATGATACACAGAGATTAATCAAATCTTCCTACATAAGTTTTACATGTATATCTGCTGTCTTGCTGTATTCTTTAGAGACTTTTTCTTCCTGTTTAGCACTGGGAGTGGAGTTTTGGCATACCCTGTGTGACAGCTGATTGGAGGAAAGGCACCCCCCTCCCCTCCACATAGGCAAAGGAAGGAAGGAATGTGCAGAGCTGTGCTGTGAATAGATCAGCTCTCTGCTAATCTATTTATAGCACCCACCCCAACACCAATATCAGGCTTGTTTTATCTTGGTTGTCTGAGAACTTGTCAGAAGTTCTCATGCTGGTAACAGAAGAATGGAGCAGCAGAAAGACACTGCACTTAGGGCTTTGGAGAGAGATAAGAAAACACTACAGATATATGTGCCCAGATCAAATTTCATGAATCGGGTTTACATCTACTTTATTGCATATGCATTAAGGTAAAAAAAACTTCTGTGTGCCGCAACCCCCCTCAGCACCCTAATACTTACCTGAGCCCCATCTCGATCCAGCGATGCTGCATGAGAGTCTCAGCTGTCCGGAACTCTCCATTCTCATTGGCTGAGACAGCAGCGGGTGCCATTGGCTCATGCTGCTGTCAATCAAAGTCAGTGAGCAAATGAGAAGAGAGAGGGGGTGGGGCAGAGCCGTGGCTCTGTGTCTGAATGGACATACAGAGCAGCGGCTCGACTTGGGTGGCCCATAGCAAAGTGCTTGCTGTGGTGGCACTCGGCAGGAGGGAGGAGCCAGTAGCGCCGCTGAGGGACCTGAGAAGAGGAGGATCTGGGATGCTCTGTGCAAAACCACTGTACAGAGCAGGTAAGTATAACATGTTTGTTATTTTTAAACAAAAAAAAACAATACATATAGACAATCGATGCAAAACCTGAAACTGTAAAACAGTCGCAAAATACAGTTTCAGGTTTTGCATTGATTGTCTATATGTGTAATTTATTTTAAGTGGCTGCTGATTGAGAAATCTTGTTTTATTTTATTTTTATATTTTATCGTAACTCTAGCTGTTTCATTTCCTGTGTCTAAGATACCTGTGACCCAATAGCGCTGAGAGAGGAAGAGTGGAGTAGGGCGAGGTTTTTCTTTCTTTTTAAACAAAAAAAAAACCAATACTTTAATATCACTTGCACTTTGGTGTAGCATGAGTTAAAGTGATACTAAAGGAATTTTTATTTTTTTTATAAAAAAACAAACATGGCATACGAAAGTGGGTGTGATATATTAGGCAGCAAGTAAACATGTTTTCCATGAAGTTGATGTTTTGAAAGCAGAAAACATGTGCATCGCAGTTTGCTGTGCATGGGGCTGCATAGTTACAGACCGGTCAAGGTGCTCATGCCTACAATGGGCATGTAAGCATCAGACCAGGACCACAGAGCAATTGCAGAAGGTGCCCTAGTTTGAAGAATTAGGTTTTCTTTTACAACATGTGGATGGTCGGGTGTGTGTGAGTTGCTTAGATAGTGAAGAGATGGTATCGAGATGCAGTATGAGAAGAAGGCAAGTCTGTGGAGGCAGTGTGAAGCTTTGGGCAATGTTCTCCTGGGAAATCGTGGTCCTGCCATTTATGTGGATATTACTTTGACATCTACTACTTACCTAAACATTGTTGCTGACCAAGTACACCCCCTCATGGATTCCCTGATGTCTGTGGCCTCTTTCAGTAGGAAGATATGCCCTGCCACACTGCAAAAATGGTTCAAGAATGGTTTGAGGAACACAAGTTTGAGGTGTCGCCTTGAAAAAAAATCTGATTCATGGAGGCCCCACCTCACAACTTAAAAGACTTAAAGGATCTGCTGCTGACAGCTTGGTGCCAGGCACCACAGCATACCTTCAGAGGTCTAGTGGTGTCCATGCTGCAATGGGTCAGGGCTGTTTTGGCAGCAAAAGGAGTACCTACTCAATATTAGGTGGTTGATCAGTTATGGCTGATCAGTGTATGTTCAACTGTTTGCATTTCCAGCTTCGTATGTTTTCATTACATAATGTACTGTCATGTCCTTTAGCTCAATGACTTTTCTATGCACCTTCTTTGCACCGCAGTCGCTTGCACACCATAGACTGGTCGAACAAATACATTGAATTTGTTTGTGTTGTCTGAAAGCTATCTAAGTCTATGGCCAGCTTCTCCCATACCAGGCAGGCTTTACAGATTTATTACGGGGCTTATTTACCATGGCAATGCAAATAGCAAAGTGCAGTAACCCACAATGGCATTTCCCAGCAGTCGCTGCAATAAAACAGAAGTACTGATTAGGAGCTTCTATGAACAGCAATTTCTTTTAATAAACTGGCCAATGTACTGCATCAATATCTACGTTATTTCAAATGCAAAACAGCCCATCAAATTGCTTTGCAGTCTTCCATAAGCATTTGTCATTAGCTGCCTCGGCTGCACCGAAGCGGTTAAACGCCCCTGGACGGCAATTACCCCTCCACGCCTGGGTTTCTGCCACAAATACACCTGTCTCCTCCCCTAAGCAAGAGAAACACAGGAACCTTGACTCTGAAAGTCAGGCCCTGCGCAGAGTGATAAGATTCCCTGGGGATCGCTGGCATTATCTCTCTTCAGCACTTGGACAGCTCCCAGCCATTGGCGGCCATGTGGCCGGCTCTTCTAGGAGGGAGGGGAGCCTTGCAGCCCCTGAGAAATCAATTTCCTCGCCTGCTCCCCTATTTGCTTTTCAGAATGCCCTTGTCGGACGCGCACTGAGACATGTGAGCGTGGCTCACTGATAATACAGCCAGTGAACTGTGTCCTGGGAATTGTCCGCCCCTCTTCCTGGAGCTCACAATTTCCTCTCTCCCGCCTCAATCTCTGCTCATCTCTCTCCATTCCATTAGCATTTCTGCCAGATTCTTGCTTAAAGTAAGCGAACAAGACAAATGTTTGCCTGCATTCCTATAAGCAACAGAGCAGATGTAGCCGTCCCTGATTTCCAGGTGACAGTCCCTGGAGTTGAAGGTTTGCCCCCTGGAAAAAAAGAAAACAGTCTCTGGAAATGCTTCTAATGTTCAGTAACAGCCCAATCTGTCTTCAAAGCAGCTTGTCTGTGCGTTACATTCGGCTGACATTGACTGTTCATTCGGGCTTTTTAATGAACGTTTTTTTTTTTAGAGCTATGATTCAAATCCACAAATAGTTATTACTGTGCCAAGCAAATGGGTATATAGTGTTCTGGAGTTCTAGATTCATCGGTTCAGGGGCAAAATATGCCGGGAAATTATTTTAAAATATGGACAATGCTAAATTGTAATTCAAAAATTTATCAAACGCAAATAATCGGTTTTTTTTGCCTTCCAAATTTGATTTGCTGTAAATTCAAGTACACATAATCTCATACAAGATTTAGATCTCGTTCATATTCGTGCGACTTGTCATGCGATTTGACAGGTCTATTGTAAACAATGGCACTGTTCAAATCGGTGCAATGCCGACTTTGCGATGCCGCATCGGTTTGAAAATGCAGTTCCTGCACTACTATTTCAGGTGCGACTTGCATGTCTTCAAAGTCGTACCTGAAGTTGCACTGACATGCAGCGTTGAAATTGTGCGATTTCAGATGAAGTCGCACGATTTCAAAGCTGCATTTAATGTGACCGAGGGGTTAAAGCTGATATAAAAACACACATAAATGCAGCTCTGTAAATAACAACAAATCATTCGATGTACTTTTTAAATGCAAGCAGTGAAAGTACCTGATTTAGACCTGGTATCAGCCTCTGTACAGCAGGGCTTGAGTGTGAGGGTGGTTCACACTGCGGCCATGCGGGAACCCTGCAAATCCACTGCGGGTTCCCACATCGCATGTTTCCTGGCGGCAGTTCACACTGCCCTATGCGAACTGCTGGGAGTGACAGGTAAAAGATAATGACACCCCCAAATCTGTTTGCATATCGCAGTGCGATCTGCAAACTCGGACAGGAATCGGATTGCATGGGTGTGAACATTCTGTGGACAAAAAAAAGGGTCCTGTGCGAGTTTGTTGCAAGTTTAGCCATACAATCTTTATGGCTGAAATCGCATCGCACAAAGATCGCATGTGATTTTCACTGTAGTGTGGTGCGAATCACATTCGATCTCTGACATCGCACCGTTGTGAACCAGCCCTGAGAGGTAGAAGCAGCACAAGGTGCCAAAGGGTTCAGGTGCTGACAAGAAGAATGCTGATAGAAGAAGAGAGCAGAGTGACAGGTAGACGTGCCTCTCCTTTTACTGTCCCATCACAGGTTGGGGCAGGTGCCGGAGGAGCTGGGCTCAGAGGAAGAGGATGGCCATCAGAAAGACTAGTGGCATTGCAGCAAAAGCTGTTTTTGTTTTTGTATCTTTTAATGGTCTATACATTTTTATCTTGTTTTTTTTTTTGCTGAAGCTCTGTTTTAACATGTTAATGCCTGGCTCACACCTATGAGAATTGGATGCGGCTTACAATGCATCCAATCCGCCTGACATTTTAAAATACATTCATTTGAATGAGGCTGGTTCACATATGTGCGTTGCATTCACACTCCGCATTGCCCAAAAAACGTGGGTGTTTTCTGGGCATTGCAGTGCAAATTGCAAGCACATTATCTTCTATGGGAACGCATCTGATTCGCAGATGCATTCCGTTGTGAACAGGATAAAATCCTGATGTAAACCTGACCTGATCAAAAACTGACGTGAAACGCTTCTCTTCGTAGGGAAACCTTAGCTTCAATTCGCACCGCACATGTGTGAACTGGGCCTTAAAGTGGTGTTTCCCCCCCAAAATAGCTTAAAAATCCTAAAAATATAAAAAAAAAAAAAAAAATTATTGGAAACTTTTTTTTTTAACTCACCTCTAAATGCCTGTTGCTAGGGGGTCCCTCGTAGTCTGCCTCCTTCGGTGCCCAGGCACTGACATCACTTCCCCTCGGTGGAGTCAGTCACCTGGGACATGTGACAGGTCCCAGATGACTGTGCGGTGTATCACGGCGCGCGCCGCCCACGCATGCGCAGTGGGTGCCCGGCTGTGGCTTCACAGCCGGGCACCCACTGCGCATGCGCGAGCGGCGGCCCACAGTAAGAATGCCGGCGCCGCGAGCATAGCGGGGAACGAGGGGGGGGGGGGCTTAATTCTCCCCGCATCGCTGGACCCTTCACTGTCAAATTTTTAAGGGGCACCCCACTTTAAGTAATTTCAACAGTCATTATTTTACAATATTTTCAAATCTGCAATTTTGATTAAAATAATAATAGATGATTATTTTCAAACACTGGGTGGGGGGGTCGCGGTTAGATTTATTAAAACTGGTGCACACAGAATCTGGTGCAGCTGTGCAAAGTAACCAATCAGCTTCCAGGTTTTTTTGTCACAGCTTAAAGTGATACTAAAGTCTTGTTTTTTGTGTTAAAAAAGACCCAAACATGTTATACTCACCTGCTCTGTGCAGTGCTTTTGCACAGAGCAGCCCAGATCCTCCTTTTTATAGGCGTTTATATTGAAGGTTTGAACTATTACTATCTAGATATCCACACTAAATACCGAACATAAGGTAACAGTGTGCACTGTAAATGTTCTCTTTAAAGTAGTGACAAATATAACTGCTTAAGATGCTCTCTGCAACCGTTCTATCAAACACGCGGAAGCTGTGTGTGACACTACAAAGACTTCACAACTCCCGTCACACAAATATCACTTTAATTACATGTGTTTGGTATAGCAGTCATTTGTACCTTTCATGAGCAGATGAAAAGCTTTCGTGGGGAGGGAATCTTTGCATCGCAGAGAGCTACAAATATGAACTCTCTTCTGCCAACACTGAACACATCTGCTCATCACAGTCCCCTTTACTCAATTCTCATTCCCCAACTCCTAATGCGCAACATAACTGGCTTGACATAGTGGGATAGATTTACTAAAGGCAAACAGACTGTTCACTTTGCAAGGGAAGTTACATTTTGTAAGGGAATTTTCCCCCAGTTTAGTGAATGAGGTGGAACTCTAATAACTTCCATCATCCAATCACATGTAAAAATACAGTTTTTTTTATATTTTTCCTTGCACGTAATTGGGTTTTCTTTTTGTTAAAGCATAACTCCGCTGTTGTTGAGAAAAAAATATTCCCCTCTGGGTAATCTATGTACATTACAAGGATTATAACAACCTTTGTTGCAGATTCCTACCCTTTGTTATTCTGAAGAAATCCCTGTGTGTTCCTCTGTGCCTCTGTGCACAGTGTGTCTAATGGGAGTGGTTTCATATTTATCAGTCAGCTGTGCAGCTGCAGAGCACTAATCAGGAAAGCTGATGGGCCTGCATCCCTTTAGAGGTGATTTCCTATTGGGAAATCCTAGATTTCTAGAGGAAAAGAGATTTCATCTCCAAATACGGAAAGGTTTCTTCACAGTAAGAGCTGTGAAAATATGGAATAGACTCCCTCCAGAGGTGGTTCTGGCTAACTCAGTAGATTCCTTTAAGAAAGGCCTGGATACTTTCCTAAATGTACATAATATAACTGGGTACTGACATTTATAGGTAAAGTTGATCCAGGGAAAATCCGATTGCCTCTAGGGGGATCAGGAAGGGATTTTTTTTCCCCTGCTGTAGCAGATTGGAGCATGCTCTTTTGGGGTTTTTTTTTTGCCTTCCTCTGGATCAACTGTGGGTATAGAATGGGGTTTATTGGATTGTACGATATATTTTATTTTTATTTATTATTTCTTTTATTTTTATGGTTGAACTGGATGGACTTGTGTCTTTTTTCGGCCTAGCTAACTATGTAACTATGTACCCAAAAAAATGATTTTTTTCTTGCAGGGGATGCCTGAAATCTGACTTGTATCTTAGGCAGACTTCTGGGAAAATTGAACAGCCTTTTTGCATTCAATAAATGTACCCCACTGTCTCCTATGAGTGTATGAAACAATGAACCATGCAGTCCATGGAAATCACATGGATCCATATTTGCTATAATGAATCTCTATGACAAAGTGGGAGTATTGTTTGTTTTTATTTTTTTTTATAAAGTCTTTTATTTCATAGAAACTGCATTACCATTCCACAGATCAACAGTTCACAACCATGGCATCCACATGGTTAACAATGCTTGTATGCAAAAAATACTTCTGTGTTGTAGTCAGAGTGGGAGTTTTTTTAATTAATTACACCAATTAAAGTAGTTATGTTACATAGTTACATAGTAGAAGAGGTTGAAAAAAGACACAAGTCCATGAAGTCTCACCTATGTGTGTGGTTATATGTCAGTATTACATTGTATATCCCTGTATGTTGTGGTCGTTCAGGTGCTTATCTACCATATATACTCGAGTATAAGCCGACCCGAATATAAGCCGAGGCTCCTAATTTTACCACAAACAACTGGGAAAACTTATTGACTCGAGTATAAGCCTAGGGTGAGAAATGCGCAGCTACTGTAAGTGGAAAAGAGGGTCAACGATGCCCATTTGCAGCCTCACTGTGCCCATGCAGATGGACACAGTTGACCGATTTGGGGCCCTGTATCTCAGGGTCACTTAGTGCTAGGAACCCCATCTTTAGATATGTTGTAGTGCTAGTTCAACTGGGTTTGAATGCCAAATTTGAGGTTTTTATAATTAAGGAGAAGCCGTTTTAAAAACAGCAATTTAAAGAAAAAAATAGGGTCATTTTGAAATTGATGGCAACAACACGTCTCAGAAAAGTTGGGACAGGGCAAGAAAAAGCTGCCAAAGTAAGTGGTACTAACAGGGAAGAGCTGGAAGAACATTTTGCAACTAATTAGGTTGATTGGCAAGTCAGTAACATGACTGGGTCAGTCAGCATTTTATAGAGTCAGAGGGCTTGATTTACTAAAGACAAAAAAGACTGTGCACTTTACAAAGTGCTGTTGCACTCTGCAAATGCTGTTGCTCCAGAGCCTAGTAAATGAGCAGAGGCTCTGTTGATTCAATCATGTGCAAGCAAGGGTTCTGTGAAATGTTGTGTCTAAAAATTGTGCAACAATTTCAGAGTAATGTTCTTCAACATAAAATTGAAAAGAATTTAAATATATAATCATCTACAGTACATAATATTATAAAATGATTCAGAGAATCTGGAGAAATCTCTGTGTGCATGGGACAAGGTCGAAATGCACACATTTCAGATGGCACTGTATTAAAAACAGGAAGGATTCTGTGATGGACATCACTGCATGGGCTCGGGAATACTTCCAAAAATCACTGTCTGTGAACACAGTTTGCCATGCCATCCAAAAATTCAAAGTAAAGCTCTATCATGCAAAGAAGAAGCCATATCTGAACATGATCCAGAAATGCTGCTGTCTTCTCTGGGCAAAAGCTCATTTAAAATGGCCTGTTGCAAAGGGAAAAACTATTCTGTGGTCAGATGAATTGATATTTGACATTCTTTTTGGCAGCCATGGGTGCCAGGTCCTCCAGTCTAAAGAGGAGAGGGACCTTATGGCTTTTTATCAGCGCTCAGTTCAAAAGCCTGCATCTCTGATGGTATGGGGGTGTATCAGTGTGTATGGATTGGGCAGCTTGTACATCTGAAAGGGTACCATCAATACTGAAAGATATATCAGGGTTTTAGAGCAGCATATACTCCCATCCAGCCTATGTCTTTTTAAGGGAAGGCCTTGCAGATTTCTGCAGGACAATGCTAAACAACATACTGCATCTATGACAACAGCATGGCTTTGAAGTAGAAGAGTCTGGGTGCTTAACTGGCCTGCCTGCAATCCAGACCTTTCACCAATTGAAAATATTTGAAGCATATTGAAATTAAAAATACAACAGAGAAGACCCAGGACTGATGAGCAGTTAGAATCCTATTTCAGGCAAGAATGGGACAACATTCCTCCCCCAAAACTCCAGCAACTGGTTTCCTCAGTTCCCAGACATTCACAGACTGTTGGTAAAAGAAGAGGGGATGCTACACCGTGGTAAACATGGCCCTGTCCCAACTTTTTTGAGACATGTTGCTGCCATCAATCTCCAAATTACCTTATATTTTTCTTTAAATGGTACACGTTCTCAGTTTAATCATTTGCTATACTTTCCACTTAAATAAATAAATAAAATAAAAATATGAGGTTTATGAAATTTGCAAATCATTGCATTCTATTTTTTCGTAGATTTTACACAGCGACCCAACTTTTTTGGAATTGGGGTTGTATAGAAAGCACTGTTTATAAGACAGGAACAGCTATCTTGGCATTCTCTGTAACTGTCCCAGTGATGTCTGACACCAGTTTATCAAAGTACTTCCCTACTGTGCCTCCCTGCATGCATCAGATTGTGATTAACAGATTAATCACACAGCGGTTTTATAAGTTGCCTGTTATGACATTCCTGTCCCTCCATCTGATGTTTTGATCCCTCCTTCTGTCAAGGAACATCCTCCATGTCACATAATATGTGTCACACAAGTTCATTTGCATGCTTTAATTTTATCTTATCCAGAGAGGCTAAGGACCCAACAGTTTTACATAATAGATATCAGAAGACTTCAAAAGAGCAACATTTGTCAATGCATGGTAACCTATCAGAATATACCCTCCAGTGATCTGACTTTTGGTAAACTGAAATCTGGTTGGTTGAAATTAATAATTGTGCTTTAAATTTCATATCTAATACTTTGCGTTACCTTAATAACAGCCTGAAGGAATTATTATTTATTACCACTAACACTGTAAATAGCACAACTTTTGAGGGGCAACTGAATAAAAAGAATTTTAAAATGGAAAAATACAAGTTTCTTTTTTGTTTTGTCTTTTTTAACAGAAACAGAAAGAATAACACAAGTTTACATATGAGGAGTGTTTATATACCAGGGCCCTGGAACTAAACCCCGATCAACATCTCATACAAATTTTGGGGTCGTAACTTTTCGAAAACTTTGTATCATTTTTCATTTTAATTAATAATGACAAAGTTTGATATCATTAAAATTATCTAGCTTTGCTTATATGTAAATCTAAGTTCTTAAGGTTTTCGATGAGGTCCTCTGTCTACTTCATTTAACAATTTTGTGTTACCAAGTTCAACCGACTTTGGCCCTCTAAAGACTAGATCCCTAAACCTTTATGACTATGCATTGGCATAAACATCTTTCACACATGCTGAGCAGTGAGGATTGTCAGTGGGCATCTGTTTATCATTATGATGAAAGCAGGCTTTTGCAGGGAACATCGAAGGTCAGGTTCTCAAACTACTAAATAATGAACTTGCTTCATTTCAGCAAGATGCTTAAACAAAAGGGTTCCTATAATTGCAATGGTGTTTACTCAGTATCCTGTACCCTGCTTGTGCTTCCAGCATCCTGCTCTTGTGTTTGGTTGACTACTCCTGATATTCTTGCTCTAGATTTCTGTTACCCTGCAGACTGATTTCCTTATTACAACCCTGCTTTGTTCGTGTTTACCAACTTTGTCTTTCCTGATGCCTATCCTGACCTCAGACCTGTCCCTGACTCTGTATCTGCCTGATGATTTGGTACTTCGCCTTTGGTTGGTGCTTGCTGTCAGCTATCTCCAGTGTAGCAAGCCCCACACACTGAAAGGCCACCTTGTTCGGATACATGACACAATGATACAAAAGTCCGGCTTCTATCGGACCAGCTGCTGTACACACGGGCCAAATGTTGGCCAGCATTCGGCCGGTGTGTACTAGGCTTTACTACCATAAACTCAACCATGTTAATTAAGAAAATACACAGAGTTCATAGCTATTTTCACCTGGTCATTGCCAAACAACTTTTTCATCCTTCTGCACATACTCTGACCATAAGAAAGATTTGCCTGTCTGTGTCCCTGCATTGAGCAGGTAGTTGAATAAGTCATCAATCCTTATTGCACAAGCCTTCGCACGTTCAGGACAGAGTTTCCCAAGAGGAAGAAACCTCTGCCTGGCTCTGGGTGGGCCAGTACAGTTTAAAGTCTTGGAAGTCAAAATCTGAAGCCTCTGGTTATATTTATGACTTTACTGAGGATGAGGAGGGGCATATGGCACTTTGCGTTATAAAAGTTTAGTTATATTTTCATTGTACCCTTAGCGCCTTGATTTTATAGTCAAAAGGCAAAGTGCTTAGTGCAGTATCAAACAACCAATCAGCATTCATCCTTTACTGACCTGACTCCACTAACGGAAATTGTGATGGGTTGCAACTGGTTTCAGCACTTCCTTTATTCATGCAGTTTTCCCTGTCTAAAGCCTGGTACACACTATTTGCTCCAGTCGGAGCCGCTATTCTAACTAGGCAAAGTTAGTATAGCGATCTCCCCTGCTGAGCTATTGTGTCCTGACAGGGGGACGCATCCTGACCAGAACACTCTGACCAGTGCTCTCCGCCATTGGCGGGAGTTGGTCAGCTGCTGGTTTTGCAGCATGCACGGCCGGCTTCTGCTGGACAGACCGACATACACACAGGCGTAATGTTGAACTTTTTTTTTTGACTGCCCGGTGTCTCCTGACATTTGGCCCCTGTGTACCCGGCTTTAGTAAATTGGTGTTTAGTCTGTCTCAGAGGGAGACATATAATAATAATGTTCCACAGATAATCAAGCAGCATAGCTTAGATTAGCATAGCATAGATTCTCACCCCTCCTTGCCTTATTTATACATGCTCACTGGGTATATTTGTTTAAAGAGCATTTTTTTTTTCACTTGGCAATTAGAAGGATACGCACCTTTAAATGGCGCCCAGCAGGTAGAGTCAGAGCCCTGAAATAACCACGCAAGGCATCAAGTAATTGCATTAGAGGGTGAGGTGATAATTACACTGAGTTGAATAATTCATTATTTAGGCTATTTGTAATGCATGCTAATCTGCTGTCATTAGACACTGCTAGGAAAACTGTGTTAGGGTGGTGATGGTACATGAACCTTACATGGAATGGGGAGTGAGGGCCAGGGTTCATGCATGTGGCCTTATAACTAACTCCAGAGGCTGTCTGGGAGACAGAAGGCAAGTCACACATTGTTTATGAAAACAAATGGCCCAATGGATGAAAACAGCAAAATAACCAACCACACTGAATTTCCAGAGCTAGTCCTTGGTTTTAAATATTCTGTCATTGCTACGAACTGGATTTCACTCCACTACAGATTTTGCGGTCAGTGAAATTTCTCTAAAGCTGAAGTTTTTAATTTTGTTCACTGAGCTGCGAAATTTGCTTGAAAAAAAATATCTAATCTTTTTTTTTTAATAGATTTTTTGAGGGGTGTATTTACAGGGTAACTCACATTTGTGGGGAAAAAAAAACAAAAAACAAAAATATATATAGCGTATACGATTGTGACAATTCATATTTTAATTGAATGTTCATAAAAATGACCTTTCCTTTTTAGTTTGCAGTGATGTCATTTTCTGTAAAATGCAATTCAATATGGCTACCTGGAGGCATTCTGTACATGGATGGTGTACAGAACACACCTTAAAAATGTAATTTCCTGCTTGTGTGATTGGCTTATTGATTTTCCCATAAGTCTGCACTAAGATACAAGTCAGATTTTGGCATCCCCTGCAACACAAATTCGATTTTTGGTGAGATACTCCCAAAGGGAAATCACGTCTAAAGGGATGCAGACCCTGCAGGTGCAGCAGCTGATTGGTCATTATAAAAGCACCCCCATACAGATTCACTCTGCCCATGGACACTGACAAACAACATAACAAAAGGTAGGAATCTGCAACAAAGCAATGTACATAGATCACCCAAAGAGGAATGTTTTTTGTCCCAAAAAAAGTGGAGCTACTCTTTAAAGTAGTTTAGTTTATTTAATTTAGTGTTCTTTACATTTCTTTTCTTTGTATGTTTGATTTTTAGATGTATTGCTACTTATTTATTTATTTTGTATTTTACATTACATTTTCTGTGAAAAAACACATAAAATAATTATGATAACGAGGGTCCATTAATACAAGAACAGTTCCAAGATAGTTGAAAGGAGCTTCCATTACCCTCAGCAGTCATTTAAAGCCCAACTGTATTTCTATTTTTGCAGTCAAGTTTGAGAAAACACCAATAAATGTTTGTGCTTCCATCATACACGGAATACCTACTTTTTTTTTTTTTTAATATTTCTTATGTTTTAGATGTTTCTTTGAAGAACGTTTCATGGTTCATGGCTGACTGCAAGCATTCCTCAACAAGTTTAGTGTAAGTATGTCCCTATAGAAAAGCTGCGGACAGGTTGAGCTCCCTCTCCTTATTATACAATGGAGAAGCCCAGCTTCTACATTTTTAACCTTTTGTTGGAACAGACAGTTTTCAAATATAGTTTAAAACTAACGAGATGAGTTCTGCCAGCACAGTAAAAACATGATTAATTATGGGAAACGCAGCTCCCCAGCCCCCTCAAAAAAAAAAAAAACCTATGCTGGCTATACACATGTCAAATTCCTATTTTTCATTCGAAAATCAACCCTTTGAATAATAATTTGCTTTTCGACCATTAGTGGGGCTGCAGCAATGGCCAATTTTCGTGCGGCCAACTAATTTGAGTGATCGGGCATGTTGGAAGTTTTTGAAAAACAAAAACAAACTAATTTCTAATTTCTCATGCGAGAAATATAATCAATAAAGAAATGCGCATGAGCTGTGACCTGGAAAGAAAAGAAGATTCTCGGCCACGAAAATTATTTTCCGTAACAACGTGAGGTGAAATTGAAGGCTTGGTTGATTGCATTTTGAAATCAATGGGGAGATTTTCACCACCATCGGATTACAAAATGCACAAACTTTTAGATTTTCGATTGACAAATTGTTCGGAATTCGACCCATGTATGGCCTGCATAAGAAGGATTTTGCTGTATTGGAGTTTCCAGAAAAGAGCATCTAAAGAAGGTAAAGTGCAATTTGTAAATCATTTTTAAAGGTATGCTATGTGAAGGGAGGCATGTAACAAATATAAAGTAAGTATTATCCCAATTTAGCTGCAAAAGTGGAAAAACACCAAAAAACATCTTAAAAGAGATATATAGAGACATATAAAAGAGATGTATATTTACAGTTCTTGTTTCGATCTGTTGTATATTAAAGTGTTACTAAACCCACAACAGTAAAATCAGTCTGTATAGGCAGCATAGAATGCTTACTATACTCACTGTGGAACTTAAGTGGTTAATCCTCTGAATGGTGTAAAATGGCTGTTTTATCCTGTATGCATAGATCCTCCCTTCCTGCACTGTCTATCTGGGGGAGGCCAGCTAACACAGGCAGGCTAGACGATCTGCACATGCTCAGTTGTGTCTTTTATGCTGGAGAGAACATTTCCTTGTTCTAGGAACTAGACAAGTCACATGATATTGACATCACACATGTGGGTGTGTATACAGGCTGTAGTGGAACTGGAAATCTCCTCCTACCTGAACTCTCAGCACTGGAGAAACCCTGCAGTTTATCACATGACAATGGTATACAGTACAGATCATCCAAAAAAGGTATATAGTGGCAGTATTTTAATGTAAAAAGAAGATGTATAAGCTGTGGGCACTGTGGGGGGGGGGGGGGGGGGGGCACATGAACTATTTTCATATTATTGGGTTTAGTAGCACAGTAAGGTTTATGTATATGTGGAAGTTTTAATAAGTTGTTATAAATAATGAGTATTAAATAGGGAAGTATGGGATTTTTGTTTACCTAGATGGATGCTGCATCCGTCTCCCGCCAGCTCTAACATGAGAACCGAGCGATCAAACACCGCCGATCGCTCGGTTCTCATAGTTCCCTGAGCGAAGAAATAGTGACTGTCAGCCAACACTGTCTGCCCTGCCCCCCCCCCCTAGTTTACTGGAGCGCTGGGCTGTGGAGGGGGTGGGAGCCACCGGCTTAGGCTCTCACTGAGAGCCTGAGCCGGGTGCCAGTCCAGGCATGTGGGCGAATCCTGACCATATGGTCGCGATCGTTTCTGAGCCTGGACAGGCTCTGTGATATCAGCCGACATCGGGATTCAGCCCGCTGTCTGCTGAAAATAGGTCACAGGAGTGCAGAACGATCTGCACTCCTGTGATCCACATGGGAAGGACAGCCAAACAAGCCTTGGCTGTACTGCTTTAATTTCACCTTCATATTGATTCTAATGCATTTATTCAAAATTGTGTACTGCTACATTATGTACAAATACACTGGTTTACATCCAAAGCTGTCTCAACTGAAATTTTGAAAGTATTCCACCCTTTTCTAACTAATTCATATTTCAGTCCAACAAACAGTAGTTGTCTTCTTTTCAGTGACATACGGGTAAAAGCACAATATAAAGCTAGAACTTTAATGTACAATATTCTCCAAAAAATTGCTCCAAAACAATCTAAAATTTGTGGCACAAAATCTATTTACACAATTGGCTAAGTTGCCTTTTCACCAGTCTCTGTGTTGGGTGCACAGTTTGAGTTCTTCTGTCTCAATCCATATATAATATAATAGTGTGATCAGCATTCTGGACAACTCAGTTCTCAAACAACTTCAATTTAACTGCAGCCACAATAAAAGCAAAGATTGCTTATGTATTTCAAACAAGTTCTTTCTTTCAGTGCTTTATCTTTGCATTTATTGTGACTACCAGGAAGCTGGCATTTTATGGGCACTGAGTAATCAGGAGGGCAGACCATGTTACAATATTATAAAATACTTAAAGCGTTTTTTACCCCCAAAACGTCATATTCATGATATGTGGCTGTTGTACCATGTGCTATATATGAGAAAGTATCCTGTTCTCTCTGTATTTCTTCCTTTGTGTGAAATCCCTGGTGTTTCTGCCAGTCCCTCTGCTTTACTATTAGAAACTGACCACACTAAGCAGGAGAGCACACTGTAGTCAGTTCTCTAGCTATGCCGGGAACTCAGCCTGCTCACCTCCAATGGTCAGACTTGTCCTGATATGCCCTTGCTGCACAGCCATTCACTGGGAAGCTCAGTGTGCTGCTGCAGCCTCCCCAGCTCTTATGGAGCTGAGAACAAAGGGAAAGTGATCACTTATAAAAAGGGGAAAAACTATTTTTAATGTATTTTTATATCTATACAAAAATGTTTTGCCTTTCATTTCTTTTTTAAATGTAATGGGTTGTTTTACAAGGTGAGCCTTTACAATCACTTTAATGGTTGTGCAGCAAACAAAACTGTGTGTGGAATTTTGTTATCAATGACTCCATAACATAATCTATGCTGGAAGTCCTATGAAGATCTCAGATCAGCGCTATCTGACTATGTGCTTTCAGATACATTGCTGTGATCCTAAGTCTAAAGAGAATGAAGCATAAAAGCTAAAGGAAAGGTATTAACCAAAGTCAGCATTCTTTTTTTTTTTCAAATTCTTTATTTCAAAGTTTTCGACATACAATTTAAACAGGTTCTGGAAAAATATACACATGGTATATAAGTGGTCCTGATACAAAGAGTGAAACACAATGGGGTTGATTTACTAAACCTAGAGAGTGCAAACCAGTGTTAATTTTGACATCAAATTTCTATTTCGTTTTAGTTATAGTCTTTTGACTAAAATGCCATTTTAGTTTTAGTCGTATTTTAGTCATCTGAATTGTTTTAGTTTTAGTCGTATTTTAGTCATCTGAATTGTTTTAGTTTTAGTCGTATTTATTCGACTAATATAGTATTAATTTAGCAGACAAAAATATTTTAGTCGACAAAATTAACACTGGCGCAGCTCTGCATACAAACCAATCAGCTTCCAGGTTTTGTTGTCAAAGCTTAATTGAACAAGCTGAAGTTAGAAGCTGATTGGTTACTATGCACAGCTGCACCAGATTTTGCACTCTTCGGTTTTAGTAAATCAACCCCAGTATCTTAATATCACACAAAAATAGTTTCAAGATGGGAGAACTTGAGAACCCTTGAATGTCAAAATAACTGATGTGAGAGGGATTTAGGGGAATCCAACCTAATATTTAAGGTCATAGCTTTGGGTAATATGCGGGGTGACAGGTAACGGTGCGGCGGGATGTCAGTAGGAGGTTCATAGGAAATGAGGGGGAAAGAATGATGAAGGAGGATAGGGGTATAGAAGGAGGCCACACAAGCAAGACAACAGGACAAGGGTGGGACCAATTACTGCTCTGAGTCTCCTCCAAACACTAGAGACTGTCCTCCAAACACTAAAGCCTGTCCTCCAAACACTGGAGCCTGTCCTCCAAACACTGGAGCCTGTCCTCCAAACACTGGAGCCTGTCCTCCAAACACTAAAGCCTGTCCTCCAAACACTAAAGCCTGTCCTCCAACCACTAGAGCCTGTCCTCCAAACACTGGAGCCTGTCCTCCAAACACTGGAGCCTGTCCTCCAAACACTAAAGCCTGTCCTCCAAACACTAAAGCCTGTCCTCCAAACACTAAAGCCTGTCCTCCAAACACTAGAGCCTGTCCTCCAAACACTAGAGCCTGTCTTCCAAACACTAGAGCCTGTCCTCCAAACACTATAGCCTGTCCTCCAAACACTAGAGCCTGTCCTCCAAACACTAGAGCCTGTCCTCCAAACACTCGAGCCTGTCCTCCAAACACTGGAGCTTGTCCTCCAAACACTAGAGCCTGTCCTCCAAACACTAAAGCCTGTCCTCCAAACACTAAAGCCTGTCCTCCAAACACTAGAGCCTGTCCTCCAAACACTAGAGCCTGTCCTCCAAACACTAGAGCCTGTCTTCCAAACACTAGAGCCTGTCCTCCAAACACTAGAGCCTGTCCTCCAAACACTAGAGCCTGTCCTCCAAACACTAGAGCCTGTCCTCCAAACACTTGAGCCTGTCCTCCGAACACTAGAGCCTGTCCTCCAAACACTAGAGCCTGTCCTCCAAACACTCGAGCCTGTCCTCCGAACACTAGAGCATGTCCTTCAGTTGTTAACGTAAAAGCATCCCAGTAAAACCCCAGGGACTTTACGTTTCAGGTTTCAGGGTTCTTTTTTCTAATCTGGTTTCCCTTCAGTACAGTTTTTATATGTTGGCAACATTAAAATTGTGTAACCATAGCTAGCCATGTGTAACTAAAACCTTTAAAATGGAAAATACGTTTCTTAAAGTGATTTTAAAGGCTGAATTTTTTTTTTTTTTTTTTTAATGCAGTCTCTGCATTAGGTTAAACAACTTTTTGAATGCAGCTCCCCCAGCAGCTCTAATGGCTCTTTTCCTCCCCATTGGTTCAAACACAGCAGCAGGAGCCATTGGAAAGCTGTCAATCACAGCCAGTGAGGAGGGAGTGGACACAGAGCTGGCTCAGGAACAAACCCACACTCGCTGGGGTGGAGGATCCCGAATCAGACTTACCTTACCAGAACCAAGATGTCCCTGCAAAATATTTTCAAAGATTAACAAATACCTGACCAGTTCTGCTTTTTATGTCACAAGACCAGCAACTACGGTCCTTTAAAGCAAAGCAAAGAGGGGCAAAAGTAAAAATTTTCACTAAAGCAGTAGAGCAGGCAAGTCAAACTGGTGTTTTTTTGCAAGTGGCCTTCTAGCTACTTCTTGGAAGCCCTCAGCAGCTAAACCATTTAAAGTCCAACAGAAGTCCCAGAAATACATACGCAGTCAGTTAGACACTGAAGTTAATTTACTAAAGGCAAATAGGCTGTTCACTATGCAAAGCAATTTTCCCCTAGATTGGCGAATGTGGTGAAAACTCACTTTGCAAAAAATTTCCAATCAATGGGAAATCAAGGACAAAAAAAAACATTTTTGTTTGCACATGATCGGATGATGGAAATTAGCAGATCTTTACCCCATTCACCTAAAAGGAAAATTCCCTTGCAAAGTGAACAACCTATTTGTCTTTAGTAAATCAACTCCACTGCACTAGCAATCTTCTTTTATCATAGTTGTAGATCCACTTTCGTGATTTTCTAGGTGTCTAAATAGGCCCCAGAAAAGAACAAATGTTTATATTAAGTCCTGCAGACCTGGTCAGACATGTCTCCTCCACTTCTCTTGTGTCACTTGTGCTAAGAGGTGTGGCTATTACTCAGCTCTGCCAAAGCATAGCATTGACGCATTTTTAAGGGTCATAAGCCCCACTTCCGCTGAGAGAAAATGATATTTTCAAGCAGTCACACGTCAATACATGTGGGTCATAAGACTACAAAAGAAAAAATGTTGAAGATGGGTCTTTGCTTTTCAGAGAATGCTATGTTATTGTTAGATAGAAGTACATGTTGCCAGGCTCAGTAAAGGAAACCTGAATTAAAAATAGTGTCATTGGTTGCCTAAATGTTTCTATTTTTATTACTTTAAAGCAGACTTTTAATCAAAAGTGAAAGTGTCGCTTATTCTACTCCCCACCCCTGCCCAAAATGTTTTTGATATTTTCCTTTTTTTTTGTATGGGAAGCAGCTTCCACTTTTGGACAGGTATCTGCTCCCACTTCCTCATTTCTCGCCTAGGCAGGAATGACATTTAGTTTAGTTTCAAGAGGTTGCAGGACCAGTCCTGCAGCGCCGCATTATCTTTCGCATGCTCTGTGAGAATCATGAAATCACAGTCTGTTACCATATTCAAAATGGCGGCGCCATGGACCTGCAGCAGTAAGGAGAACCAGATGCGAGAAGACAGCACTGGATCCCAAGCACTGGAAAATACCTTATTTTTAAAAGTCAGCAGCTACAGTATTGGTAACTCTCCATAACTTGCACACAACCAGTAGAATTAATCGAAACGAATCGTATTATGTGACCTGAGTACATGCCACAAGAAAGCCACTTGATCAGCTTTAGCATTAGATAATGACCTTCTTCAGAAGAGTAGTCAGCAATGACAGTTTACACATTTTCCCCAGTACAGGTGTCCTTTGAAGGCACTTACTGGTTCCTGGGTAGGAGCACCATAGTGGATTCTCAGAAATTGTTACACTGAAGCAAATTTCAAAAAAAAAAAAAAGGAGCAAAGTGCAGATGATGTGCATACCAAACAACACAAACAAAGTATTATCCACATGAAGCAAAGGGTCTTACTGTCTTATTAACAGCTCCACTTATACTCCAGTTTTCATAAATCAGACCCAATTGATTTTATTGCACAACACACTCACGTAGACTAGATAGAGTAGACTTGGCTTGACTTTGTCTCCATTCTTTGTTTCTCTGTGCATCAGATGATCAAAATATACAGTGCATGTGATTATTTGTTTGCCATTAGCTCAAACATGTGCACTGATGAAATTAACACACATAACGGAAGTGTGCACAAGTCCTCGTCCAGCCTCATACAGCATAAATGCCGTTCTGCCTGCTGATAAGAGATTCCCACGAGCTTTGGGACATTAGGATTCTGCGAGAAGTCGCTGTATTTGTCTTCATTCTGTCTGACTGTCCTCGTGTGTTATTATTAGGGGCTGTCAAGCAGCTGCGTGCTAGAGAAAAAATGGCCTCACTTGGCTGTGAAGTTGAATGCAAACAGGCACTAGCAGACATTAACCCTGTTTTGCAATAAGAAACAGGAGTACAAACGTATTGATAATATCCTCATCGGGTGCATTTGCCACACAGCCTACTTGTGTATGTTTAGAGGACACATCCTCACCTACATGTCTTATGTAATAAGGACAGGTTATTGTCAAGAGTCATTTGTGTGTTTGTTAGATGCCAGATTATTTTTATATTTAATGATGAAGTTTGAATGAGAAGAAACATTAACACTGCCAGAGGGCTAATTTTAACAGTATAGACAAAAATATAAACATCTAAGTGGCTATTTTTAAAAGCTGCTACTAAAATTTGGCAATGAATGTTGTGAAAAAGCAGATTCAAAACAGGTGAAAAATCCCCCCCAGATCAGTCTGTCCCCCAGTATAATTCCACCCCCCCAGGTCAGTTCATCCCATAGTACAATCCCCCCCAGATCAGTCTGTCCCCCAGTATAATTCCACCCCCCCCAGGTCAGTCCGTCCCATAGTACAATCCCCCCCAGATCAGTCTGTCCCCCAGTATAATTCCACTCCCCCCCAGGTCAGTCCGTCCCATAGTACAATCCCCCCCAGATCAGTCTGTCCCCCAGTATAATTCCACCCCCCCAGGTCAGTCCATCCCATAGTACAATCCCCCCCAGATCAGTCTGTCCCCCAGTATAATTCCACCCCCCAAGGTCAGTCCGTCCCATAGTACAATCCCCCCCAGTGTAATCCCCCTCTCCAGGTCTCCCTGTCCCATAGTACAATCCCCCCCAGATCAGTCTGTCCTCCGGTGTAATCCCCCTCTCCAGGTCTCCCTGTCCCCCAGTACAATCCCCCCCAGATCAGTCTGTCCTCCGGTGTAATCCCCCTCTCCAGGTCTCCCTGTCCCACAGTACAATCCCCCCCCAGATCAGTCTGTCCTCCGGTGTAATCCCCCTCTCCAGGTCTCCCTGTCCCCCAGTACAATCCCCCCCAGATCAGTCTGTCCTCTGGTGTAATCCCCCTCTCCAGGTCTCCCTGTCCCCCAGTACAATCCCCCCCAGATCAGTCTGTCCTCCGGTGTAATCCCCCTCTCCAGGTCTCCCTGTCCCACAGTACAATCCCCCCCAGATCAGTCTGTCCTCCGGTGTAATCCCCCTCTCCAGGTCTCCCTGTCCCCCAGTACAATCCCCTCCAGATCAGTCTGTCCCCCCGGTGTAATCCCCCTCTCCAGGTCTCCCTGTCCCCCAGTAAAATCCCCTCTAGATCAGTCTGTCCCCCAGAGTAATCCCCCTCTCCAGGTCTCCCTGTCCCCCAGTACAATCCCCTCCAGCTCAGTCTGTCCCCCAGATTAATCCCCCTCTCCAGGTCTCCCTGCCCCCCAGTAAAATCCCCTCCAGATCAATCTGTCTCCCGGTGTAATCCCCCTCTCCAGGTCTCCCTGCCCCCCAGTACAATCCCCTCCAGATCAGTCTGTCCCCCCCGGAGTAATCCCCCACTCCAGGTCTCCCTGTCCCCCAGTACAATCCCCTCCAGATCAGTCTGTCCCCCAGATTAATCCTCCTCTCCAGGTCTCCCTGCCCCCCAGTAAAACCCCCTCCAGATCAGTCTGTCCCCCCGGTGTAATCCCCCTCTCCAGGTCTCCCTGCCCCCCAGTACAATCCCCTCCAGATCAGTCTGTCCCCTGGTGTAACCCCCCTCTCCAGGTCTTCCTGTCCTCAAGTACAATCCCCCTTGGTCAGTCAGACTGACCCCAGCAGATGGTACAGACTGACCCCTGAATTTTTTGACCCCCAAATAGTTATTTTTAAATTCACTGTTATCACTAAAAATACAATAAAAACATTATATCACTAAATCACCACGCTGTACACAAGAAAGTGCAAATCCACACAATATCACAATAAACAAACAAAACCAAAAAAATAAATAAATGAAACAATAACAATGAAATCAAAATGTCTCTCTACAGCCTCCCTAAAAGTTTACAAAATCTTGAAAAAATCCAGATTGAGAGGCGCTCTTAATCTATGGATTTCTTCTAGATTTGTTAAATTCACAAAAAAAAAAATCATTATTAGCACACATAAACACAACTAACAATTAAAATTCATGTTAAATTCCTCTTAAGGCCTTGTTTACATGGTGTGTAATAAAGTGTACACCCGTGTGAGGGCTGTGTTTACATGCATGAGGATGCACAGGTGGTCTGTGTTTTCCTGTGCAGACAGTCCCATTCATGTCAACTGGGACACAATGGCTGCAGCTTCCAATCTCACACTCGTGTGCATACAGGTGCACAGACCAAACAGACCGTGTGAGTTCAGAGACATGTACCCGCACCCACACAGATATCAAATTGAGAGCAGCGGCTATGTCTGTCTGTGCAGCCACTGCTTCCCAACTGGCATCAATGGAACTGCCAACGTGAGGATGTATAAAACACCTGTGCAACCCTGTACTACAGCCTCACATGGGTGTAGGCTGTAGTATGCCCTGTGTGAATGAAGCCTTACTATGTGCTTTGCTTTTAATTTTTATTTTACAGTGTTATTTTTAATATCTTTTACAGTTTTTTTTTTTGTGAGGGGGGTAAACTTTGGTAAAACATTAGGGGTCTAACATGTCTCTTTTTTGAGACAGAAAAAGAGTCAACATTCCCTTTCTCTGCAGCCTTGACTGCACTGCAGATGAATGAACAATAGTCTATGTACAGAGACTTCCTATTCATTCACAAG
The DNA here is from genome assembly GCA_028564925.1 of Lithobates sylvaticus. Lineage (NCBI taxonomy): Eukaryota > Metazoa > Chordata > Amphibia > Anura > Ranidae > Lithobates > Lithobates sylvaticus. The sequence continues at coordinate 139,004,898 of CM053038.1, read as the reverse complement.
TTGAAGCATAGTAAACACAGTTTACTATGCTTCAGTGATAATTGAACACAGGCGCGACCAGTACCGATCGCTGACTGTGGTCATTTAGAAACATGACATATTTAGCAGCGTGAACCCCCCCCTGCTGTCCAATCTGATACCAATCTTCTTCCCCAGCAGCAGCTGAGGCTGGGGAGGAGTGGAAGCCAGCCAGCAGCCCTGCAGGAGGGGGTGCCAGGGATCGATGTTGCACAGTGGGCGGGATGGGGGTCACAGTGTCATGGCCAGGGGGAATATATTTGGACAGGCTGATTCCCCCGGGGTTCCCCTGCAGTAGCTGAAGCTGACAGAAGAGAAAGGAGGGACAGTGCTGCAGGAAGGGGATACTGGGGATCGGTGAGGGAGACCCCAATACATGTGGGTGTTAAAGTGTGGGGGGGGGGTCTTTTTGTGAAATTTAATTCCCCTGTGGCTCCCTTGCAGCACCTGAAGCCGGCAGAAAGGGAGAGGAAGAGAAGCTGGCAGCTGTAGGGGATTCAAAGGGGATCAGTGCTACAGGGTATGGGGGGCACATAAGAGCGGGAGGGCATTTTAGAAGACAGGTGGAGCAGTAACAGCTCTTCCATGTGTGCAATGTGTGAGAACACAGTGAGCCCTAGCCCTCTCAGTGCCCATGTACATCGCACACATGGTACCCATGGATGATACACCACTGATTGTAACCAGGGTGGATGAATACTTCTCACAGTTATTTGCATCACACATTGGTCATATACATCCGATTTAACGCTACAAATAAAACCACACTTATTCTTGATCTTTGTGTGCTCGTGATTTTCCCTCTTCTAAGGAGAATGTCCAGTCCACCGACACGTTATAGGAAAGCCTGGGGTTAAGTCTACCCCTAGCTTCTAAACATACTTAAACAGCAAGATCTATCTGCCACATTTCCTGACTTTTCCTTCGGTCTACCTGGGGGTTTAGATGTTTCCAGGCACCTTTATGTTCTGTTTCATTCTCTATAACAGAAATGAAAGTCTAACAGGGATTGTGAGGCCTCCTTATAACAGCCACAGTAGGTGTGCAGATCAAGGAACTCATGTACAACTCACCAAAAGAGATCTATGGAACGTAAAAGTGGTTTAAAGGATATCTAAACCCAAGAACAAAAATGGAATATATTGCAACTTGCCAGTCCTTAGATGTGGAGGCTGCATTGGTTTTTATTTTTCAAGCTAAGAACATTTGGCAGCAAATGTAGAAAATACTTGTTGATCTTAGAAATGCAGTGTCCTTGTCACTTCTATGAGATGAACCCAAAGCACATAAGCGCATACAATCTTCCTTCCAACTTATCTTCCTTCCAACTTATATTCTGTAAAATACACCATGCTCTGCCCCCTCCTCCCTCCTCCACTGAATAGAGATGAAGGGAGTAAACCATGTTTGTAGTCCAAATAAGGAGATAAGCCTAATAACAACTATAGCTCCCTCCATAGATACAGCAGAGGTATGGGCGTAGCCATCCTCGATAACAGTGTTATTCGCAAGAAAAAAAAATTACAGTGAAAATTACTAAAAACAAATTTTTGCCCTGAAAATAGCCACGTTTTGCGTTTTTAAAGTGCCCAACGACAAATTATAAAAACACAAAACACATCAAAAACGTGTGTGCAAAAATGCATAATGCACCGCAAAAGCACTGCAGAAATGGATCAAAAGCAAACTGTATAGGTGTAAACCAGGCCTTAGTAAAAGTATGAATAATGGGTGGACTGACCCTTTAATTGCACCCATTAATGCACATATGTGATCTATAAGGCAAATAGGTTTTGCACTGATAATGAAGCAGATAATGAATAGGCGGAGTATGTGTATTTGAAAGAAAGGTGAGAATGCTAATTTTATATTGATTTCTCCCCTGTAAACTGGTCACTATACTTTAAATGGACCTATTAGTGACAGACAGCATGTTGGGAGAAAACTTTATCACTGACACCTTTTGAATGACAACATGCAGTTTAGCGTATTAGAATATTTTACAGCATTTCACAGGTGGGGGGTCATTTCACAGCTTGTGCAATGTAAATACCTCATTACTGTACACTGTGCAAACTTGAAGTGCCGTTTATGTGAACCCTCACCTTGTAAAACAACCCATTCAGTTTAAAATAGAAATGAAAGGCAACACATTTGTGTATAAATATAAATATATATTATTAATAACTTATTATTATTATTTGCTTTCTTTTTTTTAGAAGTGATCATATGACCTCTGTTCTCAGCTGCCAAACGGGCTTGGAGAGGTGGGGGTGGAAAAACAGAAGCACACTGATCTTCCCACCCAAGTGTATTTTTAACTTCAGGGTACCCCCCCCCCCCCCCCCCCAATTCTCATACAAACCTCACATTAAAAGAACCTTGGGGCCCATTAAAAAAAAAAATTGTGCCAGAGCTTGCAACCAGAGCTGATTTTACTGGGAATGATACTGGGGACTGAAAATGTTCAAAAAAAAATCGAAAATTTTCCCAAGTAGAAGTTTGGCTTTAAAGAGGAACTCCAGCTTTTCCTCCTCAAAACAACAGATGCATTGTGCATGTAAATGAATCACATCCACACCATCAGTTTATGTGTAACTTACCTCCTTTAATTCTCTGACTTCTTGTTTCCTTCCTTTTCCAGTCCTGATACTACATGTCCCATGATCCTTTGACCAGCAATGGTAGTCACTTGTACCAGTTCTGGGAGTTGATGTGGGTGGGTCGTAGGGTAACTGTGGATGTTTCTGGGCCTTCATGTGGGTGGTGAACGGTGTAAATGTGTCATACCTCCTCCTGTGTCAGTCCGGTCTTGCAGCATGCCAAAGAATAATGGCTTTATGCCAGACCACAGAGGAACTGCTATGGGAGGTTATTATGAAGGTGCTTCCATCATATGTAAATGAATGACTTCACTGGGAGGGTGGGATCTGAGGGGTGGGACTCTCCCTGTTCACACTGGTCAGAATATGTAACTGGGACAGATTGAATTCTAAAAATACATTCAATTCCACCCATCATCAGCACAGCTAGCTTTCAGAACAGGCTGTGTATGAAGGGGTTTACTTCTGGAATAATGCTGTGATCTGTAAGGTGGGACTTGGGAGATTTGGACTCTCCCTGAAGGTGTGACTGGGTGTATTCAATCCCACCCACCATTGGAGCTGTGAAGGAAGTTACATCATTTGTAGAGTTTGAAACACTACAAAGAGGAGTGTTAAAGACTCTACCTGCTGCAGGAAGTGGATGTGGAAGGGACAGAGTCTACCAGCAGGAAATACAGAGTGTCACATGATACAAAGACACAACTAAGCCCTGAATATCAGGAGATCTGCAGACAACAGAGCAACATGATAAGGAGGTATAATCTTTGCTGGGATTGATTATTCCGTTCAGTTATAGTGAAAAGAAAGTTGAAGTTCAGCTTTAACATCCTTCCTGGGGTGGATAAATAAACAGAATGAGAAGGACTGAAATTCTTATCTTTTCATAAGAAAACGTTGCTTTAGGCTCCCAGCACAGATCACATGACCTTGCTTTTTGGTTACCAGACCATGTAAACAATTCAATGTAGGTCCACTTTAACCACTTCAGTGCCATCCCCAGTGCCATCTGCCAGATCCATCCCCAGTGCCATCTGCCAGTGCCATCCCCAGTGCCATCTGCCAGTGCCATCCCCAGTGCCATCTGCCAGTGCCATCTGCCAGTGCCATCCCCAGTGCCATCTGCCAGATCCATCCCCAGTGCCATCTGCCAGTGCCATCTGCCAGTGCCATCCCCAGTGCCATCTGCCAGATCCATCCCCAGTGCCATCCCCAGTGCCATCTGCCAGTGCCATCTGTCATCAGTGCCATCTGTCATCAGTGCCACATATTAGTGCCATCTGTCATCAGTGTCACCTGTCATCAATGCCACGTATCAGTGCCATCTGTCATCAGTGTCATCAGTGCCACGTATTAGTGCCGTCTGTCATCAGTGCCACGTATTAGTGCCATCTCGCATCAGTGCCACGTATTAGTGCCATCTCGCATCAGTGCCACATATTAGTGCCACGTGATATCAGTGCCATGTATGAGTGCCATCTCTCATCAGTGCCACATATTAGTGCCATCTGTCATCAGTGTCACGTGTCATCAGTGCCCCGTATTAGTACCATCTGTCATCAGTGCCACGTCAGTGTCACGTGTCATCAGTGCCACGTCAGTGTCACGTGTCATCAGTGCCACGTCAGTGTCACGTGTCATCAGTGCCACGTCAGTGTCGCGTGTCATTGTCCTGGTGCTCCAGGGCCTTCAAAAGTGTAATAGGTAGTCAACAATTTAGATGTGTAATTTATGCTCCCAGAACACGTGATGGCGCTCCCTGCATGTTGGGCCTCTCTATGTGGCCAGGCTGTGGAAAAGTCCCACATATGTGGTATCGTAATAATCAGGAGGAGTAGCAGAATTTAATTTGGGGTGTCATTTGTGGTATACACATGCCATGTGAGAGAAATAACCTATTACAATGACAATTTTGTAGAAAAAAAATAAAAAATAAAAAAATAATTCATTTTGCAAAGAATTGTGGGAAAAAATGACAACATCAAAAAGCTCACCATGCCTCTTACTAAATACCTTGGAATGTCTACTTTCAAAAAAGGGGTCATTTGGGGGGTATTTGTACTTTCCTGGCTTGTTCGGGTCACAAGAAATGAGATCGGTCACCAGTACATCAGATGTGATCAATTTTGTATGATTCGCACCACAGCTTGTAGAGTCTGTAACTTTCACAAAGGCCAAATAATATCCGCTAATTTGGGTTATTTTTACCAAAGATATGTGGCAGTATAAATTGTGGCCAAAATTTATGAAGAAAAATTTATAATTTGCTAAATTTTATCACAGAAACAAAGAAAAATGCGTTTTTTTTCAAAATTTTCTGTCTTTTTTCAATTATAGCGCAAAAAATAAAAAACCCAGAGGTGATCAAATACCACCAAAAGAAAGCTCTATTTGTGGGAAAAAAAGGACAAAAAATTCATTTGGGTACAGTGTTGCATGACTGAGTAATTGTCAGTCAAAGCGTGAGAGCACCGAAAGCTGAAAATTGGTCTGGATGGGAGGGGGTGTTGGTGCCTGGTAGGCAAGTGGTTAAAGAGTGCTGCTATGCACTATAAACAATTAAACAGATGACCTAACATAATCATAATGCAATTTTTTTGAAAATCAATAATCCTTTCTGTCAAAGAATACATGCAAAACATTGGGAGCAGCTCCTCCTCTTGAGCATGGTATAGATGCCAAGTTGGTGATGAGGGCTCGAACTATCATAGAATACCTCCCATTTACATACACAGGGTCGTTTATAGTCGTTTCTAGGCAGTTGAGTTTAGAAGCATTTTTTCGAAAGCAAAAAAATTACGGATGTTCAGAGGCATTTGAAACACCAAATGCCTGTAACAGCTTTTAAATGCATGTAAATGTGTTAACTCCCGTTTAGCCGTGTTTCGTTTACAGGCGTTTTTAATTTTTGACTATTTAAAAAAAAAAAACGCTTCTATATGCAAACGCGGCATGTAAAGCAGCAAAACGGAAATTTTTAAACGTTGGTCACTTAGGGGTTGATTTACTAAAGGCACATGGACTGTGCACTTTGCAAAGTAAAGGCAAATAGGCTGTGCAGTTGCTCCAGAGCTTAGTAAATGAGCAGAAGCTCTGCTGACTTCCATCATCCAATCATGTGCAAGCAACAATGCAGTTTTTTTTATTTTTTTTTATTCTTTGCAAAGTGAAGCTTTATCTCATTTACTAAGTTCTTTTTTTTTTTTTTTTTTTGCCACTTCAGCGAAATCTTATTCAACTTAAAAGTTCATCTTCGTCCCTTCTCCTTTTTTTACATCATTGCAGCTTAAGTCATTTTGGGTAAGGCAAAATTTTTTTTTTTTTTTTTTTTATATATATAGTAGGTTTTAAACATTTTATTTTTTTTTTTTGCTGTGCATAATCGCTCCAGCTGAGACAGGTCCTCTTCCGACCTGACTGGTTGTGGTCAACTCATTTACTAAGTTCTGGAGCAACTGCACAGCCTATTTGCCTTTAGTAAATCAACCTCTATCTGTCACGCTAAATCCTTCAGGGGAGGTTGAAAAATGTGTACATTAATCACATCTACCAGCCAGGGTCTGTATCTAGTATGTCTGTTGTGTTGAAATATGGATTAAATAGATTATCTGCAGTCTTTACTGATGTAAAATACCCACAATGATGTAAGCAAGATATCATGTCATTTTTGCCCAGACTTTGGGCCACAAGCAAAATAAAGAAAAGTGTCCCTTTACTCAAGTGGTACTTTTTTTTTTACCCCACATGACAAAGTGATTTGGTAATGCTAGCATGTGTACTTCTTATTAAAAACTGTAATATGTCTTGTTTAACATTTCACATTTTTAGTATTAAAAAGATCATTGAATTACCATATCAGTGGCGTCCTTAAAAAATCTGTGGAGTTCTTAAAATATATTTTTTCTCTATAAAATTTCTGCTTCCTCTAAATGTTAATCTCCTATTAATTCCTATAAAATAAAATGTTTTAAACTTAAAGTAGATATAAACCCTATCTGGATTAATTTACTAAAGCACTGCGTATTATAAACAAATAAACAATTTCCTTTTTTTTTTTTCATTAAATACTGTTTATATCTTTTTTTTTTTATGTTTTGCATTTTTTTTTTTTTATGTTTTGCATTTTATTACTGCTGCTGGATTCCATATGTGCATGTTTTAGCAGGTCCCTGTCTGCATGTACCCACTCCAGTGTCAGCTGCAAATCGCGGCTTAGAACTGGCTTTCTAATGGTGTTAGTGGTGGACAATGTTTCCATGCATGTACACCATTGGTAGATAGTTGTCCCTCCAAAACAGGAAGTGCCTGAACAAGGCAGGATCACTAGATCTGAATGGAAGCTGGCAGGATCACTAGATATTATCTGAATGGAAGCTGAACATTTAAAAACATTGAAAACAAGTTTTGGAATTCCACTGAAACTTACACTTATATTACCCCCCCCCCCCCCCCCCCCCCCCCCCCGCTAATACCAAAGATGGGGCAGTGTTTACTTCCACTGATACCAGAATTTTTTTCTATTCCTGCTGGCCACAATCCGGACCCCCTAAAGTTTGAAGGACAGTAAACTGGCCCTTTGTTTAGTAAGTTTGAAGGCTTTAAAGCATGCAAATTCATTTTATATTGGAAAAAAGCAAAACAGACATAATCTGGCAATGTGTAAGGGCTCATTCACACATGGTTGGTTGAGGCACGCCCCCCCCCCCCCCAACTGCTACTTCCTCTAGCTGCAGAGGCAGCGTCTGAGGGTGTACACATGCTTCGGCCGTGATGCTTTATGGCAAAAATACCAATTTTATCATGACTTGTTTAAGTGGACGGGGCCCCTCTGGAACCATTGTGTGGGGATTAAGGCAATGAGGAAGTGATACAACGCCTCCTGAACGCCTGTCAAACGCTCTCTGAAGAGCAATCTAATAATGGATTGCTCTTCAGAGAGCAGCACTAGTGTGAACAAGCCCTAGTGTGAAATATAGTGAAACATATGTCTGTATAAATAATTTGCTGTATGACCTGCCCGAGAGGCACAATTTTCATTTTACGGCGCAAGTGCACAAACTCAATGCAACCAATCAGCAATCATCTTTTATTGTTATGAGTGTTGTAAATGTTCCTGTTTATCAGTAGAGACTTCCGAGACAATAAAAATCTCATTATCTCTATATTATACTTATATTTTATTTATTGAAGAGCAAAATTTAAAATGCCGAAACAGCTCAAATCAGCGTTTATACTCCAATTTTGATTGGACGTGCTGTATTATCATCCATGGTCCTTTAAGCTCAGAAATGACAGCTCAGCAGCAGTCTTTCCAGAAATCTGGAAATTATTTGAGCACGTTGGCAGCTATGCCTTACTAAATATGTTTCTAGGTGCTGTGTATTAACAAGCCGTTTTAGATTGTGAGCTTTCTAGGCGACTAAGGGCTTGTTATTGTGTTGTGATATGATGGCTGAAACCTCCATTTGCATGTAAATTGTTTGTGCCTTGTCCTAGTAAGTAGCATCTATCTAGATCAATTACATCTTCGCCATACGTTCCGAGCTGCAGAGACGTCTACATATTTTCTGAAATATTCACTTCTACTATTAATAGGTAGTCTGCATCCTGACTATATTATTTCTCTCTTTCCTTCCTACAACTCAACCATTAACCCTCCCCCTTTACTTTTCTTTTTTTTTTTTTTTTTTCAGGGGAGGTGTTTTTTTTTTTTTTTTATATAATTCATGCAGCTATTCTCTTTTCCTCTCTGCATCCTTAATTTTTCTAGTATCCACCCCCCTTCTTTACACAAACACAACCATGCTAATGTGGCTGGGCTGACAGACAGGATGCTCTGCGCACTGAATATCATTTAGATAATTAAAAATGACAGCTGAATGTTGCCCGCTGCCGACCCCTGGACCCTCCCCCCTTCCCTCTCTCTCTTCCTCGGGAGGCCAGAACCTGACTGATTGCTGTCAGTCAGAAGCTGGGGTGCTGGCGAAGGGAGGGGAGAGGATGTCCGCCAGCACTGAACTCTGACCCTTGCCGTGGATCTGAAATAGATAATGACCTTAAAATGCTATTAGACTTTAAAAGCAGGCAGCGTGTGTGTGTGCCGGGCCCCCCGCTCCTCCCTAGGGGGATCACATGGATCACCTCCCCTCTGCTGCTCGCTCACAGGTGAAGGGTCCTCCAACACTTAGAAGGAAAATTTGGGTCTCATTTCCATGAGTGCGCATTTTGTCTGTAGTTGGTAACCCATTCATTACAGCGTATGCAAAGAAGCTCAGGAAATGGGTACATCAGCTGGATCTAATTCAACAATGCTGCTAAGTAGTGAACATCACAAAACAATGCGGAATGCAGTCCAAAGAACTGCGATGGAACCTTCTCACATTAATATTGGCAAATTTGGACAATTTTTTCTAGCCGTGTGTTGTCTAAACTGTCATAGACATGGTACAAGGATGGTGAATGGTACGGCACTGGGAGAAAACAAGGTCCTCCTGGTATCGTATCTATAGGTCATTGTCTAATAACCGTTTCCTCAAACTGAAATCACCGAAGCAATTGGTTCATTATTCAACCTGCCAACAAGTAGTAACAGGTCATCTAGATTTTTACATGTTTTCTTATGATAAGCTTATCCCGATTCAAGCAAGCTTAATCAATAAAAAAGTGGAAGGAGTAAACGTGTTAAATTTAAAATTCCGGCCCTTCAATATGACCCACTCCAGAAAGTAGAGAATAGTCCAGAACTGAGCTTGTTTAACTAATGCTTTTTACAAGACCTCTACTCTTGAGAGTAGGCCAGCAGAAAAAAGACCAAGTGGTCCATCCATTATGCCCCCCTTTTTAAAGAGGAACAGCAGTCTTTAATTGATGCTGCTATAAATTAAAGAAATTATAAAGTACCGTCGTCCTAAAAAGTCTGTTCACATAATTTGTAATAAAAACATCTTTGCCATTCTGAAGCCTCCCTCCAACCACTTTGCATATTATTTTATATATACTGTGATTCTGTACTTGCCAAATATGCTGCAGAAATCTCCCTCCACTACGTCTGGCTGCAGCCATTTTAACTGTGGGCAGCTGCCTGTTTACTTCTTGAATTTACACAGATACACATAGTCCAGGTCTGCAGCCCCGCATCTCTCATTGGCCCTCTTATTACTCATCCCCCCCTCCCTTCCTGGCAAACTCTCACGAGAGTTAGAGAGAGGGCTGTGCATTATGTCATAAGCCTAGACTAATGACCAGACAAGAAACAGGAAGTGGGCTGTACAAGGGATTTACTGGCAGAAAAAAAATGTTTTATTATCCAAAGTTAAAACAACAAGGGCAGAAGATTTAATAGATGGAAAGTTGAAAAAATGACCGAAGTTCCGCTTTAAATTTACCCTACCCATAACAATTTGATAAAAAAAATAATGTTCTTTAGCAAGGAACATAAATTCCACATTAATGATTTTGCTACCAATATTAGTGTGTGCTGTAAATTGCCTCCAGCTATGCTCCTGTTTCTTCTTGCTGGAGGATGCCATTTTGCTGAAGCCCAGAGCTCCTGAGCAGCAGTAAATCATAAAGCAAAACTAAACCCATTGATTTAACAGTTTCAAAAAACAGTTACATTCCTGGAATGTCAGGATTGTTAACTGTCACATTTGCTTGTATCCTAAACCAAATTGTCAAACCATCAAACGGTTGATGTCATAGCCGATCACATGCACAGCACCATAGCAGTTGTAGATCAAACAGAAGCAGCTTCCTCAGCTGTAAAGGATAAAAATTGATTTGGGTATAGTGTTGCATGACTGCGCAATTGTCATTCAAAGTGCGACAGCGATGAAAGCTGAAATATGGCCTGGGCAGTAAGGAGGTGAAAGTGTCCAGTATTGAAGTGGTTAAAGTGAAACTTCACTCTCCCAATCAATACGGACTATTTTTAATCCTCATGCTGACAGCATTAGTAAATAGATAGGAAAGTATATTTTTAAACTTTTTTTTTTTACATTTCTTCAGTTACTTCCTGGTTTCTTGCCTAGGCAAATGATGTCATATATCCCAGAAGTCTTCAGAAGGGTCAACAATTACTTAAGTAACCCAGGAGTCTTCAGGTGGGGAGGAGGGGGTTTCTCAGCTAAGCACACTCTCCTGCATGCATGGGCAAATGGATTCCAGGAAGTAAACACTACATGAATCATTTGCCCTTACTCAAGATGGCCATGGCCAGAAATTCTAGGGGGTTGTGTTTCAACGTGATTTCTCAACAAAATAAAGCATAGAGACATGTATTGATATGGGGAGTTTGCTTTGTTAATTAAAAAATAATTGATTGGTTTGTGGTGCTCATATGTATTGAAGATGCAGGAGATCGGCCTCTTTTTTTAGTTTTCTTGTCTGATTATAGATCTATATTTGTCCCAAGCCTGTTAGCTGTTGACTGACTCACTACTTCTGCTGGAAGTCTATTCCAAGCATCAGTAGTAGTTGAGGTAGGGAGGTAGAATGCCACTTTACTCAAAGGCCTAAGCTTGGCTGGTCTGGGTTTAGTTGGGGTCACTATAGGTGTTAGAATGGGTTTTGGCTACCATTGCCGAATTTGTCCCAGAATTTATAACTATGCCATGAATAAGGCATAGATTATTGTTTTCCTACCAAAAAAAACATGGAAAGGTGTAAAATGAAAGTGGTATAGCTTCCCATTAAGACCAATCAAAGGTATCTAACTTCTCACATCTATGCTTGGTATAAAGTTGAACAGGAAAAATAATATTTAAAATGCAACTACAGCCATGTGTTGTTATAGATAACATGGTGAAGGGCTAGAACCTCTGTTGAGTTTGTATTGTTGTCTGTGCTTACACTGAAGAGATCTAACCTGTCTGTCATGTTGTCCATTGTGAATGGAAAAATACACATTTTGGTATCCGGAACAGCAGAGGGATTGGCTTCTAAAAGGGAAACAGGTTTTAGTGACAATGATCAATGCTGAGAAGGTTTCTCCTCTTCTCCCTGTCTGGAATATGGCATCCAAATAGACTATATAATGCAATACAGGGCACACTGCAGTTCAGGTGCGTTGCCTTAGGGTCAAATGCGGTTTTGGCTGAGCTGGGATGCATGGCAGCCTGTTCATTTTGAATGGGCTGCAAGCACATCCAAGCTCAGCCAAAACTGCACCTGACCCTTTTGAAAACCTCTGTTGGGATTGTGCTACTTATGTGCCCCCTCCATAGAGGACTACCACACAAGCAATATCTGTGTGGACCTCCAACAATAAAAAGGCAGCATTTAGCATCTAAGGCCTGCCATAGACGCTTCAAATCTTAGCCGGTTCAGCAGGAACTGGCTGAGATTCAAACTGTGTGTGGGCAGGCCAAATGTACTAAGTTGATCGATTGCTCAACTTGGGTACAACCAGCCTGCCGGATTTTACGTGTAATTTTTTTGCTAGCGGCTGCTATAGCCGTTATCAATAATCACTGTCTTCTCCCGGCAGGACTGGCTTCTCCTGCCCTCCCACCGGAAGAAGACAATGTCTCGGCAGGTAGGGTTCCCCTGCACAGGTTGTAGGAAAGAAATTTGCACCTTCTATGGCCTGCCTAAAAGAAGTTCTAACCCTTCCCTACTTTATTCAGAACTAAAAATGCAAATTTAATGAAACTGAAGGATGTATGTTCAAGTCAGAAGAATGCCAGTTACGCACAACAATAGAGGTGACATACCCATGGCTAGCACAGTATGACATAGGCCACATGTGGCATAGCTGAGCACAGGCCAGTCTCTAATAATGACATTGCATTAAAGATAAAATGTTTTCTAGTGACAACGAGGTTTCCAGTCATTTTCCAGCTGCAAAGGACGACAGCAGCCAATAAAACCTGCATTGGCTGGCAGGATTGTGGTTATGAATGTGACAGCTGGTTGTAGATACACAGGGTGTTAGTTACCTGTAATCGGGTAGAAGGAGCTTACTGGCACAGTTCTGCTAATGAATAAGAAAGCAAACATCTTTAGTGCCAAGGGACTGACTGCCAAATACCTTGCTGCCAAGCACTTAACAAATTCAGTATCAAACCAATGGATTATTTGTGTATGTGGGGTTGTGAGCTTTCCATAAAGCTTTTCCCAGATGATAATTAATGAGCCCTGTATCATTCTACCATAACAGGTAGTATGGCAGTTATATAGTAAATGGTTGGCAGGATATGGAATAACAGCAGTAGGCCCACCCTTGGATTTTCACCATTGTTCTATACATTTGTTACACTTTTATCTGGAGTTTAGGGGGTAAACTGTCTATGTTATTCTGTTATTGATCCTGGCAGTGCTGTCTGTCACTGCAATTGACGTGCAGAGGTGATAGTGCCGTACGTGACATGGCGCTGTTTCCATAGAGCTGTACTGATGACCCAAACAGTTAAAGACAAGTATTTAACTCCTGACCTTGAGTGAGCAGCTTCTCCCCCAGGGGAGCCTACATTGGTTCCTTCATCCAGAAGGCTGCTGAAGGGAGGGAGAGTGCCGCTGTGTTATTAATGAACAGTACACCACTATTCTCAATGGAGACACCAAGATGTGAAAGAAGTTGGGGAGAACCAGACTTATAAATGGTCCTTAATCAAAGACCGTTTTCAAAGAAGCTTACAGAAAATATGATGTTTAGCCTTTGGTAACATTTGTGCTGACATTCCAGAAACAAAGTAGGAGATCTCTAACCTCACTTTTCATCATAAACTATCCGTAGACTACCCAAGTAGTATGCATGGCCTTCTGAGTTACCTGTCATCCTATTAAATGTCACATTCTATTAAGAAACACATAAATGCTTACATTATAAAACAAGACTTACATCCATATCTGAACATACGACCCAAGACAATTGATTAACACCGTCATTATCCAAGTCAGTAATTGACTAAAGGATACTGATAACCATTTCCTAATTATGAGAGACAGGCATGGTAAGAATACAGCTCAGGACTGCTGGAATAATTCACCACCATAACAAATATTTGTTGATTTATTGTGTTCCTTTTTAGCAGGACTGTAGGATGATTATACGTCTCATTGCATAGAATATGTGTTACTGATAAACTGAATGAAGCTCTAGTGCAGCCTTTCTCAATCTTTTCAACACAGCGGAACCCTTGACATAACTTCTCAGGGAACCCCTTCTAAAAATGACTATATCTACAACTCATGATGGTCAGTGGGAAGAATGCTCCTTACACATGTGGTCATTGGGAAGAATTACTCCCTTACTGATAGGTAAAAAGATCAATGGTGTCATTGAAAACTTATCTAAGAGGCAAAAATTGTTCAAGGAACCCCTAGTAACCTCTGGAGGAACCCTGGTTGGGTTGTGAGCCTCTGTCCCAGAGATGGGGTCCGGTGTTTTCTTTTAACCCTAGAACTATACAAAGTATTTACAAGCAGTTTGCTCTCCTGTCTGCATGATTTTTCTCTATATTACAGATCTCTCTAAATGTATACAATAGACTGGCAAGTTCAGGGGTCTATCTCCAAATTGGTCCTTGAGTTTGATTTGTGTGATTGTGGTAGAAACATTCAATTGTAAGGTCCTCTGGGGCAGGGACAGATGAGCATGGATCTACATCAGGGATATGCAATTAGCGGACCTTTAGCTGTTTGCTAGAACTACAAGTCCCATGAGGCATAGCAAGACTCTGACAGCCACAAGCATGACACCCAGAGGCAGAGGCATGATGGGACTTGTAGTTTTGCAACAGCTGGAGGTCCGCTAATTGCATATCCCTGATCTACATCTTCTTGATTAAAGAGAATGTGAAGTCAAGTTCACAAAATACAATAACAATGTAACGCCGAGCGCTCCGGGTACCTCCTTCACCCCGGAGCGCTCACGGCATTCTCTTCCCTGCAGCGCCTCGGTCGGCTCCCCTGACCGCAGGCGCTGCTTTGTTTCCGGGATGCGATCCTCGGTCTGCCCGGGGATCGCATCCCGCTCCTCTCACCTGTCCCCTGCAGTCTTCCGGCGTGCGCGCGCCCCCGCTCCCCAGGCGCGCGCGCGAGTCTTCCTCCAGTTAAAGGGCCAGCGCACAATCAATTGGTGCCTGGCCCAATTACAGTTTTCCACCCCAAAACCAATAAAAACCCACTTCCCCTTCCTGTCCTGGCCGGATCTTGTGTTGCCTTAGTGCCCAGTGAAAGCGTTAGTGTGTTTTGCTCCTACTGTGTATCCAGACTTTTGCTGTTGCCCCCGACTACGAACCTTTGCCACCTGCCTTGACCCTTTGCTACGTCTGACCTTGCCTCTGCCTAATCCTTGTGTACCGCGCCTGTCTCAGCTGTCAGTGGGGTCGAGTTGCTATTGGAAGACACGACCTGGTTGCTACCGCCGCTACAAGTCCATCGCGGCTTGCGGCGGGCTCTGGTGAAAACCAGTAGCAACATTAGAACCGGTCCTCCAATACAACCCGTGCTATCGCCCCATTGGCATAGGGGATCCACCTCCTGTTCCCCGCCGTACCCGGTACGTGACAAACAATACCATATGAACAGAACAAAGCAGTGGCGGCTGGTGGTATATTTTTTTTGGGGGGCGGGGGGCAGAAAACAATGCACCCACAGCCAACCCTCCCCGTCAGGTCACAAGTCGGTCGGTCACCAGCCCTGCACTTACCCCATCTAGGTCACGGGCAGAACTTCACCCGGGTAGCCACTTCCCCTGTGTCTCCTCCTCCTCCTCGCCATCACGGAGGTGATCTTCCCCTGTGTCTCCACCCTTCTCCTCCTAGGTGGCCAAAAGGATCGCTTCTCCTCTAGGCCAATCGGGTGACGGGTCTCAGGACCCACTTCCTGATTGGCCGGGAGAAGAATCAGGAAGACAATAGCAAATATTAATTTGCTATTGTCACACAACTGGGTGGGCTCGGGGCGCAGTGCTCTGCAATTCTATTTTGCATTATCAACCAGGTTCTTTCTAGGGCTGCAATTAATGATTATTTTCATAATGAATTAGTTGGCCGATAATTTTTTCGATTAAACGATTAATCTGAAAAATTCATTAAAAAAAAAAAACGTAATATGCAATTTTTTCATTATTTAAAATAATAACGAAAAAAACTGAGTGTTACACAGGTATACACAGGTCATATGCAGGTATCCTGTCATGATGGGGTTTATAGTACAAGAAACCCCCCCCCCCCAGGAACACCAATGATGGGGCACTACCCCCCCCCCCCCCCCCCCCCAGAAACACCAATAATGGGGCACTACTATTCCCCCTTCCAGGAAAACTAATGACGGTGCACTATTCCCCCCAGGAACACCAATGATGGGTCACTATTCCTCCAAGGAACACCAATGATAGGGCATTATTCCTCCCTGGAACACCAATGATGAGGCACTATCCACCCCCAGGAACACCAATGATGGGGCATTATCCCCCCCAACCTGGAGCACCAATGATGGGGCACTATTCCTCCCAGGAACACTAATGATGGGGCACTATTCCTCAGAGGAACACCAATGATGGGGCACTATTCCTCCCAGGAACACCAATGATGGGGCACTATTCCACCCAGGAACACAAATGATGGGGCACTATTCCACCCAGGAACACCAATGATGGGGCACTATTCCCCCCAACCTGGAACACCAATGATGGGGCACTATTCCTCCCAGGAACACCAATGATGGGGCACTATTCCACCCAGGAACACCAATGATAGGGCACTATTCCCCCCAACCTGGAACACCAATGATGGGGCACTATTCCCCCCAACCTGGAACACCAATGATGGGGCACTATTCCTCCCAGGAACACCAATTGATAGGGCACTACCCCCCTCCCCAGGAACACCAATGATGGGGCACCACTGCCCCCCCCCCCCCCCCAGGAACACCAATGATGGGGCACTACCCCCCCTAGGAACACCAATGATGGGACACTACCCCCCCCCCCCCAGAACTCCAATGATGGGGCACTTGCCCTCACAGAAATACCAAAATCAATGTCTTGCCATTGTAGAAATGTTTTGCCACTGTATTTTAAATGATTGGTTTCTATGCAGAGCTGCATCTGATTTTGCAGTCTCCAGTTTTAGTAAACCAACCCCACAATATGCTGATGATATTCTGAAGGCGGTTGGGAACAGGGAAAGGGATAGTTATGGATATTTTACTTATTTTGAAACTAATATATATCCAAAAGATAAAGTTCCTTTTTGTACAAGTTATATTCATTCGCACTACCTTAATCCCTTTTTTTGGCATAAGGGATGGAAATCATTGTTTCCCGCACAAAGATAAGAAAGTCCTTTAATGCTACCATAGGCTTGGCTATAATTCTTTATAAAATATTACGATAATCATCTTATTCCATCTTGGAGATGAGACTGATACCTCCCGCCCCCTCTTCTTATGAGTCAAAGTGTGACACTGCCGAGCTGTAGAGCCAGACAGCAGCTACCTCCACCATCCTGCGCTTGTGTCTTCGCCGGCTGAGCATGAAACAGCCTGTCTTAATCAACTGAGTGACAGCGGGTGCCGAGATCAGGGACCGCTACAGGTGTCAGGGGGGGGGAGGAGGAGGAACTCACTGGTGTAACTCCTGTGCTGCCAACCTACACACTGTGTATGCTACAACCATAACAGAGCTGGAGAAAACACATTTCTTTCTCTCGGTCTGCTTGGTTTATCTGAAGGATTATGGCATCCAATAAGACAATAATATTCACCGCAAAGATCTATATAATAAGGATGTGCACAACCTAATGAGCAAAAGTTTGGGAACACAAAGGGGTTTATTTACTAAAACTAGAGAGAGCAAAATCTGGTGCAGCTCTGCATAGGAACCAATCAGCTTCCAGGTTTTTATTGTCAAAGCTTTATTGAACAAGCTGAAGTTAGAAGCTGATTGGCTACCATGCACAGCTGCACCAGATTTTCCACTCCACTGTTTTAGTAAATCAACCCCAAAGCAACCAATCAGATTTCACATTTAACAGCTATTAGAAAAAACACAGCTACCTGATTGCCAGTTCTCTTTGGACAAAGCCCCATGCGCAATGAAATCAGACCTAAATCAGCTTAAGGCCCCTTTTACACTTGTGCGACTTCAAAGTCGCGCGATTTTACCGAGATTCGTGGGAGCGATTTTTGCCGTGATGTAAAGGAATGCCTGTGTAAGTGGCATCAAAATCGGACCAAAGTAGTGCAGGGACTGTTTTGAAGTCGGAATGACTTGAAGTCGGTACTAATATGAATGGCTATCATTGGAAATCATGGGGACGACATGTCATGCTACTTTGCAGTCCCAAATCGTGGGACAAGTCGTATAAGTGTGGAAGGGGCCTAGATGGACTAGGCCTTAATACTGTGGCTAATTGACCTTGTAACAGCAAGAAAAACAAATGTAGTTATGCCTGTACTCTAATGCCCCGTACACACGATCGGACTTTACTTAAAACCGTGGATTTTTGTTCGAAGGATGTTGGCTCAAACTTGTCTTGCATACACACGGTCACACAAATGTTGGCCAACAATTACGAACGTGAGAACGTGGTGATGTACAAGATGTACCACAAGCCGAGAAAAAGGAAGTTCACTAGCCAGCGCAACGCCTTCTGCTTGATTCTGAGCATGTGTGAACTTGTGCATTGGACTTGTGTACACACGATCGGAAATTCCGAAAACAACGTTTTGTTGGTGGAAAATATGAGAACCTGCTAGCCAACATTTGTTGGCAGAAAGTCCGATCGTGTGTACGGGGCATTAGGCCTGGTTCACACCTATGCAGGTTGAAGTCTATGGAACCAAAAATAAGTCCCTGGCCCTTTCCATAAAATGCCCAGATGTGAACTACATCCATAGGAAACCATGTTAAACGGACTGTAGCGTGTTTCTGAAAAACTGAAAACGCACTAAAAAATGCATAGGTGTGAATCAGGACATAGGCTGGATTCACACCTATGCATTTTTAGTGCTTTTTGCATTTTGCAGATTTGCACTACAGTCCATTTAACATTGTTTCCTATGGAACACGTTCTGTAGTGCAAATCTGCAAAATGCAAAAAGCACTAAAAATGCATAGGTGTGAATCCAGCCTTAGGCTGACCATACATTATACAATTTTCTTATTCAATTTCCCCAAATTTACCTTCCACTATGTAGTGCAAGTCCCTGCCTGACTGCAAACTAATTGCAAGTGTTTAGGTTTGACCTCATATTATATGGTTTTGGTAAATCTAAAGGAAAATTGTGCCAGAAAATTGTATAATATATGGCCAGTCTTAGGAGGTCCACAAGATCCCCCACAACCTTCCTTGGGTTTAAACTGAATTCCAGACAGATATACAGTAAAGGAGCCAAATGAATGCAGCTATGTCTTCATTAATGAATAATCACATTTATTGTTTAAATGCATCTAGTGTAAGTACCTGGAGTTTAACTTGATAGCGGCATCTTGGAATCCCCTATACAGCAGAGCTCAGACTGGTTACAGGATTGGACAGTACTAGACCAATCAGGTGAGCTTCAAACAATCTGATAGGAGGAGGGAGCACAGTAAGGGGATGGTCTTGTAAGTCTGAAGCTGCTCATTCACTGTCCAATCAACTAGCTGGGGGCAAGGTGGTGTCAGCATTATATTCCTTAACATGGTTCTAAACCCTTACATATACCCAAAGAATTGACTAGCCTTAGGTAATACACAGAGATTAAACAAATCCTCCTACATAAGTTGTACCTGTTTGTAGCCCTCTCCTAGTCACAGCCATTCAGTGCACAGTTTCCGTTTTCAGAATTTCTGATCCTCAGGGGGCAGGGACCTGATATCACACATTGCACAGCATACAGCAGGGAGCTGAGTGTAACCTGAGACCTGAGTGGAGGGAAAGGACACATTCAACCTCTACACAGCTGAGGCTGTCCATAACAGTCTGTGTGTTGGAGCTCTCCTACCCTGTTCCCCTGGATCCCTTGAAATCTGCATAACCTGTCAGAAATGACTCATGCAGATAGCAGAGGAAGGAGACAGCAGACAGAAATCACACTAGGTGCTTTGGATTGAGGCAAATACACAATATAAAAGGATATGCTTTGTTCCTTTTTAATTTCAGAAGTTTACAACCACTTTAATTGTAAAAGACAAAGTGGTGTCATCCACCTATCTATGCTGTGTGGTGGGGCTGTGTAAATCTGAGGACTGAATGGATAGAAATGCACATTCTCTGCCATGTGAAAAAAGCTACAAAATATGTGTTTCATCTGTATAATTCGATGTTTACCTGGAATTCAGCTTTAAGGAAAACTTGTGGCTGCTATGGCTGACATCTATCTTAAAATACTAATTATCTGGCTGTCTATGGTGTTGATACTTTTTTGAGTCTCTCATGCAGATCAGAAATTCATCCAGCCAGCACTTCCTATGCTTTTCACCCATTTACATGTCTTTGTGCAATCTTCTAAGCACTATGTGTCGCCTAGGATTGGTGAACTTCTCACCAATAACCAAATATGAGATTGGATTCTTCCATTATATGGAAAGCTATTTTAGGCAAAACTGATATACATCCACCATTAAAGTGTAAGTAAAGCCAAACCCTTTTTAAAAAAATTTTAAAGAGCACAAAGGACACAATGTATATATTACAGTCCAATGGAGAACAAAAAGGAGAAAAGCCTCATACACACGATCGGATTTTCCGCAGACAAAACCTCAGACTTTTGTCCAAAGGCGTGTGCCTGGATTTTGTCTTGCATACAAATGGCAAGGAATTGTTGGCCAACAAACACGAACGTAGCGGCGTACTACGTAGTTTTTCAGCTCTTTAGCGCCACCCTTTGGGCTCCTTCTGCTAATTTAGTGTTAGCAGAAGTTTGGTGAGTGTTGATTTGCGCTTTTCATTTCATGCTTTTCATTTAGCGCTTTTCAGTTCGTGCTTTTCATTTTATGTTTTTCAGTTACTTTCTGAAAGGCCGTTCATCAACCATGTTGTGGAATTGGAGGAAATAAGGTGTTATTTATTATTGGCCTTGGAGTTATTGCTTTGACCCAAGTCCAGTCCAGGAACAGGTGGAGGAGGATTTATTGGACCAAAAATTGGTTGCTTTATTAATCGTGACAAATTATATCATATGCCTTTGCTCTGGGAGCTCCAGGAGAATAATCCAGATGATTTTCGGAATTATCTCCGGATGACGGACCCCTGCTTTTACCAACTCTTGGCATTGTTGACCCCCTATATTAAGAAGCAGGACACATGCATGAGGCTTTTATTAAATTTTTTGGTTGAATAATAATTATTTGATTTGTTATATTTTCTATATTTTTGGATGCATAGAATGCAGTTTTTGGTTAAGTTCTATTGGCAGATAGCATGCCTAATTTTATTTTTTATTTTTTTAATGCACAATAAAAAAATTGTGTAGAATAATACTTGGCGATTTTTACTTCAAATGACAGTTTGGGAGTAGGCAGTTACATTTAAAAATATGCAATGTAAAATTGACAAGGGACACCAACATAGTTGTATCTTTGATCTTAAAAACTATGGGATAATGGTGTTGTGGTAACTTGCCAAAAAAAAAAAAAGCATAATAATATTATTCTTGATATCACTAGAAGAAAAAGATATCACAAAAAAAGAGAAAATCCGACAACAGACATTTGTCCACGGAAAATTTTAAAGCCCGCCATCCAACATTTGTCTGTGGAAAATCCGACAATTGTCCGATGGAGCGTACAAACTGACGGATTTTCCGCCAACAGCCTGTCATCACACAATTCCCGTCGGAAAATCCGATCGTGTGTACGCGGCTTTAGTTACTGGGGGCTCAGAAAAACAGACTGCTTGGTTATTGTAGTCCCAGACTGCATCATATATGTAATTTTTTATTTTGCTTTTAGTACTTTAATTATAACGTTGAGGCTGTTGAGGTGGCAAATAAAGGCAGACCCTCCCACTTAGCAATCATTTTGAGAAAATCATAGTAACACCTAGTACACACAGGCTGAATACCTGACGACATGGGCTGGTTCAATAAAAACTGACCGAACTTTGATCCTTGTGTAGGGTAGCTGGTCCAACAGTCGGACGAGCATGCTAGAAAATCAGCAGCCGACTGGCTCCCGATCAGCGCTCACAGCCAATGTCTGGAGTGTTCTGGCGGGGGGGATCAGAACACAATAGAACAGCAGGGGAGAACGCTGTACTAACATCAGATTGTTAGTACAGTGGCTCCGACCGGAGCTGTCGGATTTTATTCTAGTGTGTACTAGGCTTAAGGCCTACACCAATCAGAACAGAAGCCATGCAGAGGTTTTATTGGTGGTTGGCTTTAAAAATATATGTATATGACTTAAAGTAATACTGAAATACATTGGAAGCATCTATGATTTCTACAGTGTAAAGTTGAAGATTAACGTTTGTAAAATAAATTTTCCCCTTTTGAATTATTTTTTTTAGTTATAGGATGTAATATATACCTATCAATATTAGTTCCTCCCAGAAAGAACTACAAGAGAATAGAGACTGAAAGAAGCGCCAAAATATGCAGTAAATCTCTTGGAAATGTGTATACAAAGCCAAGGTAGAGTGGCCTGAAGGTGGGTTTACTAAAAGTGACTATATTACACATAGTCCTGTATAGTACTGTGTGCACTATGCCCATGTCATGTCATAAGCCCAGCGATAGGGTCACGCTATTAGCCAATTTGTGTTCTTTGATACTCTACTCCACAAACAGGTCTCCCTGCTCTGACCGCGTGTGGATTTAATAGCCGTGCAACACGGAAAAATTAAGTAATTTTAATTATGCCTCCAAGTTATTTACTGCAATTAAGACCATTTATCATATGCAAATTAGTGCAAACGGGTCTCATTAGTTAGTAAATTACTCAATATGAGCCGAACAATGTAGCACTCCAGTTTGTAATGAAAAATCCCTGTAGAGGCGAGCAGGATCAATTAAGCTAATTTGCATATGCAAATATATTCACTTTTGCCATTTTTCTATCTTTAGTTCGGTGATTTGGGATGATTTTCCCTTCCAGGTGCTATTTTGTTCAGCAAATCAGCCCCCGCTGTGAGGATCTGGCGGAGACCTGCCGGGTCCAGCGCAGGAGAGGTGGATGTGATGCCGGAAGCATGACGGCTTTGGGAGACTCCCTACAGGCCATGGAGGACCAGGGGAAAATTTAATGCTTACATGAGATACATCACCTAGACACCAAGCCCAGCACTGCCTCATATGTTCACAAAGACACAATCAACAATGCACATGTTCCCTGAACAAACTGTCAATGCATTTGTTGTTTACTGAGTAAAGGGAAATCTTCCTCTTATACAACCCCTGGGATTATTAGCACTTTGTTCCACTGGCTGCGCTAGTGCTGTCTATCGTTATAAGCCGATATCTGAATAAATGCCCCAGGATACAGAAAGATTCCTCTATAGGCGGCTCTGTTGGCCACTAATGAAAATGATGTGCTTGGTAGCCAAAGGGCTGCTAGAGAGACTTGCTTCTCCCATTGCTTTGTAAATAAACTGCATAGATATACACAATGTTTAGTTAACGTGCTCACTGGTAAAGTAAACCTATACTTAGAAAAATTGTTTCCAAAGCTGTCCTCCTATTTAAAATGCTAGTTGCCTGGCTGTCCTGCTAATCTTCTGGCGTCAATGCCTTCTGATGCACTGATCTAGAATACAAACGTATATAAGGGATTCTCACTTTACATGGTGAAAATGTGTTCATTTCAAAGCACAAGTCAGAATTGGCCAGGCAATGAACATTTTCTGGAGGAGGTTAGTAATGGCTGCCTAAGTATGTCTGTCATGACAGGTGACCTTTGTTTCCTTGTGAACGTATCACAATAAATCTTTGTATGCTTGTAGGATCCTAGACAGATTCTTAATGGAGTCCACTGTATGTGTGGACTCTCTGGATATGTATTGTTGAAACATATGTAACAATGACCCCTTTTTATGGGTCCTTCGAGCCTTTCATCTGGTGATTTGGCCTGTAGCTTCATCATGACCCACCGACGGCGTCAGACAGACAGGCTTCCACCCTGTCTATCTTCTTTTTAAAAATGTATTGGCTGAACAGTGCAAAAGAGAGAAGGTTGGGGGTACAGGATACCCCAAAACAGCAGCAAACAATTCCCTTGTAGTATCTTATAGTAACATATTTCACAGTCTAATACATGTACCTTAGATCAGATAGACAGCTACCTTAAAAGTATCTTCATCTCTCCTCATAGGCTAGTACTAAGCTATGACCGGCAATTTGCACTTGTGGACTTTTAAGCTGAGGCCACCAATTGCCTAAGCAGAACTATCTTCAGCTTCAGCCTCCTTACGGAGACAAGAGGCCTGAGAAGAATGACCTGGACCTCTCTACCAAGGCAGCAGGACTGGGAGGCCAAGACTGAGCTCTTGGGTTCACATCCTCTCCAGGCAAAGCCTGGGAAGCAAAGACTGCACCTCTTCACATACACATATCTTCTTTAGGCAAAGGCTGGGAAGAAGACTGGACCTCCTCACATACACATATCTTCTTTAGGCAAAGCCTGGGAAGAAGACTGGACCTCTTCACATACACATATCTTCTTTAGGCAAAGCCTGGGAAGAAGACTGGACCTCCTCACATACACATACTGGCAAAGCCTGGGAAGAAGACTGGACCTCTTCACATACACATATCTTCTTTAGGCAAAGGCTGGGAAGAAGACTGGACCTCCTCACATACACATATCTTCTTTAGGCAAAGCCTGGGAAGAAGACTGGACCTCCTCACATACACATACTGGCAAAGCCTGGGAAGAAGACTGGACCTCTTCACATACACATATCTTCTTTAGGCAAAGCCTGGGAAGAAGACTGGACCTCCTCACATACACATATCTTCTTTAGGCAAAGCCTGGGAAGAAGACTGGACCTCTTCACATACACATACTGGCAAAGCTTGGGAAGAAGACTGGACCTCTTCACATACACATACTGGCAAAGCCTGGGAAGAAGACTGGACCTCTTCACATACACATATCTTCTTTAGGCAAAGCCTAGGAAGAAGACTGGACCTCCTCACATACACATATCTTCTTTAGGCAAAGCCTGGTAAGAAGACTGGACCTCTTCACATACACATATCTTCTTTAGGCAAAGCCTGGGAAGAAGACTGGACCTCTTCACATACACATATCTTCTTTAGGCAAAGCCTGGGTGCAAAAATCTAGAAGGTTTTTGCAAATATTTCCTTTCTTCCCCAGGCTACATCCCTGGAATAAACCCTTCAGTGATTGGCCATGGTGAAATACAATCAATTCATAACCCACAACATTGTATCTTTTCATTCAATCTACTGGAGAACCATCCCCAAAAACACACCCAGATATCAATGCTCAGGCTGGCTACAGCTTAGCTCTCAACACTAAATTTGGGCTAGGGACACACCAGCTTATGGCACATACAGTATATTTGCTTTACAGATGTATGGTCAAATACAGTTGTCATTATGTAAATCACATTAATGTGCACACTATGGTGCCACTACCATATAAATACATTCTTTTAAATAAGACTTCACAACAGCACAAAGATAAACTGCACACACATTAGCAAAACATGGAGGACAACTAACCAACTCCTTCAGCAGCACAACACTGAGATATTGTTAGATCATGTGACTTGTCTTAGAATTACATATTACAGGTTTAACTGAAGCGCAGAGCATTATTACCCAGAAGGATCTGCAAATACTACTTTGAAGCAATGGGGGTACATTGAGGAGTGTAATTTACACAATGGTCTCTCTGGTCTGTTCCACGGAATCCACTGCTGAAAAAGCAGAACAATCTTAATGAGGTGTTTGGAACTGAAAGAATAAAGGGACAGAAAGTCCTGAAATGTTTCCATGTCTCTCTATGACTCCTGAGAATTTTACACCTTGTATACAGGATCTCCACAAGAACACATAATGCATACTGACTGCTCATTGTGTAAAATCCAAAATGATCTGAATGGCTTAGTACAACCAGGTGTTCAGTAAATGAGTATACTTTGTGTTGCTTCATAGTGAATTCGGGGGGCAATGATGCCGCAGTCCATGTTTATCCATGTTTATCAGGGTGGATACAAATTTGGATTTATTTGATTTAAATCAGATTTTTTTTATTTAAGTCTGATTTTTTTTATTTTTATCAAATTAATTTTAATAAATGCTTTTGGATTAAAAATCTATCTAAAGATAGTTTTCTATTTAGAATACATTAATAATTTAGTTTATTCAGCTTAATTATGTAGCATGAGGCAGTAAATTCTGCAATATTTAAATTTTTGGGAAAACTCATTCAATGAAACTAAGCTCTGCAAGCTGAGATAACATGCACTGTATTGATGCATTCACACAATTTAACAGTAACCATGAGATAAAACAAAGTTCAGGAATATTCCTTTATCCCGTTGTTTTGCAAATCTATGTACACTACAAACTGTACGATCAAATCGGTTCTGATATTGCTGTTTTACTAACCTGACAGCTTATTATTCTAAATAGGAAACCATTTTGTTTGCAAATATTCAAGATTCTAACTACCAGCAAGAATAAGTCCTTACATTTAAAGAGCACCTGTCATTTCAGATCCATCATGGCAGCGCCCATTAGCTGGCATCCACTCACCTGCTGCCGCCACGTCCCTCACCTTGTGTCACTGCCGCATCACCAGCCGTCCTATTAAAGTGAATGGGACTGTCGGTGAGTCAACAGCCTCTCAGAGGAGGGGCCTCTGCGGGACAGAGATGACAGTTGCTCTTTAACCGCTTCCCGACCGCCTCATGTAGATATACGTCTACAGAATGGCACGGGCAGGCAAAACCACGTACCTGTACATGGCCCTTTAAATGCCTGCCCGTGGGTCGCGCGCGCGGCGCCAGCGGCGCGCTCGCGACCCGGTCGGGAGCTCCGTGACCACGGCCGCGGGACCAGCGGACCCGATCTCGGCTGGTGTCCCGCGATCGGGTTATGGAGCTGAAGAACGTGGAGAGGTATGTGTAAACAAACCTCTCCCCGCGCTTCCTACTCTGCCTGTCATTGATTGGCTGTTCCCGGTCACCGGGAAAGCCGATCAATGATGTCAGACGTCAGCCCCGCCCCCTAATGTAAAAAAACACACACACGTCAGAGCCCATAACCCCTCCCCTCCCCCTAGTGGTTAACTCTTTCACTACAACTGTCATTTATACAGGAATCAATGCATTTAAATAGCATTGATTGCTGTATAAATGACAATGGTCCCAAAAATGTGTCAAAAATGTCCGATGTGTCCGCCATAATGTCGCAGTCACAATAAAAATCGCTGATCGCCGCCATTACTAGTAAAAAAAAAAAATATTAATAAAAATGCTATAAAACTATCCCCTATTTTGTAAACGCTATAACTTTTGCGCAAACCAATCAATAATCGCTAATTGCGATTTTTTTTACCAAAAATATGTAGAAGAAAACGTATCGGCCTAAACTGAGGAAAAAAATGTTTTTTTATATATTTTTTGGGGATATTTATTATAGCAAAAAGCAAAAAATATTGCATTTTTTTCAAAATTGTCGCTCTATTTTTGTTTATAGCGCAAAAAATAAAAACCGCAGGGGCGATCAAATACCACCAAAAGAAAGCTCTATTTGTGGGAAAAAAAGGACGCCAATTTTGTTTTGGAGCCACGTCGCACGACCGCGCAATTGTCAGTTAAAGCGACGCAGTGCCGAATCGCAAAAAGGGGACTGGTCCTTTGGCTGCCAATTGGTCCGGGGCTGAAGTGGTTAAAAATTATGATTTAAATTGAGTTGATTTAAATCAAGCCTTTTTACTAGTGATTTGAATCATGATTTAAATTGTGATTTAAATCGACTTGATTTAAATTGAATCCACCCTGGTGTTTATCATGTCCTACTTTATTAGGGGTTCCCCTGGAAGAGCTAATGTGCTCTTCAAAAGTAGTTCTTCCTATGCTGAATGCTCATAGGCACTAAACCTCAGGGACTGTACACACACTTCCCTTTCCTGATCAGTTACAGCTACTGTGCTCTGTGGTTACTGCATGGTCACTGTGGGGTTAAATTACTAAAAGCAAATAGACTGTGCACTCTGCAAAGTTGCTCCAGAGCTTAGTAAATGAGAAGAAGCTGACTTCCTATATTTTGCACGTAAAAATGCTGTTTTTTTTTTTTTTTTCCTTGCATGTGATTGGATATTATTTGCAAAGTAAGGCTTGTGAAAGGTTTCCTGTTTGTGACAATGGAATGACACATGTGTGTAAGGCCCCTTTCACACTGGGGCGGTTTGCAGGCGCTATTGCGCTAATAATAGCCCCTGCAAACCGACCCGAAACAGCTGTTGCTGAGGGCTTTCACACTGAAGCGGTGCGCTTGCAGGACGCTGGAAAATGTCCTGCAAGCCGCATCTTTGGCTCGCTATAGGAGCGGTATATTTACCGCTCCTATAGCGCCCGTTCCCATTGGAAACAATGGGGCAGCGCACCGAACCCGCCCGCAAAACGCTGCTGCAGCGGCGGTTTGCGGGCGGTATTGACCCTTTTTCGGCCGCTCGCGGGGGGTAAAACCACCCCCCGAGCGGCCGCAATGCGCCACTAAAACGCCGCTTTACCGCCAGCGCCCCCACCGCTCCAGTGTGAAAGTAGCCTTACAGAACATACACCACTGGCACATCCAGACCTGTTTCTGTTGTGGCTGGTCTTAAAGCGTTGTTCCAAACAATGTAGCTGCTGACTTTTAATAAGGGCACTTACCTGTCCAGCGAGCCCGCGATGTCGACCCCCCCGAGGTCGATCCGTCCATCAGATTGGGTGCTGGTGCCGCCATCTTAACGAAGGGAAACAGGCAGCGGCTTCACTGCCCGTTTCCTAATGCGCGGTGCTTTGTGAATGGCCCTGTTGTTTTCTGGGACACACACATGTCCCAGAAGATAACAGGGCAGCTCACCGAAGAGGAGGAAGCGCCGCGGAATAGGAAGAGGCAGATTAGGAAGACTGCCTAGCAACAGGGGTTTCTGGTAAGTAAAAAAAAAAAATTTTATATATATTTTTTGGAGAATGTTAATGTTATTTTCTATTTTAGGGTGGCCCTCTGCTTTAAATACTACTTTAAAATGATCACACTGTGCAATTTCAAGCAAAATTACTAGGGTGCATCTTACAATGCTGCAATGTCTCACCTCCACCTGTTGTAGATTTATTTGGGTGAAAGGTAATTGGTTGAAATGTTTAAAAAGAGCACCACAATTTTTTTTTTAAATAAAACAAAAAAGACACATAATCAAAAAGGAAAATTGGAACAGGTAAATGTGTTGAGCTGTGGCTTTCTTTACCAATCTGCAGTAAGACAGGTTGCAAGGATGCTCCATTATACGTATACTCGCCTTCCTGCCCTCTCTGTGTTGATGGCCGCCTGCGGGACTTTATCAATCACAGGCAGATGCCTGGTTTAAATGTCAGCGCTGGGGCTGCAGCCATCCATTCATCTACCAATTGATCAGAGGTGTCTGAGAAAGAGCACTGCTGAATTAACCCTTCCTACAACAAACCCTTCCATCTTCTTTACAACCATCGAGAGGACATCACTAACATTTATCATAATCCACTCTCACTAACAGCTAGATAGAAGGCACCAATAACAATGGCTGCTTTCCACTACGCCACCTTTCCACAAAAAAGCCACAGCTACCACATTTATAGTAAATTCTATTATTTTTTTGCAGTTCTTTTATATAACAAAGGTTAGATTTGTCTAGTGTTTTTTTTAACTAGTGCCAGTGATTAATTATCCTCACTTAACAACTCCTGCCCTGTCTTCACCCCAAGCCCGCCTGATTCCACAAGAGACCTCGGCTTACTGAGAGGACACGAATAACTTAAATACAGTTTTCATATGTATTTCCAAGCAACCTCATCAACTATTTAAATGAAGTGTATTTCCAAAGGACAGAGGTTGCAGATCAAGAGGCTTTGCTTGCAGAAGTGTGGCTAAAGAAGCATGTTTATGGTCGCAGGAGGAGAAAAAGATACTGAAGTTCTTCCATAGACACCACTCTAAAGTGACTTGAATACTCTGAGGCCTGGTAAATGCATACTGATAAAAAAACAAATATAGCTGAAGGAATTATACAAATGCTCTTTCTCTCTCTCTCTCTCTCTCTCTCTCTCTCTCTATATATATATAAACCCTGCTCACCTTGGAAGTCTTCCATAGACACCACTCTAAAGTGACTTGAATACTCTGAGGCCTGGTAAATGCATACTGATAAAAAACCAAACATAGCTGAAGGAATTAAACAAATGCTCTCTCTCTCTCTCTCTCTCTCTCTCTCTCTCTCTCTCTATATATATATATGTATATATAAACCCTGCTCACCTTGGAAGTCTTCCACGCCCGTTGCATTGTTGTGTGCAGCCTATTGCATTAGGGTGTGCACCCCAGAGTACAAACACACACATGTGTATATCATTAGAGTAGTGGACAGCTTCAGTAGAGCAGAGATTGATGTCAGTAGGGTAGAGGACAGTGTCAGTAGTTTTTTATCTTTATTATTTTTTTTTACAATTACAATTTTTAAATGTTTTTCCTGAGCCCGTTGGGGGGCTTAATGAAATATCAAGGTTCTAAACAGACTCCTGATGTCTCACTTTTGAGACAGAGAAAGAGACTGAGGACAGAGATTCCTCAGTTCCTTTCTCTGCAGCCTCATCCACACTGGACAGTAAAAGAATGGGAAGTGCTCTGTGCTTAGCGGCTTCCTTTTTATTCACAAACTGAAGCATAAAGCATTGTTTACTAAGTTTACTATGCGTCAGTTAAGAATGAACACAGGAGCGATCGGTACTCACATTCAGAAAAGGAAAGGGCGGGTAAATTAAATATTTATTGGCCCCTTCTCCCGTTCTCTACCTTGAAACATCCTCTGCAGCAGCTGGTGGGAGATGAGAGGAGGGAAGCTGGCAGCACTGCAGGGGGAGACAGGGTGTGCCACAAAACAAGGGGGGACCAGCACCGCCCAGGGTGATTAGGGTGTGCCCAGGCACACACGGCACACCCTGTGCGTACGCCTATGCCTTCTTACCATGCATAAAAAATGCCTGTTTCAGCTGCAAAATATGAGGCCCTTCCATTGTTAGCCTGATTTCAGGCAGTATGCAGATGATGAAGAAAGATTATGTAAAGATTATTATATTTTTCAAGAAAGCATATATGGACTACTTTTTAGTGGCTCTTTTTAAAAGAAAAATCTAAAGCCAATGCTTTTTTTTTTATTATGAATACAGTATGAAAATATTAAAACTGCTGTCAGTTTTTTTTTTTTTTTTCCCATCTGTTCCTTATTAGGGAGCTATTCCTTCACGTTCTGTCCTATAGACTGAACAAGTGAGAGGATATCTTTCCAATGTGAGGAAAATCCCCTCTAAGGCTGCTTTCACACTGGGGCGGTTTTCAGGCGGTACAGCGCTAAAAATGGCGCGTGTACACCGCCTGAAAAAACCGGCCCCATTCACTCCAGTGTGAAAGCCGGCGGGCTTTCACACTGGAGCGGTGCGCTAGCAGGACCGCAACAAAAGTCCTGCTAGCAGCATCTTTGGAGCGGTGAAGGAGCGGTGTATTTACCGCTCCTATACCGCTCCTTCCCATTGAAATCAATGGGAAACCGCGGGGATACCGCCCGCAAACCGCCGCTGCAGCGGCGCTTTGCGGCGCCTTGCGGCGCTTTGCGGAGGTTTTTAACCCTTTTGCGGCTGCTAGCGGGGGTTAAAACCACCCCGCTAGCGGCCGCATACCGCGGGTAAAACGATGGTAAAGCAGCGCTAAAATATAGCGCTGCTTTACCGTCGCCGCCCCGCACCGCCCCAGTGTGAAAGCAGCCTTAGTTGTCACATGACCAAGTGGCTCTATTGGATGATTTCCCCTCTCTTCTTGTTCTGGTGGCAACTCAAAATTTTGGGTTTACTCTCACTTTCATTCCTGGTAACAATAGTGATAAGGTCAATTAGAAAGGATGAATCTCCCTAACAGGGACACAGACAACAAAAGAATCCATAAAATATCAGTAGGGGTGCCACACCAATGGAGACAGAGTGTAGAATAGTTGATCATTAGATGAACAACAAGATAAGAAATCAAAGATGTTTCAAGGATTCCCAAATTTTACGTTTCATCAGGGCTTGTATGTTATGTCCTTCAGAAATGCATTGACACAGAAAGGTTTGACAGTGTTTATGGATTTCACATCCAATAATAGCAATATTAACACTACGCAACACTGCATTACCTGATGGCACTAATATTGGATGTGAAATCCACAAACCTTTCTGTGTCCATGCATTCCCATAGGACATAACATCAAGCCCTGATGAAGAGGGCTTTTGTGAACCTCCGGAACGGTTTGGCTTTCTTGCCTTATTGATCCTCTAATAATCAACTATTCTGGACTTTCCATTAGTGTGGCACCCTTATTGCTATCTGCTGGATTTCCCTCAGCTTCTCCTCTTTCATTTGGGGTTTCTCTATTTTATGAAAGCAGCTTCACCGATCTGATTCAGCCCAACTAATAAGACAGCCATACACAAAATGGGACATTCAATATAGAAGATTTTAGTGCCTCTTACGTATTTACTCTAGCTATATAAACCTGACAGAGGTTATTATCCTCCACTACTCTAAGATTTCAAAAGTGGCAATTAGTATTTTGTAACATACACTATATAACCAAAAGTATTGGGGTCAGGACTCTTTGTGCACTGGTCCAAATCATTTGGTGGGGGGGGGAGGGGGTTACGGTGTGGGGTTGTTTTTCAGGGGTTGGTCTTGGACCCTTAGTTCCAGTGAAGGGAACTTTTTAAGGTGTCAGCATACCAAGACATTTTGGACAATTTCATGCTCCCAACTTTGTGGGAAAAGTTTTGGGATGGCCCCTTCCTGATCCAACATGACTGTGCACCAGTGCACAAAAGCAAGGTCCATAAAGACATGGATGAGATAGTTTGGGGTGGAGGAACTTGACTGGCTTGCACAGAGTCCTGACCTCAACCCGATAGAATACCTTTGGGATGAATTAGATCGGAGACTGCAAGCCAGGCCTGCTCATTCACATCAGTGCCTGACCTTACAAGAACCCTTCTGTAAGAATGGTCAAACATTCCATAGACACACTCCTAAACCTTGTGGACAGCCTTCCCAGAAGAGTTGAAGCTGTTATAGCTGCAAAGGGTGGGCCAACTCAATATTGAACCCTATGGACTAAGACTGGGATGCCATTAAATGTGTGTGTAAAAGCAGACATGCCAATAATTTTGGTAATATAGTGTATATGTGATTATTGAAGCTGCAAAAGGATATAAAATGGATGACAAACCAGGGTCTGACTGCTATTGTCATCTGCCATGCTCTGCAAGCTGCCAATCTTGAGATGATATCATGATTGGTAAAGTATTTTGGCAGCTAATGTCTTGGGAAGGAATAGAGATATAACACTGCTCAGCTTTAGCTGCTTGGCCATCAATATGGTGAGTTAAATCATGAAAACCTTCCTTCTGCAGTTCTTGATTCCTCTATTTTTTCTTGTAAAGAGAGTCAGGATAGGATTGGTTAAATCTACAAGCAAGACATGCTGTATATTTAAAGAATTCCATTCTAATAGTGTTGATTTAGAAATATGCAAACACAGAAGTGATTCCTTAGATTGTGACCTGTGAATTTCTCTGTGTTGGCCTCTTCTATCCATCTGCTCACTTCTGTAGTACCTTCAACAATCAATCTTTCCACTCTTCTCTCAGAAAAGACAATTAAAAATAAATGATTGAAACACCACTTTGTCCTTATTTCCCATAACGGGATATTTTACTTTTTGGGAAGGACACTGTGCCAGACTTCACAGGTGAATTGTGTCATTTTATAAGCCCAATGAATAGAGAAGGCAAGATGGGAGAGGGAATAACATGGTTTAATATCATTTACAAGGACATTATGACAATTTCAAAGGGATCACTAAATCTAAAAAGAATGATGACAGAGATACAATCTTTTTCTTACCTGTAATAAAACTTTAACCCTTTACAACTAAAGATAAAGCCATCAGCCTATGTTTAAGATGAACTCCAGATATACAAGAAAAGATTTACACTTATCCCACATTATGTAATTTTAAATATAACCCGGATTTCCAAAAAAGTTGGGATGCTGTGTAAAGTCTAAAAACAAAATGCATTGATTTTAGAATCTCATAAACCCAGATTTTATTCACAATAAAAAAAAGAAAATATATCAAAGGTTTAAACTAAGGAAATGTACCATTTTCACCACTTCCCGCCGGCCGTACGCATATATGCAGCCTCTCGACAGGCGGGCTTTAACGCGGCCCTATGTAAATATATTACTGTGCTGAGAGCGAACTCCCCGTGCTCACCTTACCAGTGGGGGTACTGTCTGCCCATCACAGTTGTCACATGATTGGAATGCCCGCTTCTGCCTTCCTGCATTTAAAGGACCGGGAAGCGTGGGAAGGGGTTAAGAAAAAAATAAGGTAATTTGGAAATGGATGGCAGCAACACGTTTCAAAAAAGTTGGGACAGGGCAACAAAAAGCTGGCAAAGTAGTGGTACTAACAAGGAAGAGCTGGAAGAACATTTTGCAACTAATTAGGTTAAGTGGCAACAGGTCAGTAACACGAATGGGTATAA
Organism: Lithobates sylvaticus; assembly: GCA_028564925.1. NCBI lineage: Eukaryota > Metazoa > Chordata > Amphibia > Anura > Ranidae > Lithobates > Lithobates sylvaticus. Next base: position 138,970,562 of record CM053038.1, on the reverse strand, counting down.
AAAGTGCATCTTAGAGAGTGTGATTTAGAAGTAAAGATGGGCAGCGGTTCACCAGACTGTGAAAAGCTGCATCAAAAATTGTTAAAAATATTCAGAATAATGTTATTCATATATATCAATATCAATATCATCCAAAGATTAAGAGAATCTGTAGAAATATCTCTGCACAAGGGCCAAGGTCGAAACGCAATATTGGATGCCCGTGATCTTCGGGCCCTCAGGCGGCACCCCTCCCACCGCTTCTAAAAGTGATCCAGTGGTGAATTTGCCACTCGGACCCCTTTTCTCTTGTAGAGAATCTCCAGCTGAAAAAAACAATACCAAGGTTATGGCATATTGCTACAGCCATAACCCCAGTATTCCACTTGCCAACCAGGATGCCGTCTGTGGTCAGAAGAATCTAAATTTGACATTCATTTTGGAAACCATAGGCACCACATCCTCCGTACTAAAGAGGAGAGGGACCTTGTTATAGGAGATCAGTTCAAAAGCCTGCATATTTGATGGTATATGGGGGAGGGGGGTGCATTAGTCAATGGAATGGGTAGCTTGCACATCTGGAAAGACACAATCAATGCTGAAAGTTATATCCAGGCTTTGGAGCAGCATATGCTCCCAACCAGACAAGATCTTTTTCAGGGAAGGCCTTGCAGGTCTTAGCATGACAATGCTAAACTGCATTCTGCATCTTTGACAACAGCATTGGTTTGTAGCAGAAGAGTCTGAATGCTTAACTGGCCTGCCTGCAGTCCAGACCTTTCACCAATTAAAAATATTTGGCACATATTGAAATGAAAAATATGACAGAGACCCAGGACTGCTGAGCAGTTAGAATTCTATATCAGACAAGAATGGGGCAACATTCCTCTTCCAAAACTCCAGCATCTGATGTCTGAAACTCCTCAGTTCCCAGACATTTATAGAGTGTTGTTAAAAGAAGAAAGTATGCTACACCGTGGTAAACATGACCTTGTCCCAACTTTTTTGAGACATGTTGCTGCCATCAATTTAAAAATGACTTAATTTTTTTCTTAAAAAGGTACATTTACTTAGTTTAAACATTTGATATGTTTTCTATTGTGAACAAAACATGGGTTTACAAGATTTGCAAATCCTTGCATTCTGTTTTTATGTAGATTTGTTTGGAATTGGGGTTGTACAGATTCTATAAAAACGTGCATCTATTTCTATGTTTGCCTCTTGCAATCCCCTATATAAAAAACCTGGATTGGGAGGGACAGCAGTGTGAGACAGATTATTTTGCATTGCATAGTGAAGTAGGTCTAACGCTGGAAGCTTACTGACTGTAGGAATAATAACGCTTTTTCACTGTACTGTGAATAGGCTTAGGATAGGTCAATGATCAACCACATTTTTAAACTATAAGGAAGAATAAAAATGTCAGGGACCCGGTGGTAGTGTATGGTAGGGGTGTATGGATCATAATGTATATTTTCATGTGTTTAGCTGCCTGGGTTTCACCTTTAAGAAGGATGTACCACAAAACCAATGACTAATGACAGCATAAAAAATAATGTTTTCTCAGTGCACATTATTAAAACTATAACTGTCATGTTCATTAAGCAAAATTTAGGTCTGTATTTATCCAACAAAAAACAACATTTTAAAAAAAGAGAAAAAATAGTAATAAAACAAATCTGCAGGTTTGATTTGTTCTATTGGAGCCAGGTGAGGAGTCCTCCTCTGGCTTCTCAGTTATAACATCATTTGCAATGTACAGGAAATGAATACATTGTCTTTTAGTTCACGTTTCTTTTCTGTACCTGTAAGATATGACTTCCTAGATGAGAGTCAAAGACGTCAGAGGCCACAGAGCTGGGACTCCTCCTCCTCTGGGATCCTATAACTAAAAAAGAAAAGCTTTTTACAAATGGGTTTCAAAATCAAATTCAAATGTTTTGGCAGATAGTGCAGACAATGTATTTGTACATTACACAATACATAAAAGAAGAGGGGCCAATAATATATTGAGGGCACCACACCCTAATTTGGGAGAAATAAAGACCTAAAAAAAATGCACCCAGTGGACTTCCAAGGTACTTAAACAATGCAATATTAAAAACATATCATTTTATTATTAATATAATATACAATTACAGCAAATTTGTATTCAATATCCTAAGTAAATTCATATACATATAACCATTATAATTTATGTAAAACCATCAAAATATTACAGTATTAGACTGGGGGTGGGACTAGCCCTTGACCTGCGAAATCAGATTCCGCTTCTTCAGGAGAATGAATGAGGTGTACAAGCTAAGGTAAAACAAAAACATATTACAGTATAATATTCATACTAACAGCAACATATATATATATATATATATATATATATATATATATATATATATATATATATATACACACATGTAACACCTCATCCATTCTCCTGAAGTGGCGGAAGCTGATTCCGGGATACCCGCTGAATCAAGGGGTAGTCCCACCCCCACTCAGGTCTGATACTCCACATATTTGGGGATTTTTTTATGTCCAGTATTTTGATGGTTGTACATAAGTCACCTATATGTATATATATATATATACAGTTGTGCTCATAAGTTTATATACCCTGGCAGAATTTATGAGAATTTTCAGAGAAAAAAATACTGGAGGAACATTTGCATTCATTAGCCAGGAAGCTGCACATGGGACGTACTTGGACATTCCAACATGACAATGATCCAAAACACAAGGCCAAGTTGACCTGTCATTGGCTACAGCAGAATAAAGTGAAGGTTCTGGAGTAGCCATCTCAGTCTCCTGACCTCAATATCATTGAGCCACTCTGGGGAGATCTCAAACGTGCAGTTCATGCAAGACAGCCCAAGAATTTCACGGAACTGGAGGCTTTTTGCCAAGGGGAATGGGCAGCTTTACCATCTGAGAAGATAAAGAGCCTCATCCACAAATACCACAAAAGACTTCAAGCTGTCATTGATGTTAAAGGTGGCAATCACGGTATTAAGAACTGGGGTATGTAAACTTTTGATCAGGGTCATTTGGGTAGTTTCTGTTGTAATAATGATTTAAAAAGAGTAAACACAGTTGATTGATAATAAATGGCTTCAGCCAAACACTAACCATGAGTGAAAGAAGTTTTTGTGTTATTCATATTCTCTGAAAAATGGCCAAGAAAGCATAAATTCTGCCAGGGTATGTAAACTTATGAGCACAACTGTATATACCCTTCTAACCAGTTTAGGAGGGTCCTGAAATATACTTTATCCATGGATCCCATGTTTCCTCGAAGTAGGCCAGCCTGGAGAATAGCTGACATTCATTTATTGCTCATAATCTATGTCAGTTTGGTCTTAGTTTAAAGGGGATCATAGGGGGCTTCCAGGATCTCGCAATGGAAATCCTGGCCCCTGTGAAAATAAAAGCGATCAAGCATTTCACATATCCTGGTATCCCCTCCACCAGTCTCCCTAAAAGAGCCTGCTGCCGTTCCTTCAGAGCACGTGCGCCGGTGATGTCACCTGGCTGCCGCCCACTGGAATATCTCCTAAATTGTGCATGTTTAGGAGATATTAAATTTACAGGTAAATATTATTATAAATAATAACTAAATTCCACCGCACTTTGAAGAACAATGTAAAAAGGCATCAAAATGTAACAAATGGGTTTTTGGTGCGGAGCCACTGAAGTTTTTTTTACATGCAAAACGCAATCTGGAAAAAATTTCCTGACCCTTTCCAAAAATGCAGGGGCTAAAAAACGTATAGATGTGACCGTGTCCTATAAGAAAACATGTTAAATGGACTGTAGTGCGTTTCTGCAAACCGCAAAATGTACTAAAAAATGCATAGGTGTGAACCTAGCCTCAGCTGTAATAAATCCCCGCTGAATCCGGAAGATTACAATGGCGGTGGTAGAAGAGGGATATGAAAGATGAAGATTTCTCCTGAAACAAGTACAAGAATCAGTACAAGGGACATATCATACTATTGGTGAGTTATGTCCCTTGTGATGATTCTTCAATTCGCGTTTTAGCTAAACATAGGCTTTAAACACAATAAACAGTTTTGGCCAATATCCAAAAAGTTTACATAAATTAGGCGAAGGAAAAAAAAAATTCTACATGGCATTGACCATGTTATACTTGGTGGAATCAGATCAGGGGTGTTAACACACATAAACAACTACTGTCAGGAACGGGCATGTCCTAGTTGGCCTAGGGTGCACGGCTGCTGGGGCGATGCTTTGCCATCATGCCTGTTTCTTCACTGACTGCCACTGTTTGGGACAGTGGCAGTCACTACAAGATCACTACTTTATAAAGGCATAGAGTGCAGTGCAGTGTTATGCCCCGTAAATTCCAACCACAAAATCCATCTGATTTTTTCAGACGGATTTTGTCCGACACTGGTGTTTGCATACACACGGTTGGACAAAGTTGTCGGAAAATCCGATCATCCTGAACATGGTGACGTTCGTTGCGTATGACGGGACTACGTAGGGGCTAGTAGCCAATAGCTTTGGTCTTGTAATGTGATCTGAGCATGTGTGGCACTTTGTCCGTCGGAATTCGCTACACACAATCGGAAAAAGTCCAATAGGACTTTGTTGTCGGAAAATTTGAGAGCAGGAGATAAAACTTTGTCCGTCGGAAAAATCCGACGGAAAAAGTCCGATGGAGCCTACACACGGTCGGAATTTCCGACAACATTGTCCGATAGGACATTTTCCATCGGAAAATCCGACCGTGTGTACGGGGCATTAGACTTTATTAAGAAAAATGTTATCTAATTATTATGGACGTGAATATATATTTGGGTTTATTATTATAAGCTGTAATAATAAACCCAAATAATTACTTACATGTTCACAATCACAATAAATAATACACATACATATCCACAATAAGAGCTTATTGAAGCCCATAATGCATTATAACACAACATGTGGTAGTGGTTGTAGCTTGGCATAGCGGTGCGTTGCACTTAAAAGGTAAATGGACTCCAACACACATCTAAAGTGGACTGCATTATAGCACCCTAACACACAAATGCTTTATACTTTGCACTGCACTGAAAAGAAATGCACAAGACTTATTATTTTCATGCTTTGACATGCCAATCAAAATAAATTGGCTGCCTAACAGAATGCGCCTAACACATGAAAATTCACATATGTTTGAACAACTCTTAAATAAGCTACTTATTTATTATGCATTTAATTATTTGCAGGTGGATTTCACTTGGATTTAATATTATTACTATTATTATATTGTGGATAGTTATATTTATTTAATGACATATATTGTGAACGTTTAGACACCAATTTGTGTTAAGCCCCGTACACACGGTCGGAAAATCCGACCACCAAATCCATCGGATTTTTTCCGACGGATTTAGTCCGACACTGGTGTTGCATACACACGGTCGGACAAAGTTGTCGGAAAATCCAATCATTCTGAACGTGGTGACGTTTGTTGCCTACGACGGGACTACGTAGAGGCTAGTAGCCAATAGCTTTGGTCTTGTAATGTGATCTGAGCATGCGTGGCACTTTGTCCATCGGAATTCGCTACACACGATCGGAATTGGTGTGATCGGACTTTGTTGTTGGAAAACTTTTAGAGCAGGAGATACAACTTTGTCCGTCGGACAATCCGATGGAAAATGTCCGATGGTGCCTACACACGGTCGGAATTTCCGACAACATTGTCCGATAGGACAGAATCCATCGGAAAATCCGACCGTGTGTATGGGGCTTTAGGCTTCATGCATTAAGACAGCCCATCCATTTTGAAAGGCCTGGCGGCACACTAAAAATCAGACTATATATATATATATATATATATATATATATATATATATATATATATGATCCTTTGCTTCACTCTCAATATTTCCAGTGACACGTCTCCATGTTAAATCACCATTCCTTGTGAAGATATTTCACCACCACTAGCAGCTCATCTCAAAGAGTTGACCCACTAAACCTTCAGTCAAAGATTGCATTTGTCCTTTTAAGGAATGCTGTATTATACAGAAGATGTCATCTCCCAAGGCCCTCAATATCCAGAGACCAATACCAAAATATAATTGAAAAATATCATAATGCAGACAAGAAATACACTCGCATTCAATTGTGCACTATGCCAGTCCACTGAGTCCATGACTCATTGAATATTTTTTTTGAACTTCCTGTCAAATGTTTGCCAGCACAGGACATTCCTAAAAAATATGGAGGAAAGTGCCACCATTTTCTCCACAATGCCAACAGATTTCCGGGAGGGATGGATTCAGGGAATGCAACAAACTGGGGACCCTGTACCACTGCATCATTATGTTAGATCCTATTTCCTGGAGATTGTTATTGATGGATGATTTGTGCGCAGAGTAGTATTTTGTCCACCTGTTCTTGGGTAAAGAAAACCCATAAGTTCCATTTCCATATCTGTATGGTATGGAGAGGGCATATCTCCAAGAGGGCTGTAATCAAGCAGAGTTTGGAGAATTAATGTCAGCTTTGGCCTTTTTTTTTTTTTTTTTTTTTTGGAGGTAAACGTTTTTTCATCCCCCTTCATGGTTTATTTTTTGTACAAATAATCTCTCACTCTAAGCCTTGACCCCAGGACTACATGTTCCATGAACACTTGCACTGAACTTGTAATGCACATGTGTGCTGCAGTATTGCAGGTGTACACAATGCATTTTTCCTCATATAATTATTACAGTTTTTTCATTAAATATAATAAACTTTATTGGCCAGTGACATTGTTACAGATTTACTTATGTGCTAGTGCAGTGGTGGCTGAACTGTTACTCAAAGGGAAATAGGCATAAAGGCAGGTGGTATGAAAGATCTCTTCAGAACACAGATAATGTATGTCCAGAGTGTCAGAACCTACCTGTTTAATCTTCGGGGGGAGGACGGGGGCACATACTGCAGTGGCTCCATAGAGACAACGCTAGTGATTAGAGCCACTGCAGAAACAGGAGTGAAGTTAGGCAAAAAAAACAAAACAATCTTGTGCTGAATGGAAGAGACTGTAAGCAAGATGCTTTAGCAAACAAGATTACGTATAAGTCTGGCTATTAGATGTTTTTTTTTATAAATGGGTTTAATAACACTCTGAATGTTGGGTGGATACGTTCCACAGTTGATCTGTGCCATTCATGGCTATCAGCAACAATCTGTACATCTAAGATATGCTGATTCACAGAAAATCTGCTTTGTTGGTGGGCACAGAGCCGCTCATAGACATAATGAGCTATTATATTCCACTAACACATCTGCAGATCTTCTTTGTACATTTTCAGTCCTATTTCTAGTCCCTGCGGAAAAACAAACTTCTCTCTTCCTGTCACATGAAGGCTAATAAAAAGGAGAATACTGAATGGAGAATGAAAAGATTGACACTTATTAATGAGAAGATTTTACTAAAACTGCCCATAGAGATGATATCGTCCCATATGATTGTTTATATACGGTACATATCTGGTGATTAACTTTTGCCTATATGAGGCCTCCAATCGCCATCCATGTCCCATCAAGCTGCTCTCTAGGTGAACAGTTACCTGTGCAGGTTAGAGAACCTGCCTGATTGCTATTGTACCCAACACTGCTTTAGTCCTCCTTCATCTCCATTCAAAAGATCAGGAACGTTCAAAAAGCAAAATAGTCCTGTTTGTCAAACTCCTGGCAGATCAGTGCTGTAGGTGTTCAGATTGTTCCTGCGACATCTGACGATACTCTAATAATGGGGGGGAACTTAGACCAATTAAAGTGTTACTAAACCCAGAGCCCTGCATTCACTAAATCCGGTCTACCACAGTACACAGAACATGGAAAACGCAATTATTTCACTAAATATAATCATCAGCAGTTAGAGCAGTCTTGTGGCTTCTATCAGCGTCTGGTTAAAGCTTGTAGGAGGAGTTTTCATTCTGCATTGACTGTCCTATAAGGCTGTAGGACCCCTGACCCTCTGTACGGACAGTGCTGATTGGCCCTGTGCTGTCCCAAGACAAAAGAAACTCTCTAGCAATACACATCAAACTGAGCATATGCAGCTTGTCCCCTAGCCTCTGTCTTATCAGGAGGTAGATTGGGGACTGTGGAAGAAGGAGAGGATCAGAGGAGACAGGATCAAAAAGCCTTTTTACACAATGCAGAGCATTTTTCCCCTTAGGTCCCACAGTGAGTATAACAATCATGCTTTATTACATAGTTACATAGTAGGTGAGGTCGAAAAAGGACACAAGTCCATCAAGTCCAACCTATGTGTGTGATTATATGTCAGTATTACATTGTACATCCCTGTATGTTGTGGTCGTTCAGGTGCTTATCTAATAGTCTCTTGAAACTATCAACGCTCCCTGCTGAGACCACCGCCTGTGGAAGGGAATTCCACATCCTCGCCGCTCTTACAGTAAAGAACCCTCTACGTAGTTTAAGGTTAAACCTCTTTTCTTTTAATTTTAATGAGTGACCACGAGCCTTGTTAAACTCCCTTACGCAAAAAAGTTTTATCCCTATTGTGGGGTCACCAGTATGATATTTGTAAATTTAAATCATATCCCCTCTCAAGCGTCTCTTCTCCAGAGAGAATAAGTTCAGTGCTCGCAACCTTTCCTCATAACTAATATCCTCCAGACCCTTTATTAGCTTTGTTGCCCTTCTTTGTACTCGCTCCATTTCCAGTACATCCTTCCTGAGGACTGGTGCCCAGAACTGGACAGCATACTCTAGGTGCGGCCGGACCAGAGTCTTGTAGAGCGGGAGAATTATTGTTTTATCTCTGGAATGAATCCCCTTTTTAATGCATGCCAATATTCTGTTTGCTTTGTTAGCAGCAGCTTGGCATTGCATGCCATTGCTGAGCCTATCATCTACTAGGACCCCCAGGTCCTTTTCCATCCTAGATTCCCCCAGAGGTTCTCCCCCCAGTGTATAGATTGCTTTCATATTTTTGCCACCCAAATGCATTAATTTACATTTTTCTACATTGAACCTCATTTGCCATGTAGTTGCCCACCCCATTCATTTGTTCAGATCTTTTTGCAAGGTTTCCACATCCTGTGGGGAAGGTTTCGCCCTGCTTAGCTTAGTAGCATCCACAAATACAGAGATTGAACTGTTTACCCCATCCTCCAGGTCATTGGTCCCAGCACAGAACCCTGGGGGACTTCACTAACCACCCCTGACCATTCTGAGTACTCCCCATTTATCACCACCCTCTGAACTCGCCCTTGTAGCCAGTTTTCAATCCATGTACTCACCCTATGGTCCATGCCAACGGACCTTATTTTGTACAGTAAGCGTTTATGGGGAACTGTGTCAAATGCTTTTGCAAAATCCAGATACACCACATCTACAGGTCTATGTGACTACGTGATGAGGGAGGTAAAAAGGGGATAAATGTACACACTTGGTTCAGGATCAAGGAGCAGAGACCCAATCCTTTTTGCTCTGCACAGTGGCAAAAAGGAGTTGGAAATACAGCCTGGAACAGTTCAGCAGCCATAGGACTTTTTACTGACATACTTCCTGGTTAGGGCAAGTAATCCTCCATTGATATTGCTCTGTAAATTAATATTATATTTTCTTGAACAGTTTTATCCCTGCTTGCATAACTTTCACGAGTATCACCTTTTTTTTTACACAGTTAAGAGAACCACTCTTTCAAATCAATAATGTTTTTTTTTACCAACTTTTTTATGTGTTGTACTGAATTCATGTAAACAGCATGGTAGCAATACAGTGAGAGCTTGTTCAGTGATATCATTTGTTGGTGAGATTGAGTTTAGTGAGGTTCACTTGTGTGATAGTTGGTGACAGGTTATGTGGGTACAAGTGAACAGACCATAGAGCTAGAGTGACTGAAGCAGGGAGAAGAAAGCAAAAGTGCTCATATGACACTGACTCTAAAGGTGCACGTGCTCAATGTCATATCCAGAGGTTGTCTTTGGGAAATAGACGTATGAGTGCTGCCAGCATTGCTTAAGAGGTTGAAGGGGTGGGGGGTCTGCCTGTCAGTGCTCAGACCATATGCCACACACGGCATCAAATTGGTCTGCATGGCTGTCTTCCAATAAGGAAGCCTCTTCTAAAGATATTGCACAAGAAAGGCCGCAAACAGTTTGCTGAAGACAAGCAGACTAAGGACATGGATTACTGGAACCATGTCCTGTGGTCTAAAAGACCAAGATAAACGTATTTGGTTCAGATGGTGTCACGCGGCACCCAGGTGAGGATTACAAAGACGAGTGTGTTTTGCCTACAGTCAAGCATAGTGGTGGGAGTGTCATGGTCTGGAGCCATCACTGGGGAGCTACAATTCATTGAGGGAACCATGAATGCCAGCATGTACTGTGACATACTGAAGCAGAGCATGATCCCCTCCCTTTCGCAGACTGGGCTGCAGGGCAGTATTCCAACATGATAAAGACCCCAAACACACCTCCAAGACGACCACTGCCTTACTAAAGAAGTTGACCGTACAGGTGATGGACTGGCCAAGCATGTCTCCAGACGTAAACACTATTGAGCATCTGTGGGGCATCCTCAAATGGAAGTTGGAGGAGCACAAGGTCTCTAACATCCACCAGCTCCGTGATGTCGTCATGGAGGAGTGGAAGAGGACTCCAGTGGCAGCCTGTGAAGCTCTGGTGAACTCCATGCCCAAGAGGGTTAAGGCAGTGCTGGAAAATAATGGTGGTCACACAAAATATTGACACTTTGGGCCCAATTTGGGTATTTTCACTTAGGTGTGTACTCACTTTTGTTGCTAGTGGTTTAGACATTAATGGCTGTGTGTTAAGTTATTATGATGGGACATTAAATTTACACTGTTATACAAGCTGTACACTCACTTCTTTACATTGTAGCAAAGTGTTATTTCTTCAGTGTTGTCACATGAAAAGATATAATAAAATATTTACATAAATGTGAGGGGTGTACTCACTTTTGTGAGATACTGTATATACTTTGTGCTGTCTCTCTTTCATTTCTGAAAGTCGGGAAGTATGAACAGTTGAAAGAACAATGTGGGTGGAGTGTGGGGGTATACAGGCATCCAAAACGGGAGGGTATTAGAATAGGGGGCAAATCTGAGGGGGGCAATGTGAAAGAGGGGGGGGGGATAGAGGTGAAGAGCGCAATGAGAATGTGGGAGGGGCAGATACAGGGGGAGAGCAATGTGAATGTGGGGGCTGGGGGAAATGGGGCAGATACAGAGGAGAGAGCAATGTGACTGGGAAGGGAATCAGGGCAGATATAGGGGAGAGAGCAATGTGAATGGGGGTTGAGAGTGGGAGCAGATACAGGGGAGAGATCAACGTGAACAGGGGGGAGTGGGGGCAGATATAGGGGAGAGATCAATGTAAATAGGGGGGGGGGGCAGATACAGGGTAGAGAGCAATGTGAATGGGGGTGTGGGGGAAGATACATTGGAGAGAGCAATGTTAATCGGGAGAGTGGGGGAAGATACAGGGGAGAGAACAATGCAAATGGGGGTGGGGGTGGGGGCAAATACAGGGGAGAGAGCAATGTGAATGAGGGGAGTGGGGGCAGATACAGGGGTAAGAGCAATGTGAATGGGGGGGGGGGTGGGGGCAGATTCAGGGCAGAGAGCATTGTAAATGAGGGGGAGTGGGGGCAGATACAGGGGAAGTTTGTAATGTGAATGGGGGGGAGTGGGTGCACATATAGGGGAGAAAGTAATGTGAATGGGGGGAGTAGGGGCAGATATGGGAGAGAGAGCAATGTGAATGTGGGGGGAGTGGGGGCAGATATAGGGGAGAGAGCAATGTGAATGTGGGGGGAGTGGGGGCAGATATAGGGGAGAGAGCAATGTGAATGTGGAGGGAGTGGGGGCAGATATAGGGGAGAGAGCGATGTGAATGTGGGGGGAGTGGGGGCAGATATAGGGGAGAGAGCGATGTGAATGTGGGGGGAGTGGGGGCAGATATAGGGGAGAGAGCAATGTGAATGTGGAGGGAGTGGGGGCAGATATAGGGGAGAGAGAGAGTGTGATATGTGAGGGGGAGTGGGGGCAGATATAGGGGAGAGAGTGATGTGAATGTGGGGGGAGTGAGGGCAGATATAGGGGAGAGAGCGATGTGAATGTGGGGGGAGTGAGGGCAGATATAGGGGAGAGAGCGATGTGAATGTGGGGGGAGTGGGGGCAGATACAGGGGAGAGAGCAATGTGAATGTGGGGGGAGTGGGGGCAGATATAGGGGAGAGAATGATGTGAATGTGGGGGGAGTGAGGGGCAGATATAGGGGAGAGAGTGATGTGAATGTGGGGGGAGTGGGGGCAGATATAGGGGAGAGAGCGATGTGAATGTGGGGGGAGTGGGGGCAGATATAGGGGAGAGAGTGATGTGAATGTGGGGGGAGTGAGGGCAGATATAGGGGAGAGAGCGATGTGAATGTGGGGGGAGTGGGGGCAGATATAGGGGAGAGAGCGATGTGAATGTGGGGGGGGTGGGGGCAGATATAGGGGAGAGAGCGATGTGAATGTGGGGAGGGGGTGGGGGCAGATATAGGGGAGAGAGCAATGTGAATGGGGGGTGGGGGCAGGTACAGGGGAGAGAGCGATGTGAATTAAGAGGCAGATACAGGGGAGAGTACATTTCATTGGTGATACATGAGCTAAGTTCGCTGCTGGTGGTGGAATCACACAGCAGTTAAATTGGACGCTGCAATCCATCTTAATGCTATATAGGATGAACAGAAAAAAAGGTTTCTAAAACAATACCACACAATGACAAGATTTTTTTTTTTTGCATAAAAGTTTGCAAAAACCATTAAAATGATGTGCACCTATGCATGTCTTATATGGCTTTTAATCAGCTTTGGATCATCCGATATATACAGTCCTGTAGAAGGATAATTGAATATCTGTTAGAAGCAGAAAGTAAATGAACATTCAGGCCCTTGGCAACCACCATTGTTCAGTAATTTAATATCCTTGTGCCGAGTTCTCTGAAGCCACCATTGTTCAGCAATTGATTATCTGTGTGCTGAAGCTCCTGCAGCCCTGTCTATGAGAAAATCTCTATTCGGGGGCCAAGGGCTCCTCTACTGCAGATGCCAGACAACTTGTGTCTAAACTCCGGGCCTTGGGATTAGTAAGGCGAGCAGTTCAGTCCACATTACTCCAAATTTAAAATGACACCTGAGTGCCACAGTGCCAAGTCCTGATTAACGAGGTGTAATTAACCTACTCGTTGTGAGATACTGAAATTAGAATTAATCCATTAAAAGTTTTTTTCTTTTCTTCCCCCCCCCCCCCCCTTAATTATAAAACTACAGTAAAACCAATCTGTGTAAAACTCTTGCACTGATTGCCTTGGTTATAACATCATTGTTTAGAGCAGAACAATGCTGGTATCTTATACTTTCAGCTCATTAGTGTTCAGAAGAGGCTTAAGCCATATTTCATCCTCGTGCTGGAATACACTACTACTCCCAGCATTCACTAGGGCTGTTTACTATGATGTTATCCTTAGTGTAATTTATGAATATTGCATAGGTATGTTAAAAAATAATAGTAACCATCAAAAGCCTTTGATTGTCATGAACTGGTATCTCAAGGGGCCAACATTTCTGTGCATCTTCTACTTCCAACAGCTCCAACAGCTAGAAATGATCACTCTCCACTATACCAGCCTTTTGAAAAAATCGTTCTTATCTCCTGGCTTTAATATTTTTTGAGTCAGTGATCTAAAGCATGTGTGCAGATAAGGAGTTCTGACTTTACTTGTTGCATGCTTGTTTTAGGTCAGGAACTGACTAAGTTACAGATAGCCAAGTATCTAACATTTTTAGATGTAGGGAAGCTATAGCAACTTTGCTTATTTTTTCAGGTCAGTTGTCCATTAAATGTTCTGTTATTTTTATTACCATCATCTAGTAGTGTCCATAAATTCTTTAATCCTTGCATTACTATGGATTAAGCACTTTTTTTTTCACAGTGGTGTATGGAGAGGAGGCCACACCGGTATCTGGAATCTCCCCCTACCCAGGTATCCCTCCACAACCTGCCATGGCCGTATAGAAATGTTGAGCCACAGCGCTTTGCTAAGGTGGCAGAAAAAGTAGGCAGTACCAAAATTAGAGGCTTGTTATTTTTGCTAATGTACTAAAATATAGATTTATAGATTGGCCACTAGAGGGGGCAAATACTCATTTTGCAACCACTGTTTCTTATTTTTTAACCACTTCCATACTGGGCCAATTCTGGCATTCCTCTCCTACATGTAAAAATCATCATTTATTTGCTAGAAAATTACTCAGAACATTATATATATATTTTTTTAGCAGAGACCCAAGGGAATAAAATGGCAGTCGTTCCAATTTTTTTATGTCATAAGGTATTTGCGCAGTAATTTTTCATATGCGGTTAAAAAAATAAAAAAATAACACTTTCATAATTAAAAAAAAAAACACTAAAGTTAACCCAACTTTTTTGTATAATGTGAAAGATGATGTTACGCCGAGTAAATAGATACCTAACATGTCACGTTTTAAGATTGTGCAAGCTTGTGGAATGGCGCCAAGCTTCGGTACATAATTATCTCCTTAGGCTACGCTTTAAAATATGTTACATGTTACCAGTTTAGAGTTACAGAGGAGGTCTTGCACTAGAATTATTGCTCTCAGTCGCAGCGATACCTCACATGTGTGGTACATATGCAGGTGCGACCTACATATGCGTTCACTTCTGCAATTTTTTTATATTGTTTATTTTATTTAATTTTTTTTCACTTTCCCTTAAAAAAAAAAAATTTGGATCACTTTTATTCTTATTACAAGGAATGTAATAGGAACAGGGCATGACAGGTCCTCTTTACGATGAGCTCTGGGGTTTATAAGTCCCCAGATCTCTCCTCTATGCCGAAAAGCCTTAGATAAAAAAAAAAAAAAACTATCTAAGGCTTCCCAGCAAAAAAAACAGCAGTGTTTACATCTGCCAGAGCCGAAAGTGATGGCCTCCGAGGGTCATCTGGTCCCCCGCCAGCGCTATGATAAACCATTGCCGCTGGCGAACTCATTCTCCAGCTTGCCGATCGCATGAGCGAGCCAGGAGAAGCACTGGAGGTCTGTAAAAGCAATCAAGCAGCTAAACAGGCGCTATGATGGCTTTTACTTTGCAGGGACTCGCCTATCTGCATAATGCCTGCAGCTGCACTCAAAGTCCAGAATGTCATATGATGTTCTATGGGCGGGTCATAGACTAATGCCCTGTACACACGGTCGGAACGTCCGATGGAAAATGTCCTATCGGACCATGTTGTCGGAAAATCCGACTGTGTGTAGGCTCCATCGGACTTTTTCTGTTGAAATTTCCAACGGAAAAAAATTGAGATCCTGCTCTTTCTCCTGCTTGAGATCCTGTCGGACAAAGTGCGACGCATGCTCAGATCAAATTACAAGACCAAAGCTCTTGGCTACTAGCCTCTACGTAGTTCCGTCGTACGCAACGAACGTCACCACGTTCAGAATGATCGGATTTTCCGACAACTTTGTCCGACCGTGTGTATGCAACACCAGTGTGGGACAAAATCCGTCGGAAAAAATCCGATGGATTTTGTGGTTGGAATTTCCGACCGTGTGTATGGGGCATAATAGTTCTCTCTGATCAAATGAGTATTGAGTATGAATAGCAGTTTTTGATTACAAATAATTTCTCGTAGGCTGTATATTGTTTAAATGGTACCTGTAAATACTTGCTATTATGCCAATAAAAGGACTGATAGGCACTGAGCTGCTTTGTGTCAGATTTTCTGCAGCCTCTTTGAGCCTCAATGCAGCAGGTCAGCTGGAAACATCGGTGTGACTGTTCTCATGTAAGGACAAAACAAGAAAACTGACGGTCTTCCCAATTTCATACACAGAGAAGCAAACAGTAGCAACTGTAACTAAAAAGCTGTTTTCATCTTCCATAAAATATAAATTGAGATTGAGATTTTCCCATTTGTGTGTAGAAGAAATACTGATTTGTGTCTGTGGTAGAAGGGAAGCGTAAAGAATTACCCTCCTCTTCCTCCAGGGATAAAGCGTCTCTCTTGCACTGCTCTATGCCCTTGTCACTATGACCTTGGACTCGGAATCCCCGCTTCAGCCACTGTTGGGCCACCAGCATGTATTTCATATGCAGATGAGAACTGATATATGCAGATCGGATGCATTATATGCAAATGTGAATCATTCAGATGTAAATTGTCTGCCCTGAAGCATGTTGACTGTGTGAGAGAGGCTGTGTGTATATATCTCAGTCTGTGCAAGTGTGGCTGTTTGTGTCAAACACAGAATCTGACGGCAGATAAGAACTGCTTGGCCTATCTGCTCCATGACTAGACTTTTTAATCCTTGCCCTTTTGTCCGTCTAAAGGATTTTCTGTTTCCCTGCATTTTCATGCATTCATGACAAAAGTGTGACTGCATCACCTAAAGTCTGGCTGTATAGCAATAATACACTTCTCAATGCATTTAGGCTGGCATTCAAGCTAATGCTGTAGATCTATATAGGCTTTTTAAACCACAATAAAGTACACTACCCTATGGCAACTGCCCATACCCCCATCCTTCTTGCCAGAAATACCCAGTGCACGGGTGGGACACAGAGCAGAGAAGATCACCAGATGGCTTTACCAAACCTTGCTCTGGCAAGGCATTTTCTATCAGCCCACTGTTAATTCTGAGCATAATGCCTGGTGCACACAATGAGATTATCGGACGAATTATCGTCCTTTTTTTTTTTTTTTTGTATGCTAATCTCATATCGAAAATTAGGTTTACTAAAGTTTCGAAAATACTCGTACGGCAGAATAAAAATTCAGAAGTGATGTAATGTGTTGTAGTGTATTGTAATTTCAAATGGCAACTCTACTGATTAAACGAAAATCATATCGTATGAGAAAAATATTGTGCTTGTCCGGTCGGATAAAATCAAATGAACTGTAGTGATTGCGTCTCGAAAAGATTGATTCATATTATCGTACGATCGATTTGAAAGTGGTATTTTTTTGTACGATTTTCTGATCGTGTGTACGGGCCTTAAGACCTATTACTGATTGTGGGAAAGATTGGGGCTGATTTAAGACACTTTAATAAAGGTACGCTAACTGTTAGACCCCCTTCACACTGAGGCGCTTTACAGGTGCTACATCGCTAAAAATAGTGCCTGTAAAGTGGCTCTCCTGTCTCTCCAGTGTGAAAGCCCGAGGGCTATCACACTGGAGCGGTGTGCTTGCAGGACATTAAAAAAACTCCTGCAAGGAGCATCTTTGGAGTGGTGAAG
Organism: Lithobates sylvaticus; assembly: GCA_028564925.1. Taxonomy (NCBI): domain Eukaryota; kingdom Metazoa; phylum Chordata; class Amphibia; order Anura; family Ranidae; genus Lithobates; species Lithobates sylvaticus. The sequence goes on along the minus strand of CM053038.1, from coordinate 138,953,274 downwards.
GAGCGGTGCATACACCACTCCTAAACCGATCCTGCCTATTGAACTGAATGGGCACCGCTGCCGAACCGACGGCAAAGCGCCACTGCAGCGACGCTTTGCGGGTCATTTTAACCCTTTTTCGGACGCTAACAGGGGTTAAAACCACCCTGCTATTGGCCTGAAAACCCTTGCAAAAACGACGGTAAATCGCCGCTTAAAATAGCTGTTGTGTTCCCTCACCAGAACACTCCGATCGGTGCTCTCTGACATTGGCTGAGAGCGCTGATCGGGAGTCGTTCAGTTGCTGGTTTTCCAGCATGCTTATCCAACAGAAGTCGGCCAAACGACCAGCTTCTTTCGGACAGACCGACACACGGGCCGAATGTCGGTCGTTTTCTTTTTTTTTTAAACAGCAAATGTCTCCTGACACTCAGCTTGTGTGTACCCGGCTTAATAAAACCCAAAGTCTTTTTTTGTGATCAATTACTTCACAGTACAAGCAGCTTGATATGTCAGAGATGACTTGTTTTCAAAGTGTATTTACTGCTTTTTAAATATATTTGAATCCTTAAGGATCCTATAGTGTGGACAGGTGCACTTTAAGATAAATACAGAAGCTAGCATTAAAGACCTCCTTCTGAAAATGCTAGTTTCTTGGCTGTTATACCCCCACCCTGGCTGTATTACTCTGGGTCACACTGACCTGGATAAAACATGCACATATCAGTAATGATGGAGGAAATACAGAAGTCAACACCTTTATACTTCTTTCAAGTCAGTGACTCAAAGTACAGATGCAAGAGGGTCAGTATGACAACTGGGTATTTTCAAAATGACAAGACAGCAATGACAGCCTTCCGTTTTCTCCCAGGAAAGGCTCCCTTTATAAAAAAAACTTAATTTAAAAATATGCACTAAAACCTCAATCATTGGAAGATTGGGGAGACTAGAATATTTTGTTTCCTAATCAATAAAAGATGCATTTTAGTGATCATTTGTCCATGCACATTGCCCCGTCTGTAACTGAAGCTGTGTGACAGCCTTGCTATGTGTGTCCCTTTGAAGTGTATACAGTTCAATCCCAGCGCATAGCTTGCTTTGCTCTCTATCTACTCCCACGATGCTTTCCTTTGGATTTCAACACTCATTGCTTCTGTTTTGACTTCTACTTTGCCAGCACTCTTTCTGTGCCACCTCTTTCTTTTTCTCAATGCCAGCGCTCTGTGCCTGACTCTCACAACAGGATGCTCTTGTCCCGTTAGAGCGTAGAAAGCCGTGGGACTGTGGCAGAATTGCTCTCCTTCAAACAGACTCAGACTGTCTCAGAAGTGTGGGAGCTCTATCACACGGGCCGGCTCAGCCATAGCCCCCCTGTGGATTCCCGTACCATCAAGCTTCTTCCTGTGAATGGGAAGGATGTTTAAGTCTTGAAGTTACTAAGCAACTTGTTGTGCTTGCACAGCAGACAGCAGCAGGGCAGCTTAGAGCCCAGAAAAAGAATTCAGGAAGGGGGTGCAGTGTCGTCATCCAAAAGATATGTGGGCAAATGTAACCTTTTGCTCTGTGCTAAGAATTACCAAAGCACTGCAGAGAAAAAAGCCAGCCTCATTTAAGCAGCCTATTGGCGTGTCAGATAATGATGTCATTCACCTTGAACGCTGGGATGTCAGTACATAGCATTGCAGGTTTCAATGAAGAATGAACAATTTGTCTCGAAGAGAATAAAAACCCTCTTGTGTGATATTATTTAACAGTGTGACAGCTACTTCAAAGACTGCTTCTCTTTAAGACAGCAGACCTAGAGCTTGCAGACTGCGACCTAGTGAAAAACAAAAAGCTCCCTCCTAACAAAAGTATTCAAAAAATGTATCCATGGCATGGGGGGAACAAAAAGAGAAGGAGAACATCTCTTTTTTAAGGTGTCACCGTAGATAAAGAATCTTTTTTTTTTTTATAACATTTACTGTTCTTAGATATAAAGATATATTCAGTATTTTTCCATGTCCCTGTAGAATCTGCACACATTGTTTGTGGAGCTTTTGGAACCCCCGTACCACATGACCTAAGTCTCACTTCACCACTTCTCATTCCAACCCAATGTCATGGCTGGCATGAGAGAAAAGGACCAAATGTGGCCCCCATAGTCATGAATTAGAGCCGGCACTGAAATGGTCTCCTCTGCTCCATATACTTTGAGAATACATCACTGAACAGGTCCATAGTACCTATTCTATGTTGACTGATTTTACAAGCTGGTATAAATAATCCTCTCACAGATGTAACTACAGCATATCAGTAACCAGTTCACAAATATCTTCTTTAGGCCCCTTTCACACTTATACGTCTTGTCCCACGATTTGGGACTGCAAAGTAGCATGACAAGTAGTTCCCCATGATTTCCAATGACAGCCATTCATATTAGTACGACTTCAAGTCGTTCCGACTTCAAAGTAGTCCCTGCACTACTTTGGTCCGATTTTGATGCCACTTACACAGGCATTCCTTGAAATCACGCAAAATCGCGGCAAACTCGCGTGACTTTGAAGTCGCACAAGTGTGAAAGGGGCCTTAGGAAAAGAAAGTTGCTGATCCATGAATTCTAATTTTCTTTATATTTTTCTAAATGATTCCTCATTACCATAAACATGGAATCACTGCTTCCTTAGGTCTATAAACTCTGATTGCCCCCAGGCCTGAAGGTGGCCACACATGAATTGATATGATCACCCAATCAATCATTGGATGCGATTAACATGATCAAACTAATTAGGGATAGTAAATTACACACCCTTCATTCAATCGATTTACTCTGCTCTTGATTGATTTTTGACTCAAGTCAATTGGCCATGGCAGAATTCTGTCAATCGCTTCAGATTGATTGAACAAATCGGGCAGCACAGTGGCTTAGTGGTTAGCACCCCTGCCCTGTACAAATTGGGCCTTGGTTTGAACCCCAACCAGAACACCATCTGCATGAAGTTTGAATGTTTTCCATGCGCTTATGTGGGTTTCTTATGGGTATCCCAGCTTGTTCCCACACTCCAAAGACACGCTTGTAGGATCATTTGCTCCTGGTTTCTACGATGTCTGTGTGTGAATGTGAGTTAAGGACTGAAGAATGCAAGCTCTTTTTGGGCGGGGACCAATGTAAATGTATAGTGTGTAAAAGTTCTGTGTAAATTGTCAGTGCTTTATTTACAAATGTTTTTATTGAAATATTTAGGCACGTACATAGTATATAAACACAGAGAGATCGGCAAATTCATCTGAGAAATAAGGTAGGAGTAGTCAGGTATGCATCTCTCTCTGTATGCATCTCTCTATATAACATTGAAAGAGATTGAATAAACGAAACAAAAGGAAAAAATAAAACATGAGTGAAAAAACTAAATAAAATAAAAAAACAGCATTGCATCTGCAAGTTAGAATACTTGACAACTTGTGTAGTATTATTTGGTCAAGTTCATCTATAGGTAGGAGTCGTTGGTGTTAGACATATCTTAATAAAGTAGTTTAAGCATAAGTAACCATTTCAGAAAAGAAAAAGAAAATAACTAATAAACACAGTATATAATTAGTAGGCTGACCAATTTCCCCATTTACGGTCAAATATACACATGGAGTCCAGGAGAGTATGATGCACCCTCTCCATCAATCTCCATACGTAGAAGCACCTGTGACCATGGTACCGAGGGGGACCGGCAGTTAAGGGCTATTGCCCACTTAATGGCACAAAAAAGTGTATGTGCCAGCTTTTGATGGGGAGGAACTTCTAGGAGTTCGGCAAAAAGGATACACATCTGGTAAGTCCCTGTTAACAGGTACCCCTGTTATTTGAAATACCTTCATGGTGGTCTGTTGCCATAGAGGTCGTAGGGCTTCACAGCTCCAGAATGTGTGAAGGAGAGTGCCCCTATCACGACATCCCCTGAAGCATGTGTCGGGTACTAAATGGAATTGTCAGTGCTTTATAAACACCTGTAATAAATAAAATTACCTGTGTGTATGTTAGAGAACTGCTCATAATATAGATTAATTGAAGGGATTGTAAAAGCTAAAGGTTTTCACCGTAATGCATTCTCTACAATAAGGGAAAAAAAAAACTTTTAGGTGCAGCTCCTCCCACTTCCCCCCCAAAATACTTACCTGAGCCCGATCTCACTACAGCGGTGCTGCTCTCTCTTTCCTTCCTCAATGGACTCAGTGAGAGCAGCAGGAGCCATTGGCTCCTACAGCTCTCAATCAAATCCAGTGACAAGAGAGCAGGGGCGAGTCACAATACCTGTATGAACAGACACACACAGTGCGTCTTGGGATTGAGCCTGCATGCGTACCCTCCCAGCAAGCGACTTTCTAGGGGGGGTAATCAGAAGGAGGGAGGAGCCAGGAGTGCCAGCAGGGCACCCCAGAGGAGGAGGGTTGGGGCTACTCTGTACAAGACCATTGCACAAAGTAGTGAGTATAACATGTTTGTTAGTTTAAAAAAAAAAGATCCTATACAATCACTTTAACTAATCAATTGTACTTTCAATCAATATTGTATGTGTTGAATCATTCCATATTTTAATCGATGCTGAATTGCTTGCTTGTGATCACTCATGCACAGATCAACTACAAATCAATACGTATATGGCCACCATAAAAAAATCCAGCTTCACTGGCTAGGATACCTGGGATTCTGACAAACAAGAAGCCTGTACAGAATACTCTTTTACATAAGATATCTTGTATATTACATTTACTAGTCCATTAAAAAAAGCCATTGCTTTTCAATTCAAGAAGAATTTGCCGTTGGCTGGATGTGTATGAGCCCTAAATCATATTTAGATGCTTTTATCCCGCCTAATGACAGCCATGGGACTATTTCTTCTTCCCTTTTTACATTCAACATCAGAAGAGACCAATAAAATATATTGTGTCCCAGCTAGAGAGACATGAATGGCTGAGTATGTTACTTCCAAACAGGGACATATCGCCAACGAGGCAAAGTGAGACGACCACCTCAGGCGGCACTCTATGGAGGGTGGTACTGAGGCTGGAGGGTCCATACCAAACAAATCCATCCTCACTGCCGCTCAGTAATGTTTCCCTGTATATAACGCTTTAAACAGCTAATGTGGTAGCACAGGGATTACTAAATGCTCCTGTATACAGTCAAAAAAAGATGGTACAAGCAGGTATGAAATCACTACAGAGACCAGCACTACAAACTCTGGCTTAATATGAAGAGTAGAACTGGCTGGCCAGGTTTTTCTACATGCTTTATATAGAATGCAAAGTGATAGGAGCCTCCAGTGGAAAAAATCCTGACACCTGAATGTGAGGATGGAGCTTCTCAAATCCAGTTGACTGAGCAGACAGCAGCACCTTGGCCCTTCACCCCTCCTCCCTGGGTCTTTGAAGCGTGACCTGCAGCCTGGGCCAGTTTCCCATGTCTACCAACTGCAGCCCATGCCACAGCTCTGATTCTATCGGAGAGAACCAAGCCATGTCTGACTGCTCCCCTTGCCTGTCATGTAAGAGGGTCTGCAGAGGGGAATGCTGACAGGCGCACTCATACTACGATAAGGGGACAGGGAGGTCTATATATAGACATTTCTATATGTATATGCATGACCAGATTTCTAGAAGCTCGCTGACAATCTCTTCTTGCCTCAGGTAAAGGGAATAACAAATAAATGCACACAGAGCAATCAAATATGACAATACTACAAAAAGACTGCATGCTGGCATACGTTTTATATATAATGGAGCAATGCTACTACAATTGTACTGTGTGATGGTGATTTTGGGACACTTTCACTGTACACATGCATTATGCAGAGCTGGGATTAGGGATTCTATCTGCCGTTGTGTGATATCAGTTAAGTCTGCACATATATAGTATCTCACAAAAATGAGTACAACCCCCACATTTTTGTAAATATTTTATTATATCTTTTCATGTCACAACACTGAAGAAATTACTAAGGATTCACATGACACATGGGAGGGAATGGCCCAATTATCCATTTCACTCCCCGTGTCATGTGATTCCTTACTGTTTCAAGGTTTCAGGTGTGAATGGGGAGCAGGTGTGTCAAACTTGGTGTTATCGCTCTCACTCTCTCATACTGGTCACTGGAAGTTCAACATGGCACCGTATCGCAAAGAACTCTCTGAGGATCTGAAAAAAAAAAATTGTTGCTCTACATAAAGATGGCCTAGGCTATAAGAAGATTGCTAAGACCCTGAACTGCAGCACAGTGGCCAAGACCATACAGCCATTTAACAGGACAGGTTCCACTCAGAACAGGCCTCGCCATGGTCGACCAAAGAAGTTGAGTGCACGTGATCAGCCTCATATCCAGAGGTTGTCTTTGGGAAATAGACGTATAAGTGCTGCCAGTATTGCTGCAGAGGTTGAAGGGCTGGGGAGGGGGTCAGCCTGTCAGTGCTCAGACCATATGCCACACACTGCATCAAATTGGTCCCAGAAGGAAGCCTCTTCTAAAGATGATGCACAAGAAAGCCCACAAACAGTTTGCTGAAGACAGGCAGACTAAGGACGTGGATTACTGGAACCATGCCCTGTGGTCTGATGAGACCAAGATAAACCTATTTGGTTCAAATGGTGTCAAGCATGTGTGGTGGCAATCAGGTGAGGAGTACAAAGACAAGTGTGTCTTGCCTACAGTCAAGCATGGTGGTGGGAGAGTCATGGTCTGGGGCTGCATGAGTGCTGCCGACACTGGGTAGTTACAGTTCATTTAGGGAACCATGAATGCCAACATGTACTGTGACATACTGAAGCAGAGCATAATCCCTGCACTTCAGAGACTGGGCCGCAGGGCAGTATTCCAACATGATAACAACCCCAAACACACCTCCAAGATGACCACTGCCTTTCTAAAGAAGCTGAGAGTAAAGGTGATGAACTGGCCAAGCATGTCTCCAGACCTAAACCCTATTGAGCATCTGTGGGGCATCCTCAAACGGAAGGTGGAGGAGCGCAAGGTCTCTAACATCCACCAGTTTCCGTGATGTCGTCATGGAGGAGTGGAAGAGGACTCCAGTGGCAACATGTGAAGCTCTGGTGAACTACATGCCCAAGAGGGTAAAGGCAGTGCTGGAAAATAATGGTGGCCACACAAAATATTGACACTTTGGGCCCAATTTGGAAATTTTTACTTAGGGGTGTACTCACTTTTGTTGCCAGCGGTTTAGACATTAATGCTGTGTGTTGAGTTATTTTGAGGGGACAGCAAATTTACACTGTTATAAAAGCTGTACACTCACTACTTTACATTGTAGCAAAGTGTAATTTCTTCAGTGTTGTCACATGAAAAGATATAATAAAATATTTTTAAAAATGTGAGGGGTGTACTCACTCTTGTGAGATACAGTGGAACCTTGGTTTACGAGTAACACGGTTAACAAGCATTTTAAAGGACGAGCAACTTTAAAAAAAAAATTCTGACTCGGTTTGCGAGTGTTGTCTTGCAAAATGAGCAGAATTCAAGCAAATGGGCGGTGCAGTACCGCATTTGGCCAGAGGTGCGGGGGCGCCGGGGACACTTGAAACAGTTCGGAGCCATTCGGAAATACTCGAAACACTCAAAAATACTCCATTCCCAAGTGTTTCTGAGCCTTTCCAAGGCTTTCAAGTTCAGCCTAGCTGTCCTCGAGTATTTCCGAGGCTCTCCGACCCCCCCCCCCACCTCTGACCACATGCGGTATTGCATGTAATAGAAGTCAATGTGGAACGATTTATCTTCGTTTCCATTGATTTCTATGGGGAAACTCGCTTTGATATGCGAGTGCTTTGGATTACAAGCATTCTTCTGGAAGGGATTATGCTCATAATCCAAGGTTCCACTGTACTGTATTGGTACATAGGTGTCCGTTTATGAAGCAGTGAACAGCGGTGATCCAGAGGATCGCCAGTGATCGCAGTCCATAAACGGTTTATGAAACAGAGATTATTGGAGGAGAACGTGTTTGAACATGTTCTCCCGCTGATGATCTCCACACACTGAGAATCCTCATTGACTGACACAGAAATGGCCAGTTTATGAACCTATATATATATATATATATATATATATATATATATATATATAACCTATATATATATATATATATATATATATATATTATGTAGGGGGACTCTTTATTTTATTAGCATTAACCACGCTGTCTCTCCGTGTACTGAGCGGTGATAATTTATCACTGCTTAATAAACTGACATCTCGTTGTTTCTGTGAATTCCTGGTACTGTACTGTAACCCCGTAAAGTCTCACAAGATTCCAGTATCAGGGGGCATTTTCCACTGTGTGAAGGGTTTGTAGATTGCTTTACTCCTCCAAAGGAGACGCGATCTACAAAGCTTCATAAACTGGCATCCAGAGGATGCCAGAGAATGGAGCAGTGTCATTTTTTCACTGCTTCATAAACAGACACCATAGTTAGTCTGGTTGAAAAAAGACATAAGTCTATCTAGTTCAATCAAAATTGTGAAAGCATCCAGGAATTTAATTTGCAAAAAATATTTTGGGGGGAAAAAAATGGTTATATAATGTATATATGACATAGAATATGTTGTTTAATACAGAGAATGTTCTTAGCGCCAATATACCAGTGAAGAGAAAGTAAAATGTTACGAAATGAAAGACTTTATAATAATAGTTTCTACATAGACATAAAAGTACCCAGCTAATTAGGCTACATTCCCAACTCTGTGTTGTTCGTGAATTGCAGTTCATTGGTGGTACATTTTAGGGGTGGTTCACCATTCGACCCTATGGAAGTTGTACTTTGCTGGAAACCACACCAAAGACATGCATTTATAAAGCAACATGTATATATACCATATTAAAGAATGGTAATTGTTGCCTTGGATATTTGACATACACTATAATACCAAAAGTATTGTGACGCCTGACTTTACACATGCATGAACTTTAATGGCATCCCAGTCTTAAGCCCCATACACACGGTCGGATTTTTGCATGGATTCTGTCCAATCGGACAATGTTGTTGAAAAATCAGACCGTGTGTATGCACCATCGGACAGTGTACGTCGGATTGTCCGACGGACAAAGTCCTATCTCCTGCTGGATAGATTTGCCGACAACACGGTCCGATCACACCAAATCCGATCGTGTGTACGGTTGTCCGACGGACAAAGTGCTACGCATGCTCAGTTCACATTTCAAGACCAAAGCTATTGGCTACTAGCCTCTACGTAGTCCCGTCGTACGCAACGAACGTCACCACGTTCAGAATGATCGGATTTTCCGACAACTTTGTCCGACCGTGTGTACGCAAAACCAACATCGGACAAAGTACGACGGACATGATCCGACGGACCTGGTCCTCGGATAATCCGAGCGTGTGTATGGGGCTTTAGTCTGTAGGGTTCAATATTGAGTTGGCCCACCCTTTGCAGCTATAACAGCTTCAACCCTTCTGGGAAGGCCAGTCAAGTTCCTCCACCTCAAACTGGCTCATCCATGTCTTTATGGACCTTGCTTTGTGCACTGTTCCAAATCATTTGGTGGAGTGGGGATTATGGTGTTTTTCAGGGGTTGGGCTTAGCCCCTTAGTTTCAGTGAAGGGAACACTTAAGGCTTCAGCATACCAAGACATTTTGGACAATTTCATGCTCCCAACTTTGTGGGAACAGTTTGGGGATGGCCCCTTCCTGTCCTAACATGTCTGTGCACTAGTGCACAAAGCAAGGTCCATAAAGACATGGATGAGCGGGTTTGAGGTGGAGGAACGTGAATGGCCTTCCCAGAAGGGTTGAAGCTGTCCTGACCTCAACCCGATAGAACACCTTTGGGATTAATTAGCGTGGAGACTGCGAGCCAGGCCTTCTCGCCCAACATCAGTGCCCAAACTCACAAATGTGCTTTTGCAAGAATGGTCTTCCCAGAAGAGTTGAAGATGTTATAGCTGCAAAGGGTGGGCTAACTCAATATTGAACCCTATGAACTAAGACTGGGATGCCCTTAAAGTTCATGCACGTGTGAAGGCAGGTGTCCCAATACATTTGGTAATAAAGTGTATATGTGTGTCCACTGGGGTTTCATTTGTCTTAAAGAACCAACACTGTGATAGCAGGGGGGTTAACAAGACTGGTTGGGAAAAGAGATGCCCATCCCCATCATCAAAAGAGGTGCCATGGAGGGTCACGTTACTGTGGATTCAGTTAGGTAATTATGGAGTTTAGAGACATTTTTATTAAGCACTAGAGAAACTTGTTTGAGGTGGTGAAGGAGGCTACTGCTTGTTGCATTTTCCAGCTACAAAAGAAAATGCCTGTCTGCAAGAAGCCATGTATTATGTATTCCATGCTTGTTCCTGAACCAGGTTCCTTGTTAAAGATTTCATATAGTAGATGGGTAGGTCAACAACCCAAACCTTAGGAATCTTATGCCAAATCTAATACCCACAATTTATAGCTGTGTTTTTCAACTTCACTAAAATATCTATCCTTTTATTATAGCCAATGCTTACAGTTTACTTCCTGGTATGGTCATCTAATTCCAAGTTCCCATTGACATGGGTAGACTTATTACCTGGTATAAATGTTTTCTAAAAATACTTACTGATATCTCTGGTATATGTGATTGATTATCAAGGGCTAAGCGATACAGGCAATATTGATCACTTGGTACTGAAAAGTTTAGCCACTTGTTGGCAGTTACCCCTTTAGGCTAAAGTTACAGGAGATTTTTAGTAGCCTAATCACGCTACCAAGTTTGCTAGTGTATAATCACTAGAACTAGCAATTAATCGCTAAACAGATGAAGTAAAGGGTTCACTATAGAGTAAGGAACTAAGAAGTAGTATCTAGCAGAGATCGATCTTGCATGATTCAACAATGCTCTTTGAATGTGCAATTGATCACTACATGACGCTACTGCACAGTAATTGATCAATCTGTTTAGCGATAATTTGCTCCTCCTAATGTTCATTTTCTTGCAATTTTAGTAGTAACACCACAAAAATGTCCTATGTAGCTCTAGGGTAATACGGTGACAACAAGGACACTGTTAAACCTCTCAGTATATTGAGATTAAAATCACTTATACAGCTCAATTCCTATAAGGATGTGTTAAAAAAAAAAGCAGAGCCACCCTTCGAACTCCTGGGCTATCCATACCATAGTCTTATGCCGTGTACACACGGTCGGAATTTCCGACGGAAACAGTCCGATGGGAGCTTTTCATCGGATTTTCCAATCGTGTGTATGCAATTCCGACACGCAAAATTCCGACGCATGCTCCGAAACAATTCAACGCATGCTCAGAAGCATTAAACTTCCCTTTTATAGTGCAGTCGAAAGTTTTTTAAGGCGTGGTGTTATTGACAGTCGGAATTTGGTGTGACTGTGTGTAGGCAAGACAGTTTGAGCGAAATTCCGTCAGAATTTCGACGGGAAAACCATCAGAGCTTTTTCCGACGAGAATTCCGACCGTGTGTACGCAGCATAAGAATTTGCAGTTGAAAGTATATCATATAAGTGCCATCAGCACCTGGTGCGATCACAGTTACAAACAAGGCCATCCAACCAGGTTTCAGTTTAATTGTTCACATGTGACTTAGCTGTCCTGAGGTCATGTATTGCCACGGTGCATTCTAAAAATGACTAGGTTTAGTAGTATGTCAGGAAAAGTAGAAACAAATGTCCTGAAAACCAATCGCCTTGGCCTTTAGCATGCCAACGCACTACCACAACTGGGGCTGATTTACACACTGGAAAAACAGAGGAAAGAAAACTGAGTGGGAATTGGAATCTGAAGGATTGTTATACGCAACACCTCCTTTCTTCCAATTTCCACGCATCAGCTTCACTGTGCCGTACCAGCACTATCTGTTTAGTGTTAAATAAATACTGTATTTTAGATAGCAGAGTGTGACGTTTGTACCGGCAGTAGGTATTTGAACAGGTGTCAGTCTCTTCAAAGCTGGAAATCCAAGGCATAGCTTGTGCACACAAGATCCTATGGAGCTGTCTGCTGCGGACACCTCGATTTTAGCAGCAGACAGTGCACGGGTGAGGGGAGGGGGTGCATGTATTACATGGGGGAGACAAGGGGAATCAGCAACAACCTGCGGCTGGTGTTCCATTCTGCCGAACAAGACGATAACTCATCCAGGCAGAAAAATATCATCGCTGAGGGAATACAAGCGCTGCCTGAGTGTAATTAGAGAGTAACCTGCACTAGAGCACGCTACGAGGATCCACTCACACACAAGGGAGTTTCCAGACAGAAGTGCGTCACACTGGATTAACCAAATCCATTATAACATTACCACAGTATATAGCCAAGCTTTTGCTGACAATGTTTTCACTATGAATAAGAGTGTGTTGCATGGCCGCCAGCTGTTGTGATCTACGACCTCTCATCTGTACACGTACGGGCTCTCTGTTTGGCACTGTGCTCTGCCGTTTCCCTACCCCCCGGCAATGTACACTTGTTTATCACGGTTTGAGCAGACGCCGTGCTTTGGCATGGTGCTCTGTATTACCTGTCGCCACTCTGCTGCTCCTTTATCCTTTAAGAAATTTGTTGCACCAGCTTTTGGTTGGTTCCACTATTTACTGCACTCAGGCTGTCAAAAACTATGACAATGGAAACAAGAAAACATTGAGGGTGTTGCCCATAACCAGCAGCAATTTCCACCTTTCAGTTTCCTAGTAGAGGTTATTGATGAAGGCCAAAACTGAACATTATTTGTTCCTTTTCCTATGTCTTGTAAATCAGACCCCTTCTTCTTAATGTTACCTAGCTGTGACAGCCAGCCTTTATTTTTTTTTCTTCTCGCTGATCCCAGCATTCAGGCTGATTACCAATGGTCTCATTTTCCAATTTCTGGCAACTTTTTATGAACCTGGAGCAAATGAAAATGCAAACTACTGAAGAAGTTGATCTGCATGGGTGCATTGCTCTCCACGATAAGTACTATTATGAGGCAGGAGAAACTGGCCCTGTTTAAACAACCTTTTTGGCAATGTGTCATTACCATATTGGTCAAACCACAGTGGAGTGAATAGAGAATAAAAAGGGCTTCTCTTTCAGACAGAATTGGTGTAATTTATTTACACTTCTGGCCTTTTACTGGTTGCTCATTTGGTTCCTTGTATAGTATTTAGTCTAATGCCACGTACACACGAGCTGATTTTCCATCGGAAAAATCTTGGATGGTTTTTCTGACGGAATTCCGCTCAAGCTTGGCTTGCATACACACGATGAACTTTCAGTTCACTTTCGACCTTCATGCTTAGGAATTTTGCGTGTCGGAATTGGTACAGACGATCGGAATTTCCGATCAAAACTTTTTCCGACTGAAAAATTGAGAACCTGCTCTCAATCTTTTGCTGGCTGGAATTCCGCCAACAAAAGTCTGATGGAGCATACACACGGTCGCATTTTCTGACCAAATTCTCAGACTTTTGCTGGCAGAATTTCCAATCGGGTGTACGCGGCATAAGGCTAGGTTCATGCTTTATGTGTGTGTAATCACATGCTTTCCTGCACAAAAAACATGCTGCTGTTAGCAGACACCGGGGTACCATTATTTCTTAATGGCAACCCCTTGCATAGAAAACCGCAATGTGTTTTCCCGTGGTGTGAGCCACATAGCTTTTTGGGAAAGATGCAGGGACTTTTTCCCTGCATGCTCCATAGATACAGCAGCCTATTCAAATGAATGGGCTGCTGTGCCCCAAAAAATGCGATCGCAGGGAAACCACAGTAGTGTGAATCTAGCCTAAGGGATCAGAATTTTAACTATGCCCCAAAACAACTATCATGATTTAAAGCAGTTCTATATTAACTCCAGATGCCAGAGAGACAATGGTCTTGCACTTAAAGCATACTACTGGGCAGTAAAGGCATGCTAAAATGACATGTGATAATATTAAGATGCCAATGAAGCTTACCCTAAGATCTATTTAGAATTGCTTAAAGTGCATGTAAACTCTAACAATTAACATATTTGCTTTCTTTTGGCCTGTTAAATATGTGATTAAAGAGGAGTTTCCGTTTAAAAAAAAAAAATTAAAAGTCAGCAGCTGCAAATACTGCAGCTGCTGACTTTTAATAATCGGACACTTACCCGTTCCAGGGTCCAGCGATGTGGGGGGTCGAAGATCCGCTTGTCGCCCCCTCCGCTCGGCGGCACCGGAATTGCAACTGTGGGCACCTGGCTGTGGCTTCACAGCCGGGCACCCACTGTGCATGTGTGAGCGGCGCCGCGCGCCGTGATTGGCTGGGCAGTCAACTGGGACCTGTCACGTGGCCCAGATGACTGACAGGAGGAAGGGGGCAGAGCTGAGCCCTTCCTGCGCCGAGGGGAAGTGATGTCACCAGCCCAGTCACTGAAGGAGGCAGACTAAGAGGGACCCCCTACCAACAGGCATTTAGAGGTGAGTTTAAAAAAAAAAAAATCCAAATGTTTATTTTTTAATTTTTTTATGAACTTTAATCATCTTTTTTTTTTGGGGGGGGAAACACCACTTTAACAGCATTTTTCTCTATATTAACAAAATAGTGGCTGTCTGCATATAGACACTGACTCCCTGTTGCATAAATAAGATTTAGATGGGTAAAAGATGGCTTCAGCTCCTGTTCTCTACCTGTAGATAACTCCTCAGACACGTTTCGCCCTTTTCAGGGCTTAATCATTATACTGTATATGTTTTATAACTGAAAAAAATTTAAATAAAACAACTCATTCTGCCAGGAATCGTGCAAGCTGATAAATTCTTGTACTTTCTTGAACAATTCTTATACAAAACCTTCAGCCAGGAAATGCATTTCTTGTAGGATCACCAGGTGAAAATAAAGGGAAAGTATGAAAACAGAAAATGAATTCAGCCATCACATCTAAGGACTGGTAAGCTGCAATATATTACATTTTATTTTGCTTAGATACACTTTAATTATCACATAACTAGGTTAAACTTTAATATTTTCTTGTATATCTGTAATTTATGCTGCAATATATGACATCTTTTTCCTGGGTTTAGGTACAGTTTACTGACCTCTTGCTTTAGGGGCATAATGGTCCAATAATGACAAGCAATGCCACCAATTGTGACATTAGATATAAGTGAACAGCAAGAGGGCAAACATGAGCATCCCATTCAGTTAGAAGGGTTCATTATCACACAGGAGACTCCCCAATTTGTTTCCAGTTATGTATCTAAAAACTGCTAATGACTCCTGGGCTAGACTGACATGAATCATACAGTTTATGTGACTCGATTTCGCCTAGTACAGAACATAGAGCATTGTTTTCACCATTCCCTTATAAAAGAAAACAGCGGATTCTTTTTAATAAGAGCGCTAGCTGTCACAGTTTTCTATTGTGCTCGTCTTGTCAGTAGACACTTTCTGAGTCATCAGTATCAGTAATATTTCTCTGTGTGCCTTCAGCCATATGTCAGAATATTACATACACTCTGTGTGATTACTGAATCTGCTCCTGACCCCTTTCCTTGTGCTCATTCACTATGAGGTGTCAGAGAAGTCAGCCGCTTCAGTACTCTGCAGGTAACTGTTAAACACAAAAGTAACTTTGCAATTGTACCAGTAAAATTGAAAATGTGAAATCTTCAAATGATTTGTGAGACTATACCTACTTGGCCAAGGTCTCTATTTTACTATAGAGCACCATGCCATCCCACTAGTTCCAATTGCCTTGTTGCAGGTCTCCCACTGTTCTCAGAAAGAGAATGATGTTGGAAAACCAGAATCTTATAAGAAGTTGAATCCCCAACCAGAAATACATTAGACACGAGAAGCTTGTAAAGTCAGGTTTGCAGTAGAAGGTGTTCTCCATGTGGTGTGTCTACCACAAAATGCTACCCCTTCCAGCCCCCAATTATTTTTCCTCTAGTGCAGGAATCTTCAAACTACGGCTCTCCAGCTGTTCCGGAACTACACATCCCATGAGGCATTGTGAAACTCTGACATTCACAGAGATGACTAGGCATGATGGGAATTGTAGTTCCTGAACAACTGGAGGGCCATAGTTTGAAGACCCCCGCTCTAGTGGTTAGGAATGTTCATCAGTGGGGGGATTTCTATAGTGAAAGTTGATCTAATAATATCACAATTAGTGTAATCACAGGTGAGGGGGCACAAGCTACTATTACAAGTTGAAATAGTTATCTGTGGTATTCTGCACTCTAGTGGAAAACTTCAGTCTATGTGCACCTATATTATAGGTAAATGACAGGCAGAAAAACATTAACCACTTCAGCCCCGGACCAATTTGCAATATTTTTTACTTTTTGCTATAATAAATATCCCCAAAAAATATATAAAAAAACATTTTTTTTCCTCAGTTTAGGCCGATACGTATTCTTCTACATATTTTTGGTAAAAAAAATCGCACTGCGCAAAAGTTATAGCGTTTACAAAATAGGGGATAGTTTTATAGCATTTTTATTAATATTTTTTTTTTTATTAGTAATGGCGGCGATCAGCGATTTTTATTGTGACTGCGACATTTTGGCGGACACATCGGACATTTTTGACACATTTTTGGGACATTTGTCATTTATACAGAAATCAGTGCTATTTAAATAGCACTGATTCCTATGTAAATGACAGTTGTAGTTAGGGGGTTAACCACAAGGGGGCGGGGAGGAGTCAGTGTGACGTGATGTGTTGTGTTTACTGTAGGGGGGCGTGGCTGTACGTCTGACGTCATTGAATCTTTTCGCCCCCCCTCTTAACTGACCTAACAGATCCAACTTCCTCTCCTTTCCCAGCCTGTACCTGTGAATTAGAGTACCTTAGAAGTCTATAGCGCTCGTCTCCCAGACAGGATATGGATTTAGATGAGCCCCATTAAGGTTTGGAACTCTATTGCACAGGGGTGGCCAGAGAGAGAGGACTAGCGGTGCTGGGTGTCAACAAACACAGGATGCCACAAGCGTCAGATCTTGGCAAGTATGCATCTGTGATGGGGGAGCGTAGGATCTGTTAGGTCAACGAAGGGGGAGGAGGGAGGAGTGGGTGAGAAATTCAGGAACAATTGAGAAAGAAAGCAATTGAGATCTATCAGTCTGGAAAGGGTTATAAAGCCATTTCCAAAGCTTTGGGAATCCAGCGAACCACAGTGAGAGCCATTATCCACAAATGGCGAAGACATGGAACAGTGGTGAACCTTCCCAGGAGTGGCCGGCCGCCCAAAATTACCCCAGGAGCGCAGCGACGACTCATCCAAGAGGTCACAAAAGACCCCACAACAACGTCCAAGGAACTGCAGGCCTCACTTGCCTCAGTTAAGGTCAGCCAACACATAGTCTAAAAGCTATGCACCTGACACTTTCTGCCAACATGCACATGTTCCAGCAGGTTTCTTGATAGTGCCAGTGATGGACCATGTCTGCACAATGTGTATTAGTACAGCTAACATAACAGCCATATAACAGTAGGTATTTGAACAAGGACTGTCATGGCAGAATTAAAGTGATTGAAAAGGATCAAAAAAATAAATAAATAAATAACAACCATGTCATACTTACAGTACCTGTACGCTTCTGGCCCCTCCCCCTTCACCGAGTGCCCACCATAGCAAGCTGCTGGCTATGGGGGCACTCGTGCAGGCTCACTCCTGAGCGGGCTCTGTGTCTCCATTGACACACAGAGCACGGCTCAGCCCCGCCTCCCACTCCCTCCTGACTGGCTGTGATTGCTATCTCTGAACTAATAAAGAGGGAGAGAATGGAGAGAGCAGCTGCTCTTGTGCACAGAGCTGCATCGAGATGGGCTCAGGTAAGTATGAAGAGGGGGGGGGGAGAAGCTGGGGGGAGCTTTATGCAGAGTGTTTTTTTTACCTGAATGCATTAGTAAAACACAACTGCTTGTTAATGTCACATTGGCTGCAGAGGTCAGCAACTATAGAGAACATAATGATGCTTCAAATATGCAGCATGATGAGTTCAGAAAGTCAGTATGGTGGTTACAGGACTCAAAAGACTATAATTTTGACAGGCTGGAATCCTTGCAGAATGAGGTGGACAAGTGGAACATGCAGCATTACCCTGATCTGGGCAGGCTACATAGTCTATACATTAATAGTTCTGTTTAGCTTTGCAGTCCATTGAGCAGTTCTCTCTTGTAGGGAAAAGCACAATGCAGATACACATATCACAGGTCCCTTAGGATCTGGTGCCACAGAAAGAACATATTAAAATAAAAGCTTCCTCTCCCTCTGGGCTTTTGATCATAGCTGGGCCACCGACACAAACATAAATATAAATTTCACAGAAAATAACCTGCTTTACTTCAACTACCTGAGCAATAAAAATTAATGAACTCCAACGCTCCCCCAGCCTCAGCTCCAAACGGCTCTGTAGGCCAGCCTGCCCGGGCCCAGCTGAGTGATTCCAGCGCGCCGCACGCTATTCATCTCTCCCTGCTAGGACAATTTTAA
Organism: Lithobates sylvaticus; assembly: GCA_028564925.1. Lineage (NCBI taxonomy): Eukaryota > Metazoa > Chordata > Amphibia > Anura > Ranidae > Lithobates > Lithobates sylvaticus. The sequence continues at coordinate 138,934,847 of CM053038.1, read as the reverse complement.
TTTAAATGCAATTAGAGGCCAGGAATGAACATTATGCATTAGATAAAGCCTGAACATGAAGACTATCATAAATACCATTTCAACAAAAAGAAAAAAAATTAATTACAGAGCATTAGGGCAGAAGTCAGGGCTTCATTTGTGTGTTCCAATAAATGTTAAATACTTTTTAAACATACCAGCAAAAGGCTATAGAGAAAGACACAAAAGGGTCATTTATGACAGACTGTCACAGTGTCATACTTTTCGCCACCCTGCTTTGTTCATAGACATTCCGTATTCACAGCGACATGTGTCACTGACATTCCTACCTCCAGACAGCAGGAACATGGATTACAACACTAATGTCTACTATAGCATGCAGGTGAAAAATGGAAGAGACATCTAAGAAGAGGATTAGTCTTTAGGGTTGCAAAATTATTTAACTTCAATTAGGATTGCCAAGGCTTCCTACAAGAACACACAACCAAACAACGTGTGCAGCAACACTTCATTTACGTCAGTGAGTTGGAACTGTCCTAAGTACTGAAAGTCCATTTTTCTAGGCAGGCACTTCTATATGAGAGGAATGCTATGTTTTGGAATGGTGGTACTGATTCATCAGACAGCTAATGCATGCAGCCTACTAAACCTGGGCTGAAAACTGGGGTCCAACCAAAGCTGGGCATCCAGTGTTAAGCCCAGCCGTAAACCAGTAAAATTTTGTTTGAAAATTATAATTTATGGAACATTCATTGGATTTGCTAATTATTAGTGGGGTCAAACCGACAATCGTTTTTTATCCAGTGACAAGAATATGAAGGTGGAAAATGTTTCTCATTTCTTATCCTAACAAACAAAATTCTAAATTCAAAGGGCAGGTCTGGACGAAAAGGATTTTGAATGAAATTAGATCTTGAATAAAACTGCGAGCAGGCAGCTCTTTATTTATAACCAACACTTTTATTTTAATCACTTTTATTGCTATCTCAATGAATGTAAACATCCCTTGTAATGCCAAATGGCATGTGACAGGTACTCTTTATGGAGATATCTGGGGTCAAATCCCTTCGCTGCCTATAAAAGCAATCAATCACACCAATATTGATGTTTTGTAATGCTCTGATTCTTTAAAATGGCGTAGTTGACATCCAGGTAAAGCTGAAGTGAAGTCAGGACATCGCTTCCAGGTTACCATAGCCAAGAGCCGAAAAAAAAGCTGATCCGGTCTTTGTTCGGCGCTCTGATTAGCTGGTAGAAACACCTACTGGTCACTTTGGGTCACCCAATGGAATGGGGGAGGCCGAGAAAGCCGTGGAAGGTGGCGGGGGGAAGTCCCCTTCTGCTTCTTGTTAAACAATCCAGCAGCTAGTTAGCTTTGCTTTTACAAGAGAGCCTATCGCCAGCTCTAAGAAATGGTACCTTTCTTTTCTAGCAACTGCAGGCATCATCCCGGTATAACCATTTGAAGTGTAGTGTGTGTGATTCTAGTGGGTGTGGCGCTGCTCTGTTACAAGTGTATTCTTAGATGTAAATGAGAAAACTGACCTGTCTGGTGTGCTCCTTGGCCTTCATGATGCTGTTTGTTCCCTAAAGCCCTCTAACAAACCTCTGAAGTCTTCACAGAACAGCTGTATTTAGAGATTAAATTACACACATGTGGACTCTATTTACTAATTAGGTGACTTCTGAGGGCAATTGGTTCCACTAGATTTTAGTTAGGGGTATTAGAGTAAAAGGGCCTGAATACTAATGCAAACTTTTCAGGTATTTTTTTTTTTTTCATTTTGAAAAACATTTATCATTTTACTTCCACTTCACAATTATGTGCCACTTTGTGTTGGTCTATCACATAAAATCCCAATAAAATACATTTACGTTTTTGATTGTAACATGACAAAATGTGGAAAATGTCAAGGGTATGAATACTTTTTCAAGGCACTGTATATATAAATTATATATTTTTTTTAGAAAAAAAATTAGGGTTGTACAGTAAAAGTATAGTTTTATTTCTTGAGTAAATACACTTTTTAATGTCTGCCAAAAGTCTGCTGGTCTTGCTTACTGTAGCTTGGCATTACATGCTATTGCTAGTCTGTCATCTAATAGGACCCCCAGATCCTTCTCCATCCTCGACTCCCCCAGAGGCTCTCCCCCTAGCTTGTAACTCCATGCATTATTTCCTGTTATGAAGTTGGTGCCCTTCTTAGCTTTGTATCATCAGCATACACTGACATTGAAGTAATTATTCCAACCTCTATATCATTTTTGAACAAGTTAAACAGAATTGGTCCCAGGACAGAGCCCTGGGGCACCCTGTTCACAACTTCAGAATATTCAGAAAATATGCCATTAATCGCCACCCTCTGGGCACGCTCCTGCAACTAGTTTCCTATCGAAGTACATAACATGTCATCAATGCCAAAAGATCTTAATTTGTAGATTAATCGTTTGTGGGGTACTGTATCAAATGCCCTGGTGAAATCTAGATACACCACATCCACGGGCCCTCCTCCATCCAAATCACAGCTCACCTCCTCATAGAATGTTAAAAGGTTGGTCTGGGAAGAACAGTACTTTATAACTCCATGTTGGTTATTACTAATGATACTATTTTTATCAGCAAATTCTTGGATATGGTCCCTTATTATTCCTTCCAATAGTTTAAATACTATTGATGTCATAGATGGGCAAATCGTGGGTAAGTCCGGAAAAAAATCAGTTCCTGAATGGGTAAGCTGTATTGTTATTCTACATCAGCCATTCTCAACTCTTTTATCCCAAAGGTATATCCCTTGTTGTACATAATATATCCAAATATAAAGGTTTATATATACAGTATCTCACAAAAGTGAGTACACCCCTCACATTTTTGTAAATATTTTATTATATCTTTTCATGTGACAACACTGAAGAAATTACACTTTGATACAATGTAAAGTAGTGAGTGTACAGCTTGTATAACAGTGTACATTTTCTGTCCCCTCAAAATAACTCAACACACAGCCTTTAATGTCCTAACCACTGGCAACAAAAGTGAGTACACCTCTAAGTAAAAATGTCCAAATTGGGCTCAATTAGCCATTTTCCCTCCCCAGTGTCCTGTGACTCATTAGTGTTACAAGGTCTCAGGTGTGAATGGGAAGCAGGTGTGTTTGTGTTAAATTTGGTGTTATCGCTCTTACTCTCTCATACTGGTCACTGGAAGTTCAATATGGCACCTCATTGCAAAGAACTCTCTGAGGATCTGAAAAAAAGAATTGTTGCTCTACATAAAGATGGCCTAGGCTATAAGAAGATTGCCAAGACCCTGAAACTGAGCTGCAGCATGGTGACCAAGACCATACAGCGGTTTAACAGGACAGGTTCCAATCAGATTATCCCTAGATTATCTTAAACAATATAAAAAAAATAATAATTGGGCTAACTTTACTGTTGTCCTATTCTTTAATTCAAAAAAGTGTATTTTTTTTTTTCCCAAAAAGTGAGCTTGTAAGACCTCTGCGCAAATACGGTGTGACAGAAATTATTGCAATGACCGACATTTTATTCTCTAGGGTGTCAGAAAAAAAAATGTATAATGTTTGGGAGTTCTTTGTAATTTTCTAGCAAAGAAATGTATTTTTAACTTGTAAACAACAAATCATAAAAAGAGGCTCGGTCCTTAAGTGGTTAACGGAGCAGTACACTGAGCACAGACGTCCTACATTTTTAACTGTCTGTGTTTCTTTTGCGCACATTATTATTAGTTACTTATGTAAAATTACACGAATATTAAAATTTGGATCAATATGTGACCAGCTTTAGGTGGTCTGTAAAAAACAGCCCTTCCATTGGTAGTCGAGTTGTAGATGCCTAACCCAACTAAAACAGAGCAGACAGTATCTATGTGTATTGTATTGTATCTATTTTGCTTGTATGCAATTAGTACTTTCATTAGAACAGCTCTTCCAGTTTAGAGCATTGCATATTTGTAACAACTATTTGGCCATGTAATGACACTGCAGACATAATCCAACTGACAGTTAGATAGGTGGACAGATAGCTAGGGACATTGTAAAGTTTACTACACTCACAACTAATAGTGATCACAAGACAACATGCTGTACTGATACTCAGACTCAGGTCTTGATCTCTCACCAAGCTACCCTGGCATTCTCATGCACTCTCATTAAGATGCTCCAAGTAGCCCATCTATACAGGACATTTTCATTTTGCCTTTCAGAAGTCTCTGATTAAAATGTTGCTGCCCTTTCAGCTTAATTAGTTTTGCCAATTGTCATGACACTTTAACCCCATAGCTCTGCCCGCGAATCAAGCAAATCAGAACAAACCAAAAGCCAATAAAAACATTCTTGGAATAAAAATTATTTCACCCCACATAGTCTAAATGGAGCCTTAGTTCAAATATTTAAGTATCCTTACTCAACAAACTGTTTAATATAAAATCCAAAATTGACTTAATAATTACATAAGACTCCTATTTAAGGCTCATATTCATTTACTAACTGCCTCATGTAGTCCCCAGCCTAAAACATTTTCCATTTCCACATGTATAAAGTTATACGTTATAAAGTTTATATGTATAAGTTAAAACACCATTACATGTCCTCACTTTTTTGCCAAAGCTCCTAAACTCAACCCCATAAAAGCCCATGTGTCAATGTACGCATAGGCTTTTAGGAGAGTGTAGCAGCTGCTGTGGTTAGGAGAGGTTCAACCTCCCCCTCCTGAACACGGAAGAATTGCGTTCAGGATAGGAACCTTTTGACCGCCGGCTGCAAGAAAACACAAAACGCAGCAAAACCATGGCGCGATTTAACGGCCAAGTGTACATGAAGCCTAAAGCTGTAAGGAAAGAAATACAGGAGGTTGCACCGGTGAGTTTTATTTACATGAATCCTTCATCTATAATGAAGTAAATGGTTGTGTGTAGAGCTTTGAGATCATTCATGAGGTCTTCTAGTGGAGCTCAAAGCAAACTATTCTTCTATGTTTGCAAACAAGTAGCAAAACCAAGAAGGGCTCAGTCACTCCAGCAGCATTGGACAGCTTTGGGCAGCAATGCCCAATACAGTAGCAACACAAGGACAAGGTAATTGGCCTTATGTCCTATGGCTTCAGTTCACACCAATGTGTCACGTTGGTGTGGGCTAAACAAAAATGGGTCATGTTGGATTTCTGTGCAGAGTTACATAGATGTTTAAAATTAAGTAAAAAATTCAAGCACTACAATGCGTTTTAAGGATGCATTACAGCACATGACAGTGCAATTCTACACCACACACACCCTATGCACAAAATAACATGCTCTGTGTGGTGTTAGCTAGTCCTACTAGAAAACAAACACATTTGTTTGCCAAAAAAAAAAAGCAATTTATCAATTGTTCCCAATATCCTGTGATGTTACATAATATTAAATTAACTTGTTTTACCAAAGGAAAATTAAACATCGCCTACAGTGTCTTCTCTGCAGTGTATATGATGGGGGGATCCAATCTATATTCTAATTCTCTCCAGCTCTAGTAAAATAAAGTTCTGTAAAGCCCTTACTAGAAAGGGTTGGTTCACTTTAGCACTGTGTGCTCATGGCCAGTAAGGTTGCAAGTCTGTAACATATAGTTTACTTACCGTATTTATCGGCGTATAACACGCACTTTTTCCCCCTTAAAATCGGGGAAAGTCGTGGGTGCGTGTTATACGCCGATACCCAAAAAAAAAATGACAAAAATCGGTTGCGGCGCCGAAAAATGGCGACCGCGGCCGAAAAAGGCCGAACCGCGGCCGAAAAAGGCCGGAAAAAGCCGAAGCGCGGCCGAAAAAGGCCGGAAAAAGCCGAAGCGCGGCCGAAAAAGACCGAAGCCGGCTGTTCAGCTCCGCTCGTAGTCCCGCCTCCCTGCGCGCGCGTCCGAAACAGCAGGGAGGCGGGACTCCGAGCGGAGCTGAACAGTCGGCGCGGTCTTTTTCGGCCGCACTTCGGCCTTTTTCGGCCGCGGTTCGGTCTTTTTCGGCCGCGCATGCGCGGTATTTCTCGCGGCGGGAAATTTAAATGATGGCGAACTGCAAATGACACTAGGAAGCTGCAAATGACACTAGCAAGCTGCAAATGACGCCGGGCAAGCTACAAATGACGCCGGGCAAGCTACAAATGACGCTGGGCAGGTTGCAAATGACGCTGGGCAGGTTGCAAATGACGCTGGGCAGGTTGCAAATGACGCTGGGCAGGCTGCAAATGACGCTGGGAAAGGCTGCAAATGACGCTGGGAAAGGCTGCAAATGACGCTGGGAAAGGCTGCAAATGACGCTGGGAAAGGCTGCAAATGACGCTGGGAAAGGCTGCAAATGACGCTGGGAAAGGCTGCAAATGACGCTGGGAAAGGCTGCAAATGACGCTGGGAAAGGCTGCAAATGACGCTGGGCAAGCTGCAAATGACGCTTAAATGTAAGTTTTTTTTTTTCCCTAAACTTCTCTCCTAAAACTTTTTTTCCTTAAAATTCCCTCCTAAACTTGGGGTGCGTGTTATACGCCGGTGCGTGTTATACGCCGATAAATACGGTATTCTACATCACTTGTTTCTACCCCTTATTCCTCCACACTGTACACTTATACAAAGATGACTCTTTATGTCCTGCTAGATCTCGTTTTTGCTGAATATATTGTGCAATGCAAATATATGAGCCCATCACTTTAATTTTGCAATGCATTTTTATTACCAGAATTAGTCAACCGGGATAAGTTACATAGTTACGTAGTTAGGTTGAGAAAGGTCCATCTAGTTTAACCAACAGAGAAGGAAAAAAAAAAAAGAAAACCTCCACAACATCTGGCGACTCCATAACTAAATTAAGGTGCCAAGGCTCCAAACTGAGCTTATCAGGCTCCGTAATTCATGCCACCAAACAAAAGAAAACAAAGCCATGGAAAGGCAGTCATCCAAGTAAGAATTCGTGTATGAATCTGCTTGGCTCCACCCATGCCACACCCCGCAAACGCATTTTACCCTCCCTGGGGCTTACTCGTACAGGTCTGTTTCCTCACATTTAGCCCTCCCCCCCCCTTACTCTCACCCCCTTTTTCACCTTTCCTCCCTACCCGCAATGAAAATGGCTGTATTCCTAATGAGGCAAACATCTTAATCACTCCTACACAGGGCATACACAGTAAAAAACATAGCTAATAATTATAGATAGACCCTGGTCATTTCACCTTATTTTAGGAAATGAAGGTCTATTATTTACTTTAAAGTAAACCTGATCTGGCCTAGAATGTTTCTAAAGTAACATCTTTGCTGAAGTATGAACACTTTGTGGAGTCTGCAAAGTACCCTTGTTGGTCTTCATATCAATCTTTGTGTCCCTATAGTGCTCCCATGAATCCTCAGCCCAGGCTGGGCATGGGACCTCAACTTCTGCCCTAGTTAAGATTAAGCTCAATCCCCCCTCTTGGCACTAAGCTCTGGCTCTGTCACTAAACTGTTAAGCACCAGAACTCAGGTAGGCAGTTTGACATTTGACAGCTGTGTCCATGGGTTTAGGGCTTAAAAAATATGGGGCAGGGCTTAATAATGACTTGGGCAAAAGTCTAGACTGCATGTTATGTCCTGGGCCTAGGATTCAAGATGGCATCTACAGTTCAGCAGTGCTGATACCTTAGAATTTTTTTAAGCCAGAGTAGGTTTACTTTAACAACTTCACTACAGCTATACAGTTTAAAAAGCTGGGTTGGTGGAGTGTATTTCTGCAGTGCCATTTACAAACATCACCTTCAAAATAAGGCACAGGCATCCAGTGTGCCCCTTAAATGTGTGCTATCATTAGACTCAAATCAGCTCAAATCACAGACTGAAGTGACAGAGTCTACCAGAATGGCTCTGTGACTTGTGATCACTGTGATGGCCAATCACAAATGTAAACAGTACTACTGCTTACATTTGAAAGGTTTCCCCTCCTTCATCTGCTGCCAAATGCCAATCTTCTTTATTCCTCCGCTCAGTGGTTTCCCTGGCAATCCTGTAAGTTAAACTGCTCTCACTGATCACCAGGGAAAATGGGCTTCCGCTGACCACCACTGAGCAGAAAGGAGATACCCAGGAGGGGCAAATGAATCATAAAGGGGCACAGTGATAATCAATGTTATGGGGAAAAAACACTGACCACTAACAGTTTTGGGGATCTCACTACTGATCATCGACGTTTAAGAGGGTCTACACTACTGACCACCAATATTTAAAGGGGTACTCAGCACCGACCACCACCATAGAGGGGCATTAACTCCGGACCACTTAAATCAGCCAGCTGTTCTGTGCATAACATAGTCCTGATCCCTGTACTCTTACTGCTGTACTGTGTACACTATGTTCTAAATAAAATAGTTTTGGGGGCATTTTAGGGCCTCAAAAATGCGATACATCTGGTTCTTCAAAATTGTTTACATCTTCATTTATGAAGTAGAAAAAAAAAGTTGTTAATAAATACCACCAAAATCTCTATCGGCCTCTATAAAATTTATTTGGGTATAGTGTTGCATGACAAGTAATTGTCAGGCTAAGTATTATACAACTGATGCTCAAAAATGTCCTGGTAATTGGCATTACAGGCTCAAGTGGTTAAAAGCCTCCTTTTAACAATATTCTATTCTGCATATGGCTGCATAGCATACCTATAGAAAAGACACAATCTTATATGTGAACAAAATAGTACATTTTATGGTGTGTAGTGCCTCAAACGTGCACTTTATTGCTAAGCGGATTTAAGCCAGAAGAAAAGCTATCATTTCTCTGAGGTTATCTCCAAAATGGTTGCTTCCCAGCAACATAAGTGCTTATCATCTTTTTAGGTTGCCTTCAAGTATCAGTTTGGTTTCTCTATAGGGCCACAAAGTATATTGTTTCCCCCTGAGAATGTACTATTCTATATAATAATTACAGCCAGTGCGCATATTGGATCTAACATACACAGTACAATGAACTAGTATACACATATAACTAGGATAGCAGGCTGCGGAAATGTACCAGTGCTACACATATTGTTTGCAGACCGTGGCATCTCACATAGCTATTTGGTGAAGTATATATAATGCGCTGACAGTTTCTCCATTCTGTTTATTACGACAGGAAAATGTCTGGATAACTGCAAAAGCAAATTGTGCATGTGAATTAGCAGAATGACTGCCTGTATTACACATTACTCAGAAATAAATGTGGTCATCAGTGACTTCAAAGCATCCCTGTGGTGTTTGTGGTGTTACACTTGTCTATTACACTCTCGGAGAGCCCCACTCTTACTGAAGCCATTGTTGAAGAGCATAGCATAATAAATACTGTCTTAGTGAGCAATATAATCAATACTCCATCTTCAAGAGACAAGTAAAAGCTTTTTAACTCATTCATTAACAGATGAGGACGTCTGACCTTAAATACTATGGATCTCATTTATGAAACCTAGAGAACAGGGTGTCTTTGTTACTAACAGCAACCAATTAGCTTATATGGATGAGCCCCACCATGGAGCAGTTTATTGCCCTATTATTGAAATTATCTGTTGTAATATTATTAGTTAGAAATACACTTTTAACTGTTAGTTTATGCATAGCATATACAGCAGATGTTTGTTTAATAGCATGTATAATATTTTAATATTCAACATATACTAAATAAAATGTCATATCCAGGATAATATGGCAATGTATGTCCCCATATGTTGTGTTAAGCTGCAATCCATTTAAAAAGTATACATGCGGGTAAGTAGTCCTTTATTCAATGGTTAAAGTGTATCCCTAGCCAAAACTTCCTCTTTTGGCTTGGGGCAGGGTAGAGATTGGCTAGGAACCACTGTCATGTTTTAAGTACTCAACAAATTCTATCCTTCACTATACCTTTAAATGCCTTTGGGGATGTCGCTTGCCCAATGGTGATACTAAAACTATGAAAATGGCCAGAACACCAGTATGCAAATTTAGCATATAGAAGAAAATCTAAACTGCAAACACTACAGGCTCCGTTCTCAAAGTGATATAATTATTTCCCATTATCTCACCTTGAGAAAGGAGCCTGTAGTGTCTTGGAAATGTAGATTCTACGTTTTCTATGTGCTACATAGGCTGTAATGGCAACTAAGACCTCAGTAAAGATTTGAGGCCTTTACCTACCTGGCTGTTTTTGTACTATAGGTTTTTAGTGCTGTCTATGCGCCCTCTAATCCTACCCCCACCAAGACATTCACTATTACTATTTGTCTAGGTAACCATTGTTACTGCAATAGAAAGTGAAAGGAGATCCAAACTTTATGGTTGTCACTGATACTGGTATCTTTAATTGATCACCAATGCTGGGACATTCATCCTACCATAAACCACTAACAAGGGGCCTTTCATGTTGGGAATCATCAGTTTATTCATGTTTATTGCTAAGAAAAAAATGATAAATACTGATTCAGGTGACAACAGTTTACATCGGTTTGCACATTTCAGTTCATCGTACAACCATTTTTCCATCCTTCTTTTTTTCTTTCTTGTTGCAGAAGCCAATCATAAGTGACAAAGGTATAAACATAAAATGTTTCTTCAGCTTTTACCGCTGCTCAAGATAAACCGCCAATTAACGTCCACTTTCCAAACACAGGAACAGGTACAGCACGCCGCTGTACATGCGCAAGAAAGAAATTTGGATGGCTTATTTATGATTTATCTTAGTTTATAAAAGACAAAGAGACAGGTAATGCACATTTTACACTTGCTGTGCTCGGCGTTGAGGACTCACTAGAGCCATTCTCATCCCAAGATCCGGCCCCCTGTGTGATGTCAGCACCCACTGCATGCTCAGTACACGCTTCGAGGTAACCTCCTTTTCTTTAGCTGTTTACATGCAGGGCTAAAGGAATTAAATATCTAAGCAATAGCAATGGATTTAAAAGAGCCACCAAAAGAGAAAAAAAGACTGCTGATTGAAAGTCTGAAGATAAATAATAAATCATTTCAAAAGAACAAGATATGTAAAATAGACATTCTAAACATGTGTGATCAAATCAAAAGCTCACCAAAGGGATCATGGTAACTAGTGAACACTAAAATGTATATAAAGATTATTTATACACTATATAGTGTAAGTATACATACAAATAGATGAATTGGGTAAAGATGAAAAGAGGAAAAAAAGATAAATAAATGAAATAATCATCCTAAAAGTCAATACATACTTGTCATAAAGAAATATACTCATCATAGAATGAACTTTAGGAAGGAAAATATGACCCATGAGTAATAATAATGATAATGAGTAAGCCACAATTGCATAAAACATGATGAATAAAATATAAAATGTAAAAAACGTCAGGGCGTGTGGACTGTATTGTGGTCATTCCATTTTCATCTTGAGTAGCTCCCATTTATGCAATGTTACCAACTTTGTGAGTAGTATACTGTGTTTTAATAAAGTGTTTTCATTGATGGTACAACCTGAATTTCAAAATGTGGGATGCTGTGTAAAATCTACATAAAAACAGAATGCAATGATTTGCAAATGTCATAAACCCATATTGTATTCACAACAGAAAAGAGAAAAAATATCAAATGTTTAACCACTTAAGGACCGTGCCTCTCTCTGAGATTTGTTGTTTACAAGTTAAAAACATTTTTTTTTTTGCTATAAAATTACTTAGAACCCCAAAAAGTATACATTTTTTTTCTAACACCCTAGAGAATAAAATGGCGGTCGTTGCAATACTTTCTGTCACACCCTATTTGCGCAGCGGTCTTTCAAGTGCACTTTTTTTGGAAAAAATACACTTTCTTGAATTAAAGAATAAGACAACAGTAAAGTTTGCCCAATTTTTTTATAATGTGAAAGATAATGTTAGGCGAGTAAATTGATACCCAACATGTCACACTTAAAAATTGCGCCCGCTCGTGGGATAGCGACAAACTTTTACCCTTAAAAATCTCCATTCATGTTTAAAAAATCCTACAGGTTGCATGTTTTGAGTTATAGAGGAGGTCTTGGGCTAGAATTATTGCTATTGCTCTACCGATTGCAGCGATACCTCACATGTGTGGTTTGAACACCATTTTCAAATGCAGGTGCTACTCACGTATGCGTTTGGTTCTGCATGCAAGCTCTTCGGGACGGGGCGCGTTTAAAAATGTATTTTTATTTTTTTAATTTATTTTACCTTTTATTTTTACACAGTTTTAAAAAAAAATTGTCACTTTTATTCCTATTACAAGGAATGTAAACATCCCTTGTAATAGAAAAAAGCATGACAGGACCTCTTAAATATGAGATCTGGGGTCAAAAAGACCTCAGATCTCACATTTAGACTAAAATGCAATAAAAAAAAAAATATAAGAAAAATTGAAATTTAAAATAATTATTTAAAAAAAAATGGCCCTTAAGAGCTGTGGGGGGAAGTAAGGTTATGACGTCGCTTCCGCCCAGCAATTGTATGGAGACGGTGGGGGCCATCTTCCCCTCACTCGTCTCCATACCCAGCTACTGAGAGGATGCAATCGCCTCTGCCGCTGACGACGGCTCCGGTAAGCGCCGGAGGACACCGGATTGCGGCGGGAGGGGGGTCCCCTCTCCCACTACTGGTAGAAGTGACCCCGCTGTGAATCCTTCTCAGAGACCACATTTATCTTGTAGCGCACCGCCCGCTGAAGACGAGGATACCAGGGTTATGGCAGCTAGCTGCTGCCATAACAACGATATCCTCCTGCAAACAGCTGCCGTATAACGATGGCAGGTGGTAAAATGTACCGTTTTAAGAAAAAATTAAGGTAAGTTTGAATTTGATGACAGCAACACATATTAAAAAAAGTTAGGACAAGACAATAAAAAGTTGGAGAAGTAAGAGTTTTTTAGAAGTATACAGTGCCTTGAAAAAGTATTCGTACCGCTTAAAATTTTCCACATTTTGTCATGTTACAACCAAAGACGTAAATGTATTTTATTGGGATGTTATGTGAAATAGACCAACATAAAGTGGCACATAATTGTGAAGAGGAAGGAAAATGATAAATGGCTTTCAAAATGTTTTACAAATAAATATCTGAAAAGTGTAGTGTGCATTTGTATTCAGCCCCACTAAATCAATACTTTGTAGAACCACCTTTCGCGGCAATTACAGCTGCAAGTCTTTTTTTGGTTATGTCTCTATCAGCTTTGCACATCTAGAGAGTGACATTTTTGCCCATTTCTCTTTGCAGCGGGTTAAAACGAAAAAAAAAAACCCCCAAGGCTTAGGTCGGAGCTGCCATACTAACATTGGATTGGATCTCTCCTGCTGTGCTATTGTGCTCTGACAGGGGGACGTAAGGGACGCGCCCCCCCCCCCCACCAGAACACTCCGGTCTGTGCTCTCAGCCATTGACTGAGAGCGCTGACCAGGAGCCAGTCGGCAGACCATTTTTGGTAATGACCCTTTGACAGAAGCCGGATGAACTTTGGCCAGCTTCTGTCGGACCGGCTGTCATACACACGGGCTAAATGTCGGACGGTTTCCATTAAACCAGCCAATGTTGCCGAGATTCGGCCTGTGTGCACTACGCTTTAGGAACTTTAGACATAGCTTACGTTATGTGTGCAGAAATATAATGGTAGAATTTCAGTTTTTAAGGATCCTTTGTCTTGAGGTTTAAAGTGATTGTTAAGCCACTATACTATAAACATACCATCCCCTCTATAAAATACCATTATGTGCCCCTATGTCTGTGTTATATAATGCAGAGTATACCTTATATCAGAACTTCTCCCGGTGCTCACCTGACCCCTTGGCTCTCTGTTCCCCCTGGCTGATAGCTATAGTGGGCTGGGCCAAGCACTCCCGCTGACGTCAGCCAGGGAGGAGGGGAGGAGAGAGAGCCGAGGAGTCGCGTGAGCACCGGGAAACGCTCTGGTATAAGGTATAATCAACATTTTTTTTTTATATAACAAAGACACAGGGACACATAATGTTATTTTACAGGGGGGATGGTATTTTTATAGTGTAGTTATGATAGCAGCAGGAGGGGAGGGCTAGGGAGAGAATGGAGCTGACAGGCAGGGAGGGGGAGAGGACATGGAAGAGCAGACAGGATAGCTGCGGATGATGGAGGCACGTAAACTGACTACTGTGTCAGGGCTCAGTAGCCATGATAAACCGTAGTCAGTTTATAGGGGGGAGGGCATAAGGGACCAGAATTTGTTTTTGTTTTTTTAGGGTAACAAACACTTTAAGTGTGTGAGGCTTTTACTTGTAGCACAGTACTTAGCATATGTTTAACCACGGCCATTTAGGCCATGCTCACTGTTCGACAGGACTGATAAGCGGCTGATAAGCATTCAGAAATGGAAATGTCTATCACTATTTAAAGGGCATGCATTCTTTAGGCCCTACATTTTATATACACACATACTTTTCTCTCAATATACAGAATCTGTTATGAATAGAGGGAGCTCCTGATTTTGACAGGCAATAACCAGCTCCCACTTTTTGCTCTCTTAAGCTTTCCTTTCTCCTGTCTCATTCATCTTCACGCAGATTACTTTTACCTCATCATCAATGTCTTATTCTTTTTTGTTCAACCTGTCTTCTAATCATAACTTCTCCTCTGTGTCATATTACATCTTGTAGTCCCACTTTCACTATACCTCAATGTATCTGTCTCTCAGCCTCATTTAATACAGATATGACTTTGCGGGAAAGGAAAATGATTTAATTTATGATCACTCGTCCCTGATGTGGATCCTATGAATGTGAAAATCTGTGTTCCTAATTTTAATTGCTCCATTCGCTCCCTGCAGGAAGGCGGCTAAATTGGCTGAGTGAAATAGTGGCGAGTGGCAGGAAAACAGAGTCTGGGTTTTGTAATGTTTCTAAATAACAATGCCATTTTCACAGCGTGTCTCAGTGAAGCATGATTACCAGTCTGAGAGAGATTTTCTGATGTTCACCTGGGCTCCGAGATACAGTCAAACAGAAATTAGTCATCTGAAGTGTGGGATTTACACACAATACCAACTAAATAAAGATATAGCCATAGTATAGTAAGTGTACTTTTAGGATCTAGAATGAAGGTCCCAGAAAAAATTTAGAGGGAAATGTCATGTATCGAACCAATAGAGCTAGGGTAGTCATAAATGGACCACTTCTGTCCCCACGCTAACCCCCAATATAAACTTTGGAGAGGATCAGGCTGTTTCAGGCTATTGGGAGATAATAACTGTATCTCACCATCAGAGAAGCTTCCTAGTGCTTTAAAAGATTTTCCAATAAATTAAAAAATTTACATTATGTTATGTTTGACTTCAGTGAGAAGAGGGATGGAATGTGCTAACCAACTCTGTCCATCAGGCAGATCAGATGAGAAAGAGTGGCAGGTCCTAGCTCTACAGACAGGGCAGAATGTAGACCGCTTCTTGTATATTGCCAACCATAGAAGTACTAAAAAATGGATTTGTGAGGCACTAAGTAGTCATGTCTTGCGCTTCTATTAGTGGCAGATTATCCTCTTCCACAAAACATTGTGATCATTTAAATAAACTTTTCCTGAGAGAAACGCAGTGTTTGCCATTGCTGAACTCCTTTTGAAATGGCTCGTTACCTGGTTCTTTTGCCAAACCTTCATCTACAATAGTCTGGAACTCAAAGTATTGAAGACAGAGGGTCAGCATATAGGCAGTCAACTAGCAATTTTAGAAGAGAAGGTCACCAATGGCAGGCCTTCATTTCCCCCATGACTGGTTTTCAAAAAAGTGGTCACACATATACATGTTTCCCAAAACAGAGAGTTTCATCACCTTGGTCTATCAACTGTAACCCCAGAACTGGCCACCCACAGGTAGAGTTTCATTCAGAACAACAGAATCTACAAAGAATGACGGACCTACCTAAACAATTTATTTGAATCGTATCCAATTAGATAACCCACACATTACATGCTTTTAAATTCTGCTGATCTGCCACATCAAATTTGAACCAACACCTGTCCATGTATGGTCAGCATTAGTGTACCAGAAGGTCCTAGAGGAAAAATAAATGTATGACTTAATCAACCTGCTAAGCAAGTTTTGTATGGGCACCAGCCACTATTGGTGTTTTATCCTAAGAGCACTTCACTACCAAAGGGTAAAGCTGAATCAGTTTTTTTTCATTCAACCAGCAGGTTGAACAAAAAAAACTGACCCAGTTCCCCATTCAAACTCTCAATGTGGATGTGGGAATCCTCCCTGCTGTGTCATTGTATTCTGACAGTGGGGAGACTCTCTCTCCATCAGAATCAAGTCTATAGCCTGCAGTGCTGATCGAGCAAGAAAATACTGACAGGGTGGTTGAACAGAAGTCTGAATCTGTAGACTGAAAATTCAGTGCTGCTCTTATTATACTTAACTGTAATGCAGCGTACACACGATCGGAATTGCGGACAGAAAAAGACCGATGAGAGCTTTTCATCGGAAAATGCGACCGTGTGTAGGCTCCATCTGAATTTAGCTGTCCAAATTTCCGCCAGCCAAAAATTGATGGCATGTTCTAAATTTTCCTGGCGGAAAAACTTTCTATCGGAAATTCCGATCGTGTGTACGCGGCATATGATAGGACAATCATTGTCAGTGATGGCACAGTGAAGGGTTGTATGAAAGTTATGCTATCTTTGTGTGTTTTCTGACACTGGTTAAAGGTCCTCCCAAAATAAGCTGAAGCCAGTAAAACATACCAAAACGGAAAAATACTGCTTCTGTATATCTGTGTAGGTATGATATTTACAATGAAGTCAAATGGCACAAAAACAAATTTGAAAAAATAATATATACAGTATATATATATTTTTTTTTTTTTCTTTAATACAGAGTACATATCATTGTCTGAGCTTTTTTGTTTTTTATTTATTTTTATATATATTTTTATTGAATTGTAGAAAGAGTGTGCCCTATGCCGATGTGACCTGCTATTTACAGTTTACAGAGGTAGAATGTGTATGTTGGTAGAACAGCAAACAAACTGATGCAGTTGATAACTATAACACGCGTGACTGATCTCCAAGGTTCAAATGTTGTCTTTATAGCTTAGAACTGGATGAAATAACTGAAATAAACCTCTGATCTCAGGGAATACTTATGTTAGATTTCAAATAAACTAGAAACTATTCTGACTGTTTAAGGAAGAAACAGTAGCTTTTTAGCTTTATGTTACGTTTTAAAAATTTTACAAAGTTATCTAAACAATGTATTAGGTCATATAATATGATTTCTGCACCTAACACAAGACGAGTACATAGATCTATGAGATCTAGAGTATATGTTAAAGAATATGTTACCCCGATATTTCATATTCCCGATATGTGTCTGTTGTACCATGTACTTGTGTTAAAAAGTATTCTGTTCTTTTTGTGTTTCTTTCTTAGTGTGAAATACCTGGTGTACCTGTCAGTCCCCCTGCTTTCCTATTTCAAACTGACCACTCAAGGCATGAGAGCACATCCATCTCAGTGTGGTCAGTTATCTGGCTGTCCTCCAATTGCCAAGACTTGTGCTGACACGCCCCCCCATGCACCACATTTCATTTGGAAGATCAGTGTACTGCTTTCTCCTTGCCTCCTGCTGACACCTCTCCCTGCAGTCTCCACCCCATCTGTCTAAGCCCTTTATGCTGCTGATGTGATCACTTAGAAAAAAAAAAAAATGTGTTTATACTTTGTAATATATAAAGTGAGTAAAGAAAAGAATCAACCCCTTTAAAATATTTACATTTTGTTGCTTTGAAATTTAGTCAGATGCAGTTTTTGTTTTATCCAGCTGTATGTACTCAGTGCAACTTATAACATCCAAGTGAAAGATATAAAACCGACATGTCATAAAAAATTTAAAACAATTCAAAAACAGAATCAGAGTTGGAAAAAGAATAACACCCCCCCCCCCCCAACCTAAAAATTACTTGTAAACTCAATCAGGTGTAGCTAATCATCTTCTTAATGGCACAAAAAGCTATTTGACTTCCAACTGTGATCAGCTGTAGTCATTTGATTAGCTCAGCATGAAAGGAGCTTTCCTGGAGCATTTCAGTCCTTAGTAGTGCAACTGAAGCAAACAACCAACTATGGGTGGCATACACTGGCAAAAGATCTCCAGACAGGCACAAGACAGGAGATGAATACACAAAAATGTCAAAGGCTTTATCAATGCCTAGAACACAGTGTATTATTAAGAAGTGGAAGGTATTTGGTACAGCACAGACCTCCCTGGATCAGGACGTCGCTCCAAACTGGATGAAAGAGCCAGGAGGAAACTGGTCAGAGAGGCTACCAAGGAGCCTACAGCAACTCTGAAGCAGGAATTTATGACAAAGAGTGGTCTTTGTGTGCATCAGACAACAATATCACAAATCCTCCACAAATTTGGCTTGTATGGGAGGGTTGCAAGAAAAAGCCACTCCTCAAGAAAGGCCACATGCAGTCATGACTGAACTTTGTCAAAACACACCTTGAAGATTCTGAGGCTACGTGAAAAATGGTGTTATGGTCAGATGATATAAAAATTATTTGACCTCAACACCAAAGATATGTCTGGCTCACCATCCAAATAACAGCATTCCTACAGTAAAGCATAGAGGTGGTAATATCCTGTTATTGGGGTGTTTTTTTTGCAGCAGGGCCTGGAGCACTTGCCAGGATAGAAGACAAAATGGATGTGGCAAAATACCATCAAATTCTTGAGGAAAATCTACTGCCCTCTGCCAGAAAGTTGTCAACGGGGAAGAAGGTTTACCTTCCAACATATCAATGACCCAAAGCACACAGCAAAAAATGACCACACAGTGGTTGAAGGAGAAAAGGGTGAATGTCTTTGCATGGCCTAGACAGAGCCCAGATTTAAACCTCATTGAAAATCTGTGGAATGACTTGAAGACTGCAGTCCACAAATGTTCACCATCAAATTTAACTGCACTTAAGCAGTTCTGCAAAGAAGAGTGGGCAAATATTGCAAAGCCTAGATGTCCAAAGTTAGTAGAGACATATCCCAACAGACTAAAGGCAGTAATTAACCACTTTCAGACCGGACCAATTTGCAGCCAAAGGACCAGGCCCCTTTTTGCGATTCGGCACTGCGTCGCTTTAACTGACAATTGCGCGGTCGTGCGACGTGGCTCCCAAACAAAATTGACGTCCTTTTTTTCCCACAAATAGAGCTTTCTTTTGGTGGTATTTGATCGCCCCTGCGGTTTTTATTTTTTGCGCTATAAACAAAAATAGAGCGACAATTTAGAAAAAAATGCATTATTTTTTGCTATAATAAATATCCCCCAAAAATATATAAAAAAACATTTTTTTTCCTCAGTTTAGGCCGATACGTATTCTTCTACATATTTTTGGTAAAAAAAAAATCGCAATAAGCGGTTATTGATCGGTTTGCGCAGAAGTTATAGCGTTTACAAGATAGGGGATAGTTTTATAGCATTTTTATTAATAATTTTTTTTTATTATTAATGGCGGAGATCTGCGATTTTTTTTTGTGACTGCGACATTATGGCGGACACATCGGACATTTTTGACACATTTTTGGGACCATTGTCATTTTTACAGCAATTAATGCATTTAAATGCATTGATTTCTGTATAAATGACACTGGCAGTTTAGGAGTTAACCACAAGGTGGCAGTGTAGGGGTTAAGTAGGCCTAGGGGTGTTTTTTTTTACTGTGGGGGGGCGTGGCTGTCAGCTAGTGAATGCTGATCTCTGCTCCAATCACAGGGAGCAGAGATCGGCGTCACTAGTTGCTAGGCAGAACGGGGAGATGCTGTTTATCTCGGCATCTCCCCGTTTAGCCGCTCCGTGAGACGATCGCGGGAGTCCCCGCGGCGATCGAGTCCGCGGGGACCGCGGCCGGACTCACGGGGGTCCCGACCGGCGCGGGTGCGTGCCGCTCCCGGCGCGCTCCCGATGGCACGGACAGGCTAAAGGAGGGACGTATATATACGCCCTCCTGCCTGTACGTGCCATTCTGTCGACGTATATCGTCGTGCGCCGGTCGGCAAGTGGTTAAAGCAAAAAGGTGGCTCAACAAAATACTGACGCAAGGGGGGTTATTTACTAAAACTGGAGAGTGCAAAATCAGGCTCACTTCTGCATAGAAACCAATCAGCTTCTAACCTCAGCTTGTTCAATTAAGCTTTGGCAATAAAACCTGGAAGCTGATTTTGTACTCTCCAACTTTAGTAAATAAACCCCAAGAGTTAATCCTTTTTTCCAACTCAGTGATTCTGTTTTTTATTTATTTTTTCTGAAATGTTGGTGTTATATCTTTCACTTGGATGGTCTAAGTTGCATGGACTAAAGCTGGATAACACAAAAACTGTCTGTCTTCATTTCAGGCTGCACAGCAACAAATGTGATCACTTTAAAGGGGGTGATGCTTTTCTTTACCCATTGTGTGTGTGTGTGTATATATATATATATATATATATAATTTTATTTTTTTCAGTACGGTTCAATGGGTTATTGGCTTTCTCTTACTGTCTGGGTAAGCGTTGACCTTGACATGTGGAACCTCATGTGGACCCACTTCTTCTTCTTTATGTTAGTGTAAGTAGAGTTTATGTGGGCGCATTCTATTAAACAGCCAGAGCAGAGCTTGTTCATCTGATGGTGGAACCTAACTCCAATATATGTGACCACAGCTCAAACTAAGTGTGTGTATCAGGTCCAGATCAATCCAAGTCCAGGAAACAGTTATAAAGTGACTAGTCAGTGATGACTTTACATGGCAGGGCGACAAATTAAAAGTATTGGTCTCCCACAGCAAAGGTTAGAAAGCATAGGTGGCCGAGAAAGATGGGAATGTGAATATAGACATCTTGAATGTCTACCAATGCCAGAAATTCCACCTAACTGTTTACATTTGGAGGCACTCAATATTTGTTTCTTTTTACTATATGCAGTCATGACATTTATGAACACTGTATTCTATCTTAGTTACACATTCAAGTGTACAGTAAGTAGGCCCTTTACAATGATTACATTATTCAAGAAAATCATCAGGAAAAAAGTATTTTTGGATACACACAATGTAATTAGGCATAATTATTAAGGCAAAATGCACAGCGTAAAGTACAGTAGCCCACAACAATTAATCAGAATTCACCCGACAATTAATCAGAATTAATCTGGCTGGTATGTATAGGTTATTGCACTTTGCACGTAATTGCTGCTTTTTGTAACATATTAGGAAGATGTGGAGAAAGTATTCCATGTTTGCTAAAAGCCTTAGTTAGGTGTTATATTTGCACAGTTTCCTATGAATCAAAAATTTTCCTGACCATATTAATCCCACCTACAAACAGGAGGATGGTCCCTTCTTTGCCACTAGGTGGGGCTTATAACTGATGTTCCAAAAGCACCACTGTTTGGCCTTGTTCTATTCCTTGTACATTTCTTGGTAGACTCCTATGCTGAGCAAATGCCCTTCTGTAGTTGCTACAACCCAATGCAAACTGATTGGGGAACAAAATAATATATGTATTTTAAAATGGATTCCTTATTATTTTGTTTTTTATTTAAGCAGGATGTGAAAATGGCACTGGATGTGAAATGGTAAACATACCCCAACGTCTCCAGTCTCCGCTCATACCGATGTTTGCAAAAGCTGCCGTGAGCTGTGAAAGTGTTAATCAACACAGTAGCCAGACACTGCAGCTTGTAGAGACTAGTGAATTGATTTAAAAGGTTTAATACGAGCATCAGCTTGCGCCTATTACTGCTAGTAAGCTGTACTGAGGTTATTTGTTCGCTTGGAAAAAATAGTGCTGCTTAGAATGAGCACATTAAGGGTAAAATTGCAGAGAAAACCCCATTACAACTTTATTGCTGGCAAATTGGAACCAAAGCTCGTCTGTATTTCAATTACTCAGTTACCAAAGAGATAAATCCTTTCTTCTATTTTTTTTTCTGCTCTCTCCCTTCTCTCTCTCCTTTTGCAGACGTTCAATCTCAGACTCCGTGATGAGAAATCCTCTTATTATACCCTACCGACAGCACGCGGTTTTTCTTAGCAATTTCGAGAAATTGTCCATTAAGTTCTTTTTATTACGTCCCAAAAGCTTCTAAGCTCACAAGACATTTATCATGGAGAAATGCTGGCCGAGGCGTTTCAAGGTCCCTCCCCACCCCCCATTCCCCGTCATTGCTTCACCAAATTTTTTACATACGTCATGCGGTGTATGTTTAACATGTGGTACACATGCTGATTTATTCACTTCTTTTCTAAAAATGGCTCTAAAAAAAAAAGTTTTGGAGAAAAGAAAACAATGACACTTTTTTCAGTACCTTTGCTAATGGAAGAACTGTCTTCTGAATGTGCATATGAAGTTCTGGTTTCTCCTACATCCTTGCTAGTTATCTCTACCAACCTGATTCAAAACTATGCTAGAAGTAAGCTTGGGTTTTTTGATGGAGGACTCTACAATGTTCGAGATACTCAACTAAAATGTAATTTGTGCATGACACAAAAGTGATTCTGGGTAAGTACCAATAAATCAGATTAAGTAAATATGCATCAAAAATCAAGATGATGAAAATCCAAAACCCAAGAAAACAAAATGTACTTAAAAGAGAAGAATCCCTTGGGTGAAGAATTCAAGAACACTATTCCTCTGTGTGAATGAGCCCTCCACCAGCACACAGATTGCTCATTCACTTAAAGAGTAGACCCCTGAGTTAACAGGACGGTCAAACACACTGATTCCCACTGCCCAGGGATGGGGGTAGCAGAGGCAGACTGGTCCCAGACACTCCAACGGTCACAGATATAGCCAGGTACATATAAAAGATAACAAAATCAAAGTGCTCTCCGTATGAGGTAAAAATCACACATCTTATTTGATAAAACTCACATAATCCTCCTCTTGTATCGCACATATAATCCAAATGTACATGTTGTCTATTCCGTTCATTCAGTGCCTCTCAGCTCAGATAGCAGCGGGTGAAGTCACACGACATGGCTCCTCCTCCCGTACGCGTTACGTCCTACGAGACTTCGTCCAGGTGGTCCAGGTAAGTGACCTTTTTTTAAAAGTCAGCAGCTACAGTATTTGTAGCTGCTGACTTTTTTTTTTTTTTAACCCGCCTGAAGAACCACTTCAAAGCTGGCCATACACTATACGTAAAATCGGACTATAGCGATTTAAAAAAACGAAAGAATTTTCGGAAGGGCAAAAGATACTACCATCATGTAGTGACCAAATTTATAAAGATAAACGTTCAATGGACATAAAATAACCGGTTTATCATTCGATTTGGTCACATTAGAAGGGAAATTACAAAATTAAATAGACCTCTCAGCGTCCCTTCCATGTATGCCCACTTGGTGTACCGTACGTTTGTTGTGGACAGATCTTTCTTGTACTGTTCATTCTCCATCACTCTTGTACTGTTGTAGTATTGTAGTATTCTTGTACTGTTCATTCTTGTACTGTTCATTCTCCATCATGCCTGTAAACTTTATCATGCACATTGCATAATCTTGCTTATTGGGCAACTGGTGCCATTCCTGATAGCTTTTTTAAAAAAGGGTGCCATTTTAGATCAATAAGTAATATAGGCCTTCTTGTATTACCTAGTGGATAGCGACAAATGTGTGTGCATCATTTGATGTCATAACCATATGTACTATCATTATTGTGCTTTATGTGCGAAAACATGCAGCCTTGTTACTATTATGGGACTGGAGACAAAATTGCACTGTTGTTATTTAAAAAAATAAAACATTTTTGATTGCAATATAGTTTGCTAAAAGCAATTCTTTACTTTGTCAGCTAAATTTTTACATGACTGTAGTCAATGGCAAACTCAAATGTACTATGTGTCCTGCTAGCTGAATGTGTATTTGAGCTTGTGTAGCCAAAAGATCGCTGTGGCTGCATGTGTTATCGTGGATTTGTTTACTTCTAGGTTAAAGTCTTCTTGCACCTGCGCATGAAAAATTTAAGCGATTTGTCTCGTGCAGGAAAGCCACAACCCTTCCAAATTTCATTCATTCAATAAAAATATTTCAAAATTTCAATCGAATTTTCGGGTCTGATTATCAGAAAATCGGCCGAACGTTCGAAACAATAGAATTTAGTCGGATTTTTCGTATAGTGTATGGCTAGCGTTAGCAAGTGGATCATATCTAAGAATGGCCTGGATTAAGAAGTCATCAGATATACCTGGATCAAGCAGCCATAAGATATGTGACCAACCTTTTATCAAAAGTAAAATTAAATATATTTATATATTTAGGGTAACAAGCTGATACATATATTTACGAGCCGCATATCAGTCTAGAATCGATAATTTTATATCATATATTTTAATGATATGTCTGTGAAGGTTCTCATTTACCCAGGTCGTAATATACAGTAGCTAGCAGTAGGCAATTATACTGAACAAGATCTGTTTGCTAATGTTAATGCAAACAACTTACAAGGCACAGAGGTATAACAATCCAATATACAGTGCCCAAAGGAAAAGGCTCATTCCGAACACGGGTATAGTAAGCGTTGTTTGTTTTTAAAGCGGTTCTGCACTCATTTCATTTAGTAAATCTCTTTGCCTTCCAAATCAGGCAAAGAGTACGAAATGAAATGTTTTTTTTTTTTTTTTTTTTTACTTACCTTGTAATTGAAGACTTCCGGTCTTCTCCCTCTGCGGCGGTGGGCGGGGTCTTGCGTCGATCGTCGTCAAGCCGCACTGTATCCTGGGATCTGGTGTCATTGATCCCAGGAGTCAGTGCGGGCATCTTCCGAAATCTCGCGAGATTTCGGCCACATCTTCCGAAATCTCCCGAGATTTCGGCCGCATCTGCCGAAATCGTGAGATCTCGGCAGATGAGCCGTTAATGCGCACGCGCGAGTAACGGCAGTGCATGCAGGGCCATCTAAAGTCCCTGTGGGTGTTTCACATGCCCACAGGCAAGATGGCCCCCAGCACTAAAGAAGAAGACGAGGAACTTCATCAGACGAAAACCGGCGGCGATCGAGATGGAAGATGGAACAGGTGAGTCCCCTAATAAAGGTAAGCACACTTTATATTACATCCTTAAAAAAAAATTTTTTTTTGTGCAGAACCGCTTTAAGTAAAGTTTGGGTGACGTATGGTGAAGGGCTTATTTATACTTCCACCTTGCAGTCATTGCAATATTACGTGCTGCGATAACAAAAGTAGCATGTGTTGGTATGCCATTAAGTTTCAATGGTATTTCAATACACTAAAGTGATGCATCTACAGCAGGGATATGCAATTAGAAGACCTCCAGCTGTTGCAAAACTACAAGTCCCATCATGCCTCTGCCTCTGGCTGTCATGTTTGTGGCTGTCAGAGTCTTGCTATGCCTCATGGGACTTGTAGTTCTGCAACAGCTGGAGGTCCGCTAATTGCATATCCCTGATCTACAGCATGCCACAACACAATGAAAGGATGGTAGTGCATTGCTGTGCATTAGAAAGAAGGGCCACAAACTTTTTTAAACATGTTAAAAAAATAATTTAGTATGGGCTGCCTTAACGCAATTCGCATTGCTGCATGGGCATGGTTCCTGACTTTGTATATTCTTCATTATGTTTAGTTTGACTTATTTTGCTGAACCCTGGGCATATTTTAAAGTGAACACAAACCCTAAGAGTCTATTCACACAGGGGCAACACGACTTCCAGCATGACCTTGGGAGGCAACTTGGACATGACTTAAGTATGAATCACAGCACGACTTGAGGCGACTTACAAGGCAACTTGAAGTTGCCTCCAGGACCGGGGACTTTGCCAGTGGCCAATCACATAATAATCAGCACTGTGGGAGGGAGGGGTTTGCCTAAAAAACTATTTTTACTTCCTGGAAAGTTGCTTCAGTTAAGACAGGGGATCCGACTTGGAGGCAACTTCCATTGAAATCAATGGGTACAAGTTGCCTAGAAGTCGGATTGAAGTAGTACAGGAACCTTTTCTGAAGTCGGAGCGACTTCAGTAGTGTGCATTAAGACGGCTTTCATTCACTTACATTGATTTTATCATGTCACGCGACTTGAGGCAACTTGGGGCAACTTTAAGTTGGATCCAAAGTTGCCCCTGTGTGAATGGACTTTAACTTGAATAATATTTTGTTTGCTAAAGAATTATAAACTGAAACTTTCTTAGAAAAGAACAGTTTTTACCATTTTTGTCATCCTTTTTGATCTCTTGCATTACAAGAAAAAGCAGTACAGCATTTCTCAGGGCTGGGTTACTGAAACTGACAACTGTGTATTAAAATGGCAACTTGTAGTCTCTATCACAAGCATTGGACAGGGTTACAATACAGGAGAATTGGGAGACTGGAACAGAATGTTGTCATCCTGTAACAGGAAGTGCCTGAATAAGGAGCCCAATGGTAGGATCACCAGATATTATATTACTGAAAGTTGCAGATTTAAAAATACTTAAAATTACTTTTGGAATTACATTAGGGTGTTAAAGCTAGGAAGATGTCTTAGGGTTTGGGCTAACATTTTAAGTTTGTAATAGCAAGACAGAGATAGAGACCCACATACATATACATGTGTAGATGGAAAAATCTGGGTTTTTTTTTTTCTCGTTCAGCTCACTGGCTGAACAAAAAAAAAAAAAATCTAACCACCAAGGCTCAGCTTTAGAAGGAATTAAACCCAGAGCATTAGAATAACAGCCGGGCACATAGCATTTTTTTAGAATGGTCGCCTACATACATCTCTCATGACATGTTTCCATTACAAATGACCCAACCAAACAAACCGGTACAAAGCAAGGAGTCTGGGGATTACGAATGACTGTTTACTTTTTAAAAAAATCTGGAGAAAATCCAAGCCTGCCATGCTGGGAAGTAGTACAATGTGTTCCCAACAGCAATGAAGGTTTTCTGAATGGAGTGTGTCCGAGCAAAGAGCAAACCAATGTGTAATTGGAAATGAAAGTCCAACACTCTTGAGTCAGCTTTGTGTACTAACCCAGGCTACTGTTTGTTATAAACTGACTTCTAAATATTCAGATATATAATTTTGCGCAAGTCATATTAACATGCTCATTAAATCTGAACTCCAGGCAGATATAAAAGTCATAAACGTAGCTCAGTGATCAATAATACGTGCTTAAATGTATTTACATGCAAGCAGTGCAAGTATTTGAGTTGGCATCAGCCTCCTGCTGCCCCTGTACAGACATGCTCAGATCTGAGGAGAGGGGTGCAGCACAATGAGCCAATAGCTGAGTAAAGAAAGAGATGCGCCAATCAGTGTGCTGCTTCTAAATTCACTGTCTCCCCTCAGAATGGGAGGGAGGGGGAGGGGCATGTAAGTAAAAGTGAAAATGCACTAGAAAAATTAGACCTCCTTCCCTGCCAGGCAGGACTGTACTGTGTGGCAGAGCTGTTAAAATTTCAGGACACAACGGACAGAAATGCAAATCCTTTTGGCAGGTAGACTTTCCCATATATTTCATCCGTGTATTTAGTTGTTTGCCTGGAATTAAAGTGGTTGTAACCCTTAAAAAAAAACTTTAAGGCTGGCTTCACACTGGGGCGGTGCGGGGCGGCGACGGTAAAGCAGCGCTATATTTAGCGCTGCTTTACCATCGTTTTACCCGCGGTATGCGGCCGCTAGCGGGGTGGTTTTAACCCCCGCTAGCGGCCGCAAAAGGGTTAAAAACCTCCGCAAAGCGCCGCTGCAGCGGCGGTTTGCGGGCGGTATCCCCGCGGTTTCCCATTGATTTCAATGGGAAGGAGCGGTATAGGAGCGGTAAATACACCGCTCCTTCACCGCTCCAAAGATGCTGCTAGCAGGACTTTTGTTGCGGTCCTGCTAGCGCACCGCTCCAGTGTGAAAGCCCGCCGGCTTTCACACTGGAGTGAATGGGGCCGGTTTTTTCAGGCGGTATACAGGCGCTATTTTTAGCGCTGTACCGCCTGAAAACCGCCCCAGTGTGAAAGGGGCCTTAGGCACGAGATATAGCAGAGTGCTTTTGACATGTCAATTGTCCCTTTCTATGTTGTACAAAACCTGGGTGATCCTGCCTGTTCCTGTCTTCCCCTCTGTAAACTGACCACATTTACCACGGCTGTTGATTTCTGATAGTGTGGTCAATTTAGTGCCTCTGTCACCCAGCTATCTCCTCAGCGCAGGGATGTTGCTAGGTGGGAAAAAGATTCAGCTCCCACATTTTAAAGTAAGTCCAGCCCAAGCTCCACCCAATGCCCCCCCTCACCCCTGCCCAATGCTGGCTGGGATGCAGCCTGTTCCAGTGCGGGCATCAGTGACAGCACACTGGGCTGAGGGCTCACTTGAGCTGGCTGTGGAGTGTGTGCTGCTGCGGCCTGTTGCTCTGCTGTCCCGCAGGCGGTGGACCGCAGCACAGCATATGCGGAGGGGAGGGCTTTAAAACAGACCTGGAAGCCAGAACAGGAACTGGATGGAGGCCACACTAAAGCCGGTGTAACCCCCCCCCAGCCCAACAATAAATCATTAATGTGGTTTCTGCCATTCTCGCTATGGGAACTGTCTGGTGAGTGAGCTGTGATTTGTGCAGGGCCGGACTGGGAATAAAAAAAAAAAAAACTGAAAATTATTTCATACCAACCCCATAGCATTATTATACCAGCTCAACAGCATAACATCATTATTTTCTTGTTCAATAAAGGGAAAACCATGCACTTGAAAGTGTATTATATATAGATAAGACAGAAAGCACGTAGGGCTTTATATATACAGTATAAGAGCAAATTCCAGTTAAAAGTGGTAAAAGTGGAGAAATCATCAAGGGGGACCCCAGGAACTCTGGGAATGTGGGGGGGACTCTGGTGACCAGAGACCACATTCCGCAGAAAGAATACACTAGGGTAAGGGGGTGGGGGGGTTACTGATATAAGGGGCAATTTGTTATATCAGTGCCTCCTTACATTACTGTATTCACTTCCCCTTACATCAGTGCCCCCCCCTCAGACTGGCCTGGCGGCGCTGTCACTGACCTCCTTGCAGTTGCACCGTGCAGGGCTCAGTCAGACGGCTCCAGGTTGGTGGCTCTGGTTTTATCCTATTGTCTCCTCTCCACAGTCCACACACATCTGATTTTTTCCATGACCCCCATCCCGACGGCACTCCCACTCTTGACTCCTCTCCAGACACCCCCTCAGAGACTGCAGACATGATAAAAGACAAGAGATAGTCAGAGGTCGTGGACATTATACAAGAGATGGTTAGAGGCTGCGGACATGGTACAGGAGATGTCAGAGGCTGCAGACATGATACAGGAGATGGTCAGAGACTGCAGACCTGATACAAGAGATGGTCAGAGGCTGCAGACATGATACAAGAGATCAATGCAGCCTCACCAGTGCCCATCAAATACAGCCTCATCAGTGCCCACCAATGCCCATCAAATGCAGCCTACCAGTGCCCATCAATGCAGCCTCATCAGTGCCCATCAAATGCAGCCTTCTAGTGCCCATCAATGCAGTCTGCCAGTGCCCACCAATGCAGCCTACAAATGCCCTTAAACGCAGCCTACCAGTGCCCATCAATGCAGCCTACCAGTGCCCACCAATGCAGCCTTACAAGTGCCCATGAATGCAGCCTACCAGTGCCCATGAATGCAGCGCCTGGATGGATCACACACAGAGCAGCGATCTCCCACTGTGTCAGAGTCGGAGCTTGGGTTTTAATATCCTGATGGCCACTGTAGCAAAGTCCCGCCTCCTAGACTGGCTCCTGTGATACACGTCACACTGATTCAATTGGATCAGTGTTCTGTCTATCACAGGAGCCAGTCTAGGAGCCAGGACTTTGTTACAGCGGCCGCCGAACATTTCAGACCTAAGCTCCATGACACTCTCCGAGATTCCCGCTGTGTGTGACGTAAAACAAGGAGAGAAGGAGGGAGGGGAGGACTCTGGCACTTGAGCTTTGGTGCCCGAGCCACCCAGAATCAGCCCCGCTGCAGCCACACAAGCGGCCCCAGGGCAGGTGGCCTACCGGAAGATTTCCCACTATCCCAGTCCAGCCCTGGATGCAAACTGCATACTATAGCCCTGAGTTCTCAGCCAACCCCAGTCTTTGGGACTCGGGGGGTAAAAATTCTCAATGAGCATTACGAGACCCGGGGCTTTTCGGGGGCCCACTCTGGGCTATAGCCCAGGTCAGCCCCTCCATCCCAAAACCACTCCCAAAGCGTCTCTGCAGCTCCCACCTCTCCCTGTCTCTTCCGTAGTCTGTGTGTGGGAGCTGATCTCCTGCCCACCCCTCCCCTCTCCTCTATGCCCTGCTCCACTGCACTCCTCCCATCCCTGTGTAATTCCATTCCCTACAGCTGCTCAGCGCTTGTAAAGAAACATCTATTAATTACTTTGATCTTCTCTGTTTTAGGTCCCTGTTCAGTACAATGTGTGTGTTTTCCTAAAATTGTAATGCTAAGTACCATCTTTGCAGAGTCCTGCTGTGCAGACACATGACCTCCCTCTGCCAGCTTGCATTCATCATAGGGGAATCTCAGCCCCTCCCACTGTACTCACTTACAGTGGGAGTACTCAAGAAGGGAAGCAGAGGACGGTCACATGACAGGACAGCAGGGCTTTGCAAAGAAGGTTTTTAGCATTATAATTTTAGAAAAACACACAGTGGACTGAACAGGGGCCTAAAACAGAGTGAATTTAAGTAATTAATACATGTGATTTTACAACCATTTCAAACTTAAAAATGCAACTTCTGGAGAAAGACTGAGGCCTCGTTCACACCATGTGCAGAGACATCAGTTTTTCGGCACCTGTTCTGCAAGGATACAACAAAAAAACAATTGTTCTCTATGTGCCCTGTTCACACCACAACACTGGTTTCACATGCAGATTTCTTTCTGCATGGGAAAAAACTGACATGACATCAACTTGGTGTGAACAGGGCACATAACTGACACGCATGAAAACTGATGTTAACGTGCATTAAAACTCACTGAAACGCGCATGAAAACTGATGTAGACTGATGGGAAACTGATGTCTCTGCAAGTGAAATCTGCGCTGTATTCCCATCAGTTTTCATGCATGTATTGTGTTTACAAGCCCATAATGGAAATACATAGTATGTGAACAGTGTTACCTACCAAAGGGTTTATAATTCTATTCAGCCACTCTTGTGATTCAAGCACCACTGCCATACTACATAACCAAACA
Organism: Lithobates sylvaticus; assembly: GCA_028564925.1. Classification (NCBI taxonomy): domain Eukaryota; kingdom Metazoa; phylum Chordata; class Amphibia; order Anura; family Ranidae; genus Lithobates; species Lithobates sylvaticus. Next base: position 138,903,715 of record CM053038.1, on the reverse strand, counting down.
GGTAACATTAACAGTTCCTATTTTAAATGTGCAGCTCCCTATGTCAGATACCTGCTCAATAAATGGTGTGGGTGTCTATTCATTGTCTAATTAATTGGCAGGTAACATAGGAAGCTGCAAAACTAAAATCTGTAATGTCAAAGTAGGGTGGCAGGTGTAGAATCACACTGGCTGATCCCCTATGTATTTATTTGTCTGCCTGGAGTACCTCTTTATAGTGGAACTAAACTCTGCAGTACTTACCTCCACTCCAACAATCCGAAGTCCATGATGCTCCCCATCACCACTGACATCTTCTCCCCAAATTCTTCTAGGTCCTGGGTCTGTGGGCATCTTAATCGGCCAATGCAGATTGGCATAATTCCTGTGCATGGAGTTTATTCATCCCAGCACCAAGGCACTAGCCCAGTAATATACCCTGAGCTGCGCATGCATGTACAATCTAAAGGAGAAAGTAAACAGTCAGGTAGGTTTGATTTATTGCAGAAGAGACATATCATGTCTCTTCCTTAATAAAAGGCCTACCTGCTGGCATTTTTTTTTAAACTTTAGTTCCACTTTCCACTAAGGGAAAATATAAAGCTATTTTCCAATCCATTACATTAATTATTTTAATTTGCGTTCGATTTGAAATTTTCATTGTAACATTTTAAATTGTATATATACATCTCATTTCAAATAATTGTGTTTTTAGCATGAGCAAGGAAACAGTTAAAGGTTATCTAGCTGAAAGCAAGATAAGGTCTCTTTTTCTCTGAGATTTCTGATTATTAGAATAAGAATCACTGATATGTTGATTAGACACCCCCTCGTGTCTCCCCTCTAAGCCCAGCTTCTAGCGGAATCGCCAGAGAGGTGAAGCATGTGGCATAAAATCTATAATTGTAATCAAGTGTGTCTAAAAGCTGTCATTACCAGGAGCCATTCCAAAGTCAAGACAGCAATAAGGCACCCAGAGGCAGTTTGCAAGTCATCTATGTTGGGGATAGTCTACAAAGATAGCTGCTTTGCCCAGAGCCCCTTGTGCTCCATGTCTCTGAAGAATTACTGATCCCCCGTTGCATCCCAGGGATTACTTTGGATGTGAGCAATTAAACACAGCATTGGCCCCATTTTGGAGCCTAAGGCATTGTGACCTTTTATTAAAACCCCAGCAGGTTCCCCAAGGACCAGGTGAAAGGTCACAAATCAAGACGTCACCTGCCCTGATAGAACTGTCTGTGTGAGGGCTGTAAGAGGTAAATGTATTGGACAGATGCGAGACGGCTATAGAAGGAATAGAACAAAACACTTCTCACAAGGGTCCCTTCTTTGCAGCTAAATCCACTTCCTGCAAGTACATACATTGGCCTCATTCATAAGTCTTTTCAAACACATTCCGGCAAAGAGCAAAGCTGAAAGTATATCTAAAGTCAATAGTTTTTTCTTAGATTTGGATAGAGTAGGGAATGGGTAAATCTCCAAGCAGTTTTTTCTTTTTTTTTGTTGCTATGTCCCTTTGAGAAGATTTCCATCACTTCCTGTTTTGAGACACAAATCGAAGTGAGAAGAAACCTCTCTTAAACAGTAGTTGCTGGAACAATTGTCACCATTGGAAGATGAATTTCCCCAACAGGGACACAGACAGCAATAAAAATCTCAAAAAAGAGAGAGGCAACACTCAACCGGTTGACCTTACAATTTTACTGAGGTCACATTGCAGTTTTGACAGCAGAATGCACAAAAACAAGCATAATACACTGATGTTTCAGGCTGGGACAGACCCCTTCCACAAAGAGAAACACAGCTATGTTTGTCTGCCTGTCTGTCACCTTGACAAAGTCGTTGGTCGCAGCCATAAATATTGGAATTATGATGCCGGGTTTTGCACATTGTGCTGTCACCATTGCAATATGACCTCAGTAAAATTCTTTTTCGGAGCTATAATACAATATCACCATTAGCTGCGCACTCCCTACCTGGAGGAATTAAAGCGGTTGTATACCCCCAAAAAAATTATTTTTATACACCTACACCTGTAAGGCAAAAGGCATAGAGAGCTAGTACCGCATACTAGCTCATTATGAAATACTTACCTTAGAATGAGGCGTCGGTAACTCACCTGGTCCACGTCGAGGTAGCTGACATGTTGCCTCGGTGTGTCTTCTGGGTATCGTGGCTCCAGCGCTATGAGTGGCTGGAGTCGCAATGTCGTCACTCCCGCGCATGCGTGCGGGAGATTTCTTTCCGGCAAAGTCCGTCGTCTGCCGGGCTTTCAGCCGAGACTCACCCGGGGCACATGCGACGATGCAGTCAGCAGCTCATTGCAGGGGGAATATCTCCTAAACAGTACAGGTTTAGGAGATATTATTTTTACCTACAGGTAAGCCTTATTATAGGCTTACCTGTAGGTAAAAGTTAAAATTTTGAGTATACAACCACTTTAAGGATGGAAGGATGGGTTTGTTACAAGCAATACAAATCTGGCAGGGGTTTTAAAGCCTCACCTTCTTTGAAAACAACATTTTTTTTTTAAAACTTTTATAACTATTTACTAAAACTGGTGCACTCAGAATCTGGTGCAGCTGTGCGTAGTAACCAATCAGCCTCTAACTTCAGCTTGTTCAATTAAGCTTTGACAATAAAACCTGGAAGCTGACTGCTTACTATGCACAGTTGCATTAGGATCTGTGTGCACGAGTTTTAGTAAATCTCTCCCTTTGTGTGTAACCTTTTTAAACCTCTCCCTCTCTCCCTTTGTGTGTAATGTGCTGAAGCCCATAGCCACTCACTGGAAGGTTAATTCTGATTGGCTGCTGCAAAGTTACCTGGTTGCCTGCATTACTAAGTAAGACTGATGTTACATATGCAGACCAATAGTACATAAAATGCCCAACTACCTGAAAGTTAACAACAACACAAATTGGTAATTTCAGTACTGCTCCATAAAAGAACTGCACTGCATCTCCTGAATCTCAGCTGCTTTCTCCTAAGTTCAGTACATGCTGCATGTACATGCGGTAAATGCTGCATGAAAGACGTGAACACTTCAGTAGCGCCTGCATTCTACTCCTAATATGCTATGATATGTTGTCTAGCATGATAAGGCAATTCCCACAGTCATAGTTTTTACTAGAACTACTGTATGTACTATTATATCCTGTGATAGTAATAAATAAAGTTGCAGCCCTGCACAGAGCCCCTGTTTAGTTTTATTAAAAAAGAAAACTTCCCCCTCTGAGACCTTGGTTTCTCCAATACTTCTATGGGTCCAAGATTTCTGGGCTGAAACCCATCAACCACACCACCAAATAAAATAGGCCATGACATATTCCCTGCAACCACTGTTACCTAGCATGTTTCCTAGCAAACTCTATTGGCATGTGCCATTTAGATGAGAAGTATGGGCACAACTTTTTTGGCTCTACTACTCCTATGTAATACACACAAGTGTAGTTCGTTCTGCACTCCTGTAACCTGTTTTCAGCAGACAGCTGGCTAAAGTCAACATCACTCAGGTGGTCCAGGCTAGGGAAAGATCCTGACTCTACAGTCAGGATACACCTAGATGCCTGGACCAGCAGCTGGCTCATCCTGCCAACTATGCCGCTCTGAGTCTGAGCCAGCGGCTCTCTCCCCTCTTCAGCCTAGTACTTCAGTGAGCACTGGAGGGGCAAAGCAGGGACCCCTGACTGACAGTCACAAGCTCTCTGCAGGCTGAAGACTGAGAACTGAGCAATCAGCATTGTTTAATCACTCAATTTTCAGTGCAGAGGTGGCGGGGGACATAAAAAAAAAACGTATATTCACCTAGATGGATGCAGCATCAATCTCATGCTGCATCCATCTAGGTGAATATACGTTTTTTTTTATATTCCATTCTTCTCCTTCTCCTTTAACTGCATCTTTGGCTTTAATGTACAGTACTTCCACATTTTTTGTAAAGTATAGGTGCAGTAAATCTAACTTCAGTGCTGATATGTGAATGGGACCTATTTTTTATTTTTTTTTACCAACCCAGAATTTCTCTTTAAGATCTCTGGACTGATATAATATAATAACATAATAAAAAAATATATTTTTGTGTAATTTCCTGGGAATACAAATTTGAGATCTTTTCCACATTTTGTATACACCTGTGCAATACAAAATCTGCTGAGTGACTTCATCAATTGCCATTAGCAGAACCATGTTTTTACCATTTATTTTCTAGTATAGTATAAAGGTTATTTTTTGCTTAGATAACAAATACTTTCACTGCTTACAGAACCAAAACCTGTGAAAAATACTGTGTTATAACCCTGGCGATGATGTGCAAGTTTGGCACAGACTACATCTTATGCCGGTTTGCAATAATGTTGTGAGGAAAGGGAAGAGATGGCTTTACCTGTCAGAAGGCTGTGGCTTGGACGGTAAGGAGGAAGTGATCTATTCTGAGCAATCCGGCTGCTTTTACTGCACATTTGAAAGTCCTTGACTCTGGTGAGTGTGAAATTCACTAGGCAGTGGTGTGCGGCCAGACATTGGATGATCTGTCCTTGATTGGAGTAGGTGGCTGATGAAATTATTTTTTTTTGCTTTTGTGGAGCATTTTGATGGACTCTATCATGGAGACTTTCTTTAACATCACTTTATTTTGAATATATTTACTTCGATTATTATGTGCATTTCTACATAGACATCTGGTTGGAATGATTTTCTTTTTATTTGACTGGATGTTTTTTTTTTAACACACACTGTTGATTTACAACTTGGTTCACATTTATATTTTGGCGCTGCAAACCCATTTTTATACAACATTTTATTGAGATTATCTCCTATACCAGACTGTCATAAATTATGTGTTGCTTGTGCCCTACTTCAGATCATCTGGTATCTGTACCAGTCTGTGCCACTGTTCACCACTGCATCATCAAGACTTACTAATCACCAATGAAGGAAAGTCATATTGGTTGACAGTAACAACATTTAGACCTGATGAACTATGAGATACTGAGGAGGAGCAATGGGAAGACACAAGTAATATTTTACAAAATTGTTACCATATGCATATGAATTCCATGAATAGGAAGTGTTTCCACAAGAGATGTTTTGGCTTACCTGGGTAACACTACAGTTATGTTTTGTGGTCAGATTGGATAGCAACAAAACTTAGATGAGCTATACTGCAGCTTACCAGTTCTTAGATGAGATGGCTGCATTAGTTTTCTTTTATTTATGTATTCTCTCTATAATGGCACACTTCAGGGCTGCCCACTTTCCCCTTTACTTTTTGTGTTTTCTTTGGAACCCTTTTTGGCTTCTATAAGAGCTAACTATGAAATTGAAGGCATAGAGGTCCTCGGACAAGAACATAAGATATCCGCCTTTGCAGATGATATTTTGTTATATATAACGAATCCTACACAAACACTCCCAAAGATTCTGGTAAGAACTGAGTTAGTACGGGGTTGTATCAAATCTTAAGATTAATATGGAGAAAACAGAGATATTAAATATCTCTGTTCCTTTAATTGAAGGTAGGGACCTTAGGACTTCTTATCCCTTTATGTGGAAGCAAAAAGGATTAAAATACTTGGGAGTATTCCTGTCAGTATCAAAACAGATCTATATCAAGACAACTATCTACCTCTGAATAAAATTAAACAAGATTTGAAAGGATACCCTTGCACATAGACTGTCATGGTTCGGCAGGATAAGTGTGATTAAAATGATGATCCTCCCGAAGGCCCTATATATCTTTCAAAGTCTCCCGAATAACATCCCCGGGGCTTATTTTAAAACTCTTAGATTGTTACTGCAGAAATTCATAATGGAACAATAGAGGTAATCGTATTCCCTATAAAATAATGAGTAGACCAAAAGAGAAGGGGGGTGTATGCCTTCCAGATCAAGAAAAATACCATGAGGCAGCAGTACTGCGGAGAAATATGGACTGGGTTCATGCTTCCCTGGATAAAAAAAGGGGTGTTGGTGGAGGAAAATATGAGTAAGGCTGCCTTGGGCCAGATCATCTGGATCCCTAGGCAATACAGAGGTCTCTCTAGAAAAATGGCTCCAATCACTACAGAAACATTGAGAATATGGGATAGGCTACTTAAAAGTATATCATGGCAGCATAATAGTCCCCTGATGCCCCTGACAGGTAATAATTATATCCCACCTGGGAAAGATAATAAATTGTATTTAAAATGGTCTTCCTCGGATTATTCGAGGTTAAAAGATGTTCTGATAGGAAATGCCCTCTGTTCATTAAAGGACTTGTGAGAAAGATATGGTACAACTCCATGGGATGGGTGGAGATATAGACAACTCCAACATTTCGTAGAGTCTCTCCCAAAACCCCTCCGCGTTGCCAGTAAGCTAAACCCATTGGAAAGATTAGTCGACCAAGGGGGAATAAATAGGGGATCTCTGGAATATATAAGATGTTGATGTCCCCTTTGGACGATGGGTCCATGTGTCCCTTGGAGAGTTGGGAAATAGAATTGAATCGGCCATTGCCTGAAATAACTAAAAATAAAGTTCTAGACTATGTTCACTCCACTTAAACGGACATAAGGACAAAAGAAATTAACTACAAACTACTAACTAAATGGTATTATGTCTCATTAAAATTACACAAAATGAACCCCAATATATCGCCTCTAAGATGGAGGGAATGCGGGGAGGTTGGAACCCATGCTCATATATGGTGGCCGTGCCACATGATCCAGCCATATTGGGTGGAATTATTAGATCTAATCAAGAAGATCAGTGGAAGTGAAATTGAGCTAGACCCTTGGCAATGCTTGTTCCATGCGAAGGGGGCTTCAAGGAAGAAATATAGAGCAGAAATCCCCCCATTTTTATTGAATGCAGCGAAAAGGATTAATCCCGAAACAATGGAAGTCAAAGAAAATTCAGATGATAAAGGATTGGCTTAGGAAGGTAGACAAAATTAGGCTTATGGAAGAAGTAATACACTCGCAAAATGACTCCGAAGCGAGATTTGTTAGCACTTGGAAGAGTTGGTTGTAATTTAAACCCCTGGTCTATATGGGGAGTGAGGGTGGTATCTAGAGGCCCATCTCCTACCCATCCCCCCCCCCCCACCCCACTTCTCTCCTCCTCTTTTTTTGACACAGGCGAAAATGCATGATTTGCAGGGAGATAGTAATGGTGGTAGAGAGACGAGACTCTATCTTCCTCATAAATACATAAAAAGGGTAGGGGAAGGTCACAGAATTACTTATACAATAAGAAATTTGCTTAGGAAATAGGAAGGAACTGGGGGAATTATTCACTAATACACAATTAGGCAAGGGCAAATAGATTGAGGGTTAGGGAATAGGTTATTCACGGTATGGAAAAATGGGGGGTCCTTTTTTTTCTGGGGGGTGGGGGATGGGGGAGGGTGGTGAGAAGGGGGAATATTTTTAATTTTTACACTTTTCCTGAGAAATTTGAACAATTTGGAGTGTGCTATGGGGTGGATCCAGTTCTGTGTTTTTGTGCTTTTTTTGGGGGGGGTGTTTTGTTTTGTATACTTGTCATTGAAATGATATGGAAGGTTTTATATGTGTATAAACATTTTATAAAAATAATTGAAAATATTTAGGCATTTTCTTCTTTTATTTTTCTCTGGTAGTCCTATAAATAGCTCAATCCTTGTACTTTCATGTCTACTCTCATTTCTCCAATGCTTTTATGGAGGCAGCCATTGTTGTCACATGGCTAGACTTTTTACACAATTGTATGTCTTTGTCCATCTGCATTACATTGGTGAATTGATGAGACACTTTATATAATAAAGATAACGTTCTTGTGCTTTAACTTCAGCTCAGAGGAAGTGAAAAGAATACAGCATTTCTGGCAGGATCTACAGGTATTTTCTGTACTTGCAAAAAAAAGTTTTTAGCATGAAAAGTGAAAACAAATGCAATAACCACATCTAAGGACTGGTAAACGGCAATATATTATATTATTGTATTGTTTTGGGTTTAGATACGCTTTAGGTTTGCACACAGGCAGAATACAAATCAAATGAGTTCTGTAGGTAGCCTGCATAGAACTGGACTGGTGCTCTAAGTATTACCATACAGAACAGGTGACTGCAGAACGATGAGCACCCAGCAAGAGAACTTGTCCAGTTCCATTTATGCACCACCTCTTCCAGTACGATTATATATAGATTTCTTTACTTCCCTAGAAAAATAATTTTACATCCTTTGAAGTACAAGGCAAACGACCCAAGATAGTAATGAGAGCAGTTCACTCTTATGTCACGTACACATGATCGGAAATGCCGCCAGCAAAACTTCGATGAGAGCTTTTTGTTGGAAAATGCGACCGTGTGTATGATCCATCGGTCTTTTGCTGGCGGAATTCCAGCCAGCAAAAAGATTGAGAGCATGTTCTCTATTTTTCAGTCTGGAAAAGTTCCTATCCGAAAATGCGATTGTCTGTATGCAATTTGGATGCGCAAAAAATCACGAATGCTCGGAAACAATTTGACGCATGCTCGGAAGCATTAAACTTAATTTTCTCGGCTCGTCGTAGTGTTGTACGTCACCGCGTTCTTGCCGGTCAAAAGTTCAGAGAACTTTTGTGTGACCGTGTGAATGCAAGACAAGCATTTGGCAGAAACCATCCAAGATTTTTCGGACTAAAGTCATGTCCAATTGACTTTTGTTCTGTGCCTCCAGTTCTATATTTATTCTACAAAAAAAAAAAAAAAAAAAATGTATTTATTCATTTGATTTTAATTCATAGCTGCTATTAAAGGTCAAACGAATGAATGAATGGAACTGAAACTGAAATGTCCAGTGAATCATCTCCACAGATAAAGATGATTGTGTCAGTAAGTGGCCATGCGCTGTCCAGGGTGCTGATCTTAGTACACTGACGTACATAAGAGACAGCTCTACCAGCAGCTGCAAGCTTCCAGCCTTGAGTCACACAGCTGGCTGTCACATCACACTCTCTATCTTCCTCCTTGTCTGTCTCATAATAGAAGACGTGAAGCTGTTTTACAAAAGTTGAAATTGCTCAAAATCAAAGAATTCTTCCTTTTTTTTCCCTGACATTTGAATTCATGCAAACTCAAAGGGCTGGGAGACAACACACTTTAATTATAATATACATTTCTCTTGCCTAAGTCATGCCAATTACATCTGATTGGATATTTTCTTTATTCAACAAGCCCCTTTCATGTCATTTTAATTTACTGTCAAAGCAGACGGAATATTGGAAACTAAATTATTTACTTCAACCCATAAACCAATAATGTTCCATTTGTCTCGTACGTGGAGAGTCTGGGCTAACAAGATTATTAAGGACATTGCTTGTAATAGTGAATGTCCTTCACCGCGTGTCTGCTCCCGCTGCGCTCTCAGAAAGCAGACTTCAAAGCCCCTCATGCCATTCCGTCACACCGCCTCTGATTTCAATTACTGCCTCTCTGGGCTCTGTGAGAGTGGATCAGACGCTCTCCCTGCCCGCTGCTGTCAGCCACACTGAGAGCTTGTGTGCTCACAGGGGACCAGTATTCCCAGAGCTCACAGAGGTACACATACAGCTAAAACTCCTCAAGAAACTCTCTTCCCCTTCTACTCTCTTACTCACACAGACTTCCACTTTCAAGAGGGTATTCCACATTTTACCATGCTTTGTTCTCCATAAAAACCACAACAGTTAATCAAACTGGGCCTGACATTTCCAAGCCTCCATGATGACATAATGGGTGCTTAGCATTTTGCTGTATTGGCCAAAATTCAGTTTAGGGTTACGGCATCTATGTCAAGAGAGCCCTGCAATAATATGGAACAATTAAAAAAAATCTAATTGCAGCAAGGAACAGTAATGAGGCTTTATTAAAAAGCACTGATGTGTTGCAGACCATAGCACCGATTGGAAATCATGTTTCGCTACGCTGACAACAATAAACTGCCAAAATGTAATATCTGATTGTTTGCTGTGGGTTACAGCACATCATTACCACTTGCCCCATGTTACTTAATAAGCCTTTCCGTGAGCAGTAATACAAGTACAAAGAACAAATGAAAGCATGTACTAAACACCTGGATAGAGTATTGAAAACGTCATAATTAGTCAGCCTTATTCTACTAGACAAAGTGAAGAATAATAGTGATGTGTACAGTCCAGTAGCTCTTAAAGAGGAGTTCTGCCCCCCCCCCCCCCCCGAAAAAATTTAAAGTCGGCAGCTACAATTAATGTGCGAAGCACGCTGTGCTTTCTAACTGGCCCGGCGGCGGGGAAGGAAGAGGAGGGCCAAACTTCTGAGGGAGGGTGCCACGGCACTGTCTCCTGGAAGTGGGCATATGTACAAAAACAGGTACCCGAGGAAGCAGATAAGCGGAGGTTTCACTTTTGGGTGGAACTCTGCTTTAAGATCCAACCAGAAGCCATGCCTTTAAAGCAAAACTAAACCAATTGCTTTAACTCTTCCCAAATAGAGTTACTGATAACTGTCAGTTACCTAAACTCTCAACCCAACCATAAAGCCATCGAATAGCTGGTGTCATAAGATGGACACAAGTGCAGTACCAAGGCAGCTGCAGATCAAACAGAGGCTAAGATGGAAGCTTCCTTGGCTGTAAAGGATAGGAGGGTTTATTTCCGCTTTAACTGGGATGACTACAACACACTGAAGTATGAGTCATTGCCAATCTTTAACCGCTAACTGTTGCTTTTCATTGCTGAGTAATCTCAACTGGCCACGCTCTGCTGCAATGCATGGTTCCTTGAAGGAAGCAGATCTTGTAGAGGACCACGTATACATGTTAGTTAGAGATAAATGTATTAACCAAGTCATTGTCTCTGGCCCAATATATGGCACATAAGTCATAAAATGGTACATTCCACAAGAGTATTTCACATGGTATTTTTTGTGACAGATGGCCTTAAAGCAAGACGAAGCTCCGCTTGTTTGTTTCCTCCCCCCTCCACTGCCACATTTTTACACCTTGTTTTTGACAGGTACCTGTCCCCACTTATAGGAGACCTAGCCGTGGTGAGGTCCCTCGGAAGTTCGCCCCCCTCCTCCTTCCCCCGCCGCCATCGCAGGAACCCTAGGCAGGTAAATGTCCTAATATTAAAAGTCAACAGCTACAGTATTTGTAGCTGCTGACTTTAATTTTTGACAGAAAAGAAGGAGAATATTCTTTGTGCAAACAATTTCTATTCAGATAACAAAATGTACTGTGCATAAACTCTCCCGTAATGAAAAAAATAAATTACTTAAAATTCACAATGAACACTATATAAATGTTTGCACTAAATACTAGCAAAATTATAGTAGAACCAACCAGGTTATAGTGTGAGAGCCAAAAGGATCCAAACAAACCTTCCACAAGTATACTATAAAAATATAGCAGTCAGTAGGTTAGCCACGCCGATCTCTCCTTTATTTCCCAGTATCAAACTATGAATCCAGAAGACATGTCAAAACGCATGAGGGGGGTTAGCATTCAATGATTAAAATACTGTCGGACAGTTAGAGGATGATCTATTCTGTCCTGGCTTCTTATATTTGCTGAGCTGAGAAACCAGGATCAAAATAAATGTGCCTTGCTGCAATCAGCTGCCAAAAGACAAGGAAGCCCATCTGCCTTGTTTTCCAGGAAGAAGCGCAGTGTTACTGTACAGCATTACACGGCGTTCTGATACTACAAAGTACTCAGCCTCCAGCGGTTCCATATACTTTTTTTTACAAAAAAACAAGCAGGCTTACTGTGGAGCCTCTACTTCCATTCAGAAATTTCTAGCTAACATTCCATTGCTTCGAGATGTCTAATTAAAAAATCACTACCCTGCAAAATGTCTTCCAGGAAATTTATGGTTACAGAGTTTTTTTCTTCTCATTCTAAAAACAAACACTTCTCCTCATAGACATTAATATTTATAAACCATTTTCGTAGATATTTAGCTGTTTGACAGGATAAACTACAGGTTGTGCGGAAAATTTTCTACTGCACCGCTGCACGACACAACAACTATCTTACATGTCAAGATCATTTAGTGCGTTGGAATTCTATTATATCCAATTCAGCTAAATGGAGCCAGGCATGATCATAATAAAGTCTATTCAATGCACAGAAAACGGCATATACCCATCAAGAACACCATGAAATATTATTATTCTTCAGTGTCTAATGTAGGGTGTGTGCGTACAAATCTTCCAACCTTTTCAACAAGCAATGGTGGCCAAAAAACCTTGATAGACTATGTCCAACACCACCCACAAAGGCACCATATGTCTACCATTGCTGAGCCCCACTCTCTTTTTGACCTGAACATTAAGGCTGGGTTCACACTAGTGCGAATTGGATACAGGATTCCCTGCATCCAATTCGCATGCCAGGAGACTGTGACCGGCTCTCAATGGAGCCGGTTCACATAGCTCCAGGATGGCTGCAAGGCGGTCCATTTCAGGTCCGAATCCAGCCAAAAATTCAGGTCTTATTCATCCCTGAAATGGAGAACAGGGACGCACCAGACCCCTGCTGCGAGTCGCTCCGCACAGAAGTGTGAACCCAGCCTAAAGTAGAACTATAGGCAAAACGTTTTTATTTTTTTTATTTTGGATAGAGCAAGGAAGAGTTATAACCCCTGTCAGATTCATTTTCCTAGTGTTCCATTGCAAATTAAGGGAATTCCTTGGGGATCCCAAGGTCACCATAATTAGTTTCCCCACTGGAAGATGTCCCCTCTATTACTTTTCTGGGAACAACCCAAAATTTGGGATTTTCTTTTACTTTTACTTTCAATGGTAAACAGGACAAAAAGTGAGGGTGAATCTCCCTAACGGGGGAACGGACAGCAATACAAACTGACAGGGCTTCTAATCCCTCTCCACTCTGTCCAAAACTAAAAAAAGTTTTCTCTTTAGTTATACCTAAATTACCAATAGAAATCAGGATTCTTGGATGGTATGTACTAAGCCTAACTAGACAGCTAACATCCCTTTCAAAAATACGGCAGCAAGTCATGGCCAATATGAAATTCTATAAACTAGATGCGCACAGTCACACGATTCATTGCAATTACCTAAAGCACTTGGCAATGAAAAAAATACAACCTTAACATACTGTACATTGCCATAACACATTATACTCATCTAATGCAGCATGACCCCTGTACATATCTTACTACAAATGTGTGAAATTTAATATAGACAAAACACACAGCATGGCCTTATCACAGGCATTTTATTCAATATAATTAAAACATGACACAGTAATTCTATACAATATACTGTAATTAAAAGAGGGTTTCCTAGCTGAGTCAGCACTGATACTAAGTGAAAAAATATGGAATATAAAATACTATACTATATAATGTATCTATACAACACAGATCATGATGTATTTATACTTTAATATGTAAAGTGGAACTTCAACCACCAAATTCACTTTAACTCTCTGCCTTTGCCGCTATCCCCCTCCCGCAATAACAAGAATCGTTTTTTTAACGGGAGAACTATTTCTTGGAGGGTTTTTTTTTTTTTTACTTTTTTCCCAGCAGGCACAGAGAGGCTGGGGGGGGGGGGCAGAGCCTCACAAGTCATCAGGGCCGGGCTGCCTGAACCTGGAAGAGGCAGAAACTGAGGAAAGCCATAGGGATGGAGGCACAGATAGCTGAACATTGCTGCGGGATGAACCTGGATCAGGGCAGGTGAGGGTGTATTTTCAAGAGAACACGGCATAACAGGTAAGGGGGGATGGAGGGGAGAAAATGTAATAAATTGTATGTACCTGTAACATGGACGAACAAGGAATTATCTTTGGAAGTACATTTTTGAAGATTCCAATTAACAAATACATTGTGATTGATGAGGTTCTGCTCACTGCTTTCCTGATATGTATTATGAATAATCATGTTTTTCCTTAGAAGACAATAAAATACACCTTTCCTGTAATAAACTGAAACGTGCAAATGGCACTTTCACCTTTCACATGTTGTCATTGCACTACATTGGCTGGAGACTTCCCCAGCTGATAAAGGGTAACATCCCAGTGATGGCCTTTCCTCTTACTGAATAAGTATGCTCAGTCAGGGATATAGTAATTTGAAAAACTGAATTCCACAAAAAATTGACAAACATTCCAAAAGACGAATCGTTCCTAATAAGAAAGATTCAGTCCAAAATCAAATTGTGGTTTCAACTATTTACATTTTTAATACATAGGTACCAACATTTCCACAATATAATATGTAAGCTAATAACAGGAAGCTATAATACATTTTCAGTAAGGATGCATTTTTTATTTGATGAACATTTACCTCTAAGTAATTTTTGATGTAAATGTTCCCTTTAATAGGTATCTGTACACCAGGTAATGTTATTAGCTGTTATTAGCACCCTTGCTTAAAGGAAACTCTAGTTTAAAAAAAATCTGATTAATTATGTATTCTTAGCTCAAAAAAGTTTCTTCTATTGGAGGCTCCTCCAAATTCCTTCATTTTCTGCTGTGATGTAACTTTCTGTTAGGTGGTGGCTTTACATTTACTCCATGGTCCCACTGTGTGTAGGAACCTTGCCCTCCCTTGCTCACTCCTGAGTGGACTATGGCCTATGGGATCTGTGGCGAGCATAGAGCAGTGCACAAGACCGCAACTAACATGTACTGCAGATTCCAATTAGGGAAACGAGGGGACGAATTACAGTTTCAAGTGCTTATGAAGGACATTACAAAGAGGCAGAAAACTAATTTGAAGCAAATGAATAAAAAATAGATCACATGGCCATTAAAGTGGTTCTCTAGCCCCCTCCCATTTATTTTATAACCCCTGTATACCTTGTGGTGGGTACTGAATGTTTCAGATACTCATCCAGCCAGGGATCCAGCAGTGTCTTGCAGAATGCTTTAAGAATTCTGCACCTACGCCACCATCTTGCCGTGTGACATCATCCCAAGGCCCGCTGGCCCTTCCAGGTTGAGCCGACGGGCCTCAGGATGATGCACCCTCTCTTCATTTCTCTATGAAGCACTATGCCTCCTTGGATATGCACATCACATATAGCCATTGCAGGCATAATGCCGTAATTCAACTAGGTGAATGATGGGCATTAGGGGATGGGACAGAACTCTTTTAAGTTAAAAAGTAAAAAAAAAAAAAAAAAGTAAAAAAAAAAGGAGTAGAGTAGAGGAGTGGAGAGGAGGGAATTTCACAATAAGGGTGAAGTTCTGCTTTAAGTATTTTAGTATTTTGGAGAATAAGGAAATTGTTTAGTGTCACTTTACCCAGTTGCCGCCCGCCCACCGTCAAATAACCGAGGACCGGTGCGACTCTCGTTCTGGGAGGACGTTATATGATGGCTCCCCAGAACGGCCGCTCTCACGTGACCCCGATCTCTGTAAAGAGCCAATGACTCGGCTCTTTAGTTATTGTGATTGGCTGTGTCCAATCACAGCCGGTCACATGTAAATGCGGAAGTGCCCTTAATCAGCTTGCCTCACACTGACAAAGAGTGTGGCGAGGAGTGCCGATCAGCGGTATCTCCTCGCAGGGGAGACCAGAGCAGGTAATCAGGGCACTTCTAATCAGTAACCTGATTACGGGAAAGCCCCAGTAGTGCCCATTAGTGCCCTCAATCAGTGCCCATCAGTGCTATCAATCAGTGCCCATCAGTGACACCAATTAGTGCGCATCAGTGACACCAATCAGTGCCCATTAGCGATGCCAGTCAGTGCAGCCTTTTAGTGCCCACAGTGCCTGCTCATCAGTGCTGCCCATCACTGCCAATCAGTGCCTATCAGTACCGCCTATCAGTGCTGCCTAACAGTGCCCACCATTGCCGCCCATCAGTGCCCACCAGTGTCACCTATCAGTGCCCACCAGTGCCACCTGTCAGTGCCTATCAGTGTTGCCTATCAATGCTCATCAGTGCCACATATCAGTGCCACCTATCAGGCCCATCAGTGCTTAATATTAGTGCCTCCTCATCAGTGCCACCTAATCAGTGCCCATCAGTGCCACCTCATCAGTGCCCATAAGTGCCGCCTCATCAGTGCCCATCAGTGCAGCCTATCAGTGCCCTTCAGTGCAGCCTCATCAACGCACATCAGTGAAAGAGAAGTTACTTATTTACAAAATTTATTGACAGAAAAGCTTAACCACTTGCCGACCGGCGCACGACGATATACGTCGACAGAATGGCACGTACAGGCAGGAGGGCGTATATATAAGTCCCTCCTTTAGCCTGTCCGTGCCATCGGGAGCGCGCCGGGACCCCCGTGAGTCCGATCGCGGTCCCCGCTGACCCGATCGCCGCGGGGACCCCCGTGATCGTCTCACGGAGCGGCTGAACGGGGAGATGCCGAGATAAACAGCATCTCCCCGTTCTGCCTAGCAACTAGTGACGCCGATCTCTGCTCCCTGTGATTGGAGCAGAGATCAGCATTCACTAGCTGACAGCCACGCCCCCCCACAGTAAAAAACACACCCCTAGGCATACTTAACTCTTACACTGCCCCCTTCTGGTTAACCCCTTCACTGCCAGTGTCATTTATACAGAAATCAATGCATTTAAATGCATTAATTGCTGTAAAAAATGACAATGGTCCCAAAAATGTGTCAAAAATGTCCGATGTGTCCGCCATAATGTCGCAGTCACAAAAAAAATTGCAGATCTCCGCCATTACTAATAAAAAAAAAAATATTAATAAAAATGCTATAAAACTATCCCCTATCTTGTAAACGCTATAACTTCTGCGCAAACCGATCAATAATCGCATATTGCGATTTTTTTTACCAAAAATATGTAGAAGAATACGTATCGGCCTAAACTGAGGAAAAAAACGTTTTTTTATATATTTTTTGGGGATATTTATTATAGCAAAAAATAAAAAATAATGCATTTTTTTCAAAATTGTCGCTCTATTTTTGTTTATAGCGCAAAAAATAAAAACTGCAGGGGCGATCAAATACCACCAAAAGAAAGCTCTATTTGTGGGAAAAAAAGGACGTCAATTTTGTTTGGGAGCCACGTCGCACGACCGCGCAATTGTCAGTTAAAGCGACGCAGTGCCGAATCGCAAAAAGGGGCCTGGTCCTTTGGCTGCAAATTGGTCCGGTCTGAAAGTGGTTAATAACGCCTACGAAGGTGTGGGTTGGAAAATCATCTTGCATTAAATATAGTTCAGCCAGTTTATCTCATGGATTTTTAAGAAATTTTGCAGTTCACAAGTTTACTTAATACCACGTTGCAGTCCCAAATAGACAGCATACAGCACTTAGCATTTCTCATTATTTCATAAACCATTGTTAACTGATGTATGAGCCTCTGAAATCCCGCTCAGGATGAGAAATCCTGGATGGTGCAGGGAGGACTAGGGTTTTACAGACCTGTGACCTAAAACAAAGGTGGCAATTTCGTCTGATTAACCAGTCAATCGATATATACTAAGATCAAGAGAAAATGGCTTCATGTCTCAGGGACACTGCTATTTCCTAGTGAATTGACCGGCCACTTTCTATATTCAGTGCATGTAGTTGACAGCAGAGCAGATACAGGAAAACATATTTCTTATAGGGGGGTCAGCTGGGGGAGCAAACCCTTCCCAGCCTCTACCCCATCTCCAGCATTACAATGTCATCAGCATGTATAAGGCTAGGATCATACTGCTGCGATAAGATTTTGATTTGTATATTATTTGAGGCCAAAAATGCAATGGAGTTGCACCAAAGCAGTACAGGGACTTTTTCCAAAATCTCTCTGTGTTGAATCGCATTGATTTGAACAGGTACCATTGAAAACAATGTGATTTTCTTTGTCATTCAATTCTGTGTGACTCAAGTCGCATCTGAAATTGCACTATTGTGAACCAGGCTTAACAGATTAAATTATATATTTACAAAGTAGATCTGTATAGACTCTTTACAGCAATCTAATTTGTCATAAAAAAAGATGAATTATGCCAAAAAAAGTAAATGTTTCTTAATATAGTACCAAATGTGTCATTGTGTTGGCATGTACTACAAACCATTCAGTGCCATTCACCTCACTGCCATCAAATGCTGCACGGGGGACATTCCAGGTGGGTGCCTGTAACGCCTGAATGAATGTACAGATGTGCTACCTGCAGCACTGCCCAACAAAGCCATGTGCCCTGCATGATTGATGTTCATCATTATCCGCAAATGTGCATGAGGGAAAATATCCATGTTTGGTGATCCCATCAGCAACATATTAGCCCCATCTAGGATCAGCTCCCATTGTATAAGTCTATAACTAAGCATCAAATGTAAAGCACTGTGCTCTTTAACATCACTATCCTTGTTGGAGCTGAAATTTAAACTAGTATATATGATGGTGATGAAGTAAAGGATAGCATAGAGAGGGGACAAATCGCTCCTACATAAAATCATTGCTATCAGTCTTTTATCCTTTTATCTTCTGATGATGTCTATCTGTCTGTCTGTCTGTCTATGTGAGGCCCAAATGCAATCAACCCACTCAGAGTAAATAGTGGACTAGTGTAACTTCACTCATAGCACCCCCTCTTCTCTTAGGGCAAGCAAGCCAACCGAGTACAATCAGGTCAACCAGGTACAACCAGACCAACTTAAGCAGGACAACCAGTACTAGGTTGCCTCCAGGACTTAAAGGGGACCTCCCCACCTTTAATACAAATGACTCAATTATTGCAATGTATTTATTAAAACTAAAAAGATCACAAGATCTCAGGGAAAAGGCTTTTCTTTTCATCTTGCTCATGCACCGTATGACATTACACTTGTCTTACTAAGCACCAGCTGTACCTCCACACTTAAAGATCTTGGGAAAATCCAGCTGATATGAAGGTACAAACAAACAGAGGGCACAGGGGGGTTAATTTTTCTAAGATCTTGCAGTTTAGTGATGGTAAATAGCCTTCTCAGGTTGCATCTCTGGGCCCTAGCTATATCCTAAGTGGTTAACTATATCAGACAAAGGTTACTCAAGGTTAAGAAAAGGGAAGGCTTACTGTGCATTGATGGAGATGTACAAGATTGGCAGGCACACCGCTAGACAGGGTGGAGCTATAACAGGTGGCAGGCAGTTGGCAGGTTGGCAAACACTAGGGATTTAAAGCACAGGTCAGGGAAGGTGGCAGACAGTAGGCAGAATCTGAGAATGTAGTAAAGGTCAGGGCAGGTGGCAGACAGTAGGCATATTCCGATGATGTAGTAAGCCCGGGAAAGGAGTTTAACAGTAGGCGTAACCTAAGAATGTAGCAAAGGTCAGGGCAGGAGGCAAATAATAGGCGTAATCGGGGAAGGTAGCAAAGGTCAGGGCAGGCAGCAAGCCTAATCAGGGAACATGTCAAAGGTCAAGGCAGGCAGCAGACATTAGGCTTCATCCAAACAGCAAACAAAGGTCAGTAACAGGGATAAACAGACAGATAATCAAACTTAATCAGCAGGTATGCTACCACAAGCCCAGACGCATAGGCTTGAGAGGTTTAAATAAGGTGTCACCTGCACCAAGGGCCAATATTGAAGCCTGTGGGGTGTGTGCCAAGTTCCATTGCTTGGTAACTGACAAAGAAGGGGGTGCATCCTGTTGTCTGGCAACTCGGATGCATGCCGGCATGGGGAGAAGATGCACCACTTCATGTTACCCTGCAACTGGGATGTAGGCCAGCCTAGGGAGAAGAGACGGTGGCCCTGTAGAAAACCAGAATAAGACAGCGGGAGTGTATTATCCAACAAAAAACAACAAAAACAAAGAAATGCATCCCCTTTAAACAGGGATTTAAAAAGATAAAAAAATACAACACAATTACAATTTGATTTAAAAATACAAGACCTCAAATATAGTATCTGCATTAAGTGGCCACCTATGGTAGAGAAACTCATTTGTCTAATACAATCCTGACTAAATTCACCTCCATGGTCACTGCATTGAATTTCTTTTACTACTGTTTAATGCAGTAGTAGGGTATTGTACCATGTTAGCCATTAGTAGGTTCGGAGTTTAAGCGACACCCTTTATTTGCTAACTTAACTTACCCGGATCCTCACCCTCAGATTTAAGTTCCCTCCTTTCCACCCCTCTCCCCTCCTCTACACAGCGCATGTTTTTTTATTTTAATACATTCTTAATGTAAAGAGTTATGTCCAGTCCCTTCATGCACATCAGCTGCCTAGGTGACTGATGTGCATTACACCTGCTGTACCTCCTGGTATATGCACGTCACATATCCCAGGAGGCATAGTGTGTCCTTGAGAAAGGAGGAGGGGTTTTGAGGCCTGGCAGCTGAATCCAGAAGGACCAGAAGGCCTCCCAATGACATCACACATGAAGATGGTGGTGAGGGACAGAGCAGGGGCAGAATTCTGAGAAGACAATAATGGATTCACTGGGCGGGCAAGTATCTAAAATGTTCAGAACCTGCAACAAGGTATGCAGGGGTTTGAAAAAAAAATGGGGTGGGGAGGGTGAAGATCTTTAAGTTAATAAAGGTGCAAGCTGCCCTTGAGATGCCTTAGATCCCTTCTTCAGGTTTTTTTTTGGGGGGGGGGGGTACCTTGTTTTACCCACCCCCACTTTTGCTTGGATTGCCTAGGAGATCCAAGAGGAAAAGTGGCCCCTCTCCTATTTCCCTGCAGCATTCTAAGACATGTCACAGGCCCCAGAAGGCTGCAGAACCGTTCACAAAGTGGGAAGCCAGCTGTGAAGCTGCTAAGGCTTCCCTTAGTAAACTTGCTGGTGCAGGGGACCCGAAGGTTGGCGAAGAACTGGCCTGGGTGTGGAAAGTGATGGATCCCTGGACAGGTAAGTGTTCTTTTATAAAAATCAGCAGCTAAAGTATTTTAAGTAGCTAACTTTTATTTACTTTTTTTCTTCCTAGGGTGAAGACCCTCACCCACAATATTATTCAATGCTCATGTTGATTTTCCATTCTTCAATGTGAAATCCAGGTCTTAGCTGTGCATTTAATGCCGTAAATGCTACTACTGCAGACTCTGGCTGGACTTAAACAATTGCGATTTTTAAATGGCAAATCATTGATTTTATCTGTATTAGACACACTGTATTAGAAATACAATTTTCAGTTCTACAATTAGGGATACTTTGCATGCTATGTATTGTACAGAAGAGCACATTGACATGTATAGGATATGTCTAATTTCACCAACTTAAAAGAAAAAAAGCTCTACATAACTAAAGGAAGCAGCTGCATTTGAGATATTCACATTATCAGCAAAGCTTTATTAGAGCATCTTAAACCTTTGAGCAGCAGTTTGCCTTCCTGATCTCTCCTTAGGAATAGACAGTACCTTATACACACTACTAGAGCCTCTTATGCTAATAGGACTTCTAACTACAGTATTTATCATTTAGGCTACTTTCACACTGAAGGTGTTTTTCAGGCGTTTTAGCGCTAAAAATAGCGCCTGAAAACCACCTTCCATGCCACCCCAGGGCGGTGCACTTGCGAGACGTTACAAAAAGTCCTGCAAGCAGCATCTTTGGGGCGGTTTGAAAGCGATGTATACAGCGCTCCTAAACTGCCCCTGCCCATTGGAATGCATGGGCAGTGCTTCCGAAGCGCCTGAAAAGCACTTCGGAAGCACTGCAAAAAGGGGCGGATTTAACCCTTTGTTTGGTTGCTAGCAGGGGTTAAAAGCAACAAGCTAGCGACCCAAAAGCGATGCTAAACAACGGTAAATCGCCGCTACAATTACCGCTAACGTGGTGTGGCTACAGTGTGAAAGTAGCCTTAAAGCTGCTAAATATTTCTGTTGAAAATACCACACTTAGCCCTTAGACACTAAGTACCATAGCAATACTCAGAGTTATCTAGTGGCCAAATGCAGTATTTCCATTTTAAATCAGTGAACAACTTTCATCCAGCGCAGGAACAGCCTATTAACATTCTTTTTTTTTTGCCCCATTTGCACAGAATGAATGTACATGCTCTATTACTGGGCAAATTCCTATGTACTGTTTTTATAAATAAGAGGGGCATTCAAGTTAATCCAGGAATTAAAATTTTACAGTTATAAAAAGGGATGCTAATGTGGCGGTACTACACGCAGTGATAAGTGTGTCCTATGACTTAAGAGGCGCACCTTTCTGTGGGAACAGTGAACACAATCATTCACAAACATTTGCATTTTTAGAGCATGTTGGGTACCAAGACAGCTTTCCGCTTTTGACCAGCACAGAAGAGTTGAAGTCTGCACTGCATTGAAGGAGCATTTTGACAGGGAAGCCCAGGATTTTCTGGAGCGCATCATTACATGTGATGAAACCTGGGCACATCATTTCACTCTGGAATCAAAATGAGCATCAAAGCAGTGGAAGCATGCGGACTCACCACCACCAAAAAAATGTTGCAGGTACAGTGATGGCAAGGTTTTTCTGGGATAAACGTGGCATTATTCATGCAGATTTTCTACCATGGGGTGTCACTATCAACAGTGAATATTACTGTTGTTCTCTGAGTGATGTGCATACACATCTGCGTAAAAAATGGCCTGGTTTGAGCACTAAGGGCGTCAAATTTCTCCAGGACAATACACAAACTTTACCGCACTACGTGCACATTACAGAAACCCAGATGGGAGGTATCGCCACATCCCCTTACAGCCCGGACCTCACTCTTAATGATTTCCACTTGTTTGGACCCCTAAAAGAATTCCTCAGAGGTCAGCATTTCAGCAGTGATGAGGAAGTGAAGTAGGCTGTCCTAGGATGGTTCAGGCATACTGACAAATCTTTCTATGCCAAAGCTTTCCAGGCATTAGTTAAACTCTGGGATAAGTGTATAAATGTAGCAGGGGAGTATGTTGAAAAATAGATGTATTTTCCACTCCTTGAAATTTGTTCTTTTATTATATAAACTCAAAAGTCCCGATTTGACTTGAATGCTCCTTACACCCCACAGCGTCATAGGCCAATGTGCCAGAATTTGTGTCCAATAAATTGTTGAAATATACCCTCATTTGAAGTGTTCAGGACTTCAGATTTTACGATTCTGATCCTGCATGGCACAATCTGTTGCAGTCACTAAAATCACCCTCCTGGTCTAGCACTGGAAGGATTGTGCAGGACAGGATTTATTCATTAGAAGACTAGCTGAATGGAATTACTTGTTTGTGACAGGTAAGGAAATCTCTGTGTATACATTCAATCTGTTTGTCTACAGACAGCTGCTGGTATGGTATAGCTGAGATCACGTCCCGGAAGATGTTATCTATAACGAAACATGTCGGACGAGGCTACATGCTGACGTCGTCGCATCCACACTGACCCCGGAAGCGCGGGTGGCTGTTCCTTTCTTTTCCCGCCAAAGAGATTATTCTAACAAGTCTAATTACTACATGTAGTATGTAAGTGCAATTTTAAACTATTTTAATAAAGGGAATAAGCAATTTTACACTATTGGAGTGTCTCTCTCCCTATATACCCTGTTCTGTGGCAATCGATACGGCTGGCCTGGAGACAAGAGGCGGGAGTCTTGGACCTTAGGCTGGCATACCTATCTACATTATCCCAATGAGGTATATTATTAAAGCCCGTTTGACCTCTCTAGCAATAGAGGGTCAACAGGATCTGGTAAACGCCCCTGTTAACTGAGGTGATGGGTGTTACTGAAGGAGCTTCTACAGATTTTGGTCTTAGAATCCCTAATGAATATTTTTTTAAAGAATTTCTGCACTACTACTTTTTCACCTGTACTTTTTACGTTTTGCTTTCAATTTATATTTTATAATGATAGTTGTACTGTTGTTTGATGAATATTTATTGAGGTTTGCTCACTTTATTTTTAACGAGCACAGCTTTTTTTTGTGATTTTAGCTGAGATGCCACTTTAAATAGTGGCAGCATTATACCACATGCTCTGTAAAAATCTTTTTTCAGATGTCTTCGTTGAAGAACAGAAGATAATGGAACAGCTTGGGTGGAGAAACAGCAATTATAGGACTTTCCACAGGAAAAAACTACACATCAGGGAGTAAAAATAAAATATATACTGAACAGTATAACACTTCTTTTATTTTACATATAAATATACATTTACAACTACACAACAATGATTGGTGCTAACTTAGCATAAAAATCACATTGACACTACTTTCCGTTCGATGTGTTGTTGTGCCACTGGTAGGAGCTACATGGACAGCCCCATATAACACATCGGTGCAATGCTCTACTGTACTAGTAACTGTCTCATTTCTTAACTACAATAAGCTAATCTAAATTGCATTAACAGATTAATTAGAGAGAAGAAAAATGTGAAGAAACACCAGGAGGGAACAGAATGACCTTAGGGCTGATCTCTGTCTCAGTGGAGTAGATGGGAAAATGCACTCAATGCGGACCTCACTTGCCGCAACTACAATTAGAGCCTGTGTCTGTGTTTTTTACACCAGAAGGAGCGGTAACTACTTTTGTGTAAAAATAAATAAGGAATGATCAGAGAAGATCCTTTCAGCACTATATGAATTTTAAACACACTGGGCCTGATTCGTTACAGTTGGGGAAAATAAATGGGAGCAAAAGTAGAGCTGCTGCCCATAGCAACCAGTCACATTGCTGCTTTAAATCTTCTACAGAATTAAAGGTGAAACTTGAATGGATGGTATTGGCAAAAACTCCACTTATTTTCTTATCTCCATATTAAAATGGCATAAACCCTCACATGTTCTGCTTTGATTCAAAAGTTTAAGTCTAGGAGGAGGCTCTAGTTTCCTTATGGTTTGGGGTCAGTTCTATTTTTTTTATTTAAAGATACTTTATCGATTTTTTAATTTATCATTTATACAAAATATACCAATAAACTGGTATAATAAATAATCCCACAGTTTTTCTCTCTGTATATTAATTAATAGAATCATCAGTAGAGCAGATGTTACAGTTACAGGTTTGCAGAAATAATATTGAGTAAAGACAATGAGATGATTAGCAAGGTTCAAAGGAGAACACATGTACAGAGGTACATTAGGAGTCTAAATCAAATCAGGAACTGTGGAAGTAGATTCTAAACAAGGGCCCCAAATGCATTCAAAGGCGTGTAGACGACCTCTATTTTCCCCAAGGTTGGAGGAAGAGGAGTCTTCCTAGTTAAAGGGTCAGTTTTATTTTAGTTGTTTTTCTTTTGTGTATACGTTCTTATCAGTTTTAGTTATTTTTCTTTTAAAGCAGAATTCCATCCCAACACTTACTATGCTTAAAAAATGTTCCCTCCCCCTTCTACCTATATTGTCTAACCAGTGCAAAAGAGATCTGTATACTTGCCTAACCTTTTTAGCCTGCTCCAGTCCGGTCTCGAGATCTGCAGCTCTGGCTCCCCTGTGCCATTCAGCAGCTACTGCAGGGGAGAGGAGGGAGTACTGAAAATGGCTTGCCCATGAGTGGCCTATGAGTCATGTCACAGCTTTCAGAAATCACAGTCGAGCACACCCTCCTCTCCCCTGCAGCCCCCACTCATTAACACTGGGGATCATGTGACCTGGACCAGAGCAGACTGAAAATAGATAAGTATATTCATCTTGTTTACACAGGTTAGGTAGCATAGGTAGCAACATATTGCCTCTTCATCTTCTGTCGAAAACCACTGCAGCTAGCCAACACAGTTCACTCACGTCTAGAAAGCACCACAATGCAGGACCCAGTAGCAGAGGTCACATTACAGGTGAACCCTGCAATCTTTCAGTCCAGCGGCAATGAAGTATGGCCTCTAAAGGTATTGCTGAGGATACTCTGATTAGTAGAGAAAAAAGGTCTATCCTCCTAGGACACTAGCAAAAAACTTGCTGGGTGCTGAGTCAGCCAGTGTCCACATCCTCCTGTAGGCAGCAGTATTACTCAACAGTTTTTGAATCATATGTCAATCAATGAGCAAGGAAGAAAACATATTTTCAGGGCCTCTTATGCAAAGTAAAAACTAGGCAGCCTAGATCACGTTTAACATCATTAGTGATTGTAGGGAGTCTTGCAGAGATATAAGAGGATTGACAAAACACACAGAACTACTAGATAGGAAGAAAAACCTGAACAAACACAGTCATCCCCATATACAATATCTCACAAAAGTGAATACACCCCTCACATTTTTCTAAATATCTTATTATATCTTTTCACGTGACAACACTGAAGAAATTACACTTTGCTCCAATGTAAAGTAGTGAGTGTACAGCTTGTATAACAGTGTACATTTGCTGTCCCCTCAAAATAACTCAACACACAGCCATTTAATGTCTAAACCGCTGGCAACAAAAGTGAAAACACCCCTAAGTTAAAATGGCCAAATTGGGCCAAATTAGCCATTTTCTCTCCCTGGTGTCATGTGACTCATTAGTGTTACAAGTAGGGTTGTCCCGATACCACTTTTTTAAGACCGAGTACAAGTACCGATACTTTTTTTCAAGTACTCGCCGATACCGATTACCGATACTTTTTTTTTATGTCATGTGACAGTTTGACTGATGGGCACTGATAGGTGGCACTGACTGATGGCTAGCACTGACTGATGGGGACTAAAAGGTGGCACTTATGGGCACTGATAGGCGGCAATTATAGGCACTGATAGCTGGCACTGATAGGTGGTACTGATAGACGGTACTTCTGGGCCCTGATAGGTGGCACCAACAAGTGGCTGGCACTGATAGATGGCACTTATGGGCACTGATAGGTGGCTGGCACTGAAATGCAGCAAAAAATGACATGAGGAAAGGATTTATTTTTTAAATGCTGTACACCCTGCCGCAGTAAGCAGCAGCAGACATCTTGTTACACCCAGATCGAACTATATGGGCTGGGTGTAACAAGATGTCCACTGCTGGCTTACTACAGCCAAGTGCAGAGTGTACCAAGATGGGTATCGGGATGTTCAGCCGCTGACGGCTCTCTCTGTTGTCTCTCTCTCCCCCTCTCTCTGTTGTCTCTCCCCCTCTCTGTTGTCCGTTGTCCCTCTCTCTGTTGTCCCTCTCTCTGTTGTCCCTCTCTCTGTTGTCCCTCTCTCTGTTGTCCGTTGTCCCTCTCTCTGTTGTCCGTTGTCCCTCTCTCTGTTGTCCGTTGTCCCTCTCTCTGTTGTCCCTCTCTCTGTTGTCCGTTGTCCCTCTCTCTGTTGTCCGTTGTCCCTCTCTCTGTTGTCCGTTGTCCCTCTCTCTGTTGTCCGTTGTCCCTCTCTCTGTTGTCCCTCTCTCTGTTGTCCCTATCCCTGATCTCTCTCTCTCTCTCCCTCTCCCTGATCTCTCTCCCTTCTTCTCCCTGATCTCTCTCCCTCCTTCTCCCTGATCTCTCTCTCTCCCTGATCTCTCTCTCTCTCTCCCTGATCTCTCTCTCTCCCTGATCTCTCTCTCTTCCTGATCTCTCTCTCTCTCTCTCCCTGATCTCTCTCTCTCTCTCTCTCTCTCTCTCTCTCTCCCTGATCTCTCTCTCTCTCTCCCTGATCTCTCTCTCTCTCTCTCTCTCTCTCTCTCTCTCTCTCCCCCTGATCTCTCTCTGTAGTTTTGTACTTGAAAGTGAAAAAACTCAGCTTCAATCTCTGTCACAGTGAGGTACAGGGCAGCAGAAGACACGCCCATTTCACACACGTTCCCTTGTAATGTGTTAATTACACAGGCTGACTCCGCCCACCCTCTTCGTCCGCCTGCCCTCTGCCTTCACCTGCCCTCTCCATTCACCCGCTGACTCCGCCCGCCCTCTTCGTCCACCCACTGTCTCCGCCCGCCCTCTGCATTCACCCGCCCTCTTCGTCCACCCACTGTCTCCGCCCGCCCTCTGCCTTCACCCGCCCTCTTCGTCCACCGCTGACTCCGCCCGCCCTCTGCCTTCACCAGCCCTCTTCGTCCACCGCTGACTCCGCCCGCCCTCTGCCTTCACCCGCCCTCTTCGTCCACCGCTGACTCCGCCCGCCCTCTGCCTTCACCCGCCCTCTTCGTCCACCGCTGACTCCGCCCGCCCTCTGCCTTCACCCGCCTTCTTCGTCCACCGCTGACTCCGCCCGCCCTCTGCCTTCACCCGCCTTCTTCGTCCACCGCTGACTCCGCCCGCCCTCTGCCTTCACCCGCCTTCTTCTTCCACCGCTGACTCCGCCCGCCCTCTGCCTTCACCTGCCCTCTCCATTTACCCACGGCGCTGACTCCGCCCGCCCTATCCGTCCACCCGCCGACCAGGTATCGGATAAGGCATCGGGAGCATTTGTGCGAGTACAAGTACTCGCGCAAATGCTCGGTATCGGTCCCGATACCGATACTAGTATCGGTATCGGGACAACCCTAGTTACAAGGTCTCCGGTGTGAATGGGGAGCAGGTGTGTTAAAATTGGTGTTATCGCTCTCACTCTCTCATACTGGTCACTCTCTTCAACATGGCACCTCATGGCAAAGAACTCTCTGAGGATCTGAAAAAAAGAATTGTTGCTCTACATAAAGATGGCCTAGGCCAGGGATCCTCAAACTACGGCCCTCCAGCTGTTGCAGAACTACACATCCCATGAGGCATTGCAAAACTCTGACATTCACAGACATGACTAGGCATGATGGTAATTGTAGTTCCGGAACAACTGGAGGGAAGTAGTTTGAAGACCCCTGGCCTAGGCTATAAGAAGATTGCCAAGACCCTGAAACTGAGCTGCAGTACGGTGGCCAAGACCATACAGCGGTTTAACAGCACAGGTTCCACACAGAACAGGCCTTACCATGGTCGACCAAGTGCACATGCTCAGCGTCATATCCAGAGGTTGTTTTTGGGAAATAGACGTATGAGTGCTGTCAGCATTGCTGGAGAGGTTAAAGGGGTGGGGGGTCAGCCTGTCAGTGCTCAGACCATACGCCGCACACTGCATTAAATTGGTCTGCATGGCTGTCGTCCAAGAAGGAAGCCTCCTCTAAGGATGATGCACAAGAAAGCTCTGAAAACAGTTTGCTGAAGACAAGCAGACTAAGGACATGGATTACTGGAACCATGTCCTGTGGTCTGATGAGACCAAGATAAACGTATTTGGTTCAGATGGTGTCAAGCGTATGTGGCGGCAACCAGGTAAGAAGTACAAAGACAAGTGTGTCTTGCCTACAGTCAAGCATGGTGGTGGGAATGCCACGGTCTGGGGCTGCATGAGTGCTGCCGGCACTGCGGAGCAACAGTTCATTGAGGGAACCATGAATGCCAACATGTACTGTGACATACTGAAGCAGAGCATGATCCCCTACCCTCTGAGACTGGGCCGCAGGGCAATATTCCAACATGATAATGACCCCAAACACACCTCCAAGATGACCACTGCCTTGCTAAAGAAGGTGAGGGTAAAGGGGATGGACTGGCCAAGCATGTCTCCAGACCTAAACCCTATTGAGCATCTGTGGGGAATCCTCAAACGGAAGGTGGAGGAGTGCAAAGTCTCTAACATCCACCAGCTCAGTGATGTGGTCATGGAGGAGTGGAAGAGGACTCCAGTGGCAACCTGTGACGCTCTGGTGAACTCTATGCCCAAGAGGGTTAAGGCAGTGCTGGAAAATAATGGTGACCACACAAAATATTGACACTTTGGGCCCAATTTGGACATTTTCACTTAGGGGTGTACTCACTTTTGTTGCCAGGGGTTTAGACATTATTCGCTGTGTGTTTAGTTATTTTGAGGGGACAGCAAATATACACTGTTATACAAGCTGTACACTCACTACTTTACATTTTAGCAAAGTGTAATTTCTTCAGTGTTGTCCCATGAAAAGGATATAATAAAATATTTCCCAAAATCTTCATGGAGGTATTGTCAGGAAAGTGGAAGGCAACCCCTTCAGGCCATTATTTACTAAGGAGATATGACAATGAGAAGATGGTGGCCTTTTTTCATATAACAATACAAAATGGCAATTAAAAATGAAAACCCTGTATGGACGCTGGAGTCAAGGGTTCCAACCAGCCATACACTTACCCCAGGGATTGCCCCAGCTGGATACAGTCAATTCATACTAAATTACTGCTAATTACTAAAATAGTGCATTATGTTAATGGCTCACATTGCTTTTACTATCTCTCTGCAATTCTACAATACACAGACTTTGAACAGTGACTTTTAGGCCCCTTTCACACTTATACGACTTGTCCCACGATTTGGGACTGCAAAGTAGCATGACAAGTCATTCCCCATGATTTCCAATGACAGCCATTCATATTAGTACGACTTCAAGTTGTTCCGACTTCAAAGTAGTCCCTGCACTACTTTGGTCCGATTTTGATGCCACTTACACAAGCATTCCTAGAAATAGCGTCAAAATCGCGGTAAAATCGTGCGCCTTTGAAGTCGCACAAGTGTGAAAGGGGCCTTAGTAAGATATTTCCACTGAGTTATAAAGGATTGCTACTTCTGCAGTCTTTTCAATAGTTCCCTGTTTTACTGCATAGTTACATAGTTACATAGTTACATAGTAGGTGAGGTCGAAAAAAGACACAAGTCCATCAAGTCCAACCTATGTGTGTGATTATATGTCAGTATTACATTGTATATCCCTGTATGTTGTGTCGTTCAGGTGCTTATCTAATAGTTTCTTGAAACTATCAATGCCCCCCGCTGAGATCACCACCTGTGGAAGGGAATTCGTATGTAACTAGTGAAAAAGCAGAATGGGGGCACCAATTCTGCCATCTTTAGGCTATAATCAGCCAGGCCTCCGCTGCATGCTTGCAAGAAGTGAAATTAGATTTTAGCCTTGAAATCTGATAGAGTGCAATTATAAATCATTGCATTCATACCCATGTATCAGACCCATATGATGGAGCTATGTAAGATGCAGAAGAGACAAAAGTCAGAGTTATTGCCATGGTGGTAGATGGCTTCAAACAACAAGTAGTATGTAAATAGGGAGCCAGTATACGGCCATGATGTTGTTCCAAAGACTCCTATCCAGCGCATTTTAAAGCAGCAAGGGAAAAGGGTGGAACGTATGAGCCTGCTAGGGTCTTATCTGCTCCCACATTCTGCGATTCTGTATGAGAAAAATTATTTGTCATTATTATGGAGGGATTTGAACCCATGCTGCTAAACACACCGCCCTGATTTGAAAACGGATGCGTTATGGGAGCAGCGACCAAAACAGCTCTCCTCCTCCTCCTCAGCCAAAAGCAATTTCTTTTTCTAATTTTAGTTATGCACAAGCCTGCGGGCATCATGAGCGTTTAGTAATTAGTTTTATAATTACTGCTGTTTTGCTTGCTGTCATTCAATTTTTCTTACAGCCCGGCCCGGGAATGCAATGTCTCTTGCCCACAGCTGTGGAAATTGCTCTACGATTAGAAAGCAAAAAATAAATAAAAGAAACAGGGAGATAACAAACGGCAACAGTCTTTGTTGGGGGAGATGTGATGCCAAATTCTGCCCATTCTAGTTAACCCTTGAATGGGACTCTGTTCAGGAAGGGAGACAAGCATCAGTCTATATATAAAAAGGATAGTTATCTCATCACTGGTCACACCATTGATTTCCGTATACTCCTGTTACAGCATCAACCAGGCCTGACCACAGACACAGGGAAAGGTCTGCCTAAGCCTATGGACCTCCCGACTACCAGAAAGTCAGTATTTACATAGAGGATGCAGCAAGGTTCACTGATTGAGGGGTTATACGGGCAAGGCAGGAGAAATCTGCCCAACGTTTCTGCATGCAGCTTAACTTTATATATATATTTTTAACAGACGTATAATTAAAGTTAACATATAATAAGTCCATTATGCATATATTTACCTATTTTAGTGTTGCAATCAAAGTTACAGACAATAAACTATAAAAGTAATATGGATGCTAAATACAATATACAATGTAAAAATCTGAAAGACTGAAGCATTAGAGTCAGTCGTATTTGGTTTCACTATTAAAGAATATGTAAACCCAACATATGTGCCTGCTGTACATGTAAAAAATATCCTGTTCTCTTTTTATTGCTTCCTTTTGTAAAATCCCTGGGGTTCCTGCCAGTCCCTCTGCTTTCCTATCAGAAACTGACCACACTAATCATTACAGCACAGCTCTCAGAACTCAGCCTGCTCTACTCCAATGATCAGACTTATCCTAACATGTCCCCCTGCACAGCTATTCACTTGGAAGACCAGTGTGCTGCTATTTCTTCTCCCCCGGCTCTCTAAGATCCTTATGCAGCTGAGAACAGAGATTATGTGATCACTTACAAATGTTTTGCCTTTCATTTATATTTGAAACTGAATGGGTTGTTTTACAACCTGGGGGGTTTACATATACTTTAAACATTTCGGAAATAAAATAGTTTCGCCCTAAAGGCAGTATGTATCATAATATGGTGACTGTAAATGTCATGTTGTCCAGAAAAATGAATGATGTCAGGTATGTGCAGGTATGTGGCTCTACAGCTTAAAATTTTATTTTACAGTAAAGTCAGGAAGCATATTTGGTAAAAAAAAAAGTATGTACTGGGGCTGATTTCATTTCGACAATACTCACCAGCAGAGAGGGCTGTATTCCCAATCCTGTAGAACATTCTTTGGTTTCTCCCTGACAGGTCTGCTGATTAGGCTCAACACGACCAAGACTGGCTGTTCTAAGTGTGGATAAGCTTGTAGAGTGGAGGTGGGAGCAATGGATACAAATATTTAGCTGGTAGGTGAGAGATCTTTTTTTAAGCTAGATAGCCTAGGTTCAGCAGCTCTCCACAAAACAGAGGGCCCCCTGGATATATGAGTCACGTGAGTGCAATTCATTTTAACCCGTTCTGACACGTCGCAGAAATCAGTCCAGGCACCGCGTCATCCTGACAATGGAAGTCTGGATCTGCCAGGTGCCTGGACTGATGCCCGTCTCAGGCTCTCAGCGAGCCCCTGAGAGCCTGAGACAGCCGCTCCCTGCCCCTTCACAGCTCAGTGCTCCAGTGAGCATGGAGGAGCAGAGCGGAGAGCTGCTGATTAACAGTCAGCAGCTCTCTGCTTGGGATAGCTGTGAGAACCGAGCCATCAGCGATGTTCGATCGCTCGGTTCTCAGTGTAGAAGTGCGGGGGACAGATGCAGTATAAAGCTGATGCTGCATCCACCTAGGTAAGTATAATGGAGGGGAAAAAAAAAACATACTTCTCTTTTAAAGAGTCCAGAAATGTAATTTTGTATTTTTCTGTTGAAATCAATAAATTATATGTCTGGACTCATAACACATATATATGGTACTACTTCTGGCCTAACTATATATAGACATCTCATAGGACCAGGCTGAGCTGTAAAGCTGAAGGCTACTGTGCTAAATTTGCCAGTTCTATAGGAACCTGCTGCTGGACTGCTGCTGCTTTTCCCCAAAGGGGAACACTACCTAGAACAAGGGCTTGTTCAGGACTTAGACCAAGTTGTTTTAGCTGAGCAGAAGTGTATTTGCATTTATTAATTTTGCTGCTGTATGTACATTTCATTTTTGTTTTGCTGGAATAAAACAGCTTGGTTTTGTTTAAAGAGGAACTGCAGTCTGCTCATATCATTTGTAATAAAAACATCTTTGTCATTATGAAGTTTCCCTCCAACCACTTTGCATATTATTTTATATATACTGTGATTCTTTACTTGCCAAATATGCTGCAGAAATCTCCCTCTACTGAGTCTTGCTGCAACCATCTCAACTGTGGGCAGCTGAAGCTGCTGCCTGTTCACTTCCTGGATTTACACAGACACGCAGAGGTACACCTCCAGCTCCACAGCCCTGCAGCTCTCATTGGCCCTCTTATGACTCACCTCCCCCTCCCTTTCTGGCAAACTCTCACGAGAGTAAGAGGGAGCGGTGTGCATGATTTCATAAGCCTAGGCTAATGACCAGACAAGAAACAGGAAGTGGGCTGTATAAGGTATTTATTGGCAGAAAAAAAAATGTTTTACAATTTAAAGTTAAAACAACAAGGGCAGAAAATCTAATAGATGGAAAGTTGAAAAAATCACTGAAGGTCTGCTTTAAGAACTAGTGGGTCGTGCTACTAAATGTCTGATATTTACAGTAACTATTTGTTTTCTTTATCCTGTATATTATTTGAAGCTAAGTCTGGCCATAGCTGTCACAGATGCCTGGCTGAACAAAGAGAACGAATTCCCTATCTACACATGGGAGATGGATGGGGGAATCCTCCCCTCTTTGCCACTGTATCCTGACAATGGGACTCCTCCGCAGTCAGAATACACTGATCAGCAGCTGTAGCCAATTGGTTGTAGCCAGCTCATTGAGAACTTTTTTCCAACAGCCCCATTCGACAGACGTCAATCATTAGATTAATTCTGTTGAGTGGGAACAGCCATAGCTGGATGGAAATTCAGTCAGTCCTTGCTGAACAGAATGCATTTTGATCCATCTATGGGCAGCTAAAGTGGATGCCACTTCCTGTCCACCCACTGGGATCCACTGGGGCGGCATTCATACCTGACCAGAGCAGTTTGCAGCCATTTTTGAGTGCTTTTGAGCATTTTTGCTTGTACAGACGAGCATTTTAAAATTGGATTTCAAGTGTTTTATATGTGTATTCAAGCTTCAGGAGTTTTTGCTTTAGGCAATGGAAAACACTAGGGAGAGGAGACTAATTCTTATAGGCTCAAAATGCCTGAACTATGCCTGACAAAAAGCCTGAAAATTCTCAAAGCATTTAAATGCATTCCCATTGACATCTATGGGACTGAAAACCACCAAATCTGCCTCAGAAGTAGCTCATGTGGCTTTTGGGGCATCAGGCATCAAGTTATAGGTGCCCGAGCACTCATATGTGAACAGCCACTATTACTTTACACACGATTTTGTTTGTTGAAAGTTTTGGAACTTTGAGCTTCAAGATACATAATGCTCAGGTGTGAATAAGACTTGAGTCTTGAGGGATTGAATTCTCCGGACACTGATGTAGAAGCAGTGAGATCTATGGGAATAAGACTGAGCAGGAGGAGAGGGAAGACGGAACAAGCAGAGGTGTGGGGGGACAATAGAGTGAAGTGGCATGGTGTGGAAGAAAAGTCTGGGAAGAAGAGAAGGCCATTTAGTCAATCCACAGTTGTAAGAGGCAACCTAGTTATCAATTCAAAAGTGAGGAGTTCCAAAGAATAGAGACAACCTCTGCAAATGGAAAAAACATATTGTCCCAGCATATAGGAGAGATGTATAATGTGCTTTTGTAGTATAGGAGGTTCAGGCAACAGCAAGGGTGTTGTGGCAATGTGGAAAGCCTGCAAGCTAATTTTCTTAATGCAGATAGTAAGTACCGTATATACTCGAGTATAAGCCAAGTTTTTCAGCACATTTTATTGCAAAGTGCCCCCCTCGGCTTATACTCGAGTCGAGCACTTTTCTGCAGCAGAAAATTACATTTTCTGACCTGACTTTGGGGCCCCGTATCTCGGTTTGGTGAGCAAACCCAGTGGAACCAACACTACAACATATCCAAAGATGGGGTTCCTAGCACTAAGTGGCCCCGAGATACGGGGCCCCAAAGTCGGTTCGGAAAACGTCATTCTCTGCTGCAGAAAAGTGCTTGACATATTTCTGAACTGAATTTGGGGCCCCGTATCTCGGGGCCACTTGGTAATAGGAACCCCACCATTGGATATGTAGTGCTAGTGTTGTAGTGCTAGTTCGACTGAGTTTGCACACCAAAATTTGGGGTTCCTAGCACCAAGTGGCCCCAAGATACGGGGCCCCAAAGTCTGTCAACTGTGTCCACCTGCAGCAATGTTATTTCAGGACCCTTTGGGTTCAGAGACCCCAAAATTTTGGCTGCAGATAGGGGGCACAACTACCAAGTTTGAAGTTTGGGGGACCTATGGCTGCAAATGGGCACAGTGAGGCATACAAATGGGCATTGTTGATCCTCTTTTTCCACTTACAGTAGCTGCGCATTTCTCACCCTAGGCTTATACTCGACTCAATATGTTTTTTCCATTTTTTTTGTGGTAAAATTTTGTGCCTCGGCTTAAATTCGGGTCGGCTTATACTCGAGTACAAACGGTACTTATCAGATGTCTGTACCGAATGCTACAAAAGCCAGTAAATGTTTTTGTTAGTTTTGATATCTACATAGAGCAGACAAGAAACTACAGGGTTGATTTTCTAAAAGCAAATAGGTTATATGCTTAGCAAAGGAATTTTCCCTTAGGCTGGCCATACATGGTCAAATTTTGAAAGAATTTTCTTTTGAAAACCAGAGAATTTGTGCGTTTTGTGATCCAATGATGCCACCATTGATTTCGAAATTCGACCAACCAAGCCTTCAATTTCACCTCATGTTGCTACAGAATTTTTTTTTCGTGGCTGGGAATCTTCTTTTCTTTCCGAGAACTTTCTTTTCTTGCACATGCGCATTTCTTTTTCGATTACATTTCTCGCACGATTCTGCCATCATTGATTCAAAAATCGTTAGTTCTTTTAAAAATTTCCAACATGTCCAATTACTCAAATTCGAAGGCTGCCTGGAAATTGGCTGTTGCTGCAGCCCAATAATGGTGCGAAATACGAACAAAAATTCTTAGATAAGATCTTCGAAAGAAAATTATTTCGAAATTTGACCCATGTATGGCCTGCCTTAGTGTGGTAAATGTGCTTTGTGAGCTTAATAAATGTGGTGTAAATTCAGTTTGAAAAAAAATAACGTGTAAAGATTAAAAACAAAAATTATTTTTGGGTGCACTTGGTAGGATTAAGGAAGTCAGCAGAGCTTCACCTCATTCACTATGCTATGAGAAAATTCCCTTGTAAAATAAATAGCCTATTTGCTTTTACTAGATCAGCCCCCTATTATGATATGCCCAATATCCATTTAGTGTCTGCTCATTTCCAGTGACTGCAGAGAATAATGAATAGGCTCAGCTTGAATAGCTCAGGTTAACTGGTTTACTTGAAATTATTTCCCTATTCTAGGCCCATTTAATCTTGCCATCCTCTATGAAAACAATTTTTTGGAAGGCCTCAGAAAAAATTATCAAAGTCTCTAAGTGATTTCCAATTATTTGATCTGCATGCAAACCCTAACAATGAGTTTTCCTTGTTTTCTTCTTTTTGGTATGTTAAATATACCACTGAAAGAGTTCCGTTATCTCTGTATTTACTGTAAGTTATAACTTTTATATACTGCCTGTAAGTTAAAAAAAAAATTTGATCCTTCAGAAATCCAGGGAGTTTGCAAATGACTGTGCACTCTCAATTAGTGTTTTTAGCCCTGCCCAGTTCACCTCTTTGGACTACAGAATACCTCCCCTTTAAGGTATGGAGATGAGAAAAGGAGAAGGGGGTTTTGTAGTCTTCTGTTTAATATTTTTATTTTCACAAAAGAGAATACAAAACTTAGGACAAAGAATGCAGATCTTCCACAATGTAAAATACATACAAAATGGGTAGTAGTCCAAGTGTGGTTCTGTAGTCTTAACTTTCTCTCCTAGGGCGACAACGCTGCTCTTCCACAGATGCAGTACAGTGAATGAGTGTTGTCACCTTAGAACAGAAGGTATGTTAATCACAGAATAATCGGGTGAAAATAAGGGCAAAAAAGAGTTTACTAAAAAAAATAAAAACGACTGCAGCCACCATATCTAAATTTGCAGTATATTCCATTTTTGTTTTTGGGTTTAGATATGTTTAGGACATGTTACATAATAATGAAAAAAGGGCCATCTGTTTCTGGCAAATGTTGGTAGATAGCACAAGACACAGGTACAGATGCAAACCTGATTACTATACAAGAAAACATACAACTGCAATAAACAAATATGTTCCAAAACAGAACTTTCCAAAATGAAATTATAAGTCCCAGCAATAAATCTCTGCTTTAAAAGCAGAGGGAAAGCACTGTGGAATTTGATATAATATACAAATATGCGTTTGGCCAGGACAGGGTTAAATTTACAGACAGCCTATGTTTGCAGCTCTGTCAGTCACTGAGCATACCGGACTCATTAATCTGCCATCTTTGTTTACCTCATTGCACAGCCTGATTAAATGAATGATCGCTGACAGCTCTATGCATTTTTATTGTGCATACCCCGACAGCAAAGAACCGTTTAATGTCAGCTAGTATGGAGCCTAGAACGACAGAAGCGGAATCTGTGATGAGAGCCTATCACACTCCAAATGGTTAGGGACTCCAAGTCTACTGTTTGTAGACAGTTTCTTCAATAACGAATGCTCAAAGTCCCATGGTTTAAAGTAGATCTATTGCTGTCCCTCAGTGGATGCTGCCATTTTGTGGGCTGAGCAAACATTTGCAGACGTGCAGTGTGCCAGTTATCAACATCCGTGTCGCATGGGGCACAAAGTGCCCAACCAATCTGTTCCAAATGAATGTCTGATAAATAAAATGCTATAATAAAAGTAATAAAGCCAGAGCTATCTGTGAAGACTCTAAAGGAAATTTATATTTAGAACACTGCTAAAAATTATTTTGCTTTAAAGGGGTTGTAAACCCTCGTGTTTTTTCATCTTAATGCATCCTATGCATTAAGGTGAAAAAACACCTGGCAGTCACCGGCCCCCCAATTTTACTTACCTGAGCCCCTTCATCTCCTCGGCGAGGACGCGCTGTCCCTCTCTCCACGGGGTCCCGGCTCTTGATTGGATAGATTGATAGCAGCGCAGCCATTGGCTCCCATTGCTGTCAATCATATCCAATGATGCGGGCGCCGGGGGCCGAGTCCGGCATTGGTG
Source organism: Lithobates sylvaticus (assembly GCA_028564925.1). Taxonomy (NCBI): domain Eukaryota; kingdom Metazoa; phylum Chordata; class Amphibia; order Anura; family Ranidae; genus Lithobates; species Lithobates sylvaticus. The sequence continues at coordinate 138,865,129 of CM053038.1, read as the reverse complement.
TCTGTGGACGCCAATGCTGGACATGGGAGCGCGCCCGCAAGGTAACCCCCTCGGGAGAACGCTTCTCCTAGGGGGTTATCTGATGTGGGGAGGAGCCACGAGAGCCGCGAGGGACCCCTGAAGAGGATTTTCGGGGGCCACTCTGTGCAAAACAAGTTGCACAGTGGAGGTAAGTATGATATGTTTGTTATTTAAAAAATGAAAAATGATCCTTTACAATCACTTTAAAGCTGAACCCCAGTCAGCACTAAAAAAATGACAATCCAGCAAGGGGTAACTGCTGCCTCTACGGCCATGAAACTTTAATCTGATATCTAGAGACAATGTATATTTGTGCCACTTTACTTTCAATATATATTCTAATATTTCTAGCAGTGTAAGACAACCTTTGTCCACGTAGGAAACCCTTGAGAAACATTTCAGGTGCAGGAGCCCCTGCTCTTGGCACATTATGCACACTGAATGTTTTGCTAACTCTCCTAGACACCTTTCCTCCTGGCAGCAGAGATTTGGCAGAAAAAAACGCTTAAAGCTTGTAAACTCATGTAACGTGTTTAGGCACGTCAAATACTTGGACATTAATTCATTTCACTGGCCAGAATAAAAATGTATTCCGGCCATTAAAATGAAGTAATGTTTAAGTGCTAAACGCTGATAGCGCTTAGGTGCGTTTAGACACGTTTACATGCATTTGGGCGTGTCAAGCGTTTTTCTGTCACAACTCTGCTGCTCCTGGATGCACTGGCTGTGGGTTTTTTTCTGCCTGTAAACGCCTATGTGTGCATAAACACATAAACTAACATGCAGCATTTAAAGGCAGGGGAAAAATGCAAAATGCCCCTAGGAGCAACAGAAAAAACGTCCAGTGTGTATGAGGTTGTACATTCAGGAAGTCTGTCTAAAAATATCTAGCAACAGTAAATTTCTTTAAAGCGATAGAAAACTCTGGTTGTTTATTTATACCTATATTATATTATAGGCTTTCCTGTAGATATAGTAAATAACTCCTAACTATGTACCATTTAAGAGATATTTACTATAGTAGCAACCGGCATGCCATCCACTGAGAAAGCTGTACCGCAGCCGTGACTCTCGCGCGCATGCGCGACGTTATCACGGCCCGACAATAGAAACTGCTGGAGCCCACGAACCTGGAAGGAAGACTGAGTGAAGATGTAAGCCCTGTTAGCGGAGGGCTTCGTTTCAAGGCAAGTCTTTCATAATTTGCCTGTATTCAATGCATACTAGCACATTATCCTCTTAATTTGCAAGGGGGGCATTTTTTGCGCTTTACTACCGCTTTAAAGCAAAGCCCTGCCTGCTGAGCCAAACACACAGTCATAGCTATTATAACATAGAAATGTTATCAGTAATAAGAAATATTACATTGCTGACTGTGCAGTAATCTAGGAGTTCTACAGTGAGTGACCATAAAAAGCGCACACACCTTTGACAGAAGTGTTGGGCGGTGGGCCTTCCATACGTAGATTCCATGGTGGGTCTCCTTGGTTGGCAAAGTCTCTCATCTTTAAGTAGCTGATGGTCAGGCGGATGATGGATGCCTTGTCTAGCTGACTTGTGATGGCCGCGGGCAGAGGGAGTAGTTTGGCAAGCTCGTAAAACTCAAAGTTCTCCTTTCCACGCCGGGAGCGGGCAGCGTCCCTGGACTTTTCTTTCCGCAGGGCTTGTAAACTGAACATAAAGAAAAATAGAAAACATCATTCAGGATAATACACTATTTATCAACTGATATTTACCCATTACACTGAAAATGTAAAATCATGTTTTCTTACACATAAACTGCACATTGACATCAACGTACACAAGCGGCTTCTTTCATTTAAAGCAGAACACATAACAAAAAAATTAAATAAAAGCCCGTTAAATGTTAAAATAACACACAAGTTGCAATTTCACTTTCAATTACTCCCATGGTACATTTTCCTCTGCCACTAGATGTCCTCAGTCTGATGGCCAGCATCATTCAACCCACCTCCTCCGAGCCTAGGCCATCCTGGACACACCCCAGCATGTGATTGGACAGTGAAAGAAGAAGCAGCTCAGTGAAGAGCTTATCAATCTGTTACTCTTCTTTCAAATTCTATCAGCATATGGCTCCTTGTGCTGTTTCTTCCTCTCACACTCCAGCCCTGCTGTACAGGGACTACAAGAGGCAGATATCAGGTCAAATTCAGGTCTTTATACTGCTTACATTTAAAAAAAATATATTTAATGGTGTATTCATGATAACAGAGCTGCCTTTTTTGGTTATTTTAAATTTGTCTTCTGTCTCGCTGTATGTAGGGACATAGCCATTCTCTCTCGCTTGCTCGCTCCCAGGATGGAGCAAAAAGCATAACACCACCTTTCTGACAAATCTGATTACAAATTTATTTTTCATAAATATTTACAGTCGGACTTGTACTCTTTTTAGTAGTTGAACTGTACTCCTAGAATCGCTAGTAATTAAATGTTGTGCTATCAATCGCTAAACACATGGAACAATTAGATTCCTATGGTGTAAACCTGTAGTTCTCAACCTTAGGGAGACCAAGGCCTGGTAAATCCAAAATGCTCCATGCCCCATCATGGCAGATCTCAAACAATGGGTTGCCAAACCAATTCTAAACTTCCCCTACTGTATTTAAACAACTCTACTCTACCCTACTCTATTTATCTAAACAATTGGGCTATAAAAACACTTTAGGCCCCTTTCACAAATGCGGACCGTTCAGATCCGCCTGTCAGTTTTTCAGGCGGATCTGAACGGTCGGTCGCTCCATACAGCTCTATGGAGCGTCGGATGTCAGCGGTCATCCGATCCCCCTCGATCCAATCTTCAAAATCTAGACAGATGGATGTCCTATTTTCCATCCATCTGGCGGATTGGATGAAAACGAACAGGCAGTCCGTAATCATCCGATCCCCCATAGGGGAGAGCGGTCTCTCTAACAGGTCCATCCCTGCACAGAGTGCAAAGACGACTTGCCATCAGCCGGCTCAGCGGGGATCAACAGAGCGATCCCCGCTGAGCAAGCGGAGTAATAAAAATGGACAGCCCCGTGTGAAAGGGGCCTTAAATCTAAAAATTCATATTCATCACAATCCAATTTGTTTTTAGTAATTTTTTATTAGTCACAACTCTGCTTATTTTTCATTCTTATTTTTTCACAGTGTCAGTATCTGGAATTTTCACATTAATGCATACACCCATCAGAATGGATACAAACTTGCAACAAGCAATTTCAATCTGGCAATCAATGAAAAAAGAGCGATCACTGGAGCAGCACTGAGTCTGGCAGACAGTAGAGAAAAGTTTTCAGGATGCGTGCGGCACCAGCAATCGACACTCGGGAGGATAATATGAAAGTAGTTGCACAGTCCAAGCTGGCCACCCTACACACACACACACCACAATCCCAGGAAGTTGCACACTTTCGATTAGCATTGCACCGATACCAATATCAGTGCCGATACTTGAACTCGTGCAAATGCTTCGATACTAAAACAGATACCTTCTAGTCCACAAACTGTAAGACCCGGTTCACATATATGCGAATTGGATGAGTTTTGAACCGCATCCAATTTGCATGACATTTTTTAATGGAGATGGATCACATATGCGCGGGCCAGCCGCAGCACGTTTTTGAAAAGAGTTTGTCCAACTTTGAGCACGGTTCAGGTTAGATTTCTATTGTCATGTACTTTGACAATTCGCACCTGATTTGCACCTGAACCGCTGAACAAAGTCGCACCGTAGGGGTCAGAAATCCCACTGTCAAAACCGGACCGCACATATGTAAACCCAGTCTAATTGCCACCTTTATAGAGAAAGATGCAGGAGGATGTCGCACGAGGGCACGGCAGTGTGAGACGTGACACCCGGACCGCAGAGGCTCTGGCAAGTGCTCTACCTCTGCACCACCAAAAATAGGTGCCACCAGCAAATTAGGCATCGGTAATTGGTGTCGGCGTATACTTGAGAAAAAGTATCAGTATTCGTCTTAAAAAAATGGTATTGGTGCATTCATACTTTCTATGCCAACTTATTGGGTACACTGCCCCTTGGCCTGACCTGTTGGCTGCAGAAGGCTTCAGTTCATGAGGGCAATTCTGTGCTGATTAACAAACTCCTCTCACTTCCCCATCACCCCATTCCCCAATCATTCAGCTATCAGACCAGACTCTTGCCTCCAACTGGGGCTTCTTTGCAGTGTATCAGGCCCAGACATGCACAGGCAAGCATCAGCAGCACCTACATGTACACTGAGATCCTCCATGATGCCGAGATCTTCAATGTCCTACACTCCTGCGGCCCCCAAAACTAGGGAAAAGCTGCAGGTTTCCCTTCAGCCATCTATAGCTATTGCTCTGTACAAGAAAATAACTGGAACTGACAGGCGCCGAGGGCAGCCACAGAAGGACCCAGCATATATAGTGATATGCAGTAGCTATTAATCGCACAGTGCAATCATGCCAGCTACATATAATCACTACTACATGCTACCTGTGATTGTTTACTAATTTAATGCAAGTAATTTTGGGTAACTGACCTACTACAAAAATCTACCGTTTGAAATTTAGCATTCACCTCTCTGCTATCACATCCTTCTGGGTGGATTGGGTAGAAGGATAGGATCCCTCTAATGAAGATGTGTGACATGGGAAGTACTATTCCCTAATCATCCCAAATGATTGAAAGCTTAGTGTGATTTCTGAAGCATTTCTGAAGCTTCTATAGCATTCGGCCATGCCTTCTGACTTTGTCCTTATGTGTCCAATACACATGATGTACGCATTGCTGAACTTCACAAGCTGTTGATCCCGTTCAATCTGAGTAGCAGCAGGACCCATATATATGAAATGTTGAACTATTTGCATTATTCCAGTACGAGCCAGATATAGTTAAGGGTTAATTTTCTGTAAAAGTCCATGTTTCTCTCTCTTTCAATGTAGAGTGTCAGACGTGCACCAGGTTATGGATTTTCCAGAGCACACCTTCTATTAATCAATTACTCCGGCCTGCGAGACGAGAGGCTGCTCAGCACCCCCCCAACTCCCCCATGAAAAATTCATCAAAGGACGGAGTTCTGGAGCTTTGAAGCCTCCCTGCACCTCTCGTGTTTCGATGTCTAGCGATCAGAGGCACCACCCGTCGCTCCCCACCCTGGCCTCTGTAATGGGAATGCTTGTTCTAACATGCTGAGCTTTTCGCGGCATCTAACGGGAGAACAAGTGAAGAGGAGCCACTCTTAGGACTCTGGAGGAAATCCTAGTGCCTCTCTTCCTATTAACCACCTCTATGCCAATAACACATGGCCCTTTAAAGCAGAATTCTAGACAAATATAAATATACACCATTTTAGTACAGCTGCTTGCTCCCTACCACCATTAAATAGTGCTTAAACATAACATTACCAGTATAATTAGCAAAAATGATATATCTCACCCCCTTAGAAATCACACTAACAGTGAGCAGTGGCGGCCGCTCATGCAGGGTTCTGGACACATGGATTTCATTGGGGTTTTTTGTTTTTTTTTAAGCCCATGATTAGAGCCTCTAATTGGCTTCAAAAAAGGGTGGGCTCGGGGCGCAGAGCACTGTGCCCCGAGCCCACCCACTTGTGTGACAATAGTGAATTAATATTCGCTATTGTCTTACTGATTCTCCTCCCTGTGACCCGATTGACAAGGGAGTCTTAGACCCCTTTCACACTGAGGTGTTTTTCAGGCGCTTATGGGGTAAAAATAGCGCCTGTAAAGCGCCTGAAAAACTGCTCCCCTGCAGTCTCAGTGTGAAATCCCGAGTGCTTCCACACTGAGGCGATGCGCTGGCAGGACGTTGAAAAAACTCCTGCAAGCAGCATCTTTGGAGCGGTTCCTGCCCATTGAAATAAACGGGCAACGCCGCCGAATCGCTGGGTCGTTTTAACCTTTTTCAGCCACTAGCAGAGGTTAAAACCGCCCGCTAGTGGCCGAAAACCTCTGCAAAATGGTGGTAAAGCGCAGCTAAAAATAGCGGTGTTTTACCATCAACGCCCGCCCGCTCCAGTCTGAAAGCAGCCTTAGGACTCACGTCCATCTCCCGCGAGGGAGGGGGTTTTCATTTACCACCCCCCCCCAATATATTAGACACCAGCCGCCACTGACAGTGAGCCTAAGGCCGCGTACACACGAAGGGACAATCCCGCGGGATTATCCTCTGGACTGAAGTCCAGAGGATAATCCCCTCGTGTGTGGGCGCCGGCGGACTTTTTGGCGCCAAAGTACGGCGGACTAAAGTTTCAGGTTTTGTTCTCAAATTATCCGCTGGACTTGGAAGTCCAGCGGACAATCCCGCCGTTAGTGGGCAAGTCCGCGGGACTTTTGAAATGAACGGACTTGCCGCTCATCGGCAAGTCCGTTCATTTAGCACGTGACTTCAGGTTACGTAGCTAGCGTAGGCAGTTACTGCCGCCGCGCCAGCTCCGTGACCTGGCATGGATTTAAAGGGAATCCCCACGCCGAAAAAACGGCGTGAGGGTTCCCCCCAAATCCATGTCAGACCCTCATCCGAGCACGCAGCCTGGCAGGCCAGGAAAGGGGTGGGGACGAACGAGCGCCCCCCCCCCTCCTGAGCCGTACCAGGCCGCGTGCCCTCAACATGGGGGGTGCCCTGGGGAAAGGGGGGCCGTGCGGCCCCCCCACCCCAAAGCACCTTGTCCCCATGTTGATGAGGACAAGGGCCTCTTCCCGACAACCCTGGCCGTTGGTTGTCGGGGTCTGCGGGCGGGGGCTTATCGGAATCTGGGAACCCCCTTTAATAAGGGGGCCCCCAGATCCCGGCCCCCCACCCTATGTGAATGAGTATGGGGTACGATGTACCCCTACCCATTCACCTAAGGTGTAAAATGTAAAGTAAAAAAAAACACCCACACTTTTGAAAAAATAGTTTATTGCACTGCTCCGGGGGTCTTCTTCCGTCTTGGGGGTCTTCTCGCCGGACTCCCCCGCCATTTACCAAGCTCTTTTACCGAGCGAGGGGAGTCCGGCTACCTTCTTCGTCGTCGCCGCCGTCTGGGGGTCTCGATCCGCCTTCGGGGGTCTTCTTCCGTCTTGGGGGTCTTCTCGCCGGACTCCTCCCCTCTCTTCTGCTCTTTTACCTAGCTCTTTCACGAGGGGAGGTGTCCGGCTACCTTCTTCGTCGTCGCCGCCGTCGTCGTCTGGGGGTCTCGATCCGCCTTCGGGGGTCTTCCGGGGGTCTCTTCTGTTCTTGCGGCGGTCGTCGTCTTCCGCGCCGCCGGCGCCGCCTTCTTCTTCTTCTTGTCCTTCTTGTTCTTCTTCTTCTTCCGATGTTGACCCGACGCTCTCTCTGCCCGGAATGCCTGTGCCGCTCTGAGCTCGGACTTATATAGGGACATGGGCGACAGGGTCACATGCACATGTCACATGGTGACCCCGCCCCCTTGTGTTGTCACAGTCCCGGAGGATGCTGGGACTGTGACATCGCAAGGGGGCGGGGTCACCATGTGACATGAACATGTGACCCTGTCGCCCATGTCCCTATATAAGTCCGAGCTCAGAGCGGCACAGGCATTCCGGGCAGAGAGAGCGTCGGGTCAACATCGGAAGAAGAAGAAGAACAAGAACAAGAAGGACAAGAAGAAGAAGAAGGCGGCGCCGGCGGCGCGGAAGACGACGACCGCCGCAAGAACAGAAGAGACCCCCGGAAGACCCCCGAAGGCGGATCGAGACCCCCAGACGACGACGGCGGCGACGACGAAGAAGGTAGCCGGACACCTCCCCTCGTGAAAGAGCTAGGTAAAAGAGCAGAAGAGAGGGGAGGAGTCCGGCGAGAAGACCCCCAAGACGGAAGAAGACCCCCGAAGGCGGATCGAGACCCCCAGACGGCGGCGACGACGAAGAAGGTAGCCGGACTCCCCTCGCTCGGTAAAAGAGCTTGGTAAATGGCGGGGGAGTCCGGCGAGAAGACCCCCAAGACGGAAGAAGACCCCCGGAGCAGTGCAATAAACTATTTTTTCAAAAGTGTGGGTGTTTTTTTTTACTTTACATTTTACACCTTAGGTGAATGGGTAGGGGTACATCGTACCCCATACTCATTCACATAGGGTGGGGGGCCGGGATCTGGGGGCCCCCTTATTAAAGGGGGTTCCCAGATTCCGATAAGCCCCCGCCCGCAGACCCCGACAACCAACGGCCAGGGTTGTCGGGAAGAGGCCCTTGTCCTCATCAACATGGGGACAAGGTGCTTTGGGGTGGGGGGGCCGCACGGCCCCCCTTTCCCCAGGGCACCCCCCATGTTGAGGGCACGCGGCCTGGTACGGCTCAGGAGGGGGGGGGGCGCTCGTTCGTCCCCACCCCTTTCCTGGCCTGCCAGGCTGCGTGCTCGGATGAGGGTCTGACATGGATTTGGGGGGAACCCCCACGCCGTTTTTTTTCGGCGTGGGGATTCCCTTTAAATCCATGCCAGCTTGCGGAGCTAGCGCGGCGGCATTTACTGCCTACGCTAGCTACGTAACCTGAAGTTACGTTCAAAATGAACGGACTGCTCCGTGTGTGGGCAAGTCCGTTCATTTTCAAAAGTCCCGCGGACTTTTGGCCGGCGGATTATCCGCTGGACAAGTCCGTGCGTGTGTGGGCAAGTCCACACCCTCGGAAAGTCCAGCGGACCTAGCCGGAAAGTCCAGCGGATTGTCCGCTGGACTTAGGTCCGCCGGCAAAAGTCCGTACGTGTGTACGAGGCAAAACTCTGCTGCACTGAACAGTACCACTATCTTAAGGAAGAGTAACTAAACCTAAAATCATTTTTTCCGAATGTCTGGCATCACGTTTCGCACTTCCTCACAACTAGCAGAAGCGTTACCAGCCTGCTGTATGCTCTCTTTGGACACTGGGCTGTCTATCATGAGGCATTCCAATGGCCAAAGGAAGGAGTGTGCACGGTACGCTGACAACGCTGCTGCTAATTGTGAAACAGTGACTAAGGCAAGTCATGGATGATTCAATTGGAAAGGTGGAAGCAAAGAAAATTGTGCTATTGTGTTCTTCCGGTGGGGGGAAGGGGGGGGTGCAGGGAGCCTTCCCGGCTGGCAGAACACAATGATTACTGCTAGCGGCCAGCGGCCAGCGGTAAACATGTGTGCAAAATCCGAGCTGTAGGCGCTATGCCTGCTGTAAGTGGCAGGAGATATAATTATGTGCTTGACAGCTGCAGAAAATGGACACCCCAGTTGCTGCTTCTGCACCTAAAGGGAGTAGCAGGCTTTTACCACCCCCTCAACTGCAAGTGTGAACAAGCCCTCAGGGTTTACATACACTTTGACATGTTTCAGACATTGGACATGGAGTTTATTTGAGGGTAAGGACAGTAGCATTACCAATGTGGTGTTTCGCACTGTTAATTCAAGCATTAGTGTCTGTTTCCACAGCATTTTATTTTTCTTCCCTGACACAAATCCAAATGGCCTTATCTTCAAGTTCTGAAAGAATTTTGTTTTACTGCAAAGTGCCTAATATACTATGTGTAAACAGATACAGGATCTCCAGTGGCCTGTAAAATAGCTTTATGTTCCCCAAGCGACGCTGTCACTCAGGGCTGTGTCCTCTACAGAGCTGCAGGATTCCTGGGAATGCAAAAAGACTTCAGCTTGATTTGGTGGAACGAACTGTAGAGCAAAAAGATTGCTGCCACGTATTCTGGGACAGGGCTGCATATTGTTTTGTTCTCTACATACAAGTACCGGAAGTACCTATCCAGGAGTTAAAGAAATCAGCCTTGTAAATGAAATATATATATTTTTTACTATTGATGTGAGTAAATGATTTCTAAATACCTGTTGATCCTGCTAATATCTTCTCTCTCTTTATTTGGGTGAGCACCAAATGAGGCAGGACGGTGGTCGCCCTGTGCATTCATCTATTCTGCTGCACTCAATGCCCCCTGCTGGTTGACTGAAAGCTGCTCTTACCGTTCAACAACAGAAACTGGGGTTTCCTGTAACTAAAGCCAGCCATAACAGCCGCTAGCAATAATCTCATGAAGAATCTGGCAGGCTGGTTGTACCCACGCTGATCGACGTGGGCGCATTCAGCCTGCTCATATATAGTTTGAATTTCAGCTTGTCCCTGCTGAACCGCCTGAAATTCAAACCATCTATGAGCGGCTTAACTGCCATTTTTGCTGGACAGCATGGTCCGTGATAGGAAGAGGAGAAATGGTACAGGTGTCTGAACTACTTATTGCTACACTGTATGTGTTCATCAGTTAAGCCGTCTATAGAGGGTTCGAATCCTGGCTGGTTCCTGATGATTCAAACCATGTATGGGCAGGTTGAATGTACCCAAGTTAATCGATCAACCAACAACCAACCTGTGGGATTTTACATGTGATTATTGCTAGTGGCTGTTATAGAACACACGAGAGGTTCCTTGGTTGCAGGAAAGAAAATCGCTCTGTCTATGGCCCGCCTTACTCTTAAAGTGTTACTAAACCCAGGACCCTGCATTCACTATATCTGGTCTCCAACAGTACACAGAACATGGAAATGCAATTATTTTGGTAAATATAAACTGCTAAACACCTTTTCTCATCAACAGTCTTATGACTTCTATCAGTGTTCAGTCAAGCACTGGTTAAAGCTTTAAGGTAGAGTTTTCATTCTCCTCTGACTGTCCTATGAGGCTGTATGATCCCTGGCCCTCTGTCTGGACAGCGCTGATTGGCCCTGTGCTGATCATATGCACCCTCCCAAAAAAAAAAAAAAAAACTCTCTAGCAATACACACCAAACCGAGCATGTGCAGAGTGCCTCCAAGGCTTTGTACTATCAGCAGATGGATTGGGGGCAGTAAAAGAAGGGGAGTATCAGAGAAGACAGGATCAAACCGCTGTTTACACAATGTGGAGGATTAACCCCTTAGATTTCACAGTGAGTATAACAAGCATGCTTTACTTCCTATACAGACAGATTTTACTGTTGTGGGTTTAACCGCTTCCCGACCGCCCACTGCATATATACGTCAGCAGAATGGCACGGGCAGGCAAAAGCACGTACCTGTACGTCCCCTTTAAATGCCTGACCCCGGCCGCGGGACCAGCGGACCCGATCGCCGCTGGTGTCCCACGATCGGGTCACGGAGCTGAAGAACGGGGAGAGGTATGTGTAAACAAACCTCTCCCCGCGCTTCCTACTCTGCCTGTCATTGATTGGCTGTTCCCGGTCATCGGGAAAGCCGATCAATGACGTCAGCCCCGCCCCCTAATGTAAAAAAACACACACACGTCACAGCCCATAACCCCTCCCCTCCCCCTAGTGGTTAACTCTTTCACTACAACTGTCATTTATACAGGAATCAATGCATTTAAATAGCATTGATTGCTGTAAAATGACAATGGTCCCAAAAATGTGTCAAAAATGTCCGATGTGTCCGCCATAATGTCGCAGTCACAAAAAAAATCGCTGATCGCCGCCATTACTAGTAAAAAAAAAAAAATTATAAAAATGTTATAAAACTATCCCCTATTTTGTAAACGCTATAACTTTTGCGCAAACCAATCAATAATCGCTAATTGCGATTTTTTTTACCAAAAATATGTAGAAGAATACGTATCGGCCTAAACTGAGAAAAAAAAATGTTTTTTATATATTTTTTGGGGATATTTATTATAGCAAAAAGCAAAAAATGTTGAATTTTTTTCAAAATTGTCGCTCTATTTTTGTTTATAGCGCAAAAAAATAAAAACCGCAGGGGCGATCAAATACCACCAAAAGAAAGCTCTATTTGTGGGAAAAAAAGGACGCCAATTTTGTTTGGGAGCCACGTCGCACGACCGCGCAATTGTCAGTTAAATCGACTCAGGGCTGAAGTGGTTAATAAAATTTTAACATGTAGTGTAATACACCATGTGCTGAAGACCCCTTCACCATATACATAGTTCCATTATGTAGGTTCTACACCTATATCTGTGGCTTGCTTGGGATTTGAATAGATAAGTGTCTATCACCCACATATGATCCAGCTCTGTCAAGTGTTTAGGCCTCTGCAGACGACATTTCTCTCCCCACCGTGCATCACAGGGACACTCAGCCTGTCGTGTTCTACAGCAGCGATCTGCCATTTATATCAGGCCAAAATACGCTGCTATATTTAGTTGTGAAATTGGCCTTTTATGTTCCTGATGTTTACAGAGTCGAGGAGAAATTAATGTTGACAGCCGCAGGCGGCTCAGCTTAACCCCTTACTTCTTGTAGCGTTCAAACCAGCACACCTCTCCAAGGGGGATGGATGTTTGTAATTCTGATGTAGTCTATGTGGGGGGATGGGAACCTAAAAAAAGTCCCCTTAAAGACACTATTAGGGAATTTGGGTCACTTATCATTTTTTACATCTATCTATTAACCATTTCCTCCCCTAAGCCTGAATAACCAGAACCATTTCTTAGAAAGGTGCTTTCTTTTAGCAATTAACCATTTCAGAGTCAGAGAATTGACTCTAATCCTTATCCCTGGATGCAAATTCCTGCTAAAAGAAGGTCTTGACACACTTTTATCCCCATCAGCTATTTACTAACAGACAAATAGAAAAAGATATGGTAAATAGGCACAATTATCACTAGCCAAGTCTTTGATACGGGACATGCAGAATAGAGGTGTCACGTCACATTAGTGTCCTGACACGTGATGCGGTGGGCGACCCTCATTCAGGTCACATACCCCCCTCATTCCTCCACCTCACACGTCAAATCCAATCAGCAACAACAAAGCACAGGGCACAGGAACGCATCTGTACTATGCCAGACCTGACAACAGCCAAGGTGTCTTCTCAGCCGGCGCGCTGGATTGTAAGCTTTTACGTCAAGCAAATACAACAGCTTATTATTATTTTTTCATACTTTGCATTGCACGTTTTACTGTCGGCGCAGATCAATTTTATGGCCAGTTCAGATTCACCCAGAACTATATCACTAACTTTATACAGTGAGCCATTAAAACTATTGATTGCTTTATTACAGCTATTCCAAAATACGCTGACAGATTTGCAAAGCAGTCTAAAGAGTACTACTGACATCCAAAGTGCAAAAACCCACAGCAACCAATCAGATTTTAGTTTATGGTGTAAAAGATTGATTCTGATTGGTTATAATGGATTACTGCATTTATTAAGGTCAAAGGTTCTGTTGAAAGCACCAATTTAGGTCAGGATGGGTTTTCACATAGAAATTACAGCACATGCTGGCCTAGAATCATGTGTTACAATGATCAGAAACCACTTTCAGAAATTATTAGATTTTGTTTGTAAAAATACAACAGGTTTGTTCAACATTAAAGTGGTATTCCACCCTAAAGCTCATCGGAACCCCCCCCCCCCCCCCTCCGGTGTCACATTTGGCACCTTTCAGGGGGAGGGGGGTGCAGATACCTGTCTGTCTAAGACAGGTATTTGCACGGTCGAAATTTCCGATGGATACAGTCCGATGGGAGCTTTTCATCAGATTTTTCGACCGTGTGTATGCCCATCGATCTTTTTCTGTCGGAATTTCCGACGGACTTTGGATTGAGAACCTGTTCCTTTTTTTTCCAACGGGAAACCCTTTCTATCGGATTTTCCGATTGTGTGTATGCAATTCCGACATGCAAAATTCCGACGCATGCTCGGAAGTATTAAACTTCCCTTTAATAGTGCTGTCGAACATATTGTATGCCGCAGTGTTATTGACGGTCGGAATTTGGTGTGACCGCGTGTAGGCAAGACAGTTTGAGCGAAATTCCGTCAGAATTCCGACGGGAAAACCATCAGAGCTTTTTCCGACGAGAATTCCGACCGTGTGTACACGGCATAAGAATTACAGGCCTATAATAAACGCCAAATTTCCATGCAAAATAATTGTACCGCTTTAAGCATTAAAAATCAGACATAATCATACCGCCAGGGAGGTTAATTAATAAAACAGCCTCAGAACAAAAGACCATTTATACAGCATATCTAATGCACATATACTGTACACTATTTTGTATAAAAAAGAGTATATAAAGTTTGTCCGCTCTGCAAAGTAATGCACAATATTTGTTCCCGGAGATTATCTGTTATGATCTTTTTCCACTTCATACACTATACAATTATAAAAAAAAGCCAACGCGATGATTTGTGTGGTTGTGCAGAAAGTTTTACATGAGTAAAACCATTTTCTGCAAGGGAGAAGCGTATTGTTCACAGAATCTCAATACAAACAATATTAATGTGTTACACCCCCTCTGGGGTTAAGAGCATTTTATCTATGAATTCATTATTTCGCCTACAACGGATAAAAGAATCTCAGTGCTCTCTAATGATGGGACCTACAGCTGATTTAAACCTAACTACTGCAATTTCAGCAATTCTTCCTCAAAATCATAGAGGCGTGTGTCTCCCCCCGACCAACCCATATCACACTTGACTGGCAAAATGATGGCCTGGTGTTTGGTTAAATTGTTCTTCCTGTCAGTATAAAAAAGCTAAGAAAAAAAAAACTTCAGTGTCAGCCACCCTTCTTCCAACATCTCTGCTTCTGTGAAGCTTAAGGTGATTTATGTGTGCATTTATTTATCCTGTATTCTGCAAAGCCTTTAAGGGAAACTCCACTTTTACCCCAATTGTCCATTACGTGCTTCCAATGCTTTCTAGAATCATTGTACTATAAGGTTTGGGTGACTTGCTAAGATTTATCATGCTTTTCCTGCCTTGTTAGAAATGTTCTATGAATATAATAAAGCATGTACTCTTGCCCATGTAGAGCATAACAGTGGGTTCTCTCTTAATGCCCCCTTCCCAGAAACACACATCCCATGTCCCTTGGCCCCCCACCACTCTGTTCAGTCGGAGAGAAAAAAATAGCTGCTACTTTTAAATGAAGGGAACTTACACCATGTGACAGCACTGGTGGAGGGAATTAGCCCTGTACTGTAAAATGGGGACAGAAATCGACAGAAATCGTCCTCAGCCCAGTGTAATTTCAGACTGGAGTGACTCATATTTTCAGGATTGATAATTAACTCCATGCCAGTAGTCTGAAAGCCAAATGCTTTTTTTTAAATTATTGATAGCATAAGAGAGAGTAATAACCCCTGTTAGTTTTTTGCTGTCCATTTCCCAATTGGGAGATTCCAATTTACTTCCTGTCCCAAAGTTACAGCAGGAAGTGAGATAAAATTCCTCGAAGGTGAGCAAAATCCCTGCTTGTCACCAGAACTAGTATTCTCATTGGAGGATTCCCCCCTCTCTTCCTGTTCTGGTGACTACCCAAAATTTGGGATTCTCCTTCACTCTCAGTGATAAGTCACCAGGAGAAATAGAGAAGGTGTTGGCCTAATCGAACCTACAGATGTTCTAATTCTTCTCCACTCTATCCAAAGTTATACTTTAAGGCCACGTTCTGGCTCTCGGTCACGTCACTTTTTGCTTTTCTTGCATATGCCTCTCTTTTGGAGAACCCGTCCCACCAAGTACTTGCAGGACCAGCTTTGGAAGGTCCTTAAGGAGCAGGGTTCACCTGGCTTCAGCTTAGATAGACCATAGAGTGCCTTGCCTCTGTCAGGAAACTCGAGGCCCTGGGGGGTTCAGGGTTCGAGACCCTTTCTTTATGGAGGTTGTGCTATTACTGTGCCCTCGTGCATGTTTTTTGTGTGCTGTGATTTCAGAGGCCCATTTTTTTGCTCAGAGGGTTTCGACAAGCACCGTACTGTACTGCAAAGCTCCGTAAAAAAATATATATTTATATACTTTAGTTTTTAAATTCTTTGTCTCATATATTCTTGGTAATAGTTTATGAACTGATTAAAATATTCTCCTACTAATGACTACCTGTATAAACCTGTTAAAAAGTGAAAAAAAATATCCTTCTTGGGCAACTGCTGCATTCAAATTATTTGAAAGATATGACACTTGGTGAATATACTGTTTTCTGATGTGAGAACAGACATTCACTAAGATGTGAGGAAGAGTAAAACACAAGTTTTGTACTGTACTAGAAGACAGAATCAGGATATGTAATGAAGAATACAGGGTTTAAATGCTAGCACCTGCTAAGATTGTTCCCATTAAGCTGACCACATTCACATACTGAATTTTGCCCTGCAGAAGCATCAACTATATAACTGAATTCCATGTAAGAGCATCGTGATTTGCTTTTCACACATTTACTATTGGACCTTCCCTAGCATAAGGCCACGAAGGTGTGGAGACCAGAGAAGATGAGAATGGGAAATGAAAGAGCAATAAGTGCTAAAATTTATTCTGACTTGGTGCGGACTGTACTGAGAGCTGGCAGTAATTCAGCAAATGGATTGCCGCCAATAAGAAAAACCCATTTGCCATTGAAATTAAATTCTAGCTTCATACAACTCAAGTGTACATTGTTCTTCACTAATTCCTGTAGAACTGGCTGTACAGCTGGCTTGCAGCACGGCATAGCCAGGCCACTCATTCAGAAAGAATAATCCCTGAGCTTCATTACTGCCTATGTGAGGTTATTCATCTATTTATTATGTTAAAGAAATCCTGTACTGAAAGAAACACACATGTAACCATTGCTGACCTCTTCTTAACATGCTAGTTGCCTGGCTGTCTTGCTGATCCAATGGCTGCACATTTTTTGGCATTACTGACCTGTAACTAGAATCAGGTGTTCTGACTTTGCTTTGACTTCACTTGCTGCATGCCTTTCACCTTTCATGATTAGTGACTTTGAAGGTACTGAGACCTCGGACAGCCAGGATAATCGCATTTTTCAGAGATCAGTAGTGACATCCACATGCTTTTATCATGGTTAGCCCACCAAAAATAGATACTTCCCCAATGTTCACACAGTTTGGTCAATATACTAAGATGAAACTTAAAATGCAAAAAACATAAAAACACGTTATAAACATATAAACCCAAAACCCAAAATGGAATATACTGCCGCTTACCAGTATGTAGTAACAATATGTAGTGTTTGCATTAGTTTTCTTTTATTACGTTTTTTTTTTCACCTGGTAATCCTACCAACAACAATCTCCTGTCCTTGGGGGGGTGACAGCATTTTTTTTTCCATTGTATTTTTGAAGACACAATGGTTGCCAACCAGGCTGCACTTTAAACATGCCTGCCTTTGCTCATATCTAATACAAGACGAGTGATGAGACTAATAGTTTTCTGAAGGAAGATAAAGGTGGCCATAGATGGATTGAAATTCTGCTTGTTCAGCAGGGAACAGCCACATTTCAATTCATGTGTAGCCACTGCAGTTGAACAGAAGTTGATCTACGGATCAGCTTCTGCTCAACCGCCTTATCAGATAAGTGCCGCTTGATCAGTGGCTACAGCCAATGGCTGCAGCGCTGATCTGTGTATTCTGACAGCGTGTGGATACAGGACAAATGTGTGGATGGAGGAATCAGTTCAGTCTTTTTATCCAAACAAAACAAAAGGATAACGGGTATAACAAAGGTTCACTTAATTTATAAGATACTCTCCTGCCACTCCCCATATAAGGCGTTGTCACCGTAACCATAAACTGAAGACAAAAAGAAGGGTATCCCAATGAGGGTCATTGGGAAAGCATATCGGTTACTATTGGTAACAAAAGGGCAGTACTGCAGTGGTATCTAAACAAAAAATATATTTTATTGGCAAACAGTAAAAGCAACCATGTGCTACACTCTGCTGTAAATTGCACCTTTACAGTGTCATCTTAATAAAAAACGGTACCTGAATAAGATGCCTTATCAAAGGACAACAAACACAGACATACATGTAACATATATACAAATAAAACACAAAATGTCCGGACACCTAATATAATACACAGGCAGGATGTCAATCGATAATAATCGCATGCGTGGGTAATTTAATACAACAATGTGTGTGTAATAATATGTCATCAGGTTTGTGAATTACCCCGGGGGTGTTGAAGGGATAGTGAAACCTCTCTTTCCCAGATGCTTAATGGGATGACGGTAGTATCACAGGAATCATTTGGGGGGGGGGGGGGGGTCTGTGGAATATTCAAGGTGAGGAGAAATTTACTTTATCCATACAGCAGGGTCATGGCTGCATTTAAGGCTCGCTGGTACGTGCCACTGATAACAACAATAATGGGACACATTGTCAATGTCACTGGGATCTCTTGGACATCCAGATACGATAATGAAATTTCATTTTCCTATTGAGTCAGATGGCAAAGGCTAGTCATCTTCCTCTAATCAAAGGATCAACCGGTAATACATCCTAAAGTAGAGAGAATATATCACAGGCAACTTGTACACTTGCTGTTATTCATCACTATTAATGCAGATTAATTAAATTGTGCTGACAGGTGGAATGTCATCCGCCGCATCAGTGGGAGCGGTAAAAGCAGTGGGTTGGTCAGCAGAGGACAGTCAGTTATGCAAGGGAAGAGGAGTAGATGACAGGAGGAGGCTGAAGGTCTAAGCCATGGTCATATCAAAGTCTAATGCATAAGGTTCTAGATATGGCTTAGGTACTTTACCACTGTGAATGCTTCCCTCCAGGCTGTCTTCATTCCCATGTCCTCTCTGCACTCGGTGCCGTATATAATACCGACTCTGCAGGTTTGCTTTCCAAACATGTGGAGAAAGGGAATCAGTCCTGCAAGGACCTGACCAGCTACCACTGAATCAATCGCGGCGTAGCTCAGTGTACATTTCCTCCTGTTCGCTGCCCACCAACACAAGCAGGGATATTACAGTCGGCGTCATGGGCGTTGATGGCGTTAACCGTTTCGCTATGGAAGTAGCGTAGCTTTGTCTGGACGTTATTGGGTCGGTAATCAGCGGCCCTTATAAACAGTGATCTTCTTCTAATGGTACTGCCCATCTAAAAGGCTTTAAAGGGACATTAAACATGTCCCTTATCCATTGTAAATTGTCTCCATTGTCTTCTTAAGGAATTTCTAATATATTTATTTTGATTTATTATGTCAGGCGGTATGAATATATAAAAGGAGAAAAGGGAAGGGAGAGATATTTTTAGGGGGTATATTTGGAGAGTTGGAGAAGGCTAGAGTATGATATTAATATTCTTAAGCTAATCTAGCTATAAAGTCCAAGATAGATCAAAGGGCCATCCTGAGAGTATAGCAATTTATATACAGAGTCTTCGGGGGGTGAAAGGGGGGAAGAAAGGAAGAGGGAAAGAGGGGAGGAAAGAGAGGGGGGAGAAGAGGGAGGCGAGAGGAAGTGAGGGGAGAGGAGGACGGTAGGAGAAGAGAGTGAGAGTGAGAGAGGAAAGCACAAGGAACTATCATCTCAGTTTTCAAGGAATACCTGGAGATTCAGTTCAGTATTAAGTCTAACTGGCGTGAGAGGCTTCAACCGATATAGTCACCATTTTTCCTTCTGGAGCAATACAGAGGGTCCCCTAGTTACAAACATCTGACTTACAAACGGAGGCAGACAACAGTAAGTGAAAGGAAATCTACCCCTAGGATGGGAAATTCACTCCTGTAAGAGTTATTATGGGAAAAAGGTACCTCCACTGATGCTTTATCACCAAGGCTTGTTTCCACAACAACCCAACATTTTCAAAATCCAATTGTCATTGGGACAGAAAGTGAGGTGAAATCTTCTGAACAGGGGCACAGACAGCAAAACAAACGTTACAGGGGTGTTAACCCTTCCCTATACTATTCAAAAAGCTTAAAAATATTTTTTTTGGCTGGAGCTACACTTAAAAAATGTACCTGTTCTGAATTACAAACAGATTGAACTTAAGAACAAGTTTTATCTTATTTGTAACTGGGGGACCGCCTGTATACGGTTGAAGTCCCCCCTTCTTGATGGTAATTTAAAGGGTGTAAATCCCTTTCACCTTCATGCCTTCAGGATTACTACTGTGGTATGACAAAAAGTGTTTTGCCAGAGGTTTCTCTGGGTCTTTCTCATTAAATTCCCTAAGATGTTCACCTAATATGACCTTCAGAGGTCTTTTCGTTTTACCTATATATATCTTCGGACATGGACTTGTGATCATATAGATCTCCCGTGTGGTAGAGCAATTAACTAGATCTCTAATTTCATAGCTTTTTTGTCCTAAAGCATCCATAAATACATTAGTTCATTCTACAAAGGGGCATTTAGCATTACATGGATACAGTCCCTTCATTGTGGGGTATGCCGGCAACCAGCTTGCATTCGGCTCTTTTACAAATTCAGACCGTATCAGCATATCCCCTAAGTTTTTAGCTCATCGGGCAACACTTTTGGGAGTGCCTCCCACTATGGCAGCTATACTTAGGGTCCTCGTCAAGGTATTTCAATTCTTCTCTAGGATGGTACATACATTATTCCATTGGGCACCATAGTTTGTTATCATTCTTACTGCATGTGAGTTTGGTTGTTCCTTCTTCTCTATTTTATTCTCCATTGACAGAAGATTTGCTCTGCTACAGCCTGCCACTTTTTGTTTTGCCTTCCGTATGAGTTTATGGGAGTATCGGAATCTTCCTCTTTTTTAAGGTCTTTTTTTAGTACAATTTCTTTTTATCCCTAAGAACTCGCCTACTGGAATACAATTTTTTAGCCATGGAGGGTGGTGGCTGTCAGCTCGTAAGGGAGTATTTGCTGCTGTCTCTTTGCGGAATTTCCTAGTGCAGATCCGTCCCTTCTCCATGGAAATCCAAAGATCAAGGAAAGAAATCTGCTTTTGATCGTATGTGTATGTGAGGCGTATATTCCTTATATTATCATTGAGTTGACCTAAGAATTTGTGTAGGTTTTCAAGGACACCTCTCCATAATAACAGCACATCGTCGATATACCTTAACCACGTGTGTACGTGGTCTTAGTACATCGACGAGGTCAACACCTCTTCTTCTTTCCAGAGGCCTTGATGGAGGTAGGCAAAGGCTGGTGCCAACGCTGCCCCCATAGAGGTACCACCTATTTGTTGGTAGTATTGAGTGGAGAATTGGAAGAAGTTATTTGACAGGGTAAACTCCAATAACTCCACCAAAAATTCATTTTGTGGGCCAAAATGTGGGTAGTGTAGGTCCAGAAAGATTTCTACTGCCCTTACCCCGCATGTATGGGGAATTGAGGTGTAGATATATCGCACTGCAATTGCGGCACACTGCGTCACATGAAGCATGTCTCCCAAAAGAAGCACCTGAACTTTTTTTAACAAAAAGCTTCACACGATGCGGTTTGCCGCAATTTATCGTACGTCAATCGTAGCAGAACCGCATCACGTTTTTAGGTGCCATTTAAATGAATGACATCTGAATTGTGTGTTGTGCGATTTGTCATTTACACCTGTGCATTTTGAAATCGTGGGCAGAATCATGGTGATTTGTTTCTACTTATTCTTTTGTTGTGAAAAAACTTGGCAGGCTGCCTTGATTTTTTTTCCCCAGCTGTGAGAACTCTCTGCACTTGTGAAAGAATCGTGACATGCTGTCTTGAAGATCGGGAAGGGAAAAATATTGCGATTTTGATTCTTAATGATTAATCGTGCAGCTCTAGGGAGGACACAATTTTCTCAATTTTAGAATACAAACACTTTAACCACTTCCCGCCCTCCCACTGTCATATGACGGCGGGACGAAGAAGCTCTTGTTCTGGGCCACCATCATATGATGTGATTTCCTTTGCAGACACACAGATCCACGTGCTGTCAGAGGAGAGGAGACCGATGGTGTGTCCCTTGTACATAGGGACACAGATCGGTCACCTCCCCCAGTCAGTCCCCTCCCCCCACAGTTAGAATCACTCCCATAGGGGTTATATTAACCCCTCGATCACCCCCCAGTGTTAACCCCTTCCCTGCCAGTCACATTTGCACAGTAAGCAATGCTTTTTCATAGCACGGATCGCTGTATAAATGTGAATGGTCCCAAAAATGTGTCAAAAGTGTCCGATATGTCCGCCCCAATATCGCAGTCACGATAAAAATCGCAGATCGCCGCCATTACTAGTAAGAAAAAATAAAAAAAATAAAAATGCTATAAATCTACTCTCTATTTTGTAGACGCTTTATAACTTTTGCGCAAACCAATCAATATACGCTTATTGTGTTTTTTTTTACCAAAAATATGTAGAAGAATACTTATCGGCCTAAACTGAGGAAAAAAAATTTGTTTTTTAAAAAAAAAAATGGATATTTATTATAGCAAAAAGTAAAAAATATTGTGTTTTTTCAAACTTGTCCCTCTTTTTTTGTTTATAGCGCAAGAAATAAAAAACGCAGAGGTGATCAAAATATACCATTTTATTTGGGTACAGCGTTGCTTGACTGTGCAATTGTCATTCAAAATGCGACAGCGCTGAAAGCTGAAAAATGGCTTGAGCAGGAAGGGGGTGTTCGTGCCTGGTAGGCAAGTGGTTAATACAATGTGTATGCATTGCTTATATACAGCCAATAGAAAAGTGTATATAGCACTCATCTTATCCAGCAATCTTCTGTGTTCATGGAGCCAGGAAAATTCTGTTCTTCTAATCCACAATGTAAATAGTCAATTCACAATGAACTTACATTATGATTATAGCTTACTATAATGAGAAAATTCAAGTACATACACTACATATATAAAGTTGCACTGCCCTGCACTTACACAACAACCAAAAAATCAAGATAAATTTATGGAAACACGGAGACACATTTACCCATAAAAGTTAAATGTTACAATTCTCTAAACACACATTGGACAATATGGGACCACATATATCAAGACAATTAAAACCAATACCATAAGTGTCTTACAATCCTTTCATCCTCCCCATACAATTCCTGCAGGAAGATTCACTAAAGTGACTTGAGTCCCTTCCAGCATGATGAATTCATCCCATCAGAGACATAATCAGCTGGATTACAATATAGCACCAGACAACAACTCGTTACATGTATCTCCGCAGACTGAAGCGAGGGTGTTCCTCCTACTCATGTTATAAAACATGAAAAATACATGCTCTAAAACTCATCTAGCTGGAGAAAAAAAAAGTGTATTCCCACATCTGAGAGATGGAGACGTCAAAAGTTATTATGCTTGAAAAATAATTTCTAGGCTTCAGTACCCCTGACAGTACAGCCTGGCAAGCAGGTCTCTGCAGACAGCCGAAGCACACAGCATCATTATATATGGAGATTGAAGTAGGAGAGATGCCCAAAATGGAAGCTTTGTGTTCCAGGGATATCCAACAACAATGTCCCTCCCAGCAATAGGAGTATCCACAGTTAACTTCAAGCATTCACATTTATTCTATTTAACATCTCCATGACTAGGAGGTCTTTACATCCTTCTTTGCATCATTTTTGTTTCGCTCGTTTTCATGAAATGAAAAATGTGCAGGCACAATGCCAAAGAAAGCCCCGTCTAATTGTATAGTCTTGCCTTGTAGTCTGATCGTTGTGACCTCTACAGTCAATGAGTAAAGGGTGAGCACAGCATGGTGGTTACACTCTTCTGTACATGGTCATTTATACATTCCTAAAGGCAGTCAATATGAGAAGGTAGCCAAGGACATCATATACAGGCAGTCCGGGTTATGAACAAGATGGAACAGGTACATTATTTAAGTGTAACTCCAGACAAAAAAAATATTCCAGATAGCATAAGGAAGGGTTAACTGGCCATGCAGTGATGATGTGGGATTGCTGACAGGTCTGACAGTAGGTGGCAGCATGCGGTGAGCAGCAAGATGGCTGCCAGGTGGTTTGTGGAATCAGCGTGATGTCACGCCGACTCCGTTCTTAAGTACGAATCATATGTAATTTGGATGCTTGTAACTTGGTGATAAACATCTACAGGCACCCAGTGTCATGGACATACGACTCCTAGACCTGCAACAAGGCTCAGGCGCATCCCAGCCAACAGGCCCAGACGTGCGCCAATGCGCATGCGCCGATCGGCTTTAGCACCCAGTGGCCTTTAAAAGGGGCTCCCACTGTTCAGCTCTTGCTGTCTGATCTGCAGCTTTTCCTGTGACCTGTTCCTGAATCTGCACCCGATCTCATACTGACCCGGCTCTCTGACCTTGCTGCTATCTCCAATCCTGACCTCTGGCTTTCCTTGACCCTGCTCTGTTTTACCTGCCTGCCTGATCTTCTGTTGCCAAAACCAGCCTGAACTCTGACCATCCCTTGCCTACCAATTTTGTCTGAACTGATCCACTGTGTATGACCCGGCTTGTCTGACCTTGCTCCTGCCTCCCGTGCGCTTGTTGCTTCTTGGCGCACCTGGATCCAGCTGACCTGCATCCAGCTTACCAGTACCCAGCTGACCTGCATCCAGCTTGCCTGCATCCTGCTGACTTGCATCTAGCTTACTGGTATCCAGCTGACCTGCATCTCCAGCACCCCAGCCGGTTCCAGCGCCTCCCAGTGGTCATCATCTCCAGCTCCAGAGAAATCATCAGGCACTCCTACCTCACTGTGCTCCTACGGTCACTGTCCCCAACTCCAGTGACCCGGGAACCAGGGCTGTACGAGAGGTCTCCCTCTGCACGTCAGGCTCACCTACGAGATACGTGTCACCCAGATTACGGTGTTATTCCAGACAAACTTATTTTGTAGGAAAAGTGAGGAAGGACATTTTCATTGCTGCCTGTGTTCCTACAGGGAAGATGTCCCCTCCTTTTCACTGTCTCTACATCTGGTACTGGGAGTAATGTCTTCATGGGAAGACAATCAGCAGTAAAAGTATAAAAGAGGTCCTGAACATATTTCCACCAAATGAGACAATATACAGGATATAATGAGAAGGGGATAAAGAAACTAAAAGGCCCTTACTCTAATTAGCACCTACTACAGGAAAGCCTTCCTAAAACAGCTGTCGTCACACGTTTCATTCTATATCCCAAAAATAAGAGGATCATTCCCCCATTTTAGAACAGTGAGTAGAGCCTGCAATAACCTGTATGGGTATACTGTCATGTCGGGTCCCAAACCCTACTCTATAGAAGTCATGGTTACCGTACACTGCACTGATGATAGCCAACGAGTCTGAAACAGCTCTGGGCAGTTTGGAACAAATGGATCTATAATAGGAAACTATATGTGCACTATACACCAGCAGTTCTGGATGTGCATCTGGCCGGAAGGGTGAAAGGCAATGATTTTCTTGGCTCCATTCACTCTCCTGGAATGAGGATAATCCTCTTATTTTTGGGATATGTGATGGAATGAGACATGTGAATACCTTCTGTTTCAGGCAGGCTTTACTGTGAATCTCCAACAAAGAAATTGTTTTTATTGCTGTCCTGGTCACCATTAGAGAGATTTTCCCTAAAATGATTTCCTTTCAAGGAGATGATGAAAAATACCCCACAGAGACCTAGAGGGTATTACAAAGACTAACAGAGGCTCAAACCCTACCCTTCTCTGCCCTAAACAAGAGAAATAGCCTTGGCTAAAGTCACACCCTAAGGCCTGCTAGACGGTTCGAATCTCGGCCGAGATTCGAACCATGTATGGGCAGGCTGAATGCACCAAGTTGATCAATCGATCAACTTGGGTACAACCAGCCTGCCTAATTTTACATTCGATTATCGCTAGTGGCTGGTATAGCAACAATCACTGTGGTTGAAGGAAACAAATTTGCTGCGTGTATGGCCTGCCTAAGAGTACAGCAGATAACCTTGTGGAAACCCTCTTACAGGGTAAGCTTTTTAGAAGTTGGAATTTTGGCAGCTTGTGGTTCTCCACAAAAAAAAAGAGGAGTATGCAGGGATCCAGGTCTTTAAAATATAAACTTAGGACAGTCATGCAGGCTTCTGTGTTTTTCCCAAGGTGGCCACATTTGCTAAAATCTGCAAAGAAACCTAAATACTATGTATACTGTACAAGCCTAGTTCACATCCACTAAAAACAGAAGAGTATGTGAGGCTAATTGCAAACTTCAGTCTGATGAGTTTAGAGTTTAGAGAAGAGAAAGTGCCCAATACACCCCTGCCCTTCGGGTCCTCTATAGATGCTGCACCTGTGAGATATGCCATCCTTCCAGCCACTGCAATGAGCAGTGGCTGGAAGGATGTACCAAAGTCAAGTCCTGCATGTCAGTCCCGATTTCACAGACATCTGTGCGGGTTTCTGTACAGATATCATTGGAAATCGCAAGCTGAAATCGCAAAAAGTAGTACAGAAACTCCTTTTTGAAATCATTGCGGCGCCTCAAATGCGGCTTCGCACTGATTAGGACAGTGTCATTGCCGGCAATTGCCGCCGATTTGACATGTCAAATCACATGTCAAATCGCACCAGTGCGAACCAGGGCTAAATCTAGATGATACCAGAAACAAAGCAGTAAGAGGATATTTCTCAATAGCAAGGAGAAATCCCCTCTTTGGCAGTGGTCATCAAAACACATGTTTAAAAGAATACCCCTCACCTCCTGTTCAGATGACAACTGTAAAATTTAGGTTTTCTATAGTGACAGAACATAACCACTCAGAATAGATGTCCCTTATATTCCTGTTCTGGTGAAAACTGTAAACCTTTGGCATTCTATGGGGGGGATCTCTTAGACAGTTGTGACCAGAACAGGTGTTCTTCCTCCCCTTCTCTTCTGGTGGCAAAGTTTTTAGATTTCCCGTCACTGTCTGCTTCAATGACAATCATGACCAGGGAGGGTGACTCTTCGCTGCAATAAGAATAAAAACCTTAAAGTACATGTGAGCACTCATCTTGTAAATCAACCCATTCAGTTTAAAACAGAATTGAAAGGCAAAATATTTGTGTGTATGTACAGTATATATATATATATTATTGTGGCGGGGCGAGCCCGTGCCACTGTTTAATATGGCGGTCTGGGCCAGGTTTTGCGGGGAACAGCCACACTAACGATGCCGGTGTTCTAGGTTTATGTTAGTGACAGAGTTAGAGGTCAGTGCCCTACCCTCCCGAGGGGGTCAGTGATTGCCAGCGAGCTGTGAGAGGTGCACGTTGCACCATATTGTCCAGGACAGGACAGATTGAGGCACGAGCCTGAGAGAGAGAGACAGACTGGGATGCTGCAGAAAAGACACAGAGCTGAGGTACAGTATGTGTGCATGAGCACTGGATGTGTTTGTTGGTCAGGAAGACCAAAACTACTAAGTTGAGCAGTAAAGCTGCGAAGAGAGCCATGGTACAACAGATACATTTCTGGAATATGAAATGTTGGGGTAACATACTCTTTAAAGTGGTTCAAACCATTTTCTCAAAACTAAACAAAAAGATTCTACAAAGAATGGTTAGAAGTGTCACTTTTTGTTTTGGATAAGTTAAATGCAGTAAAACACGCATTTATGATGTTATAATGTGAATCCAGCCTTATGACTCCATCACACATGTGAGGCTCTGCAGCCTACTTTGTGTAAAATGACAGTTCATATCCCTTCTTCCGATGAATGAAGGGAGGTCCAGCTTTCTGCAGCCTACACAACACAAACCGGTAAAGTAGAAGCTTATTGGGAAGGAACAGGGCTGTGGGCTAACTGGTCTCAGATATAAAATAAATATCTCACAATGTTTAAAGGAAACCTTTCGCACTACAAACATAGAAACTCCAGTTACTGCTACCTTTGTAAAAAAAAAATGCATGCTCAAGGGCCATTCTTCTAAAGCAAGTGAAATGGAAAGCACTTTTGTGAAGAACATTGTGCAAATATAAATATAAGAGTATTTTTTTAAGCAGCAGTATAGTCATGTTTAGGCCATACCACAGCTTTATAAACGGGCTCGCTATTCTCACATACCAGGCACAGGTATAGTGATGCTGTGGGTTGCAGGAAAGAAAATCGCTCAATTCCCCCATCAACACAGTCAGTTTTGATGGGAGAATCCCTTCCATGGAGCTATTGTGTTCTCCTGGGGTATGAGAGAGCTATCCCTGCTGGGAGAACAAAGTGATTATTGCTAGTGGCTATAGCCGCTGGCAATAATTGCATGCTAGAAATCCAACATGCAGATTGTACCCAAGTCGATAGATGGATCAACTTGGGTACAATTAACCTGCCCAAACATGGATCGATTCTCAGCCAATCCCTGCTGAACTGGCCAAGATTCAAACCATCTATGAATGGCTTTACCAACTAACACAGCATGTAGGGGGTTACCACCAGTGGCAGCAGGTGCTGCATATTTTGGGGGGGACGGCAAACAACCCCCCCCCCCTTCGGCAGGTCGAAAAGGAAGGTGGGGATCCGTGCCTTACCTTCCGATGACGAGGCCGTGCTGGATCCTGGAAGTGACTGTTGCTGCCCCTCCGCCCGCTGCTTCTCGCTCCAGCTGGTGACGGGTCGCTGATTCTGACAGAACATCGGGGCCATTGCTTCTCCTCCCGGCCGAACAGGAAGTGGGTCCTAAGACTCCCTGGCCAATCGGGTCTCAGGACCCACTTCCTCATTTGCTGGGAGGAGAATCAGGAAGACAATAGCGATTCGCTATTGTCACACAACTGGGTGGGGTTTAGGGCGCAGTGCTCTGTGCCCCGAGTCCACACTTTTTTGAAGCAAATTAGAGCCTCAGGCTCTAATCATGTGCTTCTAAAAAAAAAGAAAAACCCATGCGTATGGCGCCCTGCATGTATATTAGGGGCCAGACACATGTATTGGGGGGTCCTAATGGAGCGACCGTCACTGGTTACTACTAAATCTAATGACACATGCATAGATTTCTCTTGTTCTGTCCACGAGCAGAACAAGAGTAATCTAATAGAATCTCCCCTGTTAATAGCAACCAAGCAGCCACAACACCCATAAGTGCTTGAGTATTGAGTAAACGGTGACGGCATCTCATAGGATGCAGTCACTACTTGGCTGTCAATTTTCTACCTGGCACCTTCAATTTTTTCAATCCAAAATTTGTTGGGCTGGGTGGTGCCAACAGGGCCACCCACAGCTCAAATTTTGGCCAATTCGTCAAGAATCCATCGAAAATTCGAGCCATGTATGGCCAGCTGAAGGGGGAAAAGTTTGACAGATAATGTATGTAAGCATTCTAAAGTAAGGATGTAGGACACATCTGCTATAGAACACTTCCCATCTTATAATGTCCACGAGGAATCTAGCCACCCTTGCTGTGATAAGAGACTGATATGGCAGAAGACAGAAGCTTGTCTTAATATGATTCCAAGATTTATAATACCACCGCTACCTTTCACAACAATGTATAAAATGAGGACACACAGGAGCTATAAAACTGACATTAAAATTTTCATGATAACAAAACAATGACATATTATGCTGTTTGAGCAATATGTGCTATATTCAACTGAAACTTTTTTCAGTTTTGGATACAGTGAGACAGTATTATCACATTTGTTAGTTTTAATTGCTGTCCAACTCCATCTTCTTTTGTGTAATCAGGATAAAGGTGAGGCGATATCTCTCCAAAGGGGAGACAGCAACACATGCATTTGTCAGCAAAGTATAAGAGGGTTAGAGATTCTTCTTCCATTCCCGTCTGTCTCTGGAAGCGATGGGACCGGTTGTGAGACGACTCAACACACTGGACCACAGACAACCATAAAACCCTACAAGAGGTTCTAACCCTTCCGTACACTATCCAAAACCCACAAAAAGCATTAGTTGGGGTTCTACACCAATCCATTAGTAATTAAAATAAAGTTAAAAAAATTGTTATTTTATAAAAAACAAAAACAAATGGCATTCCCTTTATTGTATATAATGGTATTGATAAATGCCAATAAATAGTTCTGATATGTGTGTGTGTGATAGCGCTGGGCCGATAGAAGTGAAAATTGGTTCTGATGGATGTTCAGTAAAGTATTTTTTTCTTCAAAGAAGAAGATCTGTGATTGGAATATGGGTATGGGTAGACCCTATTCTTGTCCTAGGCTGCTACCTCTCTGATAGCGACATAAGATTCTCTAGCCAAATGGTAATTTCTTGAATATATAAAGAGCAGCACCTGGTGCAAGCTCTATGCACTTAAAAGACTACTTTAAACCCTGTAGCATCAACTACTTCCAATGCGTTTCAGGAAAAGACCCTCCCCTTTTTCAGGGCTTGACCAGTCACTGTAAAGTTGGCTACACATTATACCATTTTCTTGTTCAATTTCCTTTAGATTTACCTTCAACTATGTAGTACAAGGGCCTACCTGATTGGATACATTTTGAGTGTTTAGTTTTAAACTCATATCATATGGTTTTGTTAAATCTAAAGGAAATTTGTATAGCCAGCTTTAATAAAATCACAACAGAATGCACAAAGGCACCTGTGTTAAGGCTTGATGAAGATGCGGGGTAAGGTGGACACTAACCTAGCCATCAGGTGAAGAAGGGGGAGGCTTTTCTTCCCCCGAAACACACTGGCTGTATCTAATGCTCTTAACTATTAAATGTTTCAAAAAGACCATTAAGATAGATGAACTTTTGTATCAGGCTCCTTGCCGACCACATTCAAGAACTGGTTTTGGCCAGCTCATTAGATTGTTTTAAAAAGGAGCTGGATGCATTCCTAAATGCATGAAATATAACTGGATATTAACATTTATAGGTAATAACACCAGAGACTGTTGATTCAGGAAATGTCCAATTACCTTCAGGGGATCAAGAAAGATTTTTTTGCCTGCTGGAGCAAACTGGACCATGCTTTATTTTTTTTATTTTTTTGCCTTCCTTTGGATCAATTGTGAGTGTAGAATTATGTATATCGAGGTTTTTCTATTTATTTTTTCTTTTGGTTCGAACTCGATGGACTTGTGTCTTTTTTCAACCTATGTGACTGTGTGGCTACCAGATGGGTTTAACATCTGTGTTACTTGGAATTTAGTTTATCATCTTTTCAACCACATCTTCTGCCTTACCCAACTAAAAATAAAAAATTGGACCAAGACTCACAGTGCCTACTACCAGCACCAATAACAGGTTCTAGCTGTTTCCAATAACATTCTCATCTCATGAGTAGTAATATCCAGTAGCAAGTTTAAACAACTAGAGCACTGAGTAACACTGGTGCCAGGAACTCATGCCAGACGTGGCTACTAGGACTAGGACTACTAGGACTTTGCTGGCAGCTCAATGCAAACCTATAATTTAGAGGGAAACAACACAGAATGGAAGCTTGTCACAGCTACACCATGGATGTCACTATAGAGGTAATTACAACTATTTCTAAAATTAGCATTTTACATAAGAAACACTAATGTAAAGCAGCAATTAAATATTGGATAATTACACTGTGTAATTTTATTTTCTTTGATTTGACAGTTTTGTTTCACCAAGACACTTCATGGTCTCAATTTCTCTCAGTCATTTAGACTTCACTGACACTGTCATCATTTCACTTTCTCATTCCCTGACACTCACACTTTGTGGGGCTTTCTCAGAATGGTGATATTTCCCTGCCCGGTTTGCCACTTCTACCCCTGAAGGCATGCCCTCTATGTACCAACCCAGCACCAATAGATTACTTACTTTTCTTCAAAATATTAAAGTGGTTGTAAAGGCTTAAGGTTTATTATCCTCATGCATTCTATACATTAAGGTAAAAAACCTTTTGTGAGCAGCACACACCCCCTTTATACTTACCTGAGCCCCATCTCGATGTGCACAAGAGCAGCAGCTCTCCCGGGTCTGGCCAGTGGGGAGGGAGCCAGACACACAGAGGCAGCTCGGGACTGAGCACACATGATTACCCCCATAGCAAGTGGCTTGCTATGGGGGCAAGGGGGGGGGCCAAGAGTGCCGACGGGGGACCCAAGAAGGATCGGGGCTGCTCTGTGTAAAACCATTATACAGAGCAGGTAAGTATTACATATTTAAAAAAAAATAAAAATACGAGCCTTTAGTATAACTTTAAATAAAAAGGATAGGATACAGTATGCTGAATGGGTGCATATTAAAGTGGATATAAACCCTCTCCTCTATCCAGTGAAGTGAACAGTGCTGACAAATGCTTGAATTGGTTGCATTTTGCAGGCTTGGTGACATGTTGGATTGTTTTTGCAGTGGGCGCGAAGCATGGCGGCAGCGGCATGTATATACCCCCCTTCACTGCCATTGCAACTTAAGGGGAGCACTAAAAATGCAGCTCATCTTTCTTGTTAAAAAAAAAAATGCAGCTCATCCGTGCATTTTTACTGCCTCCCAATCACATGTCTGAACATAACCTTAACAACCGTTGATACAAGATCTCAGTCACACTGAGAGTGCATCAGTTGGCCAACTCGTAAACATACAGTACATTGTGAGAAAGAGCAATAAACCACAATAACTGGGGTTGATTTACTAAAGGCAGATAGACTGTTCACGTTGCAAGAGAATTTTCCCCAGAGCTTAGCGAATGTAGTAAAATATGATGTGCAGGGGGAAAAAAAAAATACATTCCTGATGTCATATAACTGGATGATGGGAGCCCGAAAATCTTCAAATCATTCACTAAGCTGTGGAGAAAATTGCATAGCACCGTAAAGCAGGAAGCAGAGACTGAATATGTAACTAGCAAACATGGCTGTCCTAAGGTACATATATAATTACAAACGGATAAGATTAAAAAACATCAAGCTGATCTCTGTTACATTTATTTAAAAAATAAAAAGACTACATTTCCTTTAGGAGCTGTCAGTCTACATTCACTTGGAGGTATTTTTAATTAGAGCCGGTTCACACAGGAACGCACATGTTCCCGTGCGCATTTTTGCACGTTCCTGAGCGGTGCGGTTTGGACAGCCCTTTCATTTCATTAGGCTGCCAAATGCGTGGGAAAGTGTAAAAAGTATGAAAAGCGCGACTTTGAAATATGTGCTGTACCAAACGGCATGGTACTGCATGTGCATGTTTGTTATATGCGTCTTGGGTGCCATTAAAGAGTTGGTCCAGCCTAATTCAGAAAAAAATAATAATGTAGCTGCTGACTATTAATATTAGGACACTTACCTGTCCAGGGATCCCATGATGTCAGCACCCCAGCCGATTTTTCCATCGGCTCTCGGGTGCTTGCTGCCACCACACCTTAAGTGGAACTGGCATGCAGCTTCACAGCCAGTTACCTACTGCGTATGTGAGAAGTGCGCTGCGCTTTCTGAATGGCACGGCGGCGGAGGGAAGGAGGAGGGGAGCCAAACTTATGGCACCAGAGGGGGGAGGAGGCATATAAGCGGAGCATCCACTTTTGAGTGGAGCTTTGCTTTAACAATTACTGGCACATGTGCACGTCTAACAAGGGCAGCGCTTTAACATGGGGTGCACATGGAAAGTGCATTTCCTACAATGCAATTGGTGTAAACTGGCCCTTAGTGTTAGATAAAGGAGTAGGAAGGCTGTTAATGTCAAATGAAAAGTTAAAATGTAAAGGCAAGGATTAGGCTAGCATATTTTTGGGGTAAAGCTAAGGTTAAGTGTTTTTAATTAATAATTAGGGATAGGTTAAATTTGAAGGACGCTTTAGTGGATTTTTTTTTTACTTGTTTTGGTGCCAAAGCTTTCAAGTCAAGAATTGCCAGAGCCAAAAACAAAATGTTCTATATTACATATATAACAGTAATCTATTACATATATTAATTATGAAAGATTGAAAGTTGTTAAACCTTGCTCACCTTCTCTGCATATCAACTGCCATGACAATGACAAAACTAAAATGTGGGCAATGAACTGGCCATGATCATTCAAGGCCTGTTCAAAGCCCAAGGTGTGAGCTTGGACATTGATCAAATGGGCTGTTTGCATGTTGAGAAGAACTCAGTTTTGTTTATTTGTCTATAATAGTGTTACTCAATTTCAGTGTATTACATTCTTCTAATACCCCGTACACACGGTCGGAATTTCCGACGGAAAATGTCCTATCGGACCATGTTGTCGGAAAATCCGACCGTGTGGGGGCTCCATCGGACTTTTTTCGTCGGAAAAGAGATCCTGCTCTCAAATTTTCCGACAACAAAGTCCGATTTTTTCCGATCGTGTATAGCGAATTCCGACGGACAAAGTGACACGCATGCTCAGATCATATTACAAGACCAAAGCTATTGGCTACTAGCCTCTACCTGGTTCCGTCGTACGCAACGAACGTCACCACGTTCAGAATGATCGGATTTTCCGACAACTTTGTCCAACGGTGTGTATGCAACACCAGTGTCGGACAAAATCCGTCGGAAAAAATCTGACGGATTTTGTGGTCAGAATTTCCAACCGTGTGTACGGGGCATTAGAGTGGAACTAAACCCTCCCATCCTTTACAGCCAAGGAAGCTGTTATCTTGGCCTCTGTTTGATCTGCAATTGAAATGATGCTGCACATGTGACCTGTTATGACACCAGCCATTTGATAGCTTGACAGTTCGGTTGAGAGTACAAGCAAACGTGACAGTTATCATTCGCGGCATTTGGGAAACCATTAAGTTGTCAAGTTTAGTTCTGCTTTAATAGCGACAGTATTATCAACAACATCGTCTATACTGTACAGTTGTATTGCTTAGCAGTGGGGTGTATGTGAGATGTGTTATTTCTAAAAAAAGGTATGTAAACATTTAGACCACCCACCCCTTCCAACCCCAAACCTCTCAGTACCCCTAAGCATACAGCAAATTTCGTTTTTTGTGTTTCTATTTAGCCAAGGTCTACTCTATAGACTTGCCCACAGCATAATATGCTGTATAGATAGATAAAATGCTCTCTACACAGTAACAGTTGTGATATCTACCTAATGTAATTAAAAGAAAAACACTGGAAAATGTACATTTTTTTTGGGGGGGGGGGGGAATAGTAAAAGTTAGAAGGTAAAAATAAAACAAATACCTTTCCTTAAACTGCTATCCTCTGAATACCTTTGTCTCTATAGACCTGAGCATATTTCCACCCATGCTACATCAATTACTGAGCGTCATTCTACTGCTTGAGCTTCTACCTTGTCCTACAGCCTACTGATACAATATTCCCTAATATCAGCCACAATATATCCTGTTCATTGCATCCAGAAGTTTGTGTTACACCGCTCAGCCACCTTCTTTCCTGTTCCTGAAACATATATTCGGCTTTCTGTTAATTCTGAACATAGCCTCCATGTTCCATTTTACTGCAGCCTTACCCCTTCTAAATATAATAGTTATATTTTTATTTAAATCCATGCCTTCTTTTAGGGGCTGTTCAAGTCACTTGTCAACCTTTTTTAATGTAAAAGTAAGTTAAATCTCTGGTGTAAGTGGGTGCCACAAACTTAAATGTTACATTCTTCCCCACAATAAATAATGATGAGGTACCTTAGGTTGAGGTCTGGAGGACAGGGGACGGTACATGCGCTGATAGGCCTGGAGGCTCCCCTGCCATGAGAGAAAAACAAATGATATACATAAGGCAGGAGAGGCAAAATGCAGGTTATATGTATGTAGCTATGTAGCTACTTCTCTCTATCCAAACCTCTAGTAAACAGACTTCCTACAAATAAAGACTTCATACTGTTGTACTTTTGGGGCACTTTATTGTAGCATTAAATACTTATAAATTACACTTCATCATCACAATTTCATTCAATTACCCAATATGGTTCTAATGTGTAACCAAACACATCTCAAAGACTTAAACCCCACCTTTATGAGCATTTTTCATGATACACGCATATTTAGGGTGTAACATGAAGCTTGGTCAGTGTTCTGTCTGTCACGGTGACAGAAGGACTTGTAATTCTCAATACAGTGTGTTGACGTCACTGTACATGTAGTCCATTGACACTTTCTTCAGCCCTATAAGTAAAGGTCTATACCTGCAGCTGCAGAAAGCGTCTGCAGGAACAAGAACATTGCACCCATGATCAACTGATCGTTGGTTGCAAGGCTTCCCTGGCTCCTATACAAAAAAAAAGTAATAAATGCACTTTCTTTATTAATTAATATGTGTGCATTTATTATTTTTTGTAACTTAGCCGAAGTTTGTATATGCTGGTGGCTTTCATTAAACATTCATTGTCTATTCCATTTGTTATTTGTTTTAATTTCCACTGTAATCTAAGGAGTTTTAGAAATAGTGTCATTAGTTTAGGCCAGTGGTCTCCAAACTGCGGCCTGGGGGCCAGATGTAGCCCTTTGTTTGCCTTAATCTGGCCCTTGGGGCACTATTCCACCAACGATGGGGCATCATTCCCCCTACTGACACCATCAATGGGTTACTATTATCCTCGTTGATATCAACAATGGGGTACTATTTATCCCATTAAAACCGATGATGGGGCACTGATGCAGGGGCATTTTCTACTCCCACTGGTCACAGTCCGGCCCTCCTAAAGCCTGAAGGACAGTAAACTGGCCCTTTGCTTGGTAATTCTGGAGACCCCTGGTTTAGGCAATAAAAGATCAACCACCCCCTCAGGAACCACTGACAAGATATTACTTATAGTTATGACTATATCAACAAGAGAAAAAAAACACTCCCAAGAATGGACAGAGCCATGCTATAAAAAAAGTATGGGATGTCAGTTCTTGGTAAACTGCCAAGCTGATTACTGTGTGAACCTACATAATATGTGTCCAGTCTTCTTCTACATTTTTATTTTTTGTCAGCTGCATAACATTATTAAAGCGTTTGTTACCCCCAGCACTTCATATATCTGATATGTCTGATATGTGCCTGCTATACCGTCTAATTGTAAGATAAAGTATCTCTTTCTCTTTGTATTGCTTCCTTTGTGTAAAGTCCCTGGTGTCCCTGCCAGTCCCTCTGCTTTCCTATTAAAAACTGACCACACTAAGCAGGAGAGCAGCGGTCAGATATCTAGCTAAGCTGGGAACTCAGTATGATCTCCTTCAATGATCAGACTTGTCCTGACATGCCTCTGCTGCACAGCCATTTACTGGGAAGTTCAGTGTACTGTTGCTTCTCTTCCCCCAGCTCTTATGCAGCTGAGAACAGATAGAATATATATACTTATAATCACAATAAAAAAAGGAAAAAAGGGTATTTATAATGTATTTTTATATCTATACAAAAATGTTTTGCCTATCATTTCTATTTTAAACTTAATGGTTTAGAATTTATAAAAAGGTAAAAGCGACACAAGTAAGTTGGTATGCCAGTTCCTCTAGTAGACCATCTCTAAATGAGACCATATTGCTTTTGAAGCAAAAAACCCTCCAGATTTTCAACATAATGGGGGAGATTTACTAAACCTGGAAAACTGATTGATCAATTAAGCGTTGACAGTAAAACCTGGAAACTGATTGGTTACTATGCAAAGCTGCCCCAAATTTTGCATACTCTGGTTTAAGTAAAATTTCCCCAATAAGTCTTTCCATACTCATTAACTGTTTTCACAAAGTGTTTGCATATTGTAAAAAATAAACAAAAACACACACACACACCTTAAGGCCTTATTCTCACGAGGTGGATCCGCTTCCACGGAGTCCGCCTCTGTCCGCCAGCTCAGCGGGAGATCTCTCCGTTGATCTCCGCTGAGCCGGCGGATGACAGGTCCCTCTCTGCTCACTGAGCGGGGAGGGGCTTGTCGAACGGTTTCTATGGAGAGATCGGATGAAAATAGACAGCATGTCCGTTTTCATCCGATCTCACCCGATCCGATCCGCACCTGCATGTCCAGACCCCTTCCAGTATCTATGGATAGCTTAGATCAAACAATTAGTTATTAATTAGTAATTATCTTATTATAGCTAAACATTTCTGTATCAAGCTAAAGACTTTGAACTAAATGGATTTGTGTCTTTTTTCAACCAGACTAACTATGTAACTTTATTGCTTCATTAAAGCACTCTCTAGAAACATGTGCAAGTCATTTCTTAAAAGCTGTCCCAGCAATAATCAGTAATCCAAGTTGGGAGAGAACTGCGGGATACAAATCTTTAGCTAGTATTTGAGAGATATTTGTTGAAGCTGGGTAATTTAGGTTTGGCAGCTCTAAACAAAATGGGAGTCCCCTTAGAAATTGGGGTTTCCCGGCTTGAGAAATCTATGTATAGTTGAGCCAGAAGGAGAGCCAAACACACATGATGAGAGTTCTGAAATGTATTTTGATTTCACTAATGGACAACAAAGGACATCCCAATGCATTTTGGGGTCAAACAATCCCCCTTTAATTGTCATAGTAGCTAATGGACTCCAATCTAACAAATTAGGTAAAACAATCAGAAACAGAAGGATAAGCAGTGAGTGTATGTCTGCGTTAAGCAGTTGTGCAGCCTCAACTGCATGGCTGCTTAAAACAATGTGGAGATTTTCCCTCACTTCCTGTCCTGATATCTGTAACATAGGAGGTAAATGGGGTTTCCAAAAAGATATGAAGGAGCATTCATCAACAAACACAAAACATCTAACACTTCCCTGGCACCAAATGGCCCCAAATAGGCCCTAAATGAAGCTGGTGGTATTGGTAAACCTGCCTAGTTTTGAATGGAAACCCAATCTGTCAACTGTCATAAAACAATCATAAAGAAATTTAGTATTGTTAGCAAAATGTATCGGAAATGATACTTGTCATATAGTGCTCTCTAAGGAAAAGATCCAAATCACAAATCAGTTAGCATTGTACTAATAAATAACTATGATTGATTATCATACACTTTCAATGCTGCTCTAAGCACAAGTACACTGCTGCATTGTGGGGCTTGTAGTGTCAGTTGTCGGGTTGCGGCTCCTGTTGTAATGCCTCAACGCCCTCATAATCCCTATGTCTTCTGTGTTTCAAAGAATTTCTCTGGCATTATGAGTGCAAAGTCATCAAAAGCAGCCTGGAGTCTTCTCATATTAATCCCCAGTGTGCACACTATTGTAATGTATTCTGCTCCTGTATCCGGCCTAAACCCTAAATAATCCTTATTACTGGCTCTGGAATATATTGAGAAGAAAGTGAGAAACAGAGGACAGCCTCTCCATTACTAGCCAGATCCATTCTTACACCAGTAGTTTTTAAGAGTAGACATATTCTGCTGCTAGATTTTCACGATTTAGCTGTCGGCTGAATGATCAGAAATCTTGCACTGAGTGTTAACTATCACGCCATCAAAAAGAGTGGGATTCGTTTGGATTATTATTTGGTGAGCAATACATAACTGTATTATCTATTACATTTCCATAATTTACATCTCATAAAAGCAGTGCATGTTCAAGACCAAAAAATGTAAAAATGTTATACTGACTTTATCGTATACTTTCAGGTAGCAGCATCAAAATATAACTACAACAAAACAACTTTTTGTATATACTGTAGTAGGAAGCTAGCACAATCTGTATCATTATTTTAACATTTTTTTGCTTATTAGCGCTTTTTGCAGTTCCTTTAAAAAAAAAGGAAAAAAAAAAAAAAAGCTAAAAAAACACTATAAGCAGCGTTTTTGCTGGACAAACGCTCCAACAAACTCTACAAAAAATGTTTTTTTTTTTTTTTCTGCTCCTAGACGCTGAAGTGCAGAAAACACTAATAGCCTAAAGTAGTGTGCATGGACACATAGGATAACACTATTTAGCTTCTAGAAGCAGATAAACATGCTAATAACACCTTCCAGGTTTTTAAAAAAAAAAACGCTAGTGTCCATGGAGCCTTACATAGCTGTCCCCATTGAAGAAATCCCATTATCTGAAAGTTATTATTACCTCTGGCAATCCTATGCTTAGGGTTCACATAACATCTGGCTTCCCTTGCTTTATAAAAAGAAATCCACTAATTTGTGCTCTTATCACAAAACACATAGTTGGTTTAAGAAGTTCTGACTTCATCCAGATCAGTGATTTTCAAAGTAGTCTTATGCCCCGTACACACGGTCGGAAATTCCGACCACAAAATCCGTCGGATTTTTTCCTAACGGATTTTGTCCGACACTGGTGTTGCATACACACGGTCGGACAAAGTTGTTTCTGAACGTGGTGACATTTGTTGCGTACGCCGGAACTACGTAGAGGCTAGTAGCCAATAGCTTTGGTCTCGTAATTTGATCTGAGCATGCGTGGCACTTTGTCCGTCGGAATTCGCTACACACGATCGGAAAAAGTCCGATCGGACTTTGTTGTCGGAAAATTTGAGAGCAGGATCTCAAATTTTTTCCGACGGAAAAAGTCCGATGGCGCCCACACACGGTCGGATTTTCCGACAACATGGTCCGATAGGACATTTTCCGTCGTGTGTACGGGGCATTAGACCTCATGTACACTGCTGCTGGTAAACGGATGTTTAGGAGCAGTTGGGCATTTTTTTCAACTGCTCTTGAACTCTCCCCTACGTTATATTATCAGTACATGTACACAGGGTTGTTTATAGTCGTTTTTAGGCAGTTGCGTTAAGAGGCTTTTTTTGGAACCCAAAAAAATGCATTCAGAAGATGTGTTTAGAGGCATTTCAAGCGCCAAAGGCGGCTAAACGTGGCTATCCGCGTTTAGGCACGTTTTTGTCTAGAAGCATTTTTAAAGAGAAACATTTTATTTATTACTTTTGAGCCTGGAAAATGCAAAAAACACACCAAAAAATAAATGATCGCTGCCTGCATGCTTGATATACCATGTGATATTCCCCTCATCAGCCAATTATGCTGTACAATACACAACTTGGATTACTTGACGCTGATGTTTAGAGTCACCAACAGACGTTCCTCTGGTGGCACGCTTTTCCTCATGTTGGTGTCCATGAGAACTAGATGGGGTCTAACCTTTACCAAGAGAATGTCAAAGGTGGCTATTGACATGCATGTAAAATGAAAAAAAATTCTCTGGGTAATTATGCAGCTGAACATAGATATTAGAAAGTATCCTGTGGACATACGTTTAGCCATCAATGGATGTGTCCAGTAGCGACAAACTCTGGTCCTCTCACGCAATTTTCTACATCTTTGGAGCCTCAGCAAAAGCAACATCAGGAGCATTTCCTCACACATGCTCATCATGGGACCCATATTAACAATCCAACCAAAAAATAACAGCTAGGTACAAGCACACTGCTTTCTCAGCTGCTACTCACACTGTTCTCTCACAGAATGGCTGAAATAGTTAATAAATAATGCTTTCTGATCATTTGGGAGGATCTCCTGAGGTTATCTTTACTAAACGCTTCTGAACGCAAACGTGGCTAAACGCGGCTTGTAAACGCTGCTAAACACACGTCTTTAAATGTGGATTAATAGCTGTGATGTTCCAGCGTTCAGGAGAGGTTGAGAAACGTCCCGTGTAGATGAAGCCTTATGCCCCGTACACACGGTCGGAAAATCCGACCACAAAATCCATCGGATTTTTTCCGACGGATTTTGTCCGACACTGGTGTTGCATACACACGGTCGGACAAAGTTGTCGGAAAATCTGATCATTATGAACGTGGTGAGGTTTGTTGCCTAAGACGGGACTACGTAAAGGCTAGTAGCCAATAGCTTTGGTCTTGTAATGTGATCTGAGCATGCGTGGCACTTTGTCCGTCGGAATTCGCTACACACGATCGGAAAAAGTCCGATAGGACTTTGTTGTCGGAAAATTTGAGAGCAGGAGATAAAGTCGGATGGAGCCTACACACGGTCGTTGGAAAATCCGACCGTGTGTATGGGGCATTAGAAGAAAAGTTCCACAATTTGCAGCTTGTTCCTGTACAGGTTTCCTTAACAAACTTATCTGATAAAAGGTCTGGCTATCATTTTTTACTTCCCAAGCACCATAAGTATAAATCAGCACACAGAACATGAGGCCTAAGCTGGAGCTGATATAGAAGACTTCACCTGGGACAGTCGGTAGTATTTGTTAAGACAAACCATCCATAAAAGTGTAACTGCGCTCCTAAATATTTTTAAAGGAAAGATCGCTTCTAAACTATTTTTTTTTTTTACATTTTTTCATATGTAGAGATCCTACGCACAACAATTTTTCACAGAAGGCAACATTCTTTTTGAAATGACAATGGAATTACATTGGAACATCCAACAAAATATGACTAGTGTTTAGCTGAGTTCAGTTTGACTCGGAAAGACTTTGCAAGTCTTTGAGGCGCGTACTGTAGTTGGGTTGTTGACTGTCTTTTTTGGACAACCCCTTAATCATCACCCATTCCGTCAGACAATTTCCACAGGAAATAAACAAAGGTTTGTGAAACACAGGGTGTCAAAGAAAAATACACAGGCGTACAAAGTGTTATGTTTATTATGGACCTGTTCTAAGCTAATGCTGTTTCGAAGTTGCCATGATACAGTACGGATCTGTACACCACTAGAGAAAAACAAGTCCTACAATAACGAAAGTGCACTGCTCTTTTTTGTTTTTAATTTTATGATAAATAAAAGTAATAAATAGTCTTTTGGGTAACAGAGCAGCCTTGACAATGAATACATGAATGACAAGACTGTGTTCTTTCAATAATACAAAATACCTAAATGGGTTATTTACTTCAAGGCTGCTTTAATTACAGAAGAATTCCCATTTCATAATGAGGTCCCCTGCACAAGTCATGGAGGAATTTAAAACAGATCTTTTCATGCCATTCATTAGGCTCTTGATTTGCATAGGGTTGGCCTGGCATCGTTGGGCTTGAACACACATAGCCTTTGGTTCCCTTGGCCCCATGCACCAACTACACTACATGGATTAGAATAGTTCTATCAAAAGAAGCACAAGGGACTGTCAAATTAAAAAAATATGTTTTTAAAGATACTGTTTGTAAAATTAGTGCCAAGCACATCAAACTATGACAGTGCTCCT
The DNA here is from genome assembly GCA_028564925.1 of Lithobates sylvaticus. Lineage (NCBI taxonomy): Eukaryota > Metazoa > Chordata > Amphibia > Anura > Ranidae > Lithobates > Lithobates sylvaticus. Next base: position 138,822,563 of record CM053038.1, on the reverse strand, counting down.
AAATATTGTAAATTAATTTTAATCACAGCAAAAAAAAAGGGAATCAGGCATGACTACTAAATAGGAACGATGAATGTGGTAACATTATTTATTAAATATATTACAAACAAAGCCTCTGTAACGAAGGCCATCTAACTGTCATCATCTGGATGATCAAATGATAATGGAAAAAATCTCACTTGTAAGAGTTTTATCCAAAAACATGTTAATTCATATTTTGTTAATGTTAATTTATATTTTTCATATTTTGTTGCAAACATCCCAGCATACAGTGGGACAAATAAGTATTGGATCCCCTACAGATTTGGAAGTTTGCCCACTTATAAAGAAATGAAGGGTCTATATTTTTTATCACAGGTGTATTTTAAATGATAGAGACAGAAAATCAACAAATCCAGAAAAGTACTTGGTGGAGAAACCCTTGTTGGCAAGCAAGATGGTAAGGTAAGGTAAGGTAAGATGTTTTTTGTAGTTAGTGACCAGGTTGGCACACATCAATGGAGAGATTTTGGTCCACTCTTTTTTACAGGTCTTCCCTAAATCCTTAAGACCCCTTTCACACTGAGGCGTTTTTTCAGGCGCTTTTGGGCTAAAAATTGCACCTGTAAAGCACCTGAAAAACGCCTCCGCTGCAGTCCCAGTGTGAAAGCCTGCGTGCTTTCACACTGGGACGCTGCGCTGGCAGGATGTTAAAAAAAGTCCTGCAAGCAGCATCTTTGGGGCGGTGGAGAAGCGGTGTATACTGTCTTTAACCGTCGCCTATGGAGATTTTTAAGGGTAAAAGTTTGTCGCCATTCCACGAGCGGGCGCAATTTTGAAGTGTGACATGTTGGGTATCAATTTACTCGGTGTAACATTATCTTTCACAATATATAAAAAAATTGGACTAACTTTACTGTTGTCTTATTTTTTAGTCCTTAGCTGATGGATCTATAAATTACACTGGGTATTCATTATAACTATGGCAATCTCCTCCAGGTTTTCTGTACAAATACTCCCCATTTAACGGCTTCTCTGACTTATGACCAGCTCTCCCCACCTGAACGATGTGCTGTACATCATTGTATTGTACAGTACAGAATTTTCATTTGTGTTCTGTACTTATGCAAATTTAACAACATTATTGAGCTGGAGTTTTGTGTTTGGACCCTTTTTCACAATACAGTAGAGTACAGTAGTTAAGAATGCTTAAAATATTGATTGCTTGTGACTCCTCATTTAACAACCAATTTGTTTAAGGACCTGGTCTTTGGAAAGGAACCTGGTCATTAAGTGAGGAGTACCTGTATTACAAAGAATTCCACAACAGCTTGCAATCGATGAAACACAACATAGTTACTACCTCTAGTCCACGCCAAAATGGAAACAGAGGCTGTAAATATAGATCCAAGACCAACAGAGAATCCCAGAGCTGAAAAGTAGAGCCCCTCTAAGTGGCTCAATACTGCTTCTGCCTGGAGTAAGACCTTAGGGTGGAGGTCTGTAGTTTTTGTCTGGTACTCTTCACATGCACCTAATGCTTCTCAGCTCTACAGATTACAGCTCCAACTTTTTGTCCCTTGTACTCTAGAGCCCAACTAAAGAAAGCTTATCCATTTTTCTAGATATAAACTTGTTGTTTCCTTTTACTTCAAGACACAGAGACCAATTTTTGCTATTTGTAAGATACGTCTAATGAATGCTAGAGGATTAAACTACTCACTAGTTTCTTACTGTATCTCTCTTTTAAATTTAACAGAAATACTGCAGTACATCAATCACAAGTATAATGTTTTTATTGAACTGGCCGATTACAACTGACATTCGGCCCTCGTGTATGGGGCTTAAGCTTCTGCACTTTCTGAATAGCAGTGTGGTGGGTCTCTCTTTCTATGTACCCTATACATCCTGGTTTGGAACTGATTCTTGTCTTTGCTGAGCCCCTTTTTCTTTTAGTTTTGGGTAGAGCAGAGAAAAGTAAAATTTCTTTTTTTTCTGTCAGTGACCACATAGGGGAGATTTTCTCTCACCTGAACAAGAAAAGGGGAAGAGGTTTTCATTGGGATAGGAAGGCACAGACAGCACTAAAAACATCTTTCTAACTCTTCCCCAGACTACTAAAAAAAATCTGGATAGATACTAATGGAACATTTCCATATATATAGCAATAAAACCCAGACAAAAACTACAACTCATTTTTACTCTAGAACAAAATAGAAAAGCTTTGTCGGAAGTTGAGCTTGAACTTGGACCTGGTTTGATTTGAACCTAACTCTGGACTTGACAAGCCTGAATTTAATACTATACCATACATATTTCTGATCTATCCCATAATATAAATGCATCATCTGGCATTTCAAAATACAACTGTCTACCAAGGATGAATCAGTCTTTTCATTAAGTACTTTGATTTCTGTGTGTGAACAGTTGTGTATTTGAAGTTTTTGCTCACACACTGGAAGAGAAGTGAATCACTTTACATGAATACATCCAATATTCTTTGATCATGGTTATTATCCAAAGAATTTTATGTGTGAGATTGACACTGTAATTCTTAAATTCCTATTAGAGAACAGAATATATGAAGATCACAAATGAATGAACATTTTAGAGTACAATATTAATACCTTAATTGTTTGTTATATCTACTATGATTTGAAGCACCTTTATATATGTTCCCCCAGATTTGTCTTGGAAAATGTAATAAGATGTGATTCAGTGGTAACTAATATATGTATTATTTATCTTATTAATTAAGTGCAACAATTTTTATAAGGTGATGTTGGCTTATTTAAAAATATTGATGTATACCAAGCTTTAGAATAATACAATTGTATTGTGACTGCCACCACAACTGATATTTCTTCATTTTCAGTGGATAGCTGGATGACAACATTTAGGCGGTCTTTATTACAGAGGTTGGTTTTATATAGTTGTAATAATTTAGGCTGAATAACAGGTATGGCTATTTTTACATAGTCACATTGGTCCAGCTTGGACCAATGTAAGCATGTATGGGCCATACCTGTGGGATCCCTGTGGAAGATGGAAATAACAGTATTAGGCACTGCTACTACAGTGATCTCCACTAGCTTCTGAGTCCCTTGCCATGGGAACACAGGAGGTGACTCACTTGGAACGGGTGCCATTTAGGGAACACTTCTCAATGAACGCAAAGTGTTCCCTGATTGGATGAGGTGGGGCAGTGAAGCCACCTGTTCACTGAATGATGCCCATACTGAGCAGGTGACCTCTTGTGTTCAGTATGCAGAAGTGCAGACATTCAGCACTGGACCCAGAAGACAGCGGCAATCACTGTAGTAATAATGTGACTTCTTACCTGTTACTTCTTATTCAACTTTTCCTTGTTTCCCTATAACTGTATATTACTGAGAAACATTGTAATTGGTGTACACACTTTTAAAGTTCTGTTCTCTTTTTGCAAGAATAGATAGTGACATGCTAGACAGGCTTTAAAAATAGAATCCATTGAACAATGAAAATTACGATTTGAAAGGCATACAGGGAGTAAGCCTAGTCCTCCTCATCCAGGCAATGCCTAAATGCATCAGTCGATTCTATTCCCTTACAACAGGAATCATATGCCTACTGAAATAGTGGAACACCCACTAATACCTCGCACATACAAGACAGCCAAAAGTTTCTAACAGCCAATAGTCAATATCAAAAAGTAGTAGTCAATTTTGGGTGCCCAGGTGGTTTAAGCCATAATGTGCTAATACATATCCAACTCACATCACAACACATCATGACTTACATACTAAAGGAACCCTCCAGTGCAGCAATGTCAGTGTTTGGGTTCTTTCATCTTTACCTGATCTACCGGCTTCCGCCTGTTTGGCCTCTTAAATGGCCAGGCTGTGATGATGTCATTTGCATATGGGAGGCACATCACCACAGCACAGATCGGGTACTATGTATTTTTGTTGAGCTGCTCATGCATGGCTCAGTTAACATGAGAGCTGACAGGCAGGAGGAAGTCTTATGGCAGAAGAGACCGCTAGGGTCTTCTCTTTTATAAAAACCCTGCTTGTCAGCACATTTAAATATGTGAGTTTAATACCACTTTAAAAGTCTGAATGTGACTGGGGATACAGGAAGCAGAGATGAGGGGAGGCTCAGAGCAAAGGCTCCAGGAAGTCCACGTCTACTGCCCTCCTAATGACCCTGTCAGGGGGTTTCTGAAAATGTGTCTACAGTGGATTACAAAAAAAAACAGTATGAACTTTTGTTTTCTAGAAGTGCTCTTTAATAACTAGATTTTTCATTAGGAATAATAATTAGGAAAAAGGCTGTTTCCAAAAGTTAATAATACACAACAGCTTCTAACCATTCCATAAAGAATTATTTCACTGGTGTACATAGTACAGTTTGACAGCCATCAGGTAATCTTTGAAAACATGTGCCGATAACTCTCCAATAGGGGTGCTGGATAATGCAATTTTCACATGACTGACGTGTAAGTAAAAGCTACACCCATGAGCTGTGTGAAGTAATCATACAGCCTGATTAAACTGGTACACTCAGATCTTCTTTGGACAGGGTATTTGCAAATTAGAAGAGAACAACAGGTGATCAACATCCCAGTGTTCAGTGTCTACACATGACGAAAAACCTCAAATTTGTGTAGATCATGTGACATTTATGACTTACTATTGGTACATTTAACTTGTGCTACCCTTAGACACCTAATGGTAAAATGTGAAATTTGGACTTGCTCTTTTTTGTTGCGATTGTTTCATATGCCTGTAGGCTTAAATAGATGACTTTGTTTCTATTCTAATCAACTTGACACAAAATGATGTCAACGCAAAGGTGGCTAATTATTAATTATGTAAACTACCTGTGCTTTGCCCAAGCAACAGATAAACTTTAATTCAGACCTCCACAGAGGCATATACTGTTCTGGAAACACCCCCCCTAGCCTAGCGGGTGACGGAGGCTCACCCAAGGCACAGGGTCTAAGCACTTGCCAGTTTTAATCGGAGCTCCTGATGGTGGAGAATGGTTTTCCAGTGTGTTGATACCAGACCGATCTCTTCAGGATTGCCCCACCAGAGGTATAGTATAGGATAAGAACCTGCTAGGTTTCACTGGAGCTCCTTATGGTGGAGAAGGGTTTTGCTGTGTGCTGGCACCAGATTGCGGCCCACGGGATTGCCCCACCAAGGGTATAGTATAGCTCTTTTACTCAAAGGAGGGTAGCTGGTAAAAAGACACATCACTAACCCCTTCCAGGGCAGATGTTTAAATACTCCTCTGGGTCAGAGGACATTCCCAGCACCGTTTCAAGGAATTCAAGAAGTCCTGGCAGAGATTCTGAGAGTGCTATTGGAAGTACTAGCAGGGATACTGAAAGTCCTGGCAGGGATTCTGTGGACCTGAAGGTCCCAGGAACCCTGGAAATGAGTAAATAGGATGAGTAGGAGCGTGTCCTGAAAATGCAGGGAGTGACACGCTTCTAATATTTACAACCCTAATTCCAAAAAAGCTGGGATGCTTTGTAAAAGCTACATAAAAAACAGAATGCAATGATTTGCAAATCTCATAAACTCTTTAGTCACAATAGAAAATAGAAAACCTATCAAATGTTTAAACTGAGAAAATGCAGCATTTTAAGAAAAATAATAAGGTCATTTTAAAATTGATGGCAGCAACGTGTTTCAGAAAAGTTAGGACAGCGCCACAAAAAGCTGGCAAAGTACAACCCCAGAAAGAGTGTAACACAGCTCAGACTGTGGATAAAGAATTCCTCATGGGTGCTGGCCCTGGCTCACCACCGTCAATAGTAATAGAAGAAAAAGGAAGATAGGTCGCACACCATGGAAAGAAGAACTTCTGTGTAATACTTGTTTTATTTTCAAATTGCCAAAGGACGTAAACAGGACGTTACAGGAACATTGGTAGACCGGATTCACACGGATAACTTGTGCTATATTTTTAATACAATATAAAGTGTGCTGTGCTTGCCTTGCTATCTGTGGCATTCCGCAGGAGACTAATACATGGATGCCTCTGAATATGAGCATTTCTTTCAGCCAAACAATGCCTAAATCAACCAGTGTATGCTATGCATATACATGAGCAACATTCGAAGGCTATTAAGAATGAACACACAAATATAACTTTTCTGCTGCACTTCATAAGCAGCAAAATTTGTCATGAAGGGCCTTGTTTGGGAGCAGATCATTTAAGCAAATATACCGTGAATGACAGGCAATGTCTACAAACTATGTACGTCTAAATGAGGCCTATAGTAACATGGCAAACAAGATTTATAAAAAATCATGTCAATGTGCCAATGTGTTTGCATTTCTAATTTGTGGAATCCAATGCACAGCTCCTTAAAGCTGAACTCCAACTTTCTTTTCACGAGAACCGAATGGAATAATCAATCACAGCATTGATCATACCTCCGTATCATGTTGCTCTGTTGTCTGCAGATCTCCTGATATTCTAGGTTTAGAGATCCTTGGGGGTTGAGAAAGGCTGGGGCTTCTGAGAATGTGACGCTATTCTGATGGATGCCCTTAGTACTTTATTGCAGCATTATATGAGTATGGACTTCCTGGGACTTTATTGGTTCATTTATTTTTTGTGTTAAGAAATAGGTTTATATAGTCAATATACTCATTGGTTAAACATGTTTCCAATTATGCTTGGTATATAGCTAGTTACAACAACTCTACAGTATTGGTTAAGATGTTTATAGTTGTGTTTGTATATAGGTGATCAGTGCGCGCTTTATCAACATTTGCGGGCTGATGCAAGTACTGGTGTTGCTTTTACATACATTTGTGTTAAATTGAAGAAACCCGGCTTCTCAGGAGAGGAGTGCCCTTTCTGCACATTGCTGTTTAAGTAGACTATACTCCTATTTGTATGCACTTGTACACCAAGTTTAACATGTATTTACATTTCAGTGGCTTCCTAAAAGAGTTACATGGGATTTTTAATTGTTTTTAGGAGTTAGGATGTTTTGTCAATTTATTGCCTTTAACAAATTATATATGTTTTACATGAGCAGTGTGCAGATTTTTGGTGAGACACAAAATGTACCCATACATCCACAGAGAAGTTACAGTGAGGGAAAAAAAGTATTTGATCCCCTGCTGATTTTGTACGTTTGCCCACTGACAAAGAAATTATCAGTTTATCATTTTAATGGTAGGTTTATTTTAACAGTAAGAGGCAAAATAACAACAAAAATATCCAGAAAAACACATTTAAAAAAAGTTATTAATTGATTTGCATTTTATTGAGTGAAATAAGTATTTGATCCCCTATCAATGACTAAGATTTCTGGTTCCCAAGTGTCTTCTATAAAGGTAACGAGCTGGGATTAAGAGCACTCTCCTAATTGTTAACTGTATAACAGACACCTGTCCACAGAAGCAATCAATAAATCAGATTCCAATCTCTCCACCATGGCCAAGACCAAAGAGCTGTCCAAGGATGTCAGGGACAAGATTGTAGACCTACACAAGGCTGGAATGGGCTACAAGACCATCACTAAGCAGCTTGGTGAGAGGGTGGTTGGTGCGATTATTCGAAAAAGGAAAAAACACAAAATAACTGTCAATCTCACTCAGTCTGGGGCTCCATGCAAAATCTCACCTCATGGAGTTTCAATATTTATGAGAACAGTGAGAAATCAGCCCTGAACTACACAGGAGAATCTTGTCAATGATCTCAAGGCAGCTGGGCCATAGTCACCAAGAAACCAATTGGTAATACACTACGCCGGGAAGGACTGAAATCCTGCAGCGCCCACAAGGTCCCTCTGCTCAATAAAGCACATATACAGGCCTGTCTGAAGTTCGCTAATGAACATTTGAATGATTCAGAGGAGAACTGGGTGAAAGTGTTGTGGTCAGACGAGAGCAAAATTGAGCTCTCTGACATCAACTCAACTCGCTGTGTTTGGAGGAGGAGGAATGCTGCCTATGACTCCAAGAATACCATCCCCGCCGTCAAACATGCAGGTGGAAACATTATCCTTTGGGGGTGTTTTTCTGCTAAGGGGACAGGACAACTTCACTGCATCAAAGGGACAATGGACAGTGCCATACACTTCCAAATCTTGGGTGAGAGGCTCCTTCCCTCAGCCAGAGCATCGAAAATGTGTCGTGGGTGGGTATTTTAGCATTAAATGACCCAAAACACATGACCAAGGCAACAAAGGAGTGGCTCAAGAAGAAGCACATTAAGGTCCTGGAGAGGCCTAGCCAGTCTCCAGACCTTAATCCCATAGAAAATATGTGGAGGAAACTGAAGTTTTTGAGTTACCAAACGGCAGCCTCAAAACCTTAATGACTTGGAGAGGATCTGCAAAGAGGAGTGGGACAAAATCTCTCCTGAGATGTGTGAAAACCTGGTGGCCAACTACAAGAAACGTTTCTTTGTCAGTGGGCAAACCTACAAAATCAGCAGGGGATCAAATATTTTTTTCCCTTACTGTACCTACAGCACCAAATTGAAATGTACTTCTGAGATAGTTTAGTTATACTCTAATAACATGCAATGCTAACTTGCACCTTCTAAAACTAGCAATATACTTTCTAAAAAAGACACATACACAGATCAGCCATAACATTATGACCACTGACAGGTAAAGTGAATAACATTGATTAATACAATGGTATCTGAAAGTGGGTTGGATTTATTAGGGAGCAAGTGAACATGTTGCCTCTGAAGATTATGGGCAACTGTAAAGATCTAAACTACTTTGACAGGAGCCAAATTATAATGGCTAGACGTCTGGGTCAGAGCTACTCCGAAGTTGCAGCTCTTGTGGGATGTTTCCGGTCTGCAGTGGTCAGGACCTACCAAAAGTGGTCCAAGGAAGGAAAACTGGTGAAGCAGTGACAGTGCCATGGGTGGTCAAGGCCCTTTGATGCACGTGGGGAGCGAAGGCTGGCTTGCATAGTCTGATCCAATAGAAGAGCTATTGTAGCTCAACTTGCTGAAAATATTAATGCTGATTCCAACAGAAAGGTGTCAGAACACACAGTGTATCCCAGTCTGTTGTGTATGGGGTTTCATAGCCACAGACTGGTCAGAGTGCCCATGCTGACCCGAGTCTGACCCGAGTCCACAGCCAAAAGCGCCTACAATAGGCATGTTAGCATCACAACTGGACCACAGAGAAATGAAAGAAGGTAGCCTGGTCTGTGAATTCAATAATTATTTCAGGAACACAACGAGTTTGAGGCATTGACTTGGCTTCCAAATTCTCCAAATCTCAATCCAATCGATCCGCTGAGAGCCTGAGCCAGCCCCTCTCACCCCCTCCACACTCCAGCCCACTGGGGAGCGCTGGGGGAGAGCAGAAAGTTGATGACTGACAGTCACGGCTTTATGGTCAGAGCAGAGGGGAAGAAATGAGCGATCAGTGATGTTTAATTGCTCAGTTCTCACTGCAGAGGGTGGGGGACAGATACAGCATTGGACCGATGCTGCATCCACCTACGTGAGTATAAATGTTAATTTCTTTTAAAATCCCAAACTTTTCTTTTAAGGATAATATGATCACCTTGTGTAAATATACTGTGTACAGTAAGTTCAGTAGTGTTCGCTATAAAGTTAATATAAAGGACACAAGGGCACTTCTGATTGGAAGAAAAGAGGATCTATCCCCTGTATATGAAAAGGATTCTTTACTGTATAAGCTGTGAAAATGTGAGACAGACTTTCATGACAACTGGTTCTATCAGATTCAGGAAATGTCTTAAAAGAAGTACAACATAAATATACTAATCATAATCAACACATAGTAAAATCTTGATTCGGAGAGGCCCCAGATTGCATTGGGGACTAAGAAGGAATTTATGTCCCCGTTAGAACAGACTGACTTACTGTATAAAGCTAATATATCCTAATGATTTGTATAGTACAAATTTTATTGACAGGGCTGTTTTAGGTGTGCACAGCTTCTATTTAGTTCCCTGCAATTTGGCCTGCCAAAGGATGGTGTGTTCATTCACCACACATGGGAATTATGTTTGTTTTGCACGTCGTAATGTGTCTGATTAGCAGGCATTCGTATGCGTCTCTTCGGCACACTTTTTGCCTCCGTGAGAGAGGCTTTTGACATTTTCACGGTAAGAAAACATATTACAATCGCTGTCCATGAATGTTATATATTTGAAGCATGACACATAAAGGTATCTGGAATATGACTATGATGTTACACTATGACTATGTAACACATAGCGGATAATGCAGTTAAGAGGTTTCTGACCGCAGCCGTCAGCAAGACTTGGCGAGCACCTTGTACTGCACCCCCTCCTAGCCCATATCACTGCCGGGAACTCACACCTATGCAAATACACTGAGCCGTGCATGGATTAGCATATGCAAATAGTTCTTATGCATATGTATTTTCAGATGTGTTGGCTGCAGGGTGAGGGTGGAAAAGGCCAGCAGAGAATAACTCTATCCTGAGGAAAGAGTGCGAGATGAGAGAATGACCCTGACATTAAATCTCCTACACACACACACACGCACGCTATATAACGATATCCTGTATATTCAACGTGAAGAATGCACATATGCATCCACTAACAACCCTATGTTGATTTATGAACATGGATATTTTTGCCTAATGGCAATTCTATAAAATATAGAAATATTGCTAAAAATAATATACAAGTTCTACCCAGTGATCTGTAAACTAAAGCTGGCCATAGATAGATCGATTTCTTTTTTACATTTAGCCAGTGGGCTGATCGAGAAAAAAATAGAATGGATTCCTCCATCCACAGAATCAAGGTGAATGGCATAACCCTCTCTGCTGAGACATTGTATCCTGACAGCGGGGACTCACCATTGTAAGAAATTACACTGATCGGCGGCTGCAGCCGCTGATTGAGAACATTTTTCCAACAGGCCCCTTTGGCAGAAGTTGATTGCTAGATCAATTTCTGTTGAGCAGGAGCGATCCCTACTGAACCGGATGAATTTTGACCCATCTATGGCCAGTTTAGCAAGCAAAGTAACCAGGGCAGCTAGCAATGTGCAATAACCCATACCAACTAATCATATTTCAAGCAGCTGCATACTGAAATCACAATGGGTGTAGTCTTGTAAGATTAATCAGCAGCATAAGGAATAAGGTCACAAGTGCAGTGCACACTGGCCATTGGGGTCTAGCTGTAGTTCTGATGCACCTAGTCCAATTGGAACACTGTAATACAATGTACATCTCATCTACACAACTCCTACTATACATCAGCCATCAAACAAGTTCAACTACAAACTAACATATGGCAAGTCCTACACACAAGCCAATAAACAATAACACCAGTAACACACTAGCCAAAAAGCTGAAATGAAGCATGCACACTGGTCAGAAGTCTTACTTTAGATCAGGCATCAATAAATGGTGGACCGCGGTCCAGATCCGGACTGAGCCACTGTCCCATCTGGACCCACTGTCACAACATTTCTGTTCCCTAGCCTCGGCCGATGTCATTCTCTACATGTCGGGAGGCACAATGGTAATATGCCGGGTGCGGGAGGCCTAGCACTGCATTGGGGGGCAGGTAATAAGCTAAGTTTGAGTAATAAGCTGACTTCAGGAGGCACAGCTCTGCATTGGACGGAAGCAGGAGCTGCCGGCTGTTAACTTTTCATATTAACCAGCAGGTGATTGGTGGCTAGGACCACCCTGCAAACTGAAGTGAAGGGGACTGTGATGTGCGGAGGACTGAGGACTCTGATACAACAATGGGATTGTGATATACTGTAAGGAGAAGCTGTGATGTAAAGGAGTCTTTACACAAACATGCGATTCGGACCTCTGCTGGAAATTTTTTTTACTGATCGGACCTCCTTTAAATGTAATTCAATACCACTGCTAAAGATTAATGATCAGACTGGAAATCATGCTATATACTAGCCTGACAAAGTTTCATACAAGTGTCACCACTGTCTTTTTAGTTGTGCATGGACAGGAAGGAGAGGTGTATTCAGGATATAAGGGGCCAAAAACTTACAGGTACTATGACAAAAATCCATCTGACAAGGTTTATAGTGTGGGTACAGCCATATATGAAGGTCATATAGCGTCATGTCTGTAATTCTGTAATAGAAGCGTAGTGTCTGGGAGACTGACAAACTCTGCCCAGTGCCAGTTATAGCTGAAGATACCATCCTACAGAAGCTTCAGCTATGCCTACAGACTACTGTAGAGAAAAGCAGCTAGCCAGAATGGATTAGCAGTGTTATCAACCTGCTGGGTTGGGATGGTTTCCTGCCCCGATAAAATTATAATCTGAATAATGACTTGTTACTATATGCTTGGGCCTTACACAGCTGTATTGACTTGATACATGCTTAACTAATGGAAACCATCTACATTTCTCATTGCCCATGTTTATAAAAACCAGTGTGGCTTGAAGGGCAATTGCCTCCATACCTCACTGCTGGTCTCTTCATGTGTGTACATACTAAACCTCATGCTATCATTTGACACAAAGGCAGACTAATCATATTGTTTTGTGTCCTTGATGCATATAATGATTTAGAACAATTTGATCATTCTGATTTGGTTGTTTGGTATGTCTCCATGCATGTAATTATCTGTCTGATTTGATCAGGTCCTTCAAAGATCTGCGTATAGTTGGAACTGTGGGGATGAATTGGAGTGGAGATGCTCTAGTGAAAACTGCATTTGTTTATGATACAGACTGGGCCTTGAAAACTGTTGTGTCCATTCCTCACCATAATGATTGTTATGAAGGTAAAAAGAAATCTGAAAAGTACGCTAGTTGACTAAAGTGACATCTGATTGGCTGCTGTGGTTATTGTAACTAGAGATGCTAGCGTTGCTCTCGCATTGGCCTAACTGAATAAGACAACTCTCAGGAAGTACCCTTTCTTTTAAAGCCCAACTCTAGAATATCAGCCCCACTCTAACTGCTGGTAAGAAAAAAAAAAAAAAATATCCAAATGCCTATATTATTTACCTGAAGCCGCTGTCACATGACAATCCTTTTTTCTTTATCTCTTTACTTTACTGGTGTCCTTCTTTGAGTGTCCATATCACTGCTTGGATGATGTGGACACCTCCTATTGGTGGAGGCAGCACTTCCAGTGGCTAGGTCCCCTCTTATAAGCTTCAGAGGAAGGAGAACTCTGGGGGGACGGTGAAGAGGGAAGAGGGAAAAATGTCCGGTCCTCAGGGCAGGAAATTAGCTTGGCTTATAGAGGAAACTGTGACTTTGATCCATTACACTGCAGAACGGCTTAGGAAGAGGTGTTTGGAATCAAGGCTAAGTAAGGTAATTGCTGAGCAATGCACTATTTAAGTTTCATTTTTGCACAGACTTGAGCTTTAGGTTTGTATTCATTGTACTTAAAGAGGAGCTCCAGTCTCCCCCACCCCAACAAAAAAATTAAAAGTCAGCAGCTACAAATACTGTAGCTGCTGACTTTTAATATAGGGACACTTGGCTGTAAAAGGATCCAGCCTTGTCCTCACCCGAGCCGAGTCATCAATTGGCTTTGGGTCCAGACGCCGGCGTCTTGTTTAAGGGAAACTGTCAGTGAAGCTTTGCGACTTTACAGCTGGTTTAACGCTGCGTATTGTGAATGGTCCCGCAAGTCTTCCGGTACCTGTGATGTGTCCCAGAAAGCTGTGGGGGAAGGAGGGGGGTGAACTTCCACTCGGACCGCTGCAGTGATCTAGCCAGAAGTGGGAGCCGGTACCTATCAAGATCACGTCCCAGCTCCCCCTCTCAACAAAAAAGTGTCAAATATGGCAAAGGAGGGGGAGTGTAAATAAGCGGCTTTTGGGTTTCATTACAAAATGCCTGTCACACATAATACACAATGCACAAAAACTGCTGTATAGACCACATTTTTAGTGGACCTTGGGGTACACACAATGCTGGGAAGGGCATAATGTACTCTTTATATATGCTACCTTCTCAACTAACTTAGCACATTGAGACCAAGTGCACCTTGAACAAACCCTTAGACAGATTAATCAATTACTATAAATATAATACAGTATATATATATTTTTATATATATAAATCATTTTAAAGCATCATTTTTTTCAGTGTTGATAATTCATCATTTTTTGTCTGATAACAAATCCAAGCACACACGCCATTATTGTCTTCCAAAAGAGTGATTGACCTGTCTGTGTGGAAGCCTTCGTGGGACCAAAAATAAGCGCCTGTGTATTTGTACTTGAGCTTTCCCAGTAAGTCCATTCTGTGTTTCTGTGTCTCTCTGGTAAGGCTGCGTTCCCTGTCCTCACTACCCATATTATCTGACAGAATAATCAGTCAATTGAATCAGAGAATTCCTTTCCGAGCAGGGTAATTTTCTCTCCCAGCCCCCTCCTCTTCTCTCTGCTCCATCAGACTCAGCCACCTGCTATAGTCACTGAAGTGGAACGTCTTGGAATTAGCCCTGAAATTAGCACCAGTCCCCAGTTAAAGAGCTGGCAGGAGCCGAACATGCCACCATATTAGCCAAGTAAGCGTCGGCTGCTAGCATTCCATGGGCCAGACTGGGAACAACGAGGCCCAGGGTCATCTATCGCCTGCTGCCGGTTTTGAGCAGCATCCTCTCTCATGCACCAAACAAATAGTCCCTCTGCATGCAGGGTTTACAGTGGTTCGATTTGCGGTTTATTCACACATACTGTAAGTAAAACAATGTGCGACACCAAAGATATGGCATACAATAAATTACTAACTGTTTGGAATCCAATGTGAATGTTGTTCACCTTCTAATTATCCTATATCCTGTATAATAACTACACATGATGTGTGAGGGTCGGCTACACTCGTGGTCAGTTAGCCCTGCCTAATCCTATGTATGTACAGTACATTGTCTTGGTTTTCAAATAAGTGGATGCTCAAATGTAGCATCCAGTGAAAATGTGATAATTGTTTGTTGCTTATTCTTATTACTCTGTTGTATAGTAAGTAAAAATTTCAATAAAATGTTCAGTAAAAAAAAAAAAAAGAAAATGTGCTAATTAAGCCTTGTAATGCATACAGGGAACATACATACTCATAGTTTCAGTTTTGTAGGAATGCACAGCGTTAATGCTCCAGTCAAATACAATCCTTATTATAAGCAATCTAGTGATCTGGGAACACCTTTGGCTTTAGTGTTTGTAATACAGTAGAAAAATCAACCACGTACATACAGAAGGCCTGGGGCATTAATGTGTCAGCACAAAGCCCTCATTCACACTTGAGTGTAGCGTAGGGATGCAATCTTGGGGCCTTGTTTGTGTGAATTTTTGTACATGAAGTGCTATATGGACTGTTTATTTGCAAACGCATAAAAAAAGTGCAAAACATGCACTTTTTCACTCGCTCTCATTGAAGTCAATGGAGCCAAAAATGTCCCAATCTCCTTCAGAAGTAGCTTGTGTACCTCCTTGAGCTTCAGGTGTTGAGCTACAGTGACCTGAATGCTAAAATGTGAACAGCGACAATTGAAAATCAAAGCATTTGACTTCAATGTACAAAAGGCCATGCGTAAATGGAGCTAAGAAGTTCCCCACAGCCACAAATCAGATTAAAATCTTCTAAGCAGAGTGAACATTGTACAACATAGTGTTCAGGCAATAGCCCTTCCACTTCCTTTCTACAAGTGAGGAGCTCTGTGAAATCTGGCTGAAGAGAGTTACATTAAAGCCAAACTCCAGGAATGATCTTTTTTGCATACTTATATTGGTCCATCTTGGCTCTATATAAGTATCCATATCTGATGGGCTGCTGGAATTCACTGTATAAGTCCACACTCTATACGGTGACAGCCTTGACCTTCCTTCCAGGTGCTCCTCCAATGGATTCCCCTCTACTCTCTGAACACAGGGGGTCACTTGCTTGGCACCACCATAATTAAGGGAAAACCTTATATTATTGTTTAATAAATACAAGGCATTCTGTGGTCAGACAAAATGGTGATCAAGACATCATCTGCCCCTCCTCTCCACCTCATCCAATCAGAGAACTACCCATATTCATTGAAAAAATACAAGACATTTTCTGAATAGTAGCAGGGTCGAGCAAGCAACTCCCTATGTTCAGTGTGCAGAGGGGAACTAGCTGGAGCAGCCCCCTGATATCACAGCTATCACTGTATATATTAGACACTACTACAGTGATTTTCAACATCCCCAGAGGCTCCGAGGATATCAGATATGAATACTTACATTAAACCAAGCTGGACCAATGTAAGTTTACAAATAAAGATACATCCTGGAGTTCTGCTTTAAGATTAGGGATAGCTTAGTGAACTCTGATTTTATCATAGTTGCAATGTTTACTGGGTGGCATTAGTAGCTTACTGATTGATGACCCTTTTTTCCTATAATTACTCGTCAAATGTTCAACTGGGCTACAGAAAATGTTTTTTAGTATTACTGTAAAGCTACCTATACACATTACATGACAAGACCTAAATTAAGATCATACCAGCACAGTATAATGGGTCAACAATGGACTTACACCTGAACAGACTACAGAGAACCCGGGAAAATCAGATGATTCTTTATGTGGTCTAAAAAATAAATGTGACAGATATCGGGCTTCCTTCATGTGAATTTAATCTCCGTATATTGTAAAATGAAAGTAATGTACACAATTGTACATGAGAGATTTCTTCATAGCAATGGATGTGTGTGAAATGGTGTAGAATTTACATGAATCTCTTGTTTCGGTTAATACAGTTTCTTTGTCCAAGGACAGTTCTGTCACCTTCCCATCTGTCCTGTGAAACATTTTGTGTGGCAGACAGGTGGCCGGACGGAAACCCAGCTCCTCCGGGGCCCAGATTTGATTAAATCTGCGGCATAGGTTGTCTGAAAAACCAGGGGCTGGCAGCACCGCTCTCCCTGTCTGGCCTTCAGATCAGGAGCGCTAGTGTGTGAACACAGACCGCAACATTAACAGCCAAATCCAGGCTGGGCTTTTCTAAAAACCTTCAACATATAAAACCTCAGTGCCCAAAAAACGACTCTAATCTTTCTGTACATGAAGAGATTGCTGCACCGATTTCCTTCCAAATGATGACTCTTAAAGAGACCCTGTCACCAACGTAAAGAACTGCAGGTAAAAGCACTGGAATATAACTTAAAATGTGTACTTGCAGTGTTTTGCCAAATTATTTTAATTCAGTGGCAATGTGCCTCTGAGCTAGAAATATTGGTTAGTCAACGCCCTAGTACAACCCCCACCCTTGCAGGTCATAGCCTTTCCTTGAGTGTTTACTTACTCTCTGTTCTTGCCCAGCTCATTCACCGCTCCCTAAACAATCTTTATGTAGCTGCGAGGGAAGGAGTAAGGCCCCTTTCACACCGGGGCGAGTGCGGTGTCAGCGGTAAAACGGCGCTATTTTTAGTGCCACTTTACCGCCGTTTTAGCGGCGGTATTCGGCAATTAAAACCACCCGCAAAGCTTCTGGATTTGACAGGTACCTGCCCCCACTTCTGGCTGAGGAGGGGGGCTGAACTTCTGACTTCGTCATCCAGAAGTTCAGCCCTCCTCCTCCTTACCCTACAGCTAGCCCATTCACAGCACGTAGGGAACTGGTTGTGAGCCGCCAGACTTCACTGCCCGTTTCCCTTCATGTCTATAGCAGCGGCACCACCCGAAGACACCACCGGTTTCTTGGACAGGTAAGTGTCCTAATATTAAAAGTCAGCAGCTACAGTATTTGTAGCTGCTGACTTAAAAAAATGTCTGCAGGAGCCTGGAGCTCCTCTTTAAGGTGGTGCCAAGCAGCAGCAGCAGTCTTGAGGCTCCTGGATGTCTACACAAGGGGGGGAGGGGGGGTTACATCCAGAGAATATTTTAACTGCACATATAATATTATTGGGAGATTTTGTGAAATGTATTGTCAAGTGACAGGGTCTCTGAAAATATTGTCTAGGAATTGTTCAACCTCCCCAATCCACAGTGTTCCCCATTCCCCTTTATTTTCTTTGCCCCAGAGCTGCAATGCAGCTTTTATCTTAGGATGGTGAACTGGCATGAATAGTAAGTATTAGTAATGTAAAGGTATGGAACACTTTCCATTTGATATGTTAATGTGGACAGCACCTCCACTTTTCATTGTGCCACTGATTTCATGTACCAGGACATCACTTTGTGACTGAGCTCAGCTAATCTATAAAAGCATCACTTTTTGTACTTTGTGCGAATATTTTCATTGAAAGCTGCAAAGTGATGGCAGAACTGTTGGCTGGTTTAAGAACGTGGCAATCTTGTCCAGAGGTGAAGAGAGACATCTGATGTCATGTGACACACATGGCCCGCAGTAACGAGGTTGATTTAGTGGGGACACCTTCTGTGGAAGTGCGGATGGCGGCGTGTGACGATAAAGCTCCATAAAAAGAACTCATTAAGCAGAGGTAAAGTAATTATGGATTGCAAAATCAATAAAGTTAATTTGTTTAAACAACAAGAGACATTTTTTATGACAGTGTCCAGTGCAGAGAAATGAAAGCACTTCTCTGCTATACAGTACATGTTTTAATGCAAAGATGTAGACTTTAACCTTCATCTCGCCAACATGGCTAAATTGTAGGACTACGTGTGTCACTGGATTTAAAGTAAGCTACAGCAAGGACCAATAAAAAAACATTTACAGAATACAACATTATGCGTGATCACTATTTCTATGTCCTACCGAAAAAGCCTGTCACTAAAGTAAAGTCACCCAACACCGGATCTTCTCATTCAGACCTGACCCCCCCTCAGTATGCAAAATACATAGGAGAGAGAAGGCCAACAGAGAAGCATAACCATCCATATTCCCACTGCGCACATTCCTGGAAAAGGCTATACAATACGATGAGAACTACTTTCAAACATATCTATAAAAAA
Source organism: Lithobates sylvaticus (assembly GCA_028564925.1). Classification (NCBI taxonomy): domain Eukaryota; kingdom Metazoa; phylum Chordata; class Amphibia; order Anura; family Ranidae; genus Lithobates; species Lithobates sylvaticus. Next base: position 138,803,697 of record CM053038.1, on the reverse strand, counting down.
AAAAAAACGTTTTTTATTCTAGTTCACATTAAAAACAATACAATTTATTTAAAAGCATAATTTCCATAAGAATATGTCTAAAACAAAAGTGGAAGAAATCCCTTTAAGTAGTTCAGAGCTTTGTCACTTTCAAGGATCCACGGATAGCTACACAAGTGGTCTACACGTTTTGCAGGAATTCCCGCTTCCTCAGGACCATGTGAGTTTTATGAACACATTTGTAATAGCTCCGACTGAAACAGACTATTGACCGTCTACATAGTTACATAGTCAGGTTGAAAAAAGACACAAGTCTATCAAGTTCAACCAATAAAAAAAATAATAATACAATCCCATATATGATCCAGAGGAAGGTGAAAAACCCCAACAAAGCATGATCCAATTTGGTCCAGCAGGGGAAAATAAAAATTCTGATCCCACGAGAGGCAATTGGATTTTCCTTGGATTAACCTTACCTATAAATGTTAGTACCCCGTTATATTCTGTACTTTCAGGAAATAATCTAGGCCTTTTTTTAAAAGCAATCTACTGAGCTGGCCAGAACCACCTCTGGAGGGAGTCTATGCCATATTTTCACAGCTCTTACTGTGAAGAAACCTTTCCTTATTGGGAGATTAAATTTATTTTCCTCTAGATGTAAAGAGTGCCCCCTAGTCCTCTGTGATGACCTAAAGTGAATAACAACACCAAGTTCACTAGATGGACCTCCTATGTATTTGTACATGTTGATCATATATCCCCTTAATCTCCTCTTCTCAAGAGGGAATAGATTCAGTTCCTCTAATCTTCCCTCATAGCTGAGCTCCTCCATGCCTCTTATCAGTTTGGTTGCCCTTCTCTGCACTTTCTCCAGTTCCCCGATATCCTTTTTGAGAACTGATGCCCAAAACTAAACTGCATATTCCAGATGAGGTCTTACTAATGATTTGTACAATGATATCTCTCTCTCTGGAGTCCATACCTCTCTTAATACAAGAAAGGACTTTGTTCACTTTGGAAACCGCAGCTTGGCATTGCATGCTATTATTGAGCTTATGATCTACCAAAACCCCCAGTTCCTTCTCCACTATGGACTCCCCCAGTTGTACTCCCCTAGTATGTATGATGCATGCATATTCTTAGCCCCCAAGTGCATAACTTTACATTTATCAACATTAAACCTCATAGTTGACCAATTAAACAATGCATTGAAGTCAGCTTGTAAGGCTACTTTCACACTGAGGTGTTTTTCAGGTGCTAAAGGGCTACAAATAGCTCTTGAAAAGCGCCTGATAAACACCTCCCCTGCAGCCCCAGTGTGAAAGACAGAGTGCTTTCACACTGGGGGCAGTGCGCTTGCAGGACATTAGAAAATGTCCTGCAAGCAGCATCTTTCGGGAGGTGCGGGAGCGATGTATACCCCACTCCTCCACTGCCCCGCCATTGAAATCAATGGCCATCGCTGAAGCACCTGCAAAGCACTGCGACAGCAGCGCTTTTAACCCTTTATTTGGCTGCTAGCGGGAGGTTAAAAGCACCACGCTAGTGGCCGAAAAGTGTTGCTGTAACAGCGGTAAAGCACCGCTAAAATTAGCGGTGCTTTACTGCCAACGCCGCCCCAGTGGGAAAGTAGTCTAAGTTGGAGACATCCTGTAAGGACGTTATTCCACTGCATAGTTTGGTGTCATCTGCAAAGACTGAAGTGGTACTTTTAATCCTAGACCCAATATCATTTATAAAGGTATTAAAAAAGTAAGGGTCCCAACACTGAACCTTGGGGTACACCACTGATAACCTTAGACCATTCAGAGTAAGAATCAATAACCATGACTCTCCGAATTCTGTCTATCATTTTTGCCAAAGAATCCACACAAAACCAAAAAAAAGAAAACCTCTCCACAGATTACGTAAACCCATGGGATAAGCCCACATCAGGTCATATAATGTTGTCAATGTTGCAACAGTGAAATAGTACATCATCATTGCATGTTACACAGGTCTCCACAGTACAGGTAGAAGGCAAAATCATCTAATGTGGGTCTAAATTAGCCCACTTGCACTTGCAGTTTATATCTGTTTGATAAAAAATAGGGATCCCGGTGAAATTGTGTGTCCTCTCTAGCAGCAGCGAGTGGCAATCTCTTATTTATGATGTGATCATACTTCACAAAAAAAAAAAACATTTGGTCGCAATCTGTCTACAGTAAAAGCAGCCTCAGGCCATACTCCGTCCAGGTCACACCCCACGGGACTAAGTCATGGATAAAATACACATACAGGCACTGCTTTACCTTCCAAAGTAATTGTATTTCTGTCCTTCCAGTTCTGAGATTTACACAGCTGTGAAGAACAGCACAACCCTTTCTGGTAGGGCAGCAGACCCCCCCCCCCCCCCCTGCTGGTTCAGTAAAGCTGGCCATACATGGGTAGGAGCTTGTCTGATTCCTGCTGAATCGGATGAAATTTGTTCTGCGGTTGCCACTGTCAGCACCACCCAGCTCAGCAAGTACATTTTTTTTAATCAACTAATGTGGAAAGAGACGGGTGGAAGGACAGTGAAAGGAAAAGCAGCTGAGTGATGAGCTCATCTCTGCCCTCTCCTCCTATCAGCATTCCCCTTGCACTACAGCACAACTGATTGGTCCCTTATGCAGATTCTCCCTCCCACAAGCTGAGCTCTACTATACAGGAACTGCAAGAAGCTGATACCAAATCACTGCCTCCCTTATAAAGTAAATACCATGATGTATGAATGAATACAGAGCTGCATTGAATGAATGAATGAATGATTTGTATAGCGCTGAAAATGCGAACTGAATCGCCTCAAGGCGCTTGGTCTGTCCTGTGTTGTCCTGCTTATTAGAAGAGGTGGGTCTTGAGTTTTTTTCTGAAGGCCCGATGGTTTTCTTCCAAGCGGATGTTGGTGGGCATTCATTTATGTTTTTATGTCTGCCTACAGTTTTTTTTTTTTTTAAACAAACATGTTATACTTACCTCCACTGTGCAGTTTGTTTTGCACAGAGTGGCCCCGATTTTTGGCTTCTGGGGTCCCCCAACGGCATTTGCGACTCCTCCCCACATCGGGAAACCACCTATTAGAAGCTCTCTTTGGGGGTCTCTGCGCGGGCGCGCTCCCGAGTCCAGCATTTGCATCCATAGACACAGAATGCCGGACTCGCCCCCCCCCCCCCCGGGCCCGCATCATTGGATTTGATTGACAGCAGCAGGAGCCAATGGCTGCGCTGCTATCAATCTATCCAATCAAGAGCCGAGACAACGGGCAGAGAGGGCGTGACAACCGGCGTGAGAATAACGGGGCTCATGTGAGTAAAACGGGGGGGCTGGTCAGTGACAGGAGTTTTTTCACCTCAATGCATAGAATCCATTAAGCTGAAAACATTTAAGTTTAATTCTCAGCAGCTGTGTATATCTGTCTAACAGAGCTTAACATTTGCAGTGGCATTTCAGTGTTATTGGGAGAATTGTGAAGAAAGTACAAAGAAAATAAGTGTAAATATTCTGCTAAATTGCCAAGCCCAAAAAAGCAGCAGACCTAAATATATCCTCAGACTGCAATCCTCAAAGCTCGAGGGCAGCCAAAAGAAAACAGAAAAAAGAGAACACAGAAAACATAAGTCATATCCACATAAAAACCATATCTGTGTCTTCAAAACATAACATCTTATGAGCATTAAAGCCCCATTTCAGGAATAGTCCCCCTACCCACTCATCCTTACCGGATCACTGTACAGAAAAAAAATCCCTATCTAAAAGCCCTTTATACTTACCTTGAGTGGTGGTCATGTGACGCTACAGCTTTGAGCCTTCTTCTCTTCCTACCTACCTGCTCGCAGTCTTCTGTGGAACTGTGCATGCACAGCTCAGTTTACATTGCTAGTACAATCCCTGTGTGCCAGAATGACTGAACTGCACATACACAGCTCAGTTTACATTGCTAGTACAATCCTTGTGTGCCAGGATAACTGACTCCTGCGCATGCATAGCTCAGTTTACATTGCTAGTACAATCCTTGTGTGCCAGGATAACTGACTCCTGCGCATGCATAGCTCAGTTTACATTGCTAGTACAATCCTTGTGTGCCAGGATAACTGACTCCTGCTCATACACAGCTCAGTTTACATTGCTGTTACAATCCTTGTGTGCCAGGATAACTGACTCCTGCTCATACACAGCTCAGTTTACATTGCTGTTACAATCCTTGTGTGCCAGGATAACTGACTCCTGCTCATACACAGCTCAGTTTACATTGCTAGTACGATCCTTGTGTGCCAGGATAACTGACTCCTGCTCATACACAGCTCAGTTTACATTGCTGGTACAATCCTTGTGTGCCAGAATAACTGACTCCTGTGCATGCACAGCTCAGTTTACATCGCCGGTACAATCCTTTTATGCCGGAGTGACTAACACCTTTGCATGCACAGCTCAGTTCACATCTCTAGCATAGTAGTTCCTGTATGTCAGGAGTTATGTCATCCCACGCCAGCCAATGAAGTTTCCCAAAGACCGACACACAGAATAAGCCAGGGAGAAGATGCCAGTGCCAGTGCAGGGCCCCTCACAGACTTTCTACCGTTAGAGAAGAGGTGAGCACAGTCACTTTAGTTCCACTTTAGGTGAATATATTTGCCCTCACATGGGAAAGATGCTTAGTTGCATGGGTTAGAGGTGGGTAGGAGGGAGGATTAGTGAAAAAATGGTTTTAGCCTGGAATAGGACTTTAAAATAAAAAAAAGTCTATTCCCCATTGTGTAAACTAGATTTCTAATGTATGTAAAAAAGAGCCAATAATAAGGAGTGGACTGGTCAGTGGAGTGGGTATGCATACTGTGTCTTGTCCAGGCAGGCCAGTGGCAGTAATGATGCAGCTTGCAATTATCTCAGTATCTCGAATTATGTGCACAGCATCGGCTCCTTCTACCCCCCCACCACCAATCATCACAGCTGCTGCAAGGATTGCTACTGTGTTAGCTCTGCCCTGTGCCTGCTATGTGACAACAACCTATATATTCTGGTGGTATAGAATTTCTAATTAAAGAAAATCCTGACACTAATCCACACAATCCAAGCTGAGCATATTATACAAAATACATAAACATAGGTTATCCGCAGTGAAAACCACGTGTCAAAACTACCAGTAGACCCAGAGACATTGGCTGCTAAAATGAAATGCAAATCTGGACGTTTCCTTTAAAACTCAAGCTTGGCCTCAGCTTCTCATTCCAGATTTGTCCATTAGGCCATCTGCCATATTAAAGAGATGGTGTGGCTGGAAAATAAATGTTTACAAAGACAGCATTTGAAAGTAGAGTTATGCGTTTCCCTGCAGCTCTGAAGAGACACACTGGTGACATGGGAGACAGAGGACCTCCAGTGCACAGCAGGGACACAACCTACACAGAAATCTGTTAATAAAAAAATTGCCGTGAGATTGTCTCAATTATTTGTACAGCTGTCAAGAATAAGCAGAATATTTAGTCTTTATTTCCTATCATCGTCAACTTCATGCAATACTTGCAATACCTGAATCAGGAAAATACTGCATTATAGCCCCTAGAGGGAGCTGATTATAGGAAATAAACATATTAAGCAAAATACAGGGATTATTTGTGACGGCTCTGTGAATGCTTGAGACACTCGCACAGTAAACTCCTAAAAAAGACCCCAAATAGACCTCAAAAGAGAGGAGATCAGCTAGTACTGAGGCACTGATGGTATTATAACTGAACTGTCTTTGTTAACATTGTTTCAGTAACTTTTTGTTTAAAGGACTTAAAGTATAACTAAAGGCAAAACTTTTTTTTTTTTTTTGTTTTGGATGTTCAGAGGGATTAGAACACCTGTCAGTTTTTATCTGTGCCCCCGTTAAGTAGATCCACCCTCTCTATTTGTCCTGTTTACTATTATCATTGAAAGTGAAAGTAAAAGAAAATCCCAATTTGTGGGTTGTCCCCAGAAAAGTAATAGAGGGGCAATCTTCCAATGGGGACACTGGTTCTGGTGAGCTGGGGGTCCCCAAGGAATTCCCTTAATTTGTTGGAATTTTCTCTCACTTTCTGTTTGGCTATGGGACAGGAAGTGAAAGGAAATCTCTGCAATGGGACATAGTTTGTAAAAAAAAAAATCTGACGGGAGTTATAACTCTCCCTTGCTCTACTCAAAAATGAAAAAGAAAAGTTTTGCCTATAGTTCTACTTTAAGGGAAAGCTCAGGACATTAAAGCTGCAGGATGCCATCACTAAGGCCCCTTTCACACTGGGGCGGTTTTCAGGCGGTACAGCGCTAAAAATAGCGCCTGTATACCGCCTGAAAAAAACCGGCCCCATTCACTCCAGTGTGAAAGCCGGCGGGCTTTCACATTGGAGCGGTGCGCTAGCAGGACCGCAACAAAAGTCCTGCTAGCAGCATCTTTGGAGCGGTGAAGGAGCGGTGTATTTACCGCTCCTATACCGCTCCTTCCCATTGAAATCAATGGGGAAACCGCGGGGATACCGCCCGCAAACCGCCGCTGCAGCGGCGCTTTGCGGAGGTTTTTAACCCTTTTGCGGCCGCTAGCGGGGGTTAAAACCACCCCGCTAGCGGCCGCATACCGCGGGTAAAACGATGGTAAAGCAGCGCTAAATATAGCGCTGCTTTACCGTCGCCGCCCCGCACCGCCCCAGTGTGAAGCCACCCTAAGGCTGCATTCACACCTGAGCGTTTCAAAGCCGGGCGTTTTTACCGCAATTTTGTTCAGGTCACCAATGTAAAAGGCAGAAAAATGCCTGTAATTTGCCCCAAAGAAGCTCATGTTCTTTTTTTAGCTTAGGCCATTTTTCAGGCATTTTGCTTCAGTTGACAAAATGCTCAGATGTGAACAGGTGACATTGAATTGAATGAGATTTTGCTTGTTGTGCGTCTTTCAGGCGTATTTTCGGGCGTTTTACGAGCTGAAAACGCTCAGGTGTGAATGCAGCCTAAAGGTCTGCTGATCCTCTTGACAGTTTTCGCTTACGGTATTCAATACTTGTGTATTTTTGCTCAGTCTGAATTGCCCCGGTTGGTGAGATCAGGCTAAGGCAGGGGTCTCAAACTGGCGGACCTCTAGCTGTTGTGAAACTACCCATCATGCCTGTCTGTGGGAGTCATGCCTGTAATCAGCTTTGCAATGCCTCACGGGACCTCTAGTTTTGCAACAGCTAGAGGGCCGCCAGTTTGAGACCCCTGCCTTAGCCTGATCTCCTCACCAACCGGGGCAATTCAGACTGAGCAAAAATACACAAGTATTGATTACCGTAAGTGAAAACTGTCAAGAGGATCAGCAGACCTTTAGGACATAAACAAACAGCTATAGGGTCGCCAGTTTGAGACCCCTGGGCTAAGGACATAAACAAACAGCTGCTAATTTCACAAACATACAAAGGAACCTCGCAGCTCAGGCTAGGTCAAGATTTCTAAGTTAGGAAATATTTTTGTCAGATGGAAGGCTGTGCAATTTATGCTGAATGGTAAGATAATAATTGTTACATGAGCCTAGTCTGGGGTAGATAAGGAACCCTCTTATTCCCAACACAAGGGGGAAATCTGAAGTGACATTAAACCTTCAACTTTTTTCATTTCCTTAGTATGCCTCTTCATGCATCATACCTTTCATTTCCTCAAATTTTATCTGGTTGCTCCCTCTTTCCATGCCGGTCATAGACAGTTTGAATCTCAGATGGTTCTGCAGGGACTGGCCGAGATTTGAACCATATATGGGCAGGCGGATTGTACCCAAGTTGATCGGTCAATCAACTTTGGTACAACCTGCATGTTGTATTTTGCCAGCGGCCATAATCACTGTGTGTTTTCCCGGCAGAAACGGCTCCCTGTGCCTCCCCTCCTCCACCGAGAGAACACAATAGCTTTGTGGGAGGGATTGCCCCATCAACACAGTCAGTGAATCAAGCTATTTTATTTCCTGCAACCCCTGATTCAGGGAAAAAAATTGCACCACCTATGGCCGCCTTTTAGAGTGGCTCCTTTCCCTTGAAAAGTCCTGGATCCACCCTTGTGTGCACATTCCCAGAAAGAGGACTACATTGCAATGTGCATATGCTGCCTTTGCATCTGGAGAGGAGAACAGACATACCGCTGCTCCTCCTCCCATTGAACGTGATTGACAATGACTGCCAAGTGCCGGCCACATTCTCACTTTGGGCAAAATTCATCAATGATGGAGAAGCGCGATGACCGTTGGGACTGATCAGGTGACTGACTGACTAACCTTAGATATATTCCCGGAAGTTCATGTAGGCTACAAGGAGAAAGACAGAGTATGCTGCTGTAAACAAACAGTAGTGTGGGTCTTTCTGCACTTCTTCTTGGCAAGAAATCATTGATCGGCCTGTGCTACAATCAAAGTTTAGGCTTTACTACTACTCTATTACTATTAAACAAAGCACGCTGTATGAAAAAAGTTTGGTAAAACTACCTTTGTCCTGACATGGAAAAAGCACCCATTGGCTAAACAAAAAACGATCTGTAGTAATCCTTCACAGTGGCAGCTCTGTCCATGCTCCATTGAACATTTTTCATGTGTCATGAACATGACCACATTTACAATCCTGGTTAGCCACCTGTGAGAGCAAATCCTAAACGCGTGCCGATGACTGTTTTAATTTTGTTACAGCGAAACTTGGAAATTTGTCTTGGCACAGAGCTTGTATCATGCGGCCCTATCCTAATAGGTTAAAACAGAGCAAGGGTTTAGGCAGCAGTGCTGACAGCAGATCAGAGGAGAAAAGGCCAAAGAAAAACTTGCAAAAATTCCGTCTCAGGGCACACAGGGAGCGCAGACACAGCTCAGCGCACACAGCAGCCCAGGCACACAGCTGCTGGGAATAGGCAGCTCTTCTTATGCAGACGTGCACGAGGTATGATTAGAATTCCACTTAAAAGTTTAGATATGTAAATTAAAAAAAAATAATAATTACAAAAACTCCCCAGCCATCAGAGTGTGTTTGTTCAAATACAAATTACGCTCCCACATCTGCCACTTATTAATTTTGAACTTTTTACTGCGCCGATTCCTCAGTTCAATCTGTTTATTACCATGAATCCATTTCCAAAGATTGTCTCTAATTAAGCTATAATTTGGATCAGCCAGGTAAAAAGCAGAAACCAAGGCACATGTTATATATACACATGTACATATCTTAGTGCAAATTGCGAGAAGCCATTTAACATCTTATTTTGCTTTCCCCCCGCAGCTTGCTAACCCTTTGATTGCTGTAGAGGTCACAAGCAGAATGCGCTGAAGCACAAGCCACTCTAAAAATGGATAGGATTTGTCACCTTCGTTGTATAACATTGGGTGCTGTTGGGTGCTGTTCCCTATTCATATTAATCTGATAAAAATGGATGGAGAAGAACCTTTTCTGATTTAGGTGAGGTATATATGGCCTTGTGCATACAGTGGGTTTGGAGAGTTTTGAGAGCATGCGTGGACTCTTTGTCAGCAAACTCTACTTTGTGTCAGAACTGCCCTCTCCCTATGTCAATGTGAAAACAGATTGAAATGGGTTGATAGAAGGAAGTCAACTGCAGGTGAGAAGGATAGTCAACGGCAGGTGGAATGCACCTATCAATGAAAAGCATAAGCCTCTGAAATGCACATGAATGCTCCCGGAAGCAAGCTCAACTTGACCGTTAACCCAAGCCCCTCAGGTTTCTGCCCGTACACAAATTATTTCAGGTCCTCAAATGTCAAACAAAATTTCCATCAACGAGTTGTTGACATTTCTAAAAAGGATCCTCACCAGAAGCTGACTGGTTAAACATTTATACTAATTATAAATTGTTGTAAAAGACAAAGAAAGATCTTATATTAGCAAAAAAGAACTATCTATGGATGACCAGAGGAAAACTTGTCTTGCATACACACGGTCGCACAAAGTTGGTCGGAAATTCCAAATGTCAAGAACGCGGTGACATACAACACGTACGATGAGCCGAGAAAAATGGAGTTCAATAGCCAGTGCTGCTCTTCTGCTTGATTGCGAGCATGCGTGGCACTTTGTGCGTTGGAATTGTCTACACACGATCATAATTTACGCGAAAGGATTTTGTTGTCGGAAAATTTGAGAACCAGATCTCAAATTTTGTGGGACGGAAATTCCGATGGAAACTGTCCAATGGAGCCTACACACGGTTGGAATTTCTGACAACAAGCTTCGATCGCACATTTGCCGCTGGAATATCCGACCGTGTGTACACGGGCATTAGTGTTTGCTTAGGTCCTCTGAATGCCCTTTCTCCTGGCAGGAGAAAAGATGCTTAAAAAACATGCGTAAAACCACGTTTTGCACAGGTGTTTAGACTTGTTTAGGCGTTTGAGTGTTCATTTATTTCATTGGCTAGAATATGAATTTATTCTGGCCACTGGAATGAATGAACGCGCCTAGTGTTTAGCCATGGCAATCTTTTTTTTCTGTCCAAAAGCTCCTCTCCTGAACATGCTGGTGATGGCATTTTTCTTTCTGCCTGTAAATGCTCCTGCTCTATTATGCCTATAAACACTTATGTGTGCATGGACACCTATTCTAATACAGAGGAGTGTTTAACCACTTCAGCCATGGAAGGTTTTAGCCACTTCCTGACCAGACCATTTTTTGCGATACGGCACTGCGTCCCTTTAACTGACAATTGCGCGGTCGTGCGATGCTGTACCAAAATAAAATTGATGTCCTTTTTTTTTTTTTCCCACAAATAGAGCTTTCTTTGGTGGTATTTGATCACCTCTGCGGTTTTTATTTTTTGCGCCAAAAAAAAAATAATTTTTAGCTCAGTGTGTACGAGGCCTTATATTTTAAGCAAAGGAATGGTAGACTATTGTCTCTAGTTTTTACCACAACAGCAGGTTTGCCAGACTTGGGCCAGCAGGGCCTCCCATAAGTTAACCCCACATTCATAGGAATGGACTAGTGGACATTCGACTCAGCAGTCTCAACAAACTTCAATCCTATTGATATAACGCATATGGTTGGACATTCTTCAGGTGGGAATCCCTGCATCTACTAAAGCTGCTTTATTGACAGTGAAAAACTATCTGAGCTCCAACAGTTTATGGCTTTACTGAAAGAAAAATTGGTGCCATACAAAAATGTAATTTTTCCTTTTGTTTTCCCAGTTTAATACCTTTCTGTAACAGTCTACCCCAGATGTTATTATTCATATTTTCTAAACTAGGTAAACTTATGCATATGTTACAAATGATCGGCAATATTTGCTTGAATTGCTGCTTGAGGGCTCATGCTCTCCTAAGTAGTACTAGAAGCAGTCCCCCAATGTTAGATAACACTTGAAGTTTTCATTTTTTTTTTTTTTTTTTTTTTATAAAATTAAGAACCTTAATCAACTATTCTATTAATTAAATATTCTTTATAACCAACGTGAAAAGCCTACAGCATTGTCTGCAGTTTGCTATTAAGAAGGGTGGTTCCGTTCATTGTCTTGGCCCACTGGGTTCTTGGATTCCTATCTGTCCAAGGCCTTATCTGCATAGCAAATGTATACTCTAGCTCTGTGTTTGTTTGCATCCACTGGTTGTGTATTATTGTGCAACAAATATAAGAAGGCTTGAAGTCCAGGTTTCGGACCATGTTTCATGTTATAATCATATTTAGGGTGTTAGATGAAGTATGGTCACATACATCCCCCAAACCAAAACTGAATGGCTTTGACTGCACAGCCAGATCATCCACTCACTGGGATTGCTCCCAGTAAATTACGACATGTCTCATTTGCCACAATGGCAGAGGGACTGTGCACTGCTTAGTGATCCCACTTCAGTCACTTTCTTGTAGTCCAGCTACCACTACCACCAGCCCACGTCCTTAACAACGTATGGACCTGAGGCTGGGGTAAACATTAAAGAAGCCTGTACTCTGTAGGCTTCAGTGCAAAAAAGTGGTACATGCATATTGATCATAGGATTAATGTTGCTGTATTTACTACTTTTATGCAAAAGGTGGACTTAGTCTTCAAAAGTAAACTTTGCAACTCATCTGATTTAATCTGAGATGGGTTCAAATAAACCACGGTAGAAAAATGATCTAGTTAATTCTGTGGTCTATCGGACTAGTACTTCCCTCTGTGATTTACACAGCAGTCTTTATAGACAGGCAGTCAAGTGCTCTAATTAATCATCAGAATTCCTTTTCATAAAATCAGGTCATTGACTTATTTAAAGAGAACCTTTCTATTTCACAATAACGTACACTTCATACAATGAGCCATTTAGTCATGCTTCCTTTTCTAAAATGTACTGCCTCAGCAGACTAAACATGTTGCTATTGATAAGCAAATTTCGACTTAAAAAAAAATGTCAGCAGCTAAGTCCTAATTTCCATCTCTAATAAACCTCCCCTGAAATATGCATTGAGCAGTGACACCTTTCAAAGGAAGGCAAGAAGATGTAGACTAACATATAGTTCAATGAAAAGTAATCAATCAATGTGGAGGGAATGGGCCTTCTGTCTTCTATACATAAATGTATGGGAATGCAAGGAAAGAGCAAAGGTGTCTGATATGTCTGGCTTCACTCCTTCTTCATGCTTTACAAGGCAAGATGGCAGGACCCAGTGGTGAGAATAGCTGAGAACAAAGTGGGCGAACTGACGCAGATTTTGTTTTATTGATTATGTACCAATAAGTTGCTTGTAAGTTAAATAGTTATTATATGACTGTTTCTACTGTAAACAGTTGCTTTAAAGTGTTTCTTTAACTAACTACAAATTATCTTTTTCTACTGCCAAAAGCATTGTCCAAAACACGTGCAAGTCATCCCTTGATACCTTTCTATAGTAAAACCAACAGAACTTACTATTTAGTGGCTTCCTCAGTGTACAGTCCTCTGACACAGCCAATTCTGAAACAGTAATGAGGACAGCTCTGTCAATTGCACTATGAAAATTATTGTCAAGGCCAGATGTTCGTGTGTCGTATAAAGGCAACTCAGCTGAATGAAAGATAAATTTGGTCAAAGAAAACCATTAAAGTGATACTAAGCATACAATGTTTAATGCCACTATCCCTTCAATTAATGCATAAGATCAGGCTACTGTATTTTAATTTAAAATAAAAAGCATCTTATTACCTTATTTTATCATTGCTGTTTCTACTACTCTGCTGACATATGCTCTATAGCAGCAAAGGATGCCTGGGCTATGAATCTGTGTCTACACAGCACTAATTGGTATTGTGGCGATCACATGACACAAAAAAAAGGCTTTCAATATAGAGAATCAAAAAAAATAATTAATAGCAATAAAGTGTTTCAGGCTGGGTTCACACTATAGCAAATTGGATGTTCAATATATGTTCCCTGCATCCAATTCGCAATAGCAGGAGATTTTGACCGGATCTCTATGGAGCCGGTTCACATATCTCCACTGCGGCTCCGGTGCGAATTTGCACAGGAGCCCTGTGCGTCTATTGGTTAGTTTCAGGTCTGAATTCAGGCAAAAATTTGTGCTGAAATCGGACCTGACACGCTGAACGAGGACGCACCGGTCCCCTGCTATGAGCCGCATGCGAAGATAGTGTGAATCCAGCCTTAAAGTTTATAACATACCATATTTCAAAGAAAATGTTTATTATTTGGCAATACCATGGTGTAGGTGAATTTTCAGCTGACTGGCAATAGCTTTCACTCTGTTCACACTGTAAAGAGATCTATAGAAGGCTCTGCCAATCACAGGCTGTGTCACGCCCCTTCAGCCTGTGTCTATTGTGTGTATGTACTGGAACAAACGGGGAGGTGAAACCTTCATCAATCAACATCTTATATCCTGCTCACATAGTGTTTAGCAATACGAGACCCTGGAGGAGGAGGGAGGGAGGGAGGGGAGTGTCATTTACCACTGTGTAAAAGTCCACATGTGTAACTCTATAGTCATGTACACTGCGCAGATAAGAAAAAAGAAGAAATTAACAGAATAGAAGGGAACTGAAACTATAGCATCAGTAGATGTGGCAATGGCAGGTCTACGCAATCTGCGGCTGTAGCAGGGATACAGGCAAGGAAGGAGGGACAGTGAACAGCAGCATCTAACAGTTTTTTTTTGCATTCTACAGAAAATGAATGCTGTAGTGGCAAAGTGAGACTGGACACAATGGGGTAGATTTACTAAAACTGGTGCAGCTGTGCATGGTAAATCAGCTTCTAACCTCAAGTTGTTCAATTAAGCCTTGGCAATAAAACCTGGAAGCTGATCGGTTTCTATGCAGAACTAAGCCTGATTTTGCATTCTCCAGCTTTAGTAAATAAACCCCAATGTAATATAGCCTGCATTGACTGTCTATGATTTGGGTTTAATGACACTTTCAATCAGGGGTAGAGTATTGCATCCAATCACAAGAAGGCAAATTTAACACAAAGGGGTTGATTTACTAAAGGCAAAAAGACTGTGCACTTTAGAAAGTACAGTTGCATTCTGCAAGAGCAGTTGCTCCAGAGCTTAGTAAATGAGCAGAAGCTCTGCTGACTTTCATCAACCAATCACGTGCAAGCAAAAATGATGTTTTTTTTTTATTTTTCTTGCATGTGATTGGATATTCTTTACAAAGTGAAGCTTTACCTCATTTACTAAGCTCTGGAGCAATTGCACTTGCAGAGTGCAATTGCACTTTCCAAGGTGCACAGTCTATTGGCCTTTAGTAAATCAACCCCAATGCACCTTGTATATATATATACCCGAATGGTACTGATGTGATTGTTAAACAGAACAAAGCCCAAGAAGCCTCTATCAGGAAAGGAGAGGCAATGAAATGAAGAATGGATTTTGAACACAGTCCAAACACGAGAAGTTTGTGGTTGGTGTATATATGTATGTAAAGTCTCCGATGGTCAATTGTTAACACAGATGTCCATCATGGCAAGAAGCTATAGCGTGGACACGTTCACTTTATTCTAGAAGGGATTCCATTATCAGGCAGAGGTGAGAACTGCACTAACAATCAGGCTGCAATTCATCAAATGAGATCAACATCAGGGCAAGAAGGAAGAAATGTGACGTGGTCTAGATAAAGGCTGATTTTCATGAACACTGCTGATGGTGTCATTTGAATATTGCTCGTATAGACATGTGATGTCCATTGTACTCGACGGCTGAAATGACATTTCTAGTAATTGTGAAATGAAAAGAAGATAAAAAAAGATAATGAACTCCTCCTACGACCGCTTGAGAATTAATCATGTGAAAAAAATTAATCTGCCACTTTTCAAAACTGTTTAAAAGGTTTTGTTTCAAGTTACAGTATTTATTATAGCTTGCCAAATTGTTCTCACTCAAACGTCCTGTGAAAAATACAGTTTTACTGATTAATGAGAACAGTTTCACTTCTCAAACTTCACAACTGAATCTCCTTTGGAACAAGTATGTCAGTCTCCATTCCATTCTTACTGATGACTGTTTGAGGTTATTAAAGTGATATTTTACAGATAACCCAATTCAACGACTCCTGTAAGTGCCTGTATGATCTCCATATGCAATTTTATGCTGTGCTAGTTTTATTATTATTGTAGGTTGCCATATTTTTGTGTATTTTCTGTGCTCTATTTGTTTCGGGTAACTTAATTAACTTAGCACAGATACACAATTGCACCCGTCTTTAATTTATGAACAAAAAATCTGGGGAAGATCTGAATCTACGCAGATAAGTTCATTCACCTATTACCAATGTGGGTAGATATATGTGAGCATTTGAAGAGGAGCTCAAGTCACAAAATATCGGAGAAGGTTACAATGGTCTCTGCACATGCAGCTTCCACAGCCTTTCACTCTCTATGCCATAAGCAGGGGTGGCCAACATTGTGTGGGTAGGAAATGAGAGGGAGGAGTCCATATTTGACTTGCACATCCCATTATTAAAGTAAACTAAATGTTTTTAACCTTAATGCGTAGATAAAAAAAAAACTCTCCATTAATAGCCCCCATAAACACCTGCCTGGCTCCTCTCTCCATCCAGCACTGGTCAGTCTGCTCCAAACCAGGTGTGAGGCTTGCTGAATGGGCACTCGGAGGAAAGAAGGATCAGACGGCACCAGAGAGGGAATCCAGAAGAGGAGGTAAGGGATCGCTATGTGCAATACCATTATAGGTATCACATAGTTATATCATCTTTTTTATTTTATTTATGTTTCAATAGTTTTTATTAGGTTTTTCACAAAGTACAAAATAAAGTACAACTTATATATTAACAGTTCTCACCTACTTTCTCTCCTTCACCCCCTCTCCTCCAAGCTGGTCGCATGGATAATACCTGGTAATCAATCATTGTACATAGCAGCTTACCTAGGTACCTCCTGGCGGGTGTCTCAGGGCTTGTAGAAAGTCTCGGGTCGGTATAGTATCATTGCATAGGCTTAGACAGTGCTAAAGGAGTTATATAAATAACAAAAAATATATACTCTCTTTATAAAAATTAAAGGATCATAAACCAGAAAAGTGCAATCAGTTATAGATAAATCGTGTATTTACATCCAACTTTGCCGTGCCTCCTATTGAGGCCGATTCTACCCTATGGTTTGTGCTAGGCGGAGGTATCCTCCCCTGCTCGAGAGCCCTGTCGTGCTTTTTTATTTTATTTAAAAAAAAATTTGCTTTACAATCATTTCAAGTTGGCTACTTTTTGGACTCTCACTCTGGCTTTTATGGTAAAAAAAAGTTGTATTTGGACCTCTCAGCAGTGATGTGGCACTTTCATTTCGATTCCAATTTCCAAGCTCTTCTTGATGTCTGTGTCACCATTGGGTATATTCATCCCTCTATTTGTACTGGTGACCACTGTGACTAAAGCCCCATACACACGGTCGGAAAATCCGACCACCAAATCCATCGGATTTGGTCCGACGGATTTAGTCCGACACTGGTGTTGCATACACACGGTCGGACAAAGTTGTCGGAAAATCCGATCATTCTGAACGTGGTGACGTTTGTTGCCTACGACGGGACTACGTAGAGGCGAGTAGCCAATAGCTTTGGTCTTGTAATGTGATCTGAGCATGCGTGGCACTTTGTCTGTCGGAATTCGCTACACACGATCGGAATTGGTGTGATCGGACTTTGTTGTCGGAAAATTTTTAGAGCAGGAGATACAACTTTGTCCGTCGGACAATCCGATGGAAAATGTCCGATGGTGCCTACACACGGTCGGAATTTCCGACAACATTGTCCGATAGGACAGAATCCATCGGAAAATCCGACCGTGTGTATGGGGCTTAAGACAAAAGTGAGAGAATTGTCATGGGAGCAAGGGGTGAGAGCAACTCTTCAAAAAAGGTGAAATCCTTTTCAGAAATTTCCTCTCATCCTGCTGCGTCTCCAATACAGG
Source organism: Lithobates sylvaticus (assembly GCA_028564925.1). Lineage (NCBI taxonomy): Eukaryota > Metazoa > Chordata > Amphibia > Anura > Ranidae > Lithobates > Lithobates sylvaticus. The sequence continues at coordinate 138,786,342 of CM053038.1, read as the reverse complement.
AAGTGATGGTAAAAAGACAGGAAGTGGTGGTAAGTCTCCCTAGTCGGACAAGAACAACTAAAAATAATCTGATGGGGTTTAACCCTTCAATACTCTAGGGAATGGCAATGTGGATCTGGCATACCATCAACAGAATAGATTTTGAGTGCCATTTCTAGGGTTACTATGCTGCCTGCAGCTATATTTTCAGAAAAGCATGCAGCAATGTGCTGGTCACAATGACAACACTGTGATAGTCAAAGTGAAGAAAAAATGTATAATTCTTACCGGACATCAGCCTCCTTCAGAATGTCAAACGTCATTTTTTACTGTATATTAATGTGTAAAAGGACACTAGAACTGTTGCCGGATTATGCCGACATTCTTGTACATATAAATATGTATGTACAGAATGAGCGCATGATTGGACATTAGGTAATGGCAGGTTTTATATAATACATTTTTGCTTTCTAAGTTTTAATATTTAGTATTCGCTTGGTGCATATGTAAGAAAACGAACAAAGAGAGTTTAGAAATGAGCGTTTCGAACGCAGTTGTGTTAATGTTTTTGGTACGAGAGATGTTCTCACTCTGTTTACAGGCCTCCAGTGTGACATCGGAGATTGTGGGAGAGGAGGAGGGGGGTGATTAAGAATGCAATTCTCAAAAGCTGAGCAATTCATTAACAGGCGGAGATCAATACTCTTCCATTACTTTCCCTTAGCTGGGGTGTGAGGGCAGGATGTAGGGGAGATGCACAGGAGAATCTCAGCCCTCTCCCCCTCCTCTCACTTGCTCAAAGACATTCAGCCAAGACATTAACCCTTGTGCTGGAAGACAAAAACAGGATCATTCTCAGTCTAACTTCCTCAAACTTTTCTGCTGTCGCTCACCGTCTACTATATTAATGAACAGTATATGCCAAGATGTTATTTATAGGAATTGAGTTGTTTGCATGCTCTTTCTATATTTATTATGGTCAAGACTAGAAAAGACAAATTAAAAAATATATATATTAGAGTAAGTATGAAATATAGCGTAAAATTAGTATCCAGTCTTATGATAGAGCTGTGGGCTCCTTTTCCCACATTCAGCCATTTTAGTTTTCATCTATACTAACCAAAAGTTGATTTATACCTTACCTGGGGGCTCAGTAGGAGATTTTAATTAGAGAGAGCTATCTAATAGTCCTTTGTGTGCGTGTGTGTATACTGTATATATATATATATATATATATATATATATATACATCAGTGGCAGCCCATCCAATTAGCCACCTAATCCACATGCAGAGTGCCGGACACATGGATTCCAATGGGGGGGAATGTTTTTTTTTTTTTTTTTTGAAGCCAGAGACCCTAATAGGCTTCAAAATATGGTGGGCTCGGGGCGAAGAGCACTGCACTCCGAGCCCACCTAGTTATGTGAGAATAGCCACTGAATATTCGCTATTCTCACACTGATCCTCCTCCTGACCAATCAGGAAGCGGGTCACCCGATTGGCAGAAAGGACAGGCAATCGTATTGGATGCCTAGGAGGAAGAGGATGAGGGAGGAGACCCCTAGATGGGGTAAGTGCTGGATGAACGACTGACCACAAGACCCCCCCTGACCAAGTGGTAGCGGGGGGCTTGGGGGTGTGTGTGGTGGGAGCACTTGCCAACGGCCGATCGTGGGTCAGGGGGGTGGGGTTTTTGTTTACTGCCCCTCCCAATATATATATATATATATATATATATATATATATATATATACATACATACACACACAAAAAATGCTCTGGTCGTGAAGGGGGTAAAACCTCTAAAGGGGTCTAGTGGTTAAGGCTTAATATGTTGGGTATCTATTTACTCGTCACAATCTCATCTCTTTATATTTAAAAATAAAAATGTGTAATATGATTTGTTTTCGTGCTGGAGGAAGTGACTGCCCCCTGTCTGTTTATGTGGTCATTGTTTTATCCCTTCTCTTGTAGACTGTGCTCTCACTGCCTAAGAAAAGGCTAGAGGTAAATCACCTTATATAGTAAGAATATGAAAAAGCCGTTATTATATTAGAAAAGGTGACCACAACGGCGTAAATGATTCTAAGAGATTGTATTGAGTCTGTGAAGGTCACTGCTCTTCAATCACATCACATCAGAACAATTGCTGATATTGCCTGCAATGTAAAGCAACTGACTACACCAGTGTGCTTTTGCTAACTGGGCCATGTTGGGGGCCTTGGAAGGCTCACTGTCCCATGTAGAGATCTGTTATTGCCTTGCAAATCTCTGAGGTTGCTCAGGGGTTGTTCTCTTTTTTCCACAGAAACATCTCTGCACCACAGGCATGTTGCATCTGTCTGCTGGAGGAGACCTGCTCATGCATGGCCACACTTGCAAGTGTATATTAATATTCTTTGTTTATGTTCTTGCACATCTGCATGAAGTTTCCATCATCTAGGCAGATATGAATATTTATGAACAATTAATTACTGGCATGGAAAAAATACTCTGCTTCTAAGGCTCTTGCTGAAACTTTTGTATTAGGCAGCATAGGCTCCTACTAGCTATGGATGGCTTCATACCGTTTAGTGTAATACTTCTTAGCAGGGTGTTTCATACAAAGCCAAGAGTAGAAATTAGTTTTTCTTATGAAAGATATCTGTGACATTAATTATACTCTGCTAGAAGATTCACCCAGTCAATGTACTTTGGGCAATGTACAGCACCTTGGATCCCCCAGATCCCTAGCAGCTTGTGGCACAGTGTATAAAGAATATATTACTCAAACATTTCATATTCCTAAAATGTGTCTGTTGTTCCATGTACTTGTGTTAAAACGTATCCTGTTCTCTTTGTATTGCTTCCTTTGTGTAAAATACCTGGTGATTCTGCCAGTCCCCCTACTTTTCTATTTCAAACTAACCATGCTAGGCATGAACGCTCATCCATCCCAGCATGGTCAGTTTTCTGGCTGTGCTGGGAGCTCAGACTGCCTGTTCTCACAGAGGTTATGTGATTACTTATAAAATAAAAATGTATGATATATATATATATATATATACAGGCATACCCCACTTTTAAGTACACAATGGGGTTTATTTACTGAAGCTGGAAAGTGCAAAATCAGGCTCACTTCTGCATAGAAATATTGCCAAGACCCTGAAACTGAGCTGCAGCACAGTGGCCAAGACCATACAGCGGTTTAACTGGACAGGTCCCACTCAGAACAGGCCTCGCCATGGTCGAACAAAGAAGTTGAGTGCACATGCTCAGCGTCATATCCAGAGGTTGTCTTTGGGAAATAGACATATGAGTGCTGCCAGCATTGTTGCAGAGGTTGAAAGGGTGGGGGGTCAGCCTGTCAGTGCTCAGACCATACGCCGCACACTGCATCAAATTAGTCTTCATGGCTGTCATCCCAGAAGGAAGCCTCTTCTAAAGATGATGCACAATAAAGCCTGCAAACAGTTTGCTAAAGACAAGCAGACTAAGGACATGAATTACTGGAACCATGTCCTGTTGTCTGATGAGGCCAAGATAAACTTATTTGGTTCAGATGGTGTCAAGTGTGTGTTGCGGTAACCAGGTAAGAAGTACAAAGACAAGTGTGTCTTGCCTACAGTCAAGCATGGTGGTGGGAGTGTCATGGTCTGGGGCTGCATGAGTGCCGTTGACAGTGGGGAACTACAGTTCATTGAGAGAACCATTAATGCCAACATATACTGTGGCATACTGAAGCAGAGCATGATCCCTTTCCTTCGGAGACTGGGCCACAGGGAAGTATTCATGTAGTAACATGATAACGACCCTAAACACACCTCCAAGACAACCACCGCCTTGCTAAAGAAGCTGAGGGCAAAGGTGATGGACTGGCCAAGCATGTCTCCAGACCTAAAATCTATTGAGTATCTGTGGGGTATCCTCACACTGAAGGTGGAGGAGCGCAAGATCTCTAACATCCACCAGCTCCGTGATGTCATCATGGAGGAGTGGAAGAGGACTCCAGTGGCAACCTGTGAAGCTCTGGTGAAAATATTGACAGTTTGGGCCCAATTTGGATATTTTCACTCATTTTTGTTGCCAGCGGTTTACACATTAATGGCTGTGTATTGAGTTATTTTGAGGGGGCAGCAAATTTACACTGTTAAGCCCCATACACACGGTCGGATTTTCCGATGGATTCTGTCCTATCGGACAATGTTGTCGGAAATTCCGACCGTGTGTAGGCACCATCGGACATTTTCCATCGGATTGTCCGACGGACAAAGTCCTATCTCCTGCTCTAAAAATTTTCCGACAACAAAGTCCGATCACACCAATTCCGATCGCGTGTAGCGAATTCCGACGGACAAAGTGCTACGCATGCTCAGATCACATTACAAGACCAAAGCTATTGGCTACTAGCCTCTACGTAGTCCCGTCGTAGGCAACAAACGTCACCACGTTCACATTGATCGATTTTCCGACAACTTTGTCCGACCGTGTGTATGCAACACCAGTGTCGGACTAAATCCGTCGGACTAAATCCAATGGATTTGGTGGTCGGATTTTCCGACCGTGTGTATGGGGCTTGATACAAGCTGTACACTCACTACTTTACATTGTAGCAAAGTGTAATTTCTTCAGTGTTGTCACATGAAAAGATATAATAAATTATTTACAAAAATGTGAGGGGTGTACTCAGTTTTGTGAAATACTGTATATATATATATATATATATATATATATATATATATGCACTATGATGCAAGTCAGAGTTTGGGCATCCGCTGCAACAAAAGTTTCATTTTCGGATATTTGGTGAGGTACTCCCAAAGGGAAATCACGTCTAAAGGGATTCAAACCCTGCCACTTTCCTCATTAGAACCCTGCAAGTGAAGCAGCTGATAATTAGTCATTCCACTCACATTTACATTGCAAATGGACACAAACAGCTATTGCTTCAGAATAACAAAAGGTAGGACTCCACCCAGGGGTATTTTTTTTTCCTAACAAAAGTGGAGTTAATTTTTAAAGTTTTATGAAACCATGTCCTCCTTAAGGCTGCATTCACACCTGAGTGTTTCAGCTCATAAAATGCTCGTAAAACGCCTGAAAAACGCCCAACAAGCAAAATCCCATTAATTTCAATAGCACCTGTTTACATCTGAGCGTTTTGTCACCTGACACAAAACACCTAAACACCCTAAGCTCAAAAAAGAACATGAGCTTCTTTGGGGCAGAGCGCCTAAAGGAAAATTCCACCTTTTGCAAAAAAAAAAAAAATGCACCCATATTGCAAAAATCAAAAATGTACATTTCTATTTTTGCATTTGAGCCTACAAAGCATTGCAACTGCGATCGATGGATCACGGGTACAATGCTCTGAATCCTGCAGGCTTTTCCTCCAGCCACGTAGCTGACATTCTGTACTGAAGTATGGACCTTCAGATTTGGAGCTGCAGGAAGTATGAATGGACTACAAATGAGGTGATGTCATTGTATTGTGCTCCATTGGGAGCTCTGAGTCCCTCTGCTGTGGTGGAAGACGGGACTTGTAGTATTTTCATTCACAAAATTCTAAAAATTGCTGGCTGGAGCCACACACAGGCACACCAAATTCAATTTTACAGGAGCTGACAGGGAGAAAACCCTGGATTCTGTATATGCAGGGTGGGGGGCTGTGAATACTGATCATGTTTCTTATTATACATAAACATGGGTGTAACATGAAACATGGCTGGCCATACATTATACAATTTTTTTATTACATTTCCTTTAGATTTACCTTCAATTGTGCAGTACAGGGGGTCCCCGACTTACGAACGCCCGACTTACGAACAACCCCTACTTACGAACGGGGCGCTGCGGGGACCCTCCGCCATTTTTCGCTCTTGTTCGCCGTCTTTCGGCCGTTCTGCGCATGCGCGGCCATACGGAGCCTCTGAAAATGCCGGAAATGTCCGTAATTTGCCACGCATGCGCAGAACGGCATTAGACGGAACATCGGAAATGTCCGGAAATCTCCGTATTTGTCGGTCTGCGCATGCGCGGCCAACTTACGAACATTTCCGACTTCCGTACAGGCGGGCAGTCCCTAATGAGTTCGTAACTCGGGGACCCCCTGTACAAGTACCTGCCTGATTGCATACAAACTAAAAGTGTTTAGGCCCCTTTCACACTGGGGCGGTTTTCAGGCGGTACAGCGCTAAAAATAGCGCCTGTACACCGCCTGAAAAAACCGGCCCCATTCACTCCAGTGTGAAAGCCGGCGGGCTTTCACACTGGAGCGGTGCGCTAGCAGGACGGTAAAAAAAGTCCTGCTAGCTGCATCTTTGGAGCGGTGTAGGAGCGGTGTATTTACCGCTCCTATACCGCTCGTTCCCATTGAAATCAATGGGAAACCGCGGGGATACCGCCCGCAAACCGCCGCTGCAGCGGCGGTTTGCGGAGGTTTTTTAACCCTTTTGCGGCCGCTAGCGGGGGTTAAAACCACCCCGCTAGCGGCCGCATACCGCGGGTAAAGCGATGGTAAGCAGCGCTAAATATAGCGCTGCTTTACCGTCGCCGCCCCGCACCGCTCAGGTGTGAAAGCAGCCTTAGGTTTGACCTCATATTATATGGTTTTGGTAAAATCTAAAGGAAAATTGTACAAGAAAATTGTATAATGTATGGTCGGCCTTCTAGTACAAAGCATTTATTTTTTAATTCAGGATGTAGCTTCAAAAAAATGAAATTACTGAGAGAAATAAGAAGACTGTCACTGCTCTTTCCTTCTGGAAATGCAGGTTTCCTGGCAGACATGCCAATCCAGTAGCTTCAATACCTCCTAAATCAAACACTTAGGGCTCGTTCACACTGGTGCGGCGACTGACATTTTTCTGCAAATTGGGGAAAAAAGGTTTTAAATCTATACAAAAAGAACGTGTGAATCCAGCCTCAGGTAGACAGGTTCACTTAATATAAAGTTGATTGGTTCATAGGAAATACAAAATCTCCACAATCTAAAGATCCCAGCCAATAAATAGAGTCACTTTAACTACACCCTTTCTGCTGTTATCGATGACTAACAATGCAATATTCAGCGGCAACTAAGGTATAGACTGTATAATGAAATAAAAAACCCTACATAGGTTACGCCTCCCTCTGCAGGGTAGGTTACCCAAAACAAAAGACACAGCAGGTACAGAATCAGTTGCTAGCAACTTCACTGTCATTTGATTGCTGTTGGACATGATTGGCCAACGATAGATATGACAAATGCAGTTTATATTTCAATGTGTCAAAGTGTTTCAGAGCCCTGGAGCGGCACACTTTATTACTTTTCTTTCTTTTTTTTTTTCCTCCCTCCTCCTGGAATCAACTTCAATTCCACAGTGAATTACAGGAATTTTACTGACCCTAAGCCTGTCACTAGTCATATATAACATAGGGATTTCTTCTACATAGAGCGGTGGTATGGTACATGCTACCATCAACACCTTTAAAACATGACAGATAGAGATAGATAGATAGATAGATAGATAGATAGATAGATAGATAGATAGATAGATAGATAGATAGATAGATAGATTAGAGTGCAACTCTAAACCAACCATGTGAAATTCCGCACCAAATGTAGTCCAAATGTTAGGCGCACCCTAGAGAATATATATAATAGTTTAAGATTACAATTGAGAATACAGGTAGAAATATCATTTTAGAAACTTTTGGAAAATAGGATCCCTAAGTACACTAAAGTATGTAGCCCTGGATAGACAAACACCTTCCATCAGGCTTTGACTCTTCCCATCCAGAAGCCTGATACATCCTGCATGGCAAACCAATACTGACCCCCATAGCGGCCAGGACACCACTTTACACCCCCTGGAGCTCCCCCCACCTATCCCCAGCTATTAGAATTTTCCACAGGTGCAAGCACTTACGTCTCTAAAGTTTATCTATCTAAAATATAATATATATAAAAACACATGGACTAGACTTAAAGTGATACTAAAGTCTATTTTTTTAAGTTAAAAATAACAAACATGTTATACTTACCTGCTCTGTGTAGTGGTTTTGCACAGAGCAGCCTGGATCCTCCACTTCTCAGGTCCCTCTTCAGCTCTCCTGGCCCCTCCCTCCTGTTGAGTGCCCCCACAGCAAGCAGCTTGCTATGGGGGCACCTGATCCGAGCCGCAGCTCCCTGTGTCCATTCAGACACGGAGCCGCGGTCCGGCCCCGCACCCTTTCTCTCTTCATTGACTGACTGACTTTGATTGATAGTAACGGGGGCCAATAGTGCCGCGCTGCTGTCTCAGCCAATGAGGAGCGGAGTCTCGGGCAGCTGTGACAATCCTGCAACATCGCTGGATCTAGATGGACCTCAGGTAAGTATTAGGGGGGCCTGCTGCACACAGAAGGCTTTTTATCTTAAAGGGGTTTTTTCCGGCCGCGATTTTATAATTTTTTTAAAAGTCAGCCGCTACAAACACTGTAGCGGCTGACTTTTAATAAGGACACTTACCTGTCCAGCAATCCTGCGATGTGGGCCGCCCAAGGCCGATCCGTCCATCGGATCGGCTGCTGGCACCTCCATCTTAACGAAGGGAAACAGGCAGCGGAGCCTTGCGGCTTCACTGCCCGTTTCCTACTGTGCATGTGCGAGTCACGCAGCGCTTTGTCAATGGTCCCGTTGTTTTCTGGGACACACACATGTCCCAGAAGGCAACGGGGGCGCTCGCCGAAGAGGAGGAAGCACCACAGAATAGGAAGAGGCAGATTAGGAAGACTGTCTAGCAACAGCGGTTTCAGGTAAATTTTTTTTTTTTTTTTTATATATATATATATTTTTTTTTTAACAATATTAATGCTATTTTTTATTTTAGGGTGGTCCTCCGCTTTAATGCAGGGTTCTCCAAACTATGGTGCTCCAGTTGTTCAGGAACTACAATTCCCATCATAAAAACAACAAACGACAAATTGTAACCTGCCTATAGTTCGTAATAAAAAAAAATTATGAATAAAAGAAAAATTAAACTTCTTGGCTTTTTCTAATTGTCACTATATTAATCATAAATAATAATGCGGAATCCAGGCAAACAAAAATACAGTTAAAAAACATATTTTTAAAGTTTTACCTGCGAAAGGATCTAAAATCCTGTAGAGCAATTCTTGTGCTTGGCACACCTCTGCCACAGTTCACAGTCAGGCAAGTAATAACGCTTCCAAAGTCATCTCTATATCTCCAAACTGCTTACAGGACAGTAAATCCAAATCATCACCTTTCTCTAATTAGCAGGCAGCCATAAATTGAAGTAGGAAGTAGCAGATTGATCCTACTGGCTGTGGCAGAGCTGTGTAAAGGATAAATCTGGCTGAACAAGGTTACAAAGCTTTTGGTAGGTAAATTGGTTCACCTATATTTAGTTCAATGTAACTGCAATTACTTGTCAAGAAGTCAACGGTACAGTTCTGGTAAGCTCCTGAACTTTTCATACATGTCTATAATTTTTACCAAAGTCTCACTTACATGAATTATGTTGACAGAGCACATTACAATTTGATTTTGGAGTATACATTTGTACATGGAACAATGGGGTTGATTAACTAAAGGTAAATATTCTGTGCACAGGTGCACTGCAGTTGCTCTAGTTCCGAGGGGAACATGCAAGGAAAAAAAAATGCATTTTTGCTTGCACATGATTGGATGATAGAAATCAGCAGAGCTTCCCCTCATTTCAGAGCTTCCCCTCAGATCTAGAGCAACTAAACTTGCAGTGCACTTCTAGTGCACAGTATATTTGCCTTTAGTAAATCAACCACAATGATTAAAGTGGAGGGCCGGGCAAAAAAAAAAATTAAAAGTTAGCAGCTACAAATACTGCAGCTGCTGACTTTAAATAATCGGACACTTACCTGTCCCGGGGTCCAGCGATGCGGGGGAACGAGACCCCCCCCCCCTCGTTCCCCGCTCCGCTCACGAAGCCGGCATTCTTAATGTGGGAACCCGGCTGGGCTTCACAGCCGGGCACCCACTGCGCATGCGCGAGCAGCGCCGTGCGCCGTGATTCGACGCTCACTCATCTGGGACACATGACATGTCCCAGATGACTGTGCGTTGCCTACAGGAAGTGACTTTTAGCCCGGGCAATGAAGGTGGCAGACTTCGAGGGACCCCCTAGCAACAGGCATTTAGAGGTGAGTAAAAAAATTTTTTTTTCCAATTATTTTTTTTTTCATTTTTTTTATGATTTTTAAGCCCCTTTTTGTTTTTTGGTTGCAACCCCACTTTAAGGGAAAGATTATACAATAGTACAACTCTTACATACAAAAATATGAGAGCTGGCTTGTAGGAAAAGGTTTTATTACACGTAACTTACTTACTGTTCACACTGACAGTGACTTGTCATGCGATTTGACCTGTCAAATCACATGACAAATTGCTCCAATGTGAACAAGGGCTTACAGTCAGCGAATGCTGAAAAAAAATGCAATAAAGCCTTGGGGCCAATTAATAAAGCCTACAGCAAAAAGGGAGCAACTGTTCTTGGCCAATTTAACAAGAAATCTGATTTGTGTGGGGAACAGCTTCTGTTTTTATAAACCAGCCTTCCTGATCCTAATGATGACATCTTAGGGGATATGCACAGATTTTTGGGGGCACCACAGTGTCTATCATGGTTCAAGATTTACTCAATATGTCTTGGTTGCCATGTGAATGACCTCACAATCTGTGTCATCTCTAGTTAGGTTCCGTTGATCTCTGTCAGCAAAATCACAAGATGGCTGTTTTACTAAAGCAAAAAAAAAATTTCATTTTTCCAGTGATATATGAGTGGTAAGAGTTGCCCATTATTCTTAAACAATTCCCTGTGAAGTTGAATAAGGACTTAACAGGTTTTCCTCTAGAACTGAAGTGAGTCAATTTTTTCTCTTAAATTTTGGTGTGAGTAGAGAACCCTTTCTATACGTATGCTCTCCATCTCACGGGACTTTTGGCAGACTCCAATTGGATCAGAGCTGGGTTTTTATCAATGCCGGCCTTCCTATTGTAACTTTTCCATAAAGCCCAATTGTGGTTAGGTTATAGTAGTCCAAAGGATGGTTTATTCCATGACAGCTGTGGATCTCTTCAGCTCCTTAAGGCTCATTCATACCATGTGTGGTGACCTGTGTTTTTCTGCAATGGACTAACACTGGTCACCACAAGGGCTCATACAAAACAGTCTTTTGTTATGTGCCCTCGTTCATTCCACATAGCAGAGAGGTACAGTAAGTCGCAGCATGCCCTTTGGCCTTGTTGCTGCTTCTCTGACATACGCCCTTCTTACACAGTCACTGGTCTTTGGAAGAGTCCCCTTTGTGTCATATTTTTTCATTTTTATTTAAATATGGCTATGCATATTTTTTAAAACCCTCAAAACTGTCTGAGGCTCTAAATTAACTTTATTTCACAATTATTTTCATATCTACTTGGTCTTCAAAAGCAATTTGTTTTGATGTTCTTTCCAACAAACTCTGGGGCCCTCCAAAAACAGGTTTATTTATTTAGAGGTCATGTGACACTATAATTGCACAGGTGGACGCCATTCACCTAATCATGTGACTTCTAAAGGTAACTGGTTACACTACATTTTATTTAGGATTTTCACAGGCAGCACTTTCTGCAATCAAGGCTGCAGCTTGGTATAGGTATTTAAATTGTGGGGGCAATTTTGTGTAAATTAGTGGTATTAAATTCAAAATGAATCAATTTTTGTTCCATGTTGTAACGAATTTTGGAAGAGGACCAGGAGCTGAACAGTTACACAAAGCACTACATTTACACACACACCAAATTATGCTTTAAGGAATATGTACTACACATCCACCTCTGCTTGGTGTGTTAATATATGGAACATGAACATATTACATTTCCCTAAGTAAGCTTATTTCCCTTTTTTAGCCTCAGCTGCTGATCATGATAACCCACTTTTCTGACAAGCCTTAACAATCTCAGATCCTTCCTTTGGTGAACTATGCATCAGTTTTCCCACTCCCACCATTGCCTCGCCTTTTTTTGGCCAAAATTGAAGAAAAATGATAAAAACCCTTAGGGAGAATATTATAGAGAAACACTGGATTACCGCCTTACCCAGGAATCTCAAATATCCCTTCAACAAATCTGTTTTTTAACATATCTACAGTGCCTTGCAAAAGTATTCACCCCCTTGGCATTTTTTTGTGTTTTGTTGCCTCACAACCTGGAATTAACATGGATTGTTTGAGGATTTGCATCATTTAATTTACAGAACATGCCCACAACTTTGAAGATTTTTTTTTTTTTTTTTTGTGAAGCAAATAACAAATAGGACAAAATAACAGAAAAAGTCAATGTGCATAACTATTCACCCCCCTAAAGTCAATACTTTGTAAAGCCCCCTTTTGCGGCTATCACAGCTCCAAGTCGCTTTGGAGAAGTCTCTATGAGCTTGCCACATCTTACCACTGGGATTTGTGCCCATTCCTCTTTGCAAACTGCTCTAGCTCCTTCAAGTTGGATGGTTTGCGCTCGTTAACAGCAATCTTTAAGTCTGACCACAGATTTACTATTGGATTGAGGTCTGGGCTTTGAGGCCATTCCAACACATTTACCGTATTTATCGGCGTATAACACGCGCTTTTCCCCCCTTAAAATAAGGGGGAAATTGTGGGTGCGTGTTATACGCCGATCCCCGCCGATCTCGCGCTGATTTTTGAGAAGGGATAAAGAAATAAATCCGAGTTCGGCTAGTCTCGGCTCCTCTCGCAGTCCCGCCCCTGACTGTGAGCAGAGCCGAGACTAGCCCGAACTCGGATTTCTGTATGTTGTCGGCGCTCGGCCCCTCTCGCAATCAGTGGAGGTGAGAGGAGCCGAGACTAGCCGAAAATACACGCGGCTTTCGGTATGTTGGCGGCGCTCGTCCTCTCCACTCGGCGCCAATTTTAAATCAGCAGTGCTGCAACTAGACGAGAAATGTTGCAAAGGCACTGGGCAAGGCTGCATTGGGCAAGGCTGCAAAGGCACTGGGCAAGGCTGCACTGGGAAAGGCTGCAAAGGCACTGGGCAAGGCTGCACTGGGCAAGGCTGCAAAGGCACTGGGCAAGGCTGCACTGGGCAAAACTGCAAAGGCACTGGGCAAGGCTGCACTGGGCAAGGCTGCAATGATGGACAAGGCTGCAATGATGGACAAGGCTGCAGATGGACACTGGACAAGGCTGCAATGATGGGCATTTAAATTTAAGTTTTTTTCCTTAAACTTCCCTCCTAAAAGTTTTTTTCCTTAATATTCCCTCCTAAACTTGGGGTGCGTGTTATATGCCGGCGCGTGTTATACGCCGATAAATACAGTACATGTTTCCCCTTAAGCCACTCAAGTGTTGCTTTAGCAGTGTGTTTGGGGTCATTGTCCTGCTGGAAGGTGAACCTCCATCCTAGCCTCAAATCACACACAGAGTGGTACAGGTTTTGCTAAAGAATATCCCTGTATTTAGCACCATCCATCTTTCCCTCAACTCTGACCAGTTTCCCAGTCCCGACTGCTGAAAAACATCCCCACAGCATGATGCTGCCACCACCATGTTTCACTGGTTTCCTTGGGGATGGTGTTCTTTGGGTGATGTGATGTGTTGGGTTTTCGCCAGACATAGCGTTTTCTTTAATAACCAAAAAGTTACATTTTAGTCTCATCAGACCAGAGCACCTTCGTCCATACATGTTAGGAGTCTCCCACATGCCTTTTCGCAAACTCAAAACGTGCCATTTTGTTTTTTGCTGAAAATAATGTCTTTCTTCTGGCCACTCTGCCATAAAGCCCAACTCCATGGAGCGTATGGCTCATTGTCATCCTATGTACAGACTCTCCAGTCTCTGCTGTGGAACTCTGCAGCTCCTCCAGGGTTACCTTAGGTCTCTGTTCTGCCTCTCTGAATAATGCCCTACTTGCCCGGTCCGTGAGTTTTGGTGTGCGGTCGTTTCTTGGCAGGTTTGCTGTTCCATGTTCTTTCCATTTGGTTATGAGATTTGATGGTGCTCCTAGGGATTATCAAAGATTTGGATATTTTTTTATAACCTAACCCTGACTTGTACTTCTCAACAACATTGTCCCTTACTTGTTTGGAGAGTTCCTTGGTCTTCATGGCAGTGTTTGGTTAGTGGTGCCTCTTGCTTAGGTGTTGCAGCCTCTGGGGCCTTTCAAAAAGGTGTGTATATGTAATGACAGATCATGTGACACTATGATTGCACACAGGTGGACATCATTTCACTAATTATGTGACTTCTGAAGGTAATTGGTTGGACCAGAGCTTTTTATGGGCTTCATAACAAAGGGGGTGAATACATACGCACATGCCATTTATCAGTTTTTTATTTCTGAAAAATAGTTTTATGTGTATATTTTTCTAATTTTACTTCACCAACTTAGATTATTGTGTTTTAATCCATCACATATAATTCAGTTAAAAAAAAACATTGAACTAAAGGCTGTAATGTAACAAAATAGGTAAAAACCAAGGGGGGGGGGGGTGAATACTTTTGCAAGGCACTGTACCTCCGTAGTCCTGGCACCACCAGTCTGATATCCATCCTATATTCTGCTCTGAACACAGTCACCCCATACCCCACTCACATACATGACAAAATGGAAAAAAAGACTTCACCAATTCTATAACAACTGAAGATTGGAGAAAGATCTGGTCCAGAGTGGCTTAATGCTCCATGATAATGGAATCGGCTAACAAGTTCTAACTGAGGTTGTAAAGGGTCCAAACATGAATTGTGAAAGCCAACCTATCACCCAGTGATGGTTGCTTCAGGGGTTGTGGTCATAAAGATGAGTTTTTGGCATACTAAACTGTAAATCTTTTGTTGGCAATTGGCCCCTGATGATATACCATTTATGAAAATTGAGTAAACATATTGAAATAAAAAATATTTCAGTTCTTCAAAAAACATTTGCTGCCTACTCTGTCACATATTTACCAAATTGATTTCCATTTCCTATTTTTGAGAAAATTCTTGCCATTTTAACTACGGTCATTTATTAAAGCACGATATAACAAGATAAACTGTAAACTCATCTACTAATTGATTTGTTAGAATATACGTTGTTGGTTTTTTTTTTGTGTTCATCTACCAGTAGACATTGGACAATATCCCAGGGTTCGGATTGAAGTATGCAGTGGTGCATTTATTACAAGTTCATTTTGCTTCTATTGCAATTTGAACTGAGGTCACATAAGTCTATGTTCATTTCTACTGAATAAACATGTCCAAGTACTGACAATGTGAACTGGGAAGGAAAAGATGAGAAGAGAGCAGATACATGGCAAGAAATACATGGTCTGAAACAGAAATTGGTTCATACTATTAATGTCTACAGCAGAGAGTTAGGAGAGGATTAGAAAGAGAACCTGTCAAGCTTAGACAGCCAGACACTCACCTAAACTGAGGCAGATAGGCACTCATCTGCACTGAGTCGGACACACACTCATCTGAGTTGAGATGGACAGACACTTACCTGAACAGTGGACATACACATACCTGATAGTAGAGTTATACAGATACTAGGCTAAGGAAAGAGGCTGACGCTAAGCTGAGTCATAAGGCTCACAGACAAAAGGCTAACTTCTGAAGCTGTAACTCAGCTCAGGGATGAAGTGCATAGACATTCAGTAGAAGGATGAGGTAGCTAGACACTCTGCAGAGGGATGAAGCAGCTCTGGGATGAGGAAGACACTTAGCACAGGGATGAAGCAGATAGATATTCAGCAAAGGGATGAGGCAGAAAGACACTCAGTAAGAGGGATCAGGCAAACCGATATTCAGCTCTGGGATGAGGCAAATAGACATTTAGAAGTGAGATAAGACAAACAGATATGCAGCAGAGGGATGAGGAAGATAGAAATATAGCAGACCGATGAGGCAGACACTCAGGAAAGGGATGAGGAAGATGGGCATTTAACAGAGGGATGAGGAAGATGGACATCTAGCAGAGGGATGAGGAAGTTGAACACTCAGCAAAGGGATGAGGAAAATGGACATTCAGCAGAGGGATGGAGAAGATGGACATTTAACAAAAAGATGGGCATTTAACAGAGGGATGAGGAAGATGGACACTAAGCAGAGATGAGGAAGATGGACATGTAGCAAAGGGATGAGGAATATGTACAATTAGCAGAGATGAGGAAGATGGATATGTAGCAGAGGGACGAGGAATATGGGCATTAAATAGAGGAATGAAGAAGTGGGACTTTTAGCAGAGGGATGAAGAAGTGGGACTTTTAGCAGAGGGATGAAGAAGTGGGACTTTTAGCAGAGGGATGAGGAACATGGACATTTAGCAGAGGGATGTGGAGGATTGGCATTTAGCAGAGGGAAGAGGAAGAAGTACATCTAGCAAAAGGATGAGGAAGATAGAGATTTAGTAGAGGGGTGAGGAAGATGGACATTCAGCAGAGGGATGAAGATGATAGACATTTAGCAAAGGGGTGAGGAATGTGGACATTCAGTAGAGGGATGAGGAGGATGGACATTCAGAAGAGGGATGAAGAAAATAGGCATTTAGAAGAGAGATGAGGAAAATGGATATTCAACAGGGGAATAAGGAAGATGGACTTTTAGTAGGGGGATGAGGAAGATGAACATTCAACAGAGGGATGAAAAGGAAGCGAAAGTAATGTCACCAGCATACCAGGATCTCCAACAATGAAAAAGGACACTTAGCAAAGGGATGAAGAAGAGGGACATTTAGCAAGTGGATAAGACAGACAGACACACAGCAGAGGGATGAGACAGACAGACACACAGCAGAGGGATGAGACAGACAGACACACAGCAGAGGGATGAGACAGACAGACACACAGCAGAGGGATGAGACAGACAGACACACAGCAGAGGGATGAGACAGACAGACACACAGCAGAGGGATGAGACAGACAGACACACAGCAGAGGGATGAGACAGACAAGCACTTCTTAAGGTTGTATTCCTTTGTGTAAAAATCTGTTATTAGTGGAAAATACTAGATACAGGTTTGGCCGGTCAATAAATGAATGTTTTCTTCTGTTTTATATAAAGCATTAACTGATTGGTTAGCAGTATTTGAAATTTCTTTCAGCCTAACACTATATTACAACTGTGATCATCAGAGGAGAAAATTAACCCCTTCGCTGCCACAGGGAATTGTGTGAAATCGCCTTCAAGCTAACATCTAGAACAGAAGGGTTTGAAAGGATTATGGTGAGTCTCCGAGGTACGCAGCCACCAGAAGACAATACCACAGGGTCACGGCAAGATGCTGTGGGGCAGAAAAAAAGTAAAATTGAATTGCTTACCCTCTCTGAACCATGACCCCTGCTCCTGGGAGGAGATGGGAGCCTGACAGAAGCCCTGAGCTATTGGCAGACATCAGCAGAGACATCTAGGCTCCACCCCACCTCCATTTATTTGAGGCAAATTTAATGAAGCATGCATACAGCCTGTTCTTACCCTTTCCCGCTCTCTCGCTGCTCATTCCTCCTGGAATAAAATGCCTGAATGGCCTGGCTTTTCTGTGTGTTATAAAAGGAGAGGAACCTATGCAACTTTTACGGTGGAATTTAACATAAATGTTCTAAGACAGAGCTGCAATTGCAGCATTTCCAAATTGATTCATTCAATAAGCAGAGATTGCTGATCATTATTTACCAAATTTCTAGTACAAAATAATGACTAGTAGAAAAAAAATCAGCTGAGACTACACAGATTTTCATTCACCCCATATTCTAGGATTTTTCAGCTTTCAGATAATAGTATGAATTGCAGCACACTAAAATCGTTCTGCAAACAAGGTGACTGCTAACAAGAGAGGTTAATCTCAAAATAAGCGATTAAAAACCTGCCAAGTTATTTAGGCCTTTAGAGAGTTGCTGGTCTGATTTTGTAAATTGCTTAGATGCTAACAAAGTCTACAATTAACAGTAAACATCCTGACAATTAAGTGCAGTTTCCACAATGTGCCTAAATTTTTAATATTTTTGTAAATTAATTACAACTTTAGTTTATAAAAGGCTAAATTTTCTAAAGGCAGAAGGAGTTATCTGAGAAGAATAAACAACCTTTAGAAAATATTTATTGTAATTTTTCCTTTCTGGTGCCAATACATGGCAGCATAGAGTAAAGCCAGCCATACATGGATCGAACTTCAGCCGGTTCACCCGAATTTCGATCAATGTATCCATTGATCAACTTAGGCACAACCAGCCAGTCTGATTTCTCTCCATGCGATTACTGCCAGCAGCTATAGCAGCTAACAGTAATTTATATATTATATGCGTTTAGAAATGTCCATTAAACACAAGTTTGGCACTGCCAGTGGAAATGAGGCTTAAGGGAAGTCCAGAGAAATTTGGATGCTGTCATTATCCTTCCAAAAAGGCTGTCTCTGACCTCAGTACTTTGAGGAACAAGCATGCAGTAAGTGAAGTGAGTAAAGAAAAAATCCTTATCTGCATACTTGTTGTGGTGACTCTGGAAGTTCTAAGGTGTTTGGATCAGCATAACAACCAGGAAAGTAGCATTTTTAAAAGAGGTCTGTAATGGCAGCTCACTTTAATCAGGGAAGTTTTTATTTAGAGGAAACTTTAGCCTTAAAACCCCTTTCACACCGAGGAGGTTTTCAGGCGTTTTAGCGCTAGAAATAGCCTCTGAATAGCACTTGAAAACCGCCTCCTATTTATTTCAGTGTGTCTTTTTACACTAGGGCGGTGCGCTTGCGGGACGTAAGGAAAAGTCCAGCAAGCAGCATCTTTGGGGTTGTTTGGGAGCGCTGTACACAGCACTCCCAAAATGCCCTGCCCATTGAAATTAATGAACAGTGCTTCCAAAGTGCCTGAAAAGCGATTCGTTTTTAACCCCTTCTTTGGGGTTAAAAGTGTCCTGCTAGCAGCGCAAAAGCACCACTTAAACAGCACTAAAACGCAGCTAAAACGAGCAACGCTTTAGCGCTAACAGCCGGCTCTCGCAGTGTGAAAGGGTCTAAATTATAACTCCTTCAACCCTCCCTCCTATCCCTACTTAAACCCCCATTTTTACCTCTGCAGCAAAGCAGAATCCTGCTGTGCCAGAAAATAAATCCTTTACGGCACTGACCATCCTTGCACACTGACTACTAATGCACTTGCATCAGGCCTGTACCAAGAACAGATCAACATTGGGGATCTACTGAGTGACGGGGGGGGATGGTTGGGGTATCTGACTGATGGACCAACTGACCTAAGGGGGGGTGGAGTGGCAGGTTTGACTGATCGACCGACCGAACGGGGTGGGTGAGGGGGGGACGACGTGTGGTTGGTTTGACGCCTCCCCCAAAAGATGGAGCACCAGCCGCTACTGGTCAGCATCGAAAATTTCTGTATTCTGACCCTGACAGGTTATTTTTAAGGATCAGGGGGATCAGTTCCCAATTCTGGGTTGGCCCAGCAACCTGATCAATATATGTATGTCAAACTTGACACTGGGAAATCAAGTCCCTGATAAGCATATACTTAAAGCAACAAAAAGTGACTTTGTGGAATTGTAACCCTCATCATGTTTGAAAAGCCAAGACTTTTTTTTGACCTTATATGTTTTTTATCGCTTTCCACTCCACCCCCTGCTCCCATTCTCGCCTAGGCAAGCAACCTCCTGGGATATCTACAGTAGATATCCCAGGAGATAACGGCTCCCACTCAGTGGCTTGAGGGGGAAGCACCCGGAGGCACTTCATTAGGGGGTTGGTTACAAGAACCCAGAAGAGGCAACTGGCCCCCGGTGGCATAAGCAAAGGAGATGGTGGTGTGGAACCTGGTGTGTGGTGTTGGATCACAGCAGGACAATGATGGATTTGCTAGACATGTAAGGTAATTGAGCATAACCCAGCAAAAGAGGTAAAAGGGTGTTAAAAGCAAAGCTAACCCTTAGATCCTAAGTTCCTCGTTAAAAGCCTTTACATAAAAGCACAATGATTATTAAGACTATGCAGTGACACTACTTTTTTAATTTCATGTTTTTATGACACCTTTAAAATTATTTGTGCTTTTTAGCACCAGTGCTAATTACAGCTTCGATGCCAGGTGCACAAGAGTGTTAATTAGGAGATTAATTAAAATCTTTTTTTTTTCTCAGATGATAAACTGAAAGGTGAGGGAAAAAAAAGCACAATCATAAATGAGGCGCTCATGTGTTTCTTTAAGGAGAAGATTGTCTATTTTATTAAATATAAGATACTGTACTGATTTCTCTCTTAGATTTTTCTTCCCATCCGCCCTGATTTCTAAAACTATGTATTGTATCCTTAACAAACAAGACAAAACCTAAATTAATCTGACTGCTAATCCCCTCTCACATAGTGACATTAGTAGACCTCCGAGAACCTTATCTGAGAAGATTAGGATAAAACCTTTTTTTTCTATAATAAGTTCTTGTGATCTGCATGGAAAACAGCTCATTGCGGTCCTGTGAAGAGGAGGAACTGAGGACACAAAGTAGGAAAGAAACAAAGAATTAGAAAAGTTATCTGGAAGATGTTTTCATATTTGTCTGCCTGATGAAAACACAAGGAACAAAAAGAATAAAAACAATGGGCAATTATACAATTAAAGGTAAAGAACTACTACTCCCAAATTCATATTCTGAGGATATTAAAAGACTGAGTTTATGGAAGAGCTGGGATATTCAGGAATCCTTTATGTGGATTTCTTTACTTTGTGTTTGCCTTTTCAGCCTAATGTGAGCCTATTGTTTGTCCATGACCACTTGACTACCAATTCCTCCATATATACTTATCTAGCCTCCACTGCCCAGACACTCTGTTCACCCATTGAAAAGAAGACTTTTGTAAGTTCCAAAGCTGGGTATGCACTGCTTGAATCTTGCCAATTCCTGCTCACTCAGTAAACTCCAGTTTGTGATTTTTACCTATAGGTAAGCTTATAATAACGCTTACCTGTAGGTAAAATGAATATCTCCTAAATGTGCACCGTTTAGGAGAGTTTCACTTGTTTGGCAGCTACCCGTGGAGATTCTTCAGAGCTTTGTGCCGTAGCCATGACTCCCACATCATTGCGGCTCAGCCCATGGAAGAAAGACCAGGTGAAGATGGAAGACGGGCTATAAGCAGTGTATCGCCCTCCTGGCATCACTCTATTCAATTGACATTTGTAGAAGGTGGCCTGTCAGAAGATTAAATCAAATGCAAGCACTGTTTGGGTATTCTAACAGCCGGCAGAGGTAATTCATCCATCTTTGCTGTGAGCATTAATGGAGGAATGCGTTAAGATTTCTTCCCATCAGACTGCAGACTGAACTAAAGAAATCTACAT
The DNA here is from genome assembly GCA_028564925.1 of Lithobates sylvaticus. Classification (NCBI taxonomy): domain Eukaryota; kingdom Metazoa; phylum Chordata; class Amphibia; order Anura; family Ranidae; genus Lithobates; species Lithobates sylvaticus. The sequence continues at coordinate 138,765,059 of CM053038.1, read as the reverse complement.
GTCTATGGCCAGCTTAAGCCATTTCTCTCAACAGCAAACAGAGTGGAGGAATAGCAAAGGAGCAGTAAGTACGTGCAGTCCATGTAGGGTAGCGGTGGTAGATGGCAGTTAGGTGAACATGTTGCTATGGCAAGAACAAATATCAGGTTCACTTTATGTCAAAAGTCAGAGATCTACACCCCACCTCACACACCATCTCCCAACTTCATACCATACCAGATTAAAAAAAACTGAACATCAGTCCCTGGAATTCACAGAGACTAGTGAAGAGAGATCTAGCGAAAGTGTCTCTCATGTGTTCTAAAAGTGGTGCAGCCTGTGCCAAAACTTGATTTCGGCACATTCTTCCCCACTTTTAGAACACAAGAGACACTTTCGCTAAATCTGTCTGCGCCAATTTTTCTCTCTCTGTATGCCAAAAGACAGTGGGTCTTAATTAGCTCTACCTTTATAACATGCAAACTATCTGCATTTTTTTTTCTTAGAACTTTATTATATATTTAAAAGATTACAGAATACAAATACCAATAGGGTCTTACAATATCCGATAGGTATGGTATAAGCAAATAAACAAAGGCAAAAGACTTATCTGGTGAAAGAGGGCAGCATACAGTAGGCATTGCATTCACAGTAGAAAGGCAAGGCACCCAGCAATTGGGGTGGCCACCTAATGTGCCTTAGCAGTGAATATACTCCACAATAGAATGGCTAAAAGGCATTATTACTATGTGCCAGGCTCAGGGGTGTAGCTAATCTGCAGCATGCGTGACTTACTCCGAGACAGAGCAATCTGTTTCAGGACTCAATTAACATACATCAAAAATGAACTATCAGTATTTTATTTTGAATTTGCTGCATTCATTGTGCCACAATGTAAAAGTGGCGCATTTTAGAACTACCTGAACGTGGTGCACGAGTCGCTGTCAAAACCAAAAGTGGTGCATATGCTACATGAATTTGGCGCAACACATTAACAAGAGGGATTAACACTAAAAAAGGGGCGCGGACACTTTATTGTAAATTTGCCCATTGTTTTTCCACATAACTACATAGCATTATGCATGTTCAGAAGCTGAAAGAGTCTGGGGAATTCAATAAAGTATTAACAATAGTTTCTGGCAATAGTTTTTTTTAGAACTACCTGTGCCTAATTTAGGATAGCATTTGCATCAGTTTTGGTAACATTACCAAACCATGCAACAAATTCAGGTCGTTCTTATTACAGGAAACTTAAGACCCTATTACTATTGCAGCATCACATTCTTAAGGACTTACCGCCAGTTGGCATATTAGGAAACTGGTGGTAATTAAGACCAACTCTGAGATGGAGTAGTGTCTATTAGGTAGATAGAGTCTGATAGGGAACTGAGACACTAGTTCCCCACCAGGTCAGCTTTACTTTTGACTGACAACAGATGTCAGTGGGCTGATCCAAATTCGCTATTGGACTGAATAATGGCTATGATTCAGCCTACTGACATATGCTGTCAGTCAAAAGTAAGGCAAACCTGATGGGGAACTAGTCTTCCCCATCAGTCTTTGCCCATCCCACTACATCATTTCTCGACCATGCGTCTGTCTGTGTTTTAGGCGCAATGCCGGGAAGGAACACACTGAGGAAGGGGTGTCCAGTGACAGCCTTTAACAGATTCATTTACCTGTTGCTGACAGGTACTGTACATGAATATGGCACAAATACCGAAATTTTAGTGCAAAGGCCCAACAGAATTCTACAAGAGGTCTTTGACACTCAGTGAGTCAAGTCCAGTAGCAATCTCAAGTGAAAGTAACAAGCAGTAAGAGAAGTGAAGGAGGGATGTGTATTAAATAAATGTACTGGTGGCTGTACATGGGATGTGCTATAGAGTTCCATTTCCTGAAGTTTGATTGTCATTTGGACAGGGCAACTTGCAGAATTTATTGCACTAATTTGAAAGGAAGTCCACCTTTATAAAATAAACATGTGCATAGGCAATGGTGGGTGAGCAGCAGGGTTCAATGAACGTAAGCAGCAGCCCAGGGTGTTTTCTAAACCCTGCCATTCAGAATGCACATAGACTCATACATTGGTATACGTGGTAAGGTTAAAGCAATGTTTAAACTATGGAATCTAATAGCGGCTAATCAGTATCATCTTTGTCTGGTCTGACTACAGTACACTAATGAAATCTGAATGATTGTTTTGGGTCATTGCACTTTGCAAATTATCTTTGCTCTTTGCACTGCTTTATTAAATAAGCCTAATTCTTTTCCATTTCAATATTGTTGGCTGCCGGAGCCTATTAAAGCAGACCTTGCACCTATGACCACAAAAAAAGCACTTAAATGTAGAGTATAAGTAAATTCAGACAAACAATATGTCCTGCTATGTACTCCACCCCTAACTGAAATGTCAGTGCAGCATACTCCTGCGTCTTAGAGGACCCGCACATACATAAGGCCATTCGGTGCCCCTGACACTCTCATTACCTTATGTCAGTTCTAAGCAGTGTAGAAGACAAGGCTGCCATAATTAGTAACAAATCCAGCAAGCCAGGTTCTAGCGAGCCTTCCTCATAGGCCTGCTGAAGATAGCCTATACATTAGATTTAGCCGCTGTCTGATTACTAAAATTAAAATGAACTCTGGCTGGGTGGAGAGAGCGGCAACATTTTACTTTAAGCAAGCAGAAAGTTTTATGTTTCCTGATTGGATGCTTCTAATGATATACTTCTAAATATATCAATGGAATTTTTAATGCAAAGTCAATTTTAAAACTAAAATTAGTTGTGACATTTTTTGGAAATCAATAAGCATACTTTATTAAAATTACACCTAAATAGCTGCAACATTCATCGTAATTTCAATCAAAAGTATACAGCAGTTTAATTGCTATGCTGCAATACAGTTAATATAGTACAGAGATAATTCTAGCACAATGTTAACATCAGAAAATGCTAAAAGAACTGCCGTATAAATTGGATTTATGCTTAATAAAACTTTATATTAAACATGTGTAGTGCTGTCTTCATTCCCATATTAGAAGGAAAGTTGACCTTCTCCCACATAATCACATATTTCACTTTCTCTCCTTTTTTTTTGCCCATTTTCTTTTTAGGAAGTCCCCTTCCTGCTTTCTATCCCACGCATGCACTGGCACAGGTTTTTGAAACCCTGAATAGACCTGCAACATATCTGCACATGCAAGGGATGGCAAACAAGGAATTTCAAGATGGTGCCACAGAAACTGACCAGCGCCAGAAGAACCATAGTTGCAAGAAAGACAGCACTGGACTTCGTGGACTAGTAAGTATTTTATTTTTTCTAATGATTATTATTTAGGGATAAGAATCAGAAAGCTTAAGTTTTACTTTACTTTGGTTGGGTAAAACTCCCCTTTACACAGTGTAGAAGTGCCATACGATCAAAAAAATAAAATCAAGATATTGGTCGTCCAGTATCTAAACCAAGAGAGAATGTCAAGCAGTAGAAAATAACAGTATACTTAGGGCTCATGCACATGAATGGGTATAGAAGACTGTACCCAGGTATGTGCTGCCACTTGCGTAACCTGGCGCATGTGTACAGACGTAAGACCCCAAACAGTCTACTTTTCTTGACTTATGTCTGTGCACATGTGCCACTTTATACTAGTGGTTACATATACCTGGTTAAAGCTGCCTACAACCTTTCATGTCTATGGGTAGCTATACATAGCACCCGGGGCTCCCAATAGGCAAAAAAAAAATGCCAATTTGTTTACATTGTAAAGATAAATGCTTGACCCCTTAAAGAGTATGTAAAGCCATTTTTTTTTTCTGGGAAGGGGGATAGAGTAGGTAATGATGAAAACCCAGGTCTGTTTTTTTCCCTTTTCCTGTTTATGTCTCCTTGGGGAGATTTCACTTCACTTCCTGCCCCCAGAGACACATCAGAAAGGTATAAGAATTCTCTCCAAATCAAAGAGAAATCTAATCTCAGAGTTGACAATAGAACAGGTGTCTTCAGATTTCCCCACACCTTCTGTTCCCATTACATTTCTAAAATATTGATTTCCCATTACTTTCTCTACTAGTGACAATAGTCATCAGGATAAATAAGGAGGGTGATCACCCCAGCGGGAACACAGGCAGCAATAAAAACCTGACAAAGATTTTAACACTTCCTCACTCTATTTAAAAAAGTGACTATAAAGCATAAACCTGTTTTACCTTAATGCATTCCTTTCAGTAAGGTAAAAAAAAATGTTTAGGTAGCAATGTGCACCCCATCCTGAGATCTGCGTTCTCGCTCGATCCAACGCTGTGCTCGTAGCAGTCCTCTCCATTCTATCCACTCTCACAGGCTTTGCTAAGGCCATTGGCTCCTGCTGCTATCAGTCAAATCCTGTGATGAGAGAGCAGGGGGACAGGGCTGAGCCGCGTTCTCTGTGTCTATAGATGCTGGCAGCATGACTCAGGTGCAAGCCCCTAGGTGTGCCACCATAGGAAGCGGCTTCCTATGGTTGGACACCAAGAAAAGGAGGAGCCAGGAGCACCGGCAGGAAACCCAAGAAGATGAGGATAGGGGTAGCTATATGCAATTCCACTGCACATTACTGTTATTTAAAAAAAAAAAATAGCATTTACAATCACATTAAGAGAGCATCTCAGGGAGGCTTCTGGACTAGAAATCCAGTACTTTGAAATTTTGGCAAATATAATAAATCTAGCAATCTGCATTTTAACAAGTAAGGTAGATTTTACTGTTCTCCGCCATTTGTCCATCATTAGTGGATAGCCAATTAGGAGCAATAACTTTTCTAGCTTCAAAAAGAAAGTAGTAAGATGATCATCATCAAATTGTTAAATACACCCAAAACTCAAAGTTTGGGGTCTAGAAGGATTGAGCAGCCCACACAATCAAGGCTAACATAATTTATCCTAATTTCAGACTTAATATCATAAAAGTTCTGATAAGAGAAAGTAGACATTCAGATTGCTGTTTTTTTTGTATTTATCCTAAAAATCCAAAAATCATTGCTGAGAGGGGCAGCAAAACTACAGATCGAATTTATAACACCAATTTCAAAAATCAAACCAACAGAAAATGGTTTAAGCATGTACAGTACATACTGCAAATGATACAAAATAATCATGTGCTGACCTTGGAGAAAAACATATTCAAGTATTTCATACTTAAAAACATACAAGCAGTTTATGATGGCTTTCTTTAATGTGTAGCCGGTCAGGTGTAACGCGATCGAATGCAATAATGAAAAGCAGATTTACACACCGATAGAGGCAGATTAAACAAGGCATTGGAGACGATGCATGATGAAATGAATAGGAATACACATATCTGAAGAAGTCAGGAATGGAAGGGAACATGTTACCTATTCACTAAGGTTATACATGACAGCAGAGACAGGTTAGAATATGGACGGGAAGTGAGAATAATGAATCTAGAATTCCTGAACAGTTCAATTCAATGTGATAATGTAAAATATGACTGTAAACACTAAGCAGATTGTGGTTTTATGCTATGCTTTTCCTACATTAAATCTCTTTCCTTCAATTTACCGGTTTCCCTCATCAGACAGAAAGAAAGAGACTTTGGAGCTCCTGTGATGTCTGGCACTCGTCTAGAGCCAAATCTAGCATGGCCTGTGAAGTCCAATTAACAAACAGGGCTCTGACTAGTGGACTTTCACTGCAATCGTAGTGGGATCCTTACCCTCTCCGCAAACATTTTTTTTTTTTATGTTAGGGCCCATCCCCACCTTAAAAGTCTCCTCCATTCCTGAAGCCCCCTTTGGATACACAAATTACATATACCCAGAGGCATAAGGTAATGCGGCCTGACGACTGACCTGAAAAAAAGAAAACTAAAACAGCACATCTAAAAAAAATGGTAAGCTGTTTTTTTCCTGAAGGTGGTAATAATATAAAATGCCATTTCTCTTTAAATATTGCTTTTTTATAGTATTAGAGTTTAAGGGTGGATAAGGTTTTTGAAGAATCAGGAGGGAAGAAGACAGTGCTGACGCATGCTCCTCTTAGGACGATTACACCTTCATACACATAGGAACCCCCGAGACTGAATATCATGCATAAACAGCTTACTGTGCTCCAGTCCGAGAGGGACGTCAACCCCAGTATACACAGCCCGCCAGTACCATGGTGTGAGTGCCGCAGATTTAAGTCTCATGAACACAAGTGTCAGAAACAGACGGCTTAGGTCTGCAAAACAAATATTCTTAAACGGATCTAAATGCATCCCATGATCTTCTATGCACATTTGTACGCCAGACATTCAGAATAATTCACTCAATGTTGCGATACGTTTAACAAATCAAGAAAGAAAATTAGCATTCGTGGTCCATTTAGTGCTGGTTTTGCAGAGCTGAACGAACCCAAACGGACATAAATGTATGTAAATATGACTAAATGCATCTAAACCTGCTTAACCACCTATTGTTGTCCATGTGACTCATACGTGCAGTGAAACAAAGAGTGGGCTTTAATGCCTACACGCTGCAAATATGCGTCCATGTGGTAGACAGTAGAGATTTCTGTGTGCTTACTGCATGCCCTAGAACAGGGACCACGCTGTCAAAGCAGCTCCGGGTCTTTTGTAAAGACAGGGAGCCAGCAGGAATGGTTTACTGATCAGGGGACCACTGTGACAGCCAATCATAGTGGTCACATGATCAGACAGACCTTCCCGCCCCCCAGGAGTAATAGCCGACTTAAAGGGATGCCAGGGCTTGGCGGGAAGAGGTTAGAAAAGGAACATCTCAACACAGGAACAAGTGATCTGAGAAGCATAAAGTTTTCTCAAAGCTAAAGACGGAATGCCGGTGTGTATGAGGCCTTATATTCATGCAGTTTAGGGCAAGGTATGTGATTAAAGATAAAAGGAGGCTTGGGACATTTCTTAATCCATTCTTAGCTCCTTTACTACACCTTGGGATAGATAAAGCGTTCTCCTATTTGTGACAAGGTTGAAAAAAAACATCTGTGCCATGACCTCTGTACTTTAGTGGATTTGGACTTCTACCTTCTGGCTTTTCTCATTGCTAAAATAATTAATATCAAAATGATAATTGTTAACAAGAAACAACCAAATAATAAATACGTAGAGTTCCAGAGCAACCACATTTGTATAAGGCTGATACCATTAAGCTACTTTCTGTTACTTTTCAGTGTCATGCCGGCACTCTCTACTAGGTGACAAGATAGATTATTGGGAAAGCAGGGATCCGCTATCCCCCTTCCCCCGCCCATCTAGCAAAGCAGCATTGTTATCCTGGGGAGTTGGAGAAATTGTGCGATTATGTTTTGAGGAGAGAGACACGCGCACACATCATGCTCTCGGATAAACAGCGTCAGGTTCCTGTGCCTCCCCAGGCCTTGTTCATCCTCCCTCCTTCCTGCGCCAGAAAATGGAATCAATTGCTTGCAATTGGCAGCTCTGTGTTTTTAGCAGCACGTCGGGCGAGATGTTCAGGTGCTCTGATGGTTTTGATCTCCTGTCGACTCTCTTTCTCTAGGCTTCCCGTTGCTCTGCTTTGTGAGCTGAATTTTTTCTGCAGGTTAAGGACCTATCTGGGTTTTAACCCCCTAAGTGCTAGGTGGGCTCTTTGTTTCTCCTTATCCAACAGATCACCATCAATTTTCTTATTTATAGAGGAAATGTACTAAAGACTAGAACGTCCTTATGAAAACTCACTCCACTCTATTTTGTTTAAGCCATTTTTCAGAAACGTGATTTCTGGTCTTACGTTAAATAAACATTGTTAATTTTCCAGATACCTGCGTGCAAGTTTGATATAAAACTTGCGCCATACAACTAGAGTGTCACAGCGCTGTACAGCATGCAAATCGGACTCATATTATAGTTTATGGAGTTTTGCGCAAAGCATCAAAATCACGCAAAACATAGAACTATGTTTGTAATATCTATGGATAGCACTCAACTTTACCTGAAACCACCTATCCACTTACCTAGCAATTATTCTATGTTCTATGAAGCCTCATAAAGACTTTTAACTAACAAATCAACAACACTACAACCATTATCAATGTCCTCCTGATCTAAAACACCCCTTCACCACATAAATCCACAGCTGTGCTCAAGACTTGACTCCTCGTGTACATGGACAATCTGGGTGAAGACCACTGTTATCGGTCTCCACTTCCCATCAGAAGTATGAAAAAATGTGTAAGCTCTACTCTTAGCTCCTCTTGCCGTATTTATTATTTATCAAAAGAATTACTGCATACAACAATGTCTCCACCTGGGAACCAACCTTTCTTGACACATTTCCCCACTGCTGGCTTGCTCACACTGATAGGGGAAGGCCAACCCTTCCCTTACCACTATGCAGGAAAAACATGAGCAAATGCAAAGTACATGGTGATGTAGCGCAGTAAAGCCCACTGCACAGTACAAACGTATCTTCTTATCCGTTAACTACTAAGGAGTTCAGAAGGGACTTGATAAATCTCTGGGTAAAGTAGAAACCCCAATAAATAGGACACTGCATCATAAAAAGTAACTCAATCACATAGGCTGGCCATAGACCTAAGAAAGTGGTGGAATGTAAGAAATTGTCATATATTACCCCAAATGGTCAAACAACCTAAAGGGAACGCATAGTATTTTTTTACATCCTGTTTTCCATTAAACTCTGTACCAATAAATAAAATCCTTTAACTTAAATTCATTTTCAAGCAGATAAAATATAAAATGTTAAACACTAATATTTTATTTTTACCCCCTGCAGACTACAGATGGGGAGACACAATTAGAACATGAGCTTTCTATAGGCTCTTTTTGCAGCTTTTGTGCAAAAAATAGCCAGCTAAATTGAAGAACACTCCCCACCTTTCTCTCTTTTACTAAAACTGGTGCACTCAAAATCTGGTGAAGATGTACATGGTAGCCAATCAGCTTCTAACTTCAGCTTGTTCAATTAAGCTTTGGCAATGAAACATAAAAGCGGTTTGGTTTCTATGCAGAGCTGCAGCAGATATTGCACATTCCTGCTTTAGTAAATAACCCCCAATGGCATCTTACTCATTTACACACAGGCTACCAACAGGCATGCAGAAAGTGCTATGGGGGATTCACATCAGCCAACTTGGTCTGGTGGGATCACCGCAGTGCTGATGCACCGATCTCAGCACATCACACTGTTCATTTTTCTTTTTCAAACCAACTCTATTGGAATGTCACGTGCACCACACAGTGCGAGGCAGTGGATTGCCTCACACTGCGCTGAGTCTAAAAAGTACAGCCTGCCGCACTCTTTTTCACCGCACACTGTCCACACACCACTGCAACGTGGTGGCGTGAAGCAGGCACATAGAAGACAAGGCATTTTGCCCTGTCTTGCTCTGGAACTGTTCTGGAATAGCCACCCAACTCAGTCCCACCACATCTGGTGTGAATGGACCCCGAAGCTTTCATTTCATTTGTAGACTAATTAGTGTCATGTAATAATTATGTTGTACAAATATTTTATACAAATTTAAAAAAAAAAAATAAATTGGCAGTTTTTAATCTTGTACCTAAAAAAAGTGTAAAACTGACCTAAAGCCATTTATGTTTCTCTTTAGATTAGTGGTTTCGAAACTGTGGCCCTTTGCTTGCCTTTATCCGGCCCTTAGGGCACTATTCCTCCCAGTGATACACAGCACTATTCCACCAACAATGGGGAACTATTCCTCCCACTAACACCAATGATGGGGATTATTCTTCCAACTAATACCAATGATGAGACAATATTCTTTCCACTAATACAAATGATGGGGCACTAATCCTCCCACTAATACCAATAATGTGGCACTATTCCTCCCACTGACACCAACAACGCGGGGCACTATTCTTCCCACTGGTACCAACAATGGGGAACTGTTCCTCCCACTAACACCAAAGATGGGGATTATTCTTCCAACTAATACCAATAATGGGACCTTATTCTTACCACTCATACCAATGATAGGGCACTATTCATCCCACTGACACCAACAACAGGGCACTGTTCTTCCTACTGACACCAATGATGGGGCACTATTCCTTCCACTGACACCAATGATGGGGAATATTCTTCCAACTAGAATACAAGGCAAGGATCTAATGGACATCACTGGGTCGAGAGGGGGCTCAGGTAATTATAAGGGGGGCTGGGGGTTGTAAAACCTTGTGCCTTTACAGCCACGTTAAGCTGTGTAGAGGTTTTTCACTGTCAGGCCGCTAAGGATGTGGAACTATCTTTCACAATTGGTGGTGTCAGCAGGAAGTTCATTCATTAAAAAGATCTTGGATGTGCATATTAGTGAACACAATATACAGGGATATGGGAAATGATTATCGATATGAACACACACCCACACCCACACAGGTTGAACTGGATGGACTATGAGGAACTATTGGTCCCACTGACACTAATGATGGGGCACTATTCCTTCCACTGACAACAATGATGGGGGGAATATTCCTTCCACTGTCAACAATGATGGGGTACCTTCTTCTCAGTGATACCAACAATGGAGAGGATTCTTGCCACTAATTCTAATACCTCCTACTGCAGATGTTATGTAATTATTTTACCCCCGCTGACCGCCTGAGGCCTTTTCTACCCCCACTAATCCAAAATCCGGCCCTTCCAAAGTCTGAAGGACAGTAAACTGGCCCTTTGCTTAGAAAGTTTGGAGACCTCTGCTTTAGATGATCAACATTTCCCTTCATAAAGGCCCATTCACACTAGTGTGCCCAAATCATAGTTCATATAGTGAGCACATGCTGGTGCGCGTTGTGAAGGGCAGTACAATGTGTTGCCACAGTGTTTATTTCTTTCCCTTTTTTTTTTACTTTATTGAAATGTCACTTGATTCAACTCTAAGCAAAATAGACAAGCAACAGTTTGTGATCTGTTGACATTTTTCTGTGTTGCGCTGATTTAAACTGCAGACATGCCAGATTTTTAGCAAACTAACATAAACGCACATTATTGCAGCTCAATGCACCTGGCGTTAACGAGCCTTAAGAAATAAATAATTAGCAATTAACTGTGTATAAGAATGAAAGGACTTATAGTTTAAAGAAGCATTTTAAAGAAGAAATTCTGGTATGGATGTCTTTTCACATAGTTACATTGGTACACCTTATAGGGGGCAGTGATGTCAGCCTCTCCACCTCCTTCAATCAGAGAATGCTTCGCATTCATTAAGAAAATGCAAAGCATTCCTAGATGGCTGTGAGGGCAACCACCCCGTTCACAATGCAGAAGGGCAGCCGCTTAGCACAGGACCAGGAATCTAGTGAACATCACTTGAGTAGTGGTGTCTACTACAGTGATTTCCAGCTTCTAGAGGGATACTACAGGTATGGTACTGTATATGCATAGTTACATTGGTCAAAGTTGATGTAACTGTAAAAATGTCCATACCTGGAATTCCCATCCTCAAGATGTACATAAAATGAAAACATTCTCTGAGATACTAGCCAAACTACAAGATAATGTAAAGAACTTACTAGAAGTATAGAATTGTTTGGCATTATACTTTTAACCTAGTGCTGTTGTCCATGTGGACAATAATAGGTGCTTAGCAGCAGTTTGGTAATAGAGATACTATCTATAAGGTCTGGTAATCTAATGGAATCACTTGGAGACACTTTGAAAGATCTAAAGAGGGAATATTTTGGGCTTGGAAACTTCAGACGGGAATTTGCACTTTACAAGCAAGTTTTTCGCTTAGCCTAGTGAATGAAAATTCACTTTGCAAAGAATACCCAATCATATGCAAAGAAAGGTAAAAAAAAATAAACATTTTTGCTTGCACGTGACTGGATGATGGAAGTCAGCAAAGCCTCACCTTATTTGCTAGGCTAAAGGGAAATTCCCTTGCAAAGTGAATATCATATTTACCTTTGGTAAATCAACCCCACTGAGATTAAATGCTATTACAATTTTATTTACTCAGGCACAATGCAATATATGTGAACTTATAGCCAATCAGAATTTATCTTTTTCTGATTTAATTCCATTAAACTGAAAGCTGACAGGTTACTATGTGCTATGGCTTACCCTTATTGTTTTTTAAATCCCTGTTAAAGACCATTCATCTAGCACAGGGGTCTCAAACTGGTGACCTTCCTGTTGCAAAACTACAACCATGAGGCACTGCAAGGCTGACAGTTACAAGCATGAAGCATGATGGGACTTGTAGTTTCGCAAAACTGCTGGAGGGCCACCAGTTTGAGATCCCCGATCTAACCCTTTGGTACCTAAGATACAACATATGCCAAGATGGTTGAAGCCTTGGAAAATAGACGAATCTTCCTCCTGGCTTGTTTTCAGAATACTACCTGTCTGGAAGGTTGTGTTCCTTATCTGACATAGATGTCTACATTGCCTTACTTGGCACCCTCCCAGTTACTTGTCACACAGAAAGGGTTAACATTTTGATCAGTGGTGGCTCTGATTATACACTGCCCATTACATTGTGTTTTTAGAGCTAGGAGAGGGAGGAGGGAGTGTTAACTACAGAAAGAAAAGCATCCAAGAAGCCATTACAGGGTGACACTTTGCATTGCAGTGACAGATTTGGCCAGACTCCAGCTTTCCATCTGCCAGGCCTTTGATGTCTCTACATTCCTCTACCAAAAAATAAGTCAAGGAGAATACATTTTGGATAGCGAGGCATCCCCTGTCTTCCTGTTCATCCAACTTACTTTATTCTACCTGAAATCGGGGAGTCATGATGCCAGACAATCCGCTGCAGTGTACACTCACCCATATTGAATGCATGCCTGTCAATTTATACTCTAGAAAACTCTACATAATAAGCATGCGCACAAGTTAATTAATGCAAGGCATGCCATATGTGTGCAAGAGTTCATTCAGACACATAACAAGAACATCACAATACTCAGAGGACATTGGCAATCAAACATTTTAATGGCAGACACCATGGGTTTGATTTACAAACAGCAAATAGACTGTTGATTTTCAATGTTCAAGGCAATCTCCTTACGGCAGGCCATTAGACTAGATTTCGAATCTCGGACAGTTCAGTAGGAACTGGCCGAGATATGAACCATGTTTGGGCAGGCTGATTGTAGCAATTTGATTAATCAACTTGGGTACGACCATCCTTCCAGATTTACTTGCGATTACCACTAGTAGCTGCTATAGCCACCAGCAATAATCACTGTCTTTCTTTCCTGCAACCTGTGGCTGGCAACCCCATCTATGGCCTGCCTAAGTTTAGTGAATGTGTTGAAAATGTACTTTGAAAGAACACCCAATCACATGCAAGGAACAATATCTACTTTTCTTGCACATTAACGGATGATGGAAGTCAACAGAGCCTAACCAAATTCACTAAGCTAAGGGAAAGCCCCTTGCAATTAAATGGCCTATTTGCCTTTAGTAATTCATCCCTAATGGCTACCTAACTTGAGACTTGGTAGATGCTATAGGGTTGATTTTAAATGCAAACAGGCTGTTCACTTTGCAAGGGAATTTGCTCCAGAGCTTAGTGTATAAGTTAAAGTTGTTGTAAAGGCAGAAGTTTTTTTTATCTTAAAGTGGAAGTAAACCCTCCTATCGTTTATAGCCAAAGAAGCTGCCATCTTGGCCTCTGTTCAATCTTCAACTGCCATAATGCTGCACATGTGATCAGTTACGACACCAGCCATTGGATGGTTTGACAGTTTGGTTGAAAGCATAGTCAATGTGACAGGTAGCATTTCCGGCATGCCATTTTTTTTTAAACTATTTAAATCAAAGGGTTTACTTCCGTTTTAATGCATTCTATGCATTAAACTAAAAAGCCTTCTGTGTGCAGCTGCCCCCCTAATACTTACCTGAGGTCCATTTAGAGCCAACGATGCTGTAGGAATGTCTCGGCCGTAAGGGACTCCCCTCGTCATTGGCTGAGACAGCAGCGCAGGGCCCCTGGCTCCCGCTGCTGTCAATCAAGGTCAGTCAGCCAATGAGACTAGAAAGGGGGTGGGACACAGGGAGCTGTGACTCGGCTTGGGTGCCCCCATAGCAAGCTGCTTGCTGTGGGGGTACACAACAGGAGGGAGGGGCCAGGAGAGCTGAAGAGGGACCCAAGAAGAGGAGGATCGGGGCTGCTCTGTGCAAATCCACTGTACAGAGGGGGTGAGTATAACATTTTTGTTATTTTTAATATAAAAAAAAAATGAGACTTTACTATCACTTCAAAGCTCTGCAGACTTCCATCATCCAATAATTTTTAAGTAAAAATTCTGTTTTTTTTATTTTCCCTTTACAGGATTGGGTATTCTTTGCAAAGGGAAATTTCACCACATCCACTAAGCTCTAGGGAAACTTCCATTGCAATGTGCAACTTCCCTTGCAAGGTGAGCAGCCTTTTTGCCTTCAGTAAATCAACCCTTATGGAACTATGATTTGGAATGCCTGTGAACACTTCCTATCTAAAAAGGAGGGTTGAGTGATACAAAAGCTGATAACTGTGATGCATGAGTTGATGGAGAAAATAAAAGCTAATCTTTTAGGTGGGGGTAGGTGCCTCTGGCAGACAAAATAGGAAATAGTTGGACAGATTGACAGATTGGGGTAGGGAGTTCCAGAAGATGGGAGAGGCTCTGTAGAAGTCTTAAAGGTGAGCATAGGAAGAGGTGACAGGAAAGCTAGGGAGCAGGAGATCGTAGAAGAATTGAAGTGGATGGTTAAGCTCATAGTTTGAGAAGAGGCTGGTGATGTAGCACTGGGCAGAGTTGTGGATAGCTTTGCATGTTGGTGTTATTTTGGGGTTTTTGGTATATATTGTTTTTTTGTTTTTTTTTTGGTATATATTGGTTTAATTTGTTCAACAAGCAGAAGGCAGCGGTGTCGGATTTAGCCCATGTAAAGGTCGGCCAATGAGATGGGAATTGCAAAACTGGAGGCAAGAGATAACCAGGGGGTAAATTAGTAGCTCTGGGGTGTCATCTGTTAAGAAACTGTGAATTTTGGAGATTAAAGTTGACCTTAGATGGATCGAATTTTGGCCGAGTTCAGCAGGGACCGTCTGAATTTCAATCTCTGGTCTTTCCCATTAAAGAGGAGTCGATCTAAAGATGGACTTTTGATCAGCTCATGCAGCCAATCACCTGCAGCACTGATCAGTTTATTCCACAGTGGAGGGGTCACCACTGTCAGAATGCAATAATACATCAGGGAAGATTCCCACATGCGCCTTGGTTGTGTGGATGGGGAAATCTATTTTTTTAAATGATCCATGTATGGCCAGCTTAAGGTGGCAAGTTTTGGACAAGGATTGGATATGTGTCTGAAGGAGAAGCCCAAGCACAGGATTACACCTAGCACCCTGGTATGAGGGGAGGGACTGATATCTGTGCTATTGATCTTGATGGAAATGTCAAGGGAGGAAACACAAGGGACAGAAGATATTGTGGGCACGGTTTTTGAAAGTTTGAGTTTGAGGAAGTGGTGTAACATTCATACTGATATGTCAGTTAGTAAATCAGTGATGAGTGATAGTGGCTGGTTGGAGGGGCCAGCAGGGTGCTGTACATATCTTCCTAAAAGCATCACAGCAACCTGCCTCAGAACTCCAGCCAAGAGCTCTCAGCCTAGATGCAAGCAGTAGTCTTGTACTTGGGAAGAGTTAGGCAAATATCCAGCTGCTTTGATGAGCGCATGTCAGTCTGAAGGAGTGGGAGTTGCAGGACAGGCCACATTTGCATGCAGACCTCCCTAGGTAATGGCCAGGTGTAATGCTGAACCCACATGATTGAAAGAGCTGAAATCTAACAAATGAAAGGGGCAGGCAAGGGACATTAAGGCTGGGGAGGAAACAGCAAAATTATGCTGGAAGTGATCCAGTCAGGAATGAGGCAGGCTCTTTATCTGACTTGCTGCAGTTTCTACCTTGTTTCCCCGAAAATAAGACCTAGCGTGATTGTCGGTGATGGCTGCAATATAAGCCCTACCCCCCCAAATAAGCCCTACCCTGTTTCCCCGAAAATAAGCCCTACCCTGAAAATAAGACCTACAAGGACTTTAACTAGGGCTTATTTGGTGGGTAGGGCTTATATTGCAGCCATCACCGACAATCACGCTAGGTCTTATTTTCGGGGAAACAGGGTAATGCACACTGTCAGAAGCTCACAGTGTGCAATGAAATTAGAGTATAGGAGAGAAGCCTGTACAACTTTGCAACACTGAAATGAAGGATGGAGTTCAGCTTGAACAGACTAGAAAGTTCATTGTTAGAGATTACATACGCTTTAAAGAGACAGTCGTATATTGTCATCCATGACAATCAAATCCACAAAGCCTTTTATTCAACATGTACTCTGCTCACAAAATAATATTATTCAATTCTGTATTAATGGGCCCTGTGAATGAAAATGGTTTTATGCAAGTAGCAACCAATAATTTAATTTACTTTTCAGGATGGTACCAGAAAAAAAAAAGAAGATGCTGATTGGATGGTGTCGGTATTAATACATTCTCCCATAGAACACTTTTTGTACATGAAGTCATGTGAGCTTCCTGAAACTTAGAATGGATTAATAAAATCCTAAGGCCGATCTGTGCAACAAACAAGAAAGAAGCCATTTTACTCTTTCACAGCTCTGCATAAATAACTGAAGGAAAGAAAACGGGGCTGGTGCCAGCAGGATGCAGGTTCCAGATGTCTTCTTTCCAGTGAAGATTAGAAGACGGACAATAAAAGGAGGCATTTGACTGGCTGCATTAAACTACTCTGCCATTTTATATATATGTATATATTACAAGCCAAGCTATGTTTCTGTTTTCCAAATATATACTATAGATATATATTTATAGATAGATTTTATAACATTTTCATGGGTAGGACTCAGTCACCTTTTGTATCATGTGATTGTAGGAAACAATAAGGCTAATGATAGGGCATCAGTAATATTAACTGCAAATTTCACCCAATCCAATAATATTCAAACACTGCAATACATTACAAATGTTACAACAAATATCACTGCAGGCGCTCTCTAAAACCCCTATTCACTTCCCCTAAATCCCCAGTCACATGGCACACGGGGTCCTGAGCCTTCTATCTTTTGCAGAGAGAAAGGTGTCCATGTCGCCCAGCTGCCTTGATGCCATGCACACTTGGCATTGGCTGTGCCAGAGCCGGGGTTCTTTCAGCACACAGAACACTTTAGCTGCACAAATGGTCTTTGTCTGCTAAAGCTATGCACATTGCGCCAATTTTACGAATTCTTACGTGATCACATTTTAATGTACACATCTTGAATGATGTTTTTTATTAATAAATCAATATGTTGTTTGATCTACGCCATGTGGAAGCCTTCCTTTTGTTTTTTATGATCATCTTTTACCTACTGCTGGAGAAAAATCTTTAAAGATACCACACAAGATCAGGAGATTGTGGTCACCTCCCGGGTTCTAGTTTGGTCTGTTCATCCTATCGCTGAGAGCGTGTGTCCGTACCTTTCCATCATTGGAGATCGGGACCTGGGACCTGGCTGTCCATATACGCTCGTAAATGTCAGGGGGCTGCTGACAGTAGGTAGTATGTCATTCTAACCTAGGCCTGGTGGAGGTGCAGGGCCAGACACATCATAAAAGGCATTTCCCAAAAAAATATAATCAAAAGTGGTCGAAAAGTGTGGAAGTCCATTTCTAATTACTATATCAGGGCTTACCGTAATATCATTCGTCCCATATACCTTCATATTTTAACAAAAATTTCAGAGCCTACCTTCCATAGCTGCCTCCTTTACATTATAATGTTTTCTCCAACAATAAACAATAAAAGGAGGCATTTGACTGGCTGCATTAAAGTGATACTAAAGCTTCCTTGTTATTTTTTAAAATAACAAACATGTCATACTTACCCGAACTTGGCCCAGAACATCCTCTTCTGGGGTCCCTCGGCAGCTCTCACGGCTCTCCCCCACATTAGATAACCCCCTAGGAGAAGCGCTCTCCCGAGGGGGTTACCTTGCGGGCGCGCTCCCGAGTCATTCCTTCAGCGTCCATAGAAGCAGAATGTATGACTTGGCCCCGCCCCCAGTGCCCGGGTCATTGGATTTGATTGACAGCAGCGGGAGCCAATGGCTGTGCTGTTATTAATCTATCCAATCAAAGCCGGGACTCTAGCAATACACATAAAACTGAGCATGTCTCCTCCTAGGGCTCAGTACTATCAGCAGATGGATTGGGGACAGTAAAAGAAGGGGAGGATCAGAGAGGAGTATAACAAGCATGCTTCACTGCATATACAGACTGATTTTACCATTGTGGATTTAGTAACACTTTAATGATGATATGATAGACTCAGTCAAAATATAGTTGAAATATGGACAGAAGGTGTTCAAAACAAACTAACACAGGACCATAAAAAAGAGACATAAGTAAAATAAGAAAGTGAGAGAGAATGTGAACTATTTTCTATAGTAATCTGCATTCATCCTAAATGGTCATTTTCTGGCTGACAATGAAAAGAGTCATCTGAGCTACATAACCTCTTGATACAGTTAAGATGCACATGCCAGAGGTCTCAAAAGTGCAAATATAATTATCTAAAGAATGCATTGCACATACACAATGTCCGAGAGTTGCATATCAGTTCAGGGTTTTCTGTGAAGTGCTAAAAAAAAATGTTGGCATTATATTTACGTTGCCATAGACATGTAGGCATGATCCGACCGCCCTTTGGCATTGATGCACGCTCCCTAAACATGAATGGTCACATTATGCAACTATTTGTGCTTAGCCTATGAAGAGGAGTGGGGGAGGCTTGCTGCAGACTTAAGAAGAAAACAATACCCGGACTAGCCTCGGCGGGCATCGCCTGCTGGAGACCCACATACATTAGATCCGTCATCTTTTAGCACAGCTATAAATGTACAAATTATCAGAACAATGAAGTTGATCCTTTTTTTTTTTCGATAATACAATTAGCAATGAGAATAAATGGAACTTTACTCCCAACATCCACAAAGTCATCACTGTCCTTAAACAAGCAGTGATGTGGAAGTTGGCAGGTTTATTGTTTGTGAACTGGTACACCAAGAAGAAAGCAGAGAATGGCACAGAAGAATAGGAGAAGACACTGGGTTTGTTGAATGTGAGTGTCCTGCAAGGTACATTCTAATTAGGTTTGAGGCTCCAAGCGCCTCACTAGCATGTTAACTCTGCAACATGACAGCATAATTTGACTTCTTAAAGGATTATGCAAATTACCGCTCATCATTTCATTACAAGACTGGAAGGAAAAAACTGACAGGCAATTTATACATAACACACCTTTCAAATCCCCTACACGTGTAACACCTGGGCCATGTAACTGTGCTCCCGGGACAGTGCGCTCATTACACCGCTACAATCCTAAGAACCATAAATTGCTTTGCAGCACGGAAGAACCTGGCACACAAGAAGAAATCCTATAAGAATAATATCCAATTGGCCATGAGAGAGGCGTCATTGGAAAACTTTTCACCACATTCAGCTGTATTAACACATTGGGCCAGATAAGCTTAGAGTGGTAGTTGTGGAAGGATAAGAATAGTCGGATGTGATGTCTTATTCTGGCGCACCGCATGTCAAATAAAGCTTTGTGTCTCACTGAGTGCATATAGTATATTTGGTGCATAACCACTGGAACCGTCTTGTGGCATCATCACACACTACTGCACACTAAAATTGGGCCAAATAGTCACAAACTTATTTTCCATATGATTATTTACTTGGTGTAGATTAGAAGAAGTTGCACATGGTTTTTTTTTTTTTATTGCCATGCTAGATGTATCTTTTATTTCAAACCCTTCAAACGGAACAATTATTTGGAAAATGCAAAATGTTGGTTTCCGTGCACCAAATATTTGGTCACTGTCAATAGTTTGTCTAGCCCAATAGGGGAGATTTACTAAAACTGGAGCACACAGACTGTAGTGCACATGTGCATAGTAACCAATCAGCTTCCAGGTTTTATTGTCAAAGGTTAATTGAACAAGCTGAAGTTAGAAGCTGATTGGTTTCTATGCACAGCTGCATCAGATTCTGTGTGCTCCAGTTTTAGTAAATCTCCCCCAATGTGTTACTGATATGTTGACTGAGCGTTGATTACTAAAGTAATACAACTGAAAAGGTAACTTGTCTTTAAAATTATATCTTGTGATTTTACAGGACACTCAGGAGGAGATTTACTAAAACTGGAGAACTCAGAATCTGGTGCAGCTCTGCATGATAGCCAATCAGCTTCTAACTTCAGCTTGTTCAATTAGAGCTGGTTCACACTGGGACGACTTGTCAAGCGACTTAGCCGCCTGACAAGTCACGCTCCGTTCTGTACAATGGAACCGTTCTAATAGGAGCAAAACAAGTCGATTCAACTTAGAAAAAGGTTCCTTTACTACTTTTGGGGAGACTTCAGGCGACTTGCATTGACTTCTATACAGAAGTCCTTTAGCAAGCCACCGCTGAAGTCGGATGCAGGTCGCCTGAGGCAGTCGCGCTGCAAGTCATGCTGCCTCAGTGTGAACTGACCCTTAGTGCCGGTTCACACTGGGGCAACACGACTTACAGCGCGACTTAGCAAGGCAACTTGGAAGCAACTTCAACGTGACTTGGAAGCAACTTCAACGTGACTTTGAGTTATTTACAACACAACTTCAAGTCGCCCCCAGGCCAGGCGACTTTGGCTGTGGCCAATCACAGAATAATCAGCTCTCTGGGAGGGTGGGGTTTGCCTGAGTAAACAAATTTCTTTTCCTGTAAAGTTGCCTTCAAAATAGATGGAGATCCGACTTGGAGGCGACTTCCATTGAAATCAATGGGTACAAGTCACCTAGAAGTCGGATTTAAGTAGTACAGGAACCTTTTTTGAAGTCGGAGTGACTTCAGCAGTGTGCATTGAGAAGGCTCCATAGATTAACATTACAGCGTGACTTGGGACGACTTGGGGCGTCTCGGGGCAACCTGAAGTTGGATCCTGAGTCGCCCTGGTGTGAACCAGCTCTTAGGCTTTGGCAATAAAACCTGGAAGCTGATTGGTTTCTATGCACAGCTGCACCAGAGTTTGCACAATTCGGTTTTAGTAAATAACCCCCTGAGTGTCAGTACAATGGCAGTGAAAAGGAAGTCTACATGAATCCTGGCAGAAACAATCATTTGTAGAGGTTTTGATAAATATCCTTAAACAGCATGTTGCTGAAGCCCCCTAAATTGTAGAATAGATGATCTGTATGTTGTCTAATGGTAGAGCAGCTCATTGTTGGCCTGTGTGATGCAGTTCTATCCATAGATGCCACAAATCTTGCTGCAGTCTCCTCTTTTTCCACCATGATCATTGAACAATGTATCACTGCAGGCAGACAGGCTTGAGCCTAGTATCAGACAGACGTGGGACACTGTGTAAGCAGTAAAATGGAATGGGTCCCAACTAGTCTCTAAAATTGACTTTACATTCGAAGAATTGACATACCTAAAATAATGAAGAAAGAACACTATTTTAAAACCTTCAAGCACTGCTGCCTACTGCAGACCTGTGCAAACCATTTTCTAAGCCTACGTGTTTTTAATATGTACATAAACTTATAGTAGGCAGAACAAGCACTACACTAAAATATATGTATATACTAGGAAGGATTCCACAGTTTAGGTTTGATAATGTAAGAATACTAAATCTGCCTTATTTGCATATCAAGCCTGAAGGTAAATGCCTGCTCTGGTATATAAAATACACTAGCATAGATTTTTGCATAAGCATGCCTCTACGTGGGAGCGCTCAATATTGCTGATAGGTTACTCAGCCAACAAGTACTGCAATGTGCGTGAAGCTGTGTCTACTTTCACCATGCCACAGCACTCGGGATGTTTTGGGGTGCTTCAGCAGCACCTTCAGTAACACCAAAGCTTTGTTCCTTCACCTCATGGGTCATACAGGTTCTCTTTGGGCTCAAAGGAACTCATCCCAATTCAAACAAACAACATACCAGCTAAACTGGACTATTATTGTATCGGCTTGACTGGTGAGATCATAGTCCCATTTATGGCAACTCCCATTTATGTCCCATTTATGGAGACATCACAACAAATGACACATCCACAAATTAAACCTTTTGTGATACTAAAGAGCCACCAACTAATACAAGTAGGGCAGCAGCTGGAACATCCAATACTGTAATCACATCAACCTGACTGGAGATACATATTCCTTTTATGACAACTCTACCCTTTATGAAAATGTGAACACTTTGATTCTGGATGGAGAAGTCATAACTACTAAAGCGGCCACAAAATACCATTCCAAAAGCACCAACGTAAAAGGCAACATGGCGAGTATTTTTTGTCATAGATATGGCATCCCTTGCTGCGATTCCAGTCATCATTAACCTTATTACCTTTACATTCCTGCCTTGCTCTCTGAACTACAAGTGAAAATCCCACCCGGCAAGTAGCTAAAGTGAATATAAAACACTACACAGCTCATCAGACAGCCTATGATCTTCAAAGTGTAACTGTTCTAAAAAAATAAACATACATTTTTTTTTTAAAAGACATCTCTTCTGTCATTACTGCCAAACAGCCAATCTGTACCTGATAGATCACACAATTGTAACGCTGATTAGGCAAATAATGACACGGGAAACTTGTAGTGAGAGAAATACAGGGGCTTCCATTGCTGATTGTCCATCAAAGACATTATCAAAGACAATCATTGTCCATCATAGAAGTTATCTGGCTGTTAGGAAGCCATAATAATGCAAAACTCTTGATCTGCCAAGCCAGTACTACAGTAAGTGTTGAAGCCACTAGATCAGCATGACAGGCAGGCATTTTTTTTCTTTGCCTCATTCCCACGGCTGCTTAGGGCCATACACAGCCAAGAATGTGCATATTTTTGCAGTGTGTAGCACAGGTGGATGTTATCAGACAAGACCAAGAAACCTATACAAATCAAAGACAGGTGACTGTTCACATATATTCACACATCATGTGGTTGCATGTGGTTAGGGACAAATGAGAGCATGCAGACGGGTTACGTCCAGGGCCACTCATCTGTCCCTAACCACCTGCTGTACGATTACATTCAAATAGCCTGAGGCACCTGTCATTGATTTGTACAGGCTTGCTGGCCATGGCTGATCGCTTCCACATGTGTTATGTGCCACAAAAATACACCCAATCTTGGTTTATGCCCATGCACAGCCTTGTGAATGAGGCCTAAATCTGAACACAAATACACAATGCTGTTAAAATGAGCATGCACACCCTTCAAACATCTGTCCAGCTAGCACATTCCTATGTAAAAAAACAGGTGACCACTCATGTTTAGAGTTCAAATAATAAAGTCTACCCTATGCCTTCTAATCATAAGTGATGGGTCAACATTTTTAAGAAAGACTACACTACTTGTTTAGTAAAGACTTGGAAGGATGTTATTGACTTTCCTTTTTTGACCTTGTTACTACAGAAGAGGTTGCCAAACTTTTCTCAGAAGCCCACCTCACCATCTGTCTGCTGGACCCTGTTCCCTCACAACTACTATGGTCAAATTCTTGCTCTATCCTAGGCTACTTCATGCACATCTTCATTCTCTCCTCTACTGGCACCTTCCACTCCCCTCTAAGGCATGCGCTGATCACTGCCATACTTAAAAAGCCCTCACTGGAACCCACCAGCCTGAACAACTTAAGACCAATCTTCTTGCTCCCATTCACTTCTCCTAGTCTACAACCGTCTGAGCTCCTACCTCACTGACAACAACCTTCTGGACCCCTTACCGGCTGGCCTTCACTCACTACACTCCACAGTCTGGCCTCATTCACTACACTCCACAGAAACTGCTTAGCTAAAGCTCACTAACGATTTACTAATTGCGAAAACCAATGGCCACTACTCTAAGCTCATACCACTCAACCTTTCTGCTGCCTTTGATACTGTTGACCACCCGCTCCTCCACAAAATACTCCACTCTCTTGGACTTCAAGAGCTCTTTCTAGTTCTCCTCCTATCAATCACAGCATTCATTCAGTGTCATCTGAAACTCTGTCTCCTCCTCTCCACTCCTCTTTCTGTAGGGGTCCCCCAAGGTTCTGTCCTTGGACGCCTCCTCTTCTCCCTGCACACCTCCTCCCTTAGTCACTTGATAAACTCCCATGGCTTTCAATAGCATCTCTTGGCTGATGACACCAAAATCTATCTCTCTACTCCCCACCTCCCCCCTTTAGTCTCCTCTTGCATTACTAACATATTAACTGACATGGATGTCACATCACTTCCTCAAACGCAATCTTTCCAAAACTGAGCTCCAAAAATATTCCCTCCCACCTGTTCTTTCCCCCTCTCCCCTGACTTCTCCATCAATATTAATAATACAAAATCAGTTCCTCTCCAGGGTACTAGGTGTAATCATGGACTCTGACCTGTCCTTTCAGCCACAAATCCAATTACTCTCCAAAACTTGTAGACTTCACCTCCGTAACATCGCCAAAATACACCCATTTTAACCGATGAAACCACTAAGCATGCCAATCCCTCCACTGGCTTCTGATTGCCCAATAAATAAAAATCAGTATTAACAACAACATACAGAGCCATCTACAACTCTGCCCCAAGCTACATCCCCAATCTTGTCTCAATATATCACCCAAATGGTCCTTTCCGCTCCTCCCATGACCTTCTGCTCTCTAGTTCCCTTTTCTCCTCCCCCTATGCTCATCTCCGGGACTTCTCCAGAGCCACTCCCATCCTCTGGAACTCCTTACACCAATCTGTCTGGCTATCTCCTACTCTATCCACATTTAGGCGATCCATGAAAACTCATCTCTTCAGGAAAACATATCCTGCCTACGGCTAACAACCAAATCTTTTATTTCTCCCATCAGTTCTTCCCTCACAGTTATTACCTTTTGTTCTACCTGCCCTTTCCTATTAGATTGTAAGCAGGGCCCCCCTAACCCTCATCTACTAAATTGTATTGTTGCTGTACTGTCTTCCTTTATGTTGTAAAGTGCCGCGCAAACTCTTGGAGCTATATAAATCACGAATAATAATAATATTTCATAAGTGCTGTGTAATATGATTAGCTAAGTGAAAGATAATATTTGATTGGTTTTCTTTGTACATTTAGATATTTAGCTGAACTTTGACTAATTTCTACAGGATACTGCACTTTGCACATTGCTTTCTGCCCAGTAGAGTAAAGCTGGCCATACACTCACAGATTTCTTTCGTTTAGTACGCAGACTGAGGGGAAGACTTCTTAACAGATTCCACCATCAACGCTAACAGTGCAGATGGACGAATTCCTCTGTCGGCTATTGTATTCTGACAGCCGGCACTGGTGGGTATCAGAGCACTCAAACATCTGACTGGGTATAGCCACTGTTTGACTGACAATTTTACGTGCGCCTCTTTCGATTTTTGATTGAAGCCTGTCGGTAAGAGAGTGCTGGCATGGACACGCACAGCGCTAATTTTGGCCTGTTCATCAGGAACTGGTTAAATTGTTCAGTGTATGGCCAGCTTGAGCCAATATGTGCCTATACAGTCCTATGAATCTTAGAAACACTTGCCAATTAACCCTATACTTACCAGGTCTGCAAGAAAGCAAAAACCAAGAGCGTTCCAGCAGTGAAATCAGCACAAAATGAACAGCAGCAAAACTTGAACGATGCAAATGTCTACTAGACTGCAAACTTCCTTCACTGGGCACGAACAATAGAGTTATGTACACAAATAAATCTGTCTATTTTCCAACAGTAACCAAACTCATGAAGTGCCCCTGTTAATCCAGCACTGACTGATGAGGGGGTTAGCCAGCAGGGCAGAATTTAAATAATTAGTCAGAAGCGGTGGAGCTGGAAGGGTGAAAAAGGGGAGGACGAGAGGAGCAGGGAGATGCTTTGAGGCAGGGTAGTAAATTGCTCTATTTTCGCAGGTAATTTAAATGCAAACTAGCAGCAACTTATCACAAGAATGGATTTTCCACCATCTGGTCAAATAACAGGGGATTTGTTTAGTGCCATGCAAAGAATCGAGTGATGGGGAGAGAAGGCAGATTAGCAGGTAAGTCCTACAGTCGGGCAAAATGTATTTTGTGCAAACAAGAACAGACGAGGCTTTTAACAATTACACCTGTCAGAACCTCCAGAAAGCAATCCATCTCCGGCGCCCAAGACCAGGCAAGTTCATAACCAAATGGGATTGAACTGCGTGCAGCTTTCCGAGTTAAGGATGAAGTGGGCACGGCGGAGGCGGGATGTGAGTGAAAGAGATGGGGTACGGGATGTCTGAAGATGATGGGCAGGTGTTGACGTCTACAATCCGTGAGGAATAAAGTATAAACCATGCATGGAAACACAAACACATCAATATATTCTGGTGTCATACAAGTAATACCATCACATCCACAACATAGAAAGCCTGCATTCACAGCTTCCCACCATGCCCATAAATCCATTCTCCTTATAACATATTGTATGGTTAATTATTTCAGTGCCTCTGGCAGGAACGACGATAACGTGTATATAAACAGGCGGGCGATGCTTCGGCTGCTATGAATTTGTATGTGGAGTTGCCAGGTCAGCCATTTAAAATCGGACACATATCAAACAAACACACCGCGTGCCTGCAATACAATCAGTTCAGATGCATGCTGCCTAGCTCTTATTTTTATTACACTGGCAAGCTAGATTCACCCGAATTATTTATAAAAGCTTCCACCAAGTCAAAAATCACCAGAAAAATTACATATCAAGTCCATTTGGTATTTCACCATAAGCCCTAATGTGTACAACTCCAACGGCTTCAGCTGCTATAATGGTTATTATTTGGGATAAGCCTGGGTTACGCTAGGGTTCAGTCCAAACCCAAAAGTAAGCCGTCAGTGCTGAACCAATCAGCTGCATTGACTCTGGGGCCATATTAGGTCAATGATCTCACAAACATCCCATTCCCTTTGTGCACATGCAGCTACAGGGTGAGAAATGCCCCATCCTCAGCTGATTAGCCTGGAACTGACATCTTACTTTATTTTTATTATTTTATAATATTATTTATTATTTTATAACCGGAAGTTAGGTCAGGTCACATTGTATTTGAAAGTATCAGATTTAAAAATCTAGAAGGATACAATTGAATTTATGTTGAAGCATATATGAGATTTTAGTGATTAGCTTTACAAATACTGTACAAGTTTATACATGTAAAATTATGCTTTATATCACACATTGTTTACAACCTTTGTTTTTACTACTAAACATTTATTATATACTTTTTTTGCATTTTTATTTTTTAAGCCTGACTAAAATACATAAAGTAAATATGTGCAAAATCATGACACATTCCCTTTAAAGAAAACTTTTCCATTTAAATATCAGTTTTGGGCAGAGGGCAGATGTGGCAGAATATATATAACATTATATAATATACTTCTGCATCCTCGTTCTTTAGCTCCAGTGATAAGATGTTCCTAAGGGAATTCATATGTTTACAAGCAAATACCACAGGAACCGTATAGGTTTACATTCCTGTCCTCAGTACCTGCCATTCAAAGTAGCTGTTACCGTGAAGCAAGGTGAGAGTTGCCTTGGCACCCTGAGTTGGAACCTTGCTGGAAGCAGAATACACAGAGGCTCTTCTACAGTATATCCCGCTAACTACAGCAACCATCTGGCTTAGTAATTACGAATAAGAAAAAGGTAAGGCAGGTTAGTAGACGTTGCACAGTCACTACACTAATGCCCTGTACACACGGTCGGACATTCCGAGCACAAAATCCGTCTGTTTTTTTTCGAAGGATTTTGGCCGAAACTTGTCTTGCATACACACATCCAATCGTTCGGAACGAGGTGACATGCAAAACATACGACGGGACTACGTAGAGGCCAGTAGCTTTCGTCTCCAAATTTCTTCTGAGCATGTGTGGCACTTTGTGCGTCGGAATTCTCTACACACAATCTGAAAAAGTCGATTTTGTTGTCGGCAAATTTTAGATCCTGCTCTCAAATTTTTTTAGACGCAAAAAGTCCACTAGAGCCCACACACGATCGATTTTCAGACAACATAATCCGATTAGACTTTTTCCATTGTTATATCCGACCGTGTGTACGGGGCATTATGCCTGCTTTCATGGATAACCCATAAAGAATGGAAGAGTTCAGTAACTTCTCTCCAAACAGCAGACTTGCAGTTTGTTTCTATATAGTAGTACCTTGGATTACGAGCATAATCCATTCCAGAAGCATGCTTGTAATCCAAAGCACTCATATATCAAAGCAAGTTTCCCCATAGGAATGGATGGAAACTCAGATAATTTGTTCCAGTGTCACTGCTAGTGTATGCAGTACTGCATTTGGCCAGAGGTGGGGAGGCGCCGGGGACACTCAGAAACATTCAGAGACGCTCGGAGACCACTCGAAAACGTTCTGAGACACTCAGGAACCGAGTGTCTCCAAGCCTTTCCGGGTGTCTCCAAGCATCATGCACTGGCCACATGTGGTACTGCACACCCCAGAGGCTTGAATTCTACTCATTTTGCGAGACAACGCTCGCAAATTGAGTCAGGTTTTTATTTAAAAAAAATAGCTCGTATTGCGAAATACTCGTAAACCGCATTACTCACAATGTGAGATTTTACTGTGTGTGTGTATATGTATATATATATATATATATATATATAGTATATCCTTATATTTATGTAAGCAGGTACTGATAAGCTGTTTACTAAAGCTGGATAAACTATACGACTTTTGTTGTTTAATTTCCTCTATATTTACCTTCAACTATGTAGTGCAAGGGTATGCCTGATTGTATACAAATTGAAAGTGTTAGGGTCTGACCTCATATTATATGGCCATCCAAATCAAAAAGATAAAATCTAAAGAAGATTGTATAGTGTGTATCCAGCTTAAGGCAATGCAGGCAATGGTGAATAACTGTGGTTTGATAAATAAGGACTTCTACTCTTTACCTTACTGATATTTAGACAGTATGCCCAATGTCGCCTGCATTGCAGTGTCTCCCTCTAGTCACCAGAGAGCGCTGATGTGCCCAGGCTTCCCCCGCCTTTAAAGGTCTTGGTGTGTACCTGTGCATATGACAGTTTGGGATGTATGGGTCTAGAGTAGACGGGAGTGATAAATGGAGCTGGCCTGTTCTTCCAGCACAACACGCTGAAAGCAATAAGCCTGGCCCAGCTCCCACTAAGGAGATAATGTCCTTGATTCCATCAATACAGATTACGAGGCAGGTGAGGGGGCTACGCAGCTTAATAACCTGCTGCCTGCCATTGAAAGAACTGACATGGAGAGCGTGAGAGGGAGGCAGAGTAAAGAGCAGGAAGGAAAGAAAGCAACGTGGAGAGAAGAACATAAATGAAGGAACCGAGTGGAGCCAATAAGTAAAAAAATGGAAAGATAATACAGGTAAATGGTGACAGTATCCAAAGTCAAAAGGAAAGGTACAACTGTCTAAAATATTAATGGAGGAACAGGTACAGAATGTGCTGTAGAACATTTTTCAACTGAGGTGCTGCAAGCATGGGACACGGTTTGTTCTGGATCGGTATCATGCATTGGCACGGTGTGGACAGGCCGTCTGGCAGCACCATAATAACCAATGAGGCTCTATGGCCGGGATGCATGGCATCATTTGTTGCCATGGCCTGTCCACACCTCAGCAACGCATGACGTTGATTCACAGTGGGTGAAATGGACGGCTGGCCCCAGCATTCAGGAGAAGATTGGAGGTGCACCTCCATCCAGACAGGCTCCACCTTCCGGCTTCTGCCATGCTGAGGGCGAGGGGGCTTCTGATGTGATGGGAGGCCTTTTATGTGACTGGGGGGCCCTGATGTAAAGGGCAGAATCTCTGATGTGATAGGCGGGCTCTAAAGTGAAGGAGGACTCTGACATGAAAGGAGGACTGTGATGTAAGGGGGCTTCTGATGTGATGGGAGGCCTTTTATGTGACTGGGGGGCCCTGATGTAAAGGGCAGAATCTCTGATGTGATAGGCGGGCTCTAAAGTGAAGGGGGACTCTGACATGAAGGGAGGACTCTGATGTAAGGGGGCTTCTGACATGTGTGGGGGGGACTGTTATGTGATTGTGGGACTGGGGGGGGGGGCATGTGATGTGAAATTAATTTCATAATTTCGAAGTCGGTTGTACGCATCGTCTGAGGCTCAAGTTTCCCAATGACGGGAAGTAGCATTCACATTTTTTTTTACATTTTGGAATATACAGTAAAACAGATGTGTAGGGATTATTATTCCCCCTAAATATAAGGATTTTGTGCAAAACAGCAGATTGAAGGAGACAACTATCTAATCATTTTAGCTATACAGGACTGAAAGCAAGTTGCGACAATGCCCTGAATTTAATGCCCCACTCAAAGTGATTTTTCAAATTTCCTGTAAAATTCAAGTCGCCCACCATTTAGGTGACATCAGCCGCACTCCTTGCTAAATTCTCCTCAGGAATACATATACTATCCAGCAGAGTTCCATAACAGTACTATTCAGCATCCAATCAAATGAAGTTCTGCATAACTATCAATGTGTGGAAGGGAATATCCCTCTTATGGTCATAGAAATATCAAAAACCCAACAGGGGATCAAACCTAACCAGACGGCTTTTGGCAGACATGACCTTCACTCAGCTTATATAGCAGCACTCTAAAGAAACAAATTGTGGAAAGTAAATTTGAAATAAGTAATTACAAGAAGAACGGTAAGGTAGAAGCTCTTCTGAAGATGCTCCTATGAGAGATAGTAAACAAGTTTCTCTCCATGACTTTTTCTGAGCGATCAATAGCTCTTGATGTTCTCAGCAATCAGACATACATGAGCAGGCCATAGGCTGGCACGTTTCTGCACTCAGCTGGTTTCCCTTATGCAGAACATGCCCGGAGTCTCCTTGCTATTTCAGCCAGCAAGGGCAATTAGGACATTCATTTAGCTAATTGTGTGCAGGTTCTCTTGGAGCCTGTTCCATGGCAGGCCGGGCTACCGCAGTGCCAATTTATCATTCATCACATGGGTGGGGCTCCAGCCAGCACAGATTAAAATATGGATAGGAATGACGGAGAGGCCATGCCTCAGGTGACTGTTCACTATTAAACGGTATGAAGAGAGAGAGAGAGAGAAAGAAAAATAACTCGGCGTACAGGAAATGGAGGGAGGGCAAAGACTACATGCATATGAGAGGGCATCAGAGACAAATAACACAGCAGCAGTATGAAGATGCACTTGATAAACAATGATGATCCAAGAACGGAGAGAAAGCAGAGGTAAGGACGGGCAGACGGATGCAGGAACAATTCCGAAAGAACAAGAGATATATTAGAGTGTGACAGCATAACTCAAAATAGCACAGAGGACTGTGGCAAAGAGTGAAAAGATCCTGATATCAGGGGGTCAGTATGAGCTGAGCGCAGTGCCCATGAGAACCATGGAAGAAAACAGAGATGATGGACAGAGAGAAGA
Organism: Lithobates sylvaticus; assembly: GCA_028564925.1. NCBI lineage: Eukaryota > Metazoa > Chordata > Amphibia > Anura > Ranidae > Lithobates > Lithobates sylvaticus. The sequence goes on along the minus strand of CM053038.1, from coordinate 138,733,589 downwards.
CAGACTATGCAGAGCGCAGAGCCCAGGGGATGCACTGAGATGGCAGCCATATATAGAATGACAGCACAGGATTCTGGGACCGAAATGATAACATAATATCAACAAGCACCAAAGAAAAAGATCCTCATCCACAAATCTGAAACACCCATCCAACTAGACAGACACTGACGGAGGTTTTGTGCTATAAGAGTATCTTTCTGTAATAAATATGTGTAAAAGGTGTAAATTTAGAGACAAATCCGCAGATCTAGGTTTCTGCCATTCAGCCATAAGGTTTAGAGCTCTGGCTGTTCTTTGTCTGGAATTACACAATAGTCTGGTAAGCTTAAGCAGAAGTAAAGGGAAAAAAATAAAAAAATGGCAGTAGGTAGGGTCTCTTATGCCAAATCTCTTCTGCTGTTGTACAAACACTATATTACCAAAAGTATTGGGACACCTGCCTTTACACGCACATGAACTTTAATGGCATCCCAGTCTTTATCGGTAGGGTTCAATATTGCATTGTCCCACCCTTTCCAGCTATAACAGCTTCAACTCTTCTGGGAAGGCTGTCCACAAGGTATAAAAGTGTGTCTATTGGAATGTTTGACCATTCTTCCAGAAGCGCATTTGTGAGGAAAGGCACTGATGTGGACAAGAAGGCCTGGCATCTGCTCTAATTCATCCCAAAGCTGTTCTATCAGGTTGAGGTCAGGACTCTTTGCAGGCCAGTCAAGTTCCTCCACCCCAAACTCTCTCATCTATGTCTTTATGGACCTTGTTTGTGCACTGGTGTGCAGTCATGTTGGAACAGGAAGGGGCCATCCCCAAACTGTTCCCACAAAGTTGGGAGCATGAAATTGTCCAAAATGTCTTGGTATGCTGATGCCTTAAGAGTTCCCTTGACTGGAACAAAGGGACCAAGTCCAACCCCTGAAAAACAACCCCACACCATAATCCCCCCTCCACAAAATAATAAAATGCTTTGGACCAGTGCACAATGCAAGGTCCATAGAGACATGGATGAGTGAGTTTGGGTTGGAGGAACATGACTGGCCTGCACAGAGCTATAACCTCAACTTGATAGAACACCTTTGGAATGAATTAGAGCGTAGACTGTGAGCCATGCCTTCTCGTCCTCATCAGTGCCTGACCTCACAAATGTGCCTCTGGAAGAATGGTAAAAAATTCCGACAGGCAACTTTGTGCACAGCCTTTCCAGAAGAGTTGAAGCTGCAAAGGGTGGGCCAACTCAATATTGAACCCTACGGACTAAGACTGGGGTGCCATTACAGTTCATGTGCGTGTAAAGGCAGGCATTCTAATACTTTTGGTAATATAGTGTATATAGTGGAGAAAATTATTATTTGATCCCCTACAGATTTTGTAAGTTTGTTAAAGCCCCAGATTCCAATAAGACCCCCACCCGCAGACCTCGACAACCAAGGGCCGGGGTTATTGGGAAGAGGCCCTTGTCCTCATCAACATGGGGACAAGGTGCTTTGGGGTGGGGGGGCACAGGGCCCCCCTGCCCCAAAGCACTCACCCCCCCATGTTGAGGGCATGTGGCCTGGTACGGTTCAGGGAGGGGGGGACAACCTGCCAGGCTGTGTGCTCGGATAAGGGTCTGGTATGGATTTTGGGGGGGACCGCCACAAAGTTCTTCCGGCGTGGGGTTCTCTTTAAAATGTATACCAGACCGAAGGGCCTGGTATGTTCTTGGAAGGGGAACCCATGCCGTTTTTTTTTTATTTGGCGTGGAGTTCCCCTTCAAGATCAGCGGAACACAAGTCGCATGCCAAACTTAGATCAGTCAAGATGGCGATCCGACTTTGATATGACTTCAGTGATTTTCAATGGGCTAAAGTAGGATCAATGTCGGACCAAAGTAGTGCAGGGAGCATTTTCAAAGACTTGTGTCGGACCAGTTAAGACGGCTCCCATAGGGAAATATTGATCTTCACACGTCATGCGACATGAGCTCCCAATGTCGGAGCGTTTGTCGTACCAGTGTGAACCCGGCCTGAATGGAAGAATGAGATTCTGTGGACAGGTGTCTTTTATACACATAACGATTTGTCGTTAGGAGCACCTTCTTAAATAGCCAGTCTGTGGGAGTCAGAATTTTTGTTGGTTGGTGGGGGATCAAATACTTATTTTACTCATTGAACTGTCACTTAATTTATAACATTTGTATCATGTATTTGTTCTGGATTTTTGGTTGAAATTCTGTTTCTAACATTTAAAATACACCTAAGATAAAAAAATGATAGACCCTTAATTTCTTAGTAAGTAGGCAAACTTACAAAATCTGCAGGGGGACATTTTTTTATTTTCCCCACTGTGTATGTATATATATATATATATATATATATATATATATATATATATATATAAAATATACACACATTATGGCACACTTACCTTGGGGCATGCTCTGCTGTGATGTCTGTGCTTCCTGCATCCACTCTGTCCCTGCCGGTGCCATGCCCTTCCCTTTTTCTTCTGAGTTTGCTATCTTCCTGATTCACTTCAGCAAGCACTGATGAAGCAACTCACACACATACGTGGCGGGAGTTACATTATCTTATATATATACTTACTAGTATAACCACTTATGGTCCGCAGCCAGTCACAGCTGCTAGTGATAATCGCAAGAGAATCCAACAGGCTGATTGTGCCCAAGTTGATCGATCAACTTGGTACATTCAGCCTGCCCATTAACAGTTTGAATATCGGCCGGTTCCTGCTGAACCGGCCAAGATTAGAACCATGTATGGCTGGCCTAAGGCTGTTACTGGGTGCCTGGCAGGTAGATTTGAGCTCTGCTAAGTGCCCCATAAGTGGCAGGCATTAATTAGCAAACTGAGCCCAACAGCTCAGTTCACATATTTATTGCCAGGTAGGGCACTGTGGTTAAAGTGGTATTAAATCCAAAACTAAAAATTCTATATATTGCAGTTTACCAATCATTAGATGTGGTGGCTGCATTAGGGGTTTTTTTTAGGCTTTTTCCCCCTCTGTTTCCCCCTGGTGATCTGGCCAATAACACACCTCTGGTCGGTCTGGGAGGAGGGGAGAGTTAGCAGTAGTAGTGGATTTAAGTATGGTAACAAACTGAAGCCAAACTCCAGCTAATAATTTATAATCAGCTACAGCATACAGTTTTTTCCCTTTTGGGATAAAGGTTTTACATAAATAAAAAACGATCATTTTAAGCACCCTTGCCAGTGCTAAATGATCTGTCTTACCCTTGTAATTGCAAAAGAGCTTTTCTGTTGAAAAACAACAGACTTACTGACTGGATCACCATATGAAAATGGAACAAAGAAAGCCTAAAAAAAGAAAACAAATGCAGCCAACACATCTAAGAATTGGTAAACTGCAATATAATAAATATTTGCTTTTGTGTTTAATACAGCTTTAACCCTTAAAAGCCTGTGAATCACATGCAGTCACAGGGCAGTTGCCTAGTCACATGCAAGAGGGCATGTGTACACCCCTGCCTGATGCCTTTACAGCTTAATGGGGAGCAGTTGGTGGGTGGTGAAAATGGGACCCAACAACCCCACCACCACCACAAGCCCACAAGCATAAATGATCCCTGAGTGCACTGGTGAGATGTGGTCCCATTCATTCTGAAGGACATGCATTCCTGTAAATAGATGGTGAGATTGGACCCTTACTGTAATGTATTCAAAAATCCAACAGATACAATTCTGGATGGCATCGGTGTTAACTGGCAAAGTTAAATGCATTCCATGAACTTTCTGCAGAAGAACCGATATGGAGTTGTCCTAAGTGCCAGGTGAGACCTGTTTCCCTATACCAAAAGAAACTGCCATGCCAGGTGCAACGGCAAATGCCAGTGTGCATAAAAGCCAGATTTTACAATTACCATCTTAAATGAATCATCGTCTATTAATAAAGCACTACTTAATCTTCATGCTGCAAGCTCAAAATTCAGAATGGCAACGGACTCTTACATTTGTCTGAATGACTTTCACCTTCTCTACTGTTCTGCCTGTTAATAAGAGGTTAAGCATATACAATTCTGAGCTTGGCTAGAAACATGCCCAATCACATCCAGGCACGTATCAATTCATAAATGGGGGGTTTTGCCATCCTCAACTCTGCTATAAAAATTTATTTATATTGATGTTATTATCAGACAATTTTCCTCAATTTCAGTGAAAGGGGAAGGGAAGTAAGGGGAAATCTCCCAATGAGGACACAGAGAGCACTTAAAAAACGAACACATCTTATTGGCTTTTCCAAAAAGGCTTCGCTGGAGTTGAATTTTAAAATCATATTTAAAATTCAACATTCTACAAGCTTTAGGCTTATCAGTCCTGGATTCATCTGATGGGTGTCCCAAAATTTACTAAAGTCATTGTAAAAGTAGAGAAAAATCTGGGTAACAAACATTTTTAGGAGGAGCTGTAAACATAATTGACCAAGAAAAAGCAAACGCTCCAACTCTAAGCACCTTAAAGGGCCTGTATGTAAAGAGGTAATTGTAAAGAATTTCATTCCATTTTTTTTGCATATTTTATTTTCTAATTTCATCATCGTGCAGCACTGTGGATATTTCCAAACTGCCCCAATAATGGAAAGATTTTTTATATGAATTGAATAGAATATGAAAGTATAAGGCAGACAGCTATGGTGGTTTTTCCAAAATATGAGCCAGATTGAGGAATGATACTCCATATTCCCATCGCACACGTTCCTGGATGAAGCTCTATAAAATGTGGGTGCAGTAGCACCCACCAGCTGGAAACTGGTTCAATAAATGACAATGTGGATATTTGCCAGCACACCAGGTAGCGTCCAAACCAATTTTTATTGAATCATGATCACATCACAGAGCAGGTAGTGCAACGTTTCCGAGTCACGCATGCCTGACGAAGGGGTCCTTTGTGACTCTGAAACGTTGCACTACCTGCTCTGTGGTGTGATCACGCTTCAATAAAAATTGGGTTGGATGCTACCTGTTGATCCGCGGTGTCCTGGCAAATATCCAGATTGAGAAATGACCCCCAGTTTAGGATTGAATGTCCTCATTTCTAATTTTAAACAATAAATCCACGCAAAAAAAATTGTTCATCTTTACAAATGCCATATAAATAGAGATTTTTAACAATACAAGTTTCTTATCTACTGTATGTTCCCATCTGGTTTTGGTTTGACTACTTGGCAAAAAAGGTACCGGTTCACTTCAGATTTCAGATTCCAATTTACCCAAAATTAATTTACAGTGCCTCTTCAGCCATTGCAGACTATGTACTCTAATCCAGTGGACACAACTTGATGGAAATAAATGGAGCTTTTAGGAATTCAATTTTAGATTTTATTAACAAACTTTTATAGCTCACACTTACAAAAAATACCTTCACCTAACTTTCTGTATACATACTGATGTTCTCCTGGATGTTTACTTTTGAATGACTCCATGGACTTTTGCATTCTCTTGTGGAACCTATTGATAGCAAATATGTACTTAAAGTGGAGTTCCAGGCTTTTTATTACAAAATTAAAAATAAACAGACACTTACCCGTTCCACAGTCCAGCGATGCTGCCGAACGGAGCACCGCTCCTCTCCCCCTCCTCTCCGCTGGCGCCTCTATTGCCACTTTGGGCACCCAGCCGTGACAGCTTTCAGCTCCACGGCCGGGCATGCACGGCGCATGTGCGAGTCGCGGTGCGCTCCCGGAGTGGACAGGCGATCTCCTGGGACCTGTCACGTGTCCCAGGAGATCTCCTAGGGCGAAAGGAGGGGTCGCCTTGGCGGTCCCTGGGAGGAAGGAGGAAGTGGGACAGGAAGTCACCTCCTAACGAAAACGCCCACTACCCCCCAAAAAAAAATGACGTGGCATGTAAAGGGGCGAGGAGTGCTTAAAGTGGAAAGTTCCATTTTTGGGTGGAACTCCACTTTAATGTGTATTTTATCTTACATTTCCTTACAGTTTCATAGTTCAAGAACTTTTTTTTCAAAATAATAGCTTGAGTAACCCCTACGTTGGTTGAAAATAAAATTACATGAGCTTGAGTTTCTCTTTTATGATGCAGTATATGGGTACACATACAATGACACAATACATACAAACAAAACATCACAATGATCATTAAGAACCTATAATGATGTCCAAGTAATAAGCATAGACAGAATAATATGCAGCTAATAAGACAAATAGTAGGTAACTGCGGTAGAACGTAATTGGATTTTGAATGAGAATTTTCAGGCATAACTATGCTAAACTCCCCATGCACAATCCCCCTTTAAGTCAAAATAAAGCAGATGTGCATTAGACAGACAGGTACGCATCCTAGGTATCTCTCCAGACAGCTAAGTAAACAGAGCCGCGCACGCACACACACTGTGCAGCCAGCCGCACTCTGCAGTATATTAAGCAGCTGTTTGCATGTGCCGGCCGTGTCCGGAGTGACAGCTGTATTTTCGCTTGCTTTGACATTGAGTCTGATCTGGGTGAATAGCTCATATCCATTAAAGTGCTATTACAGCAGTGACTGGCTGCCAGGCGGCTCCTGATCAATCCTAACAGCCAGTGAGCTGTCATATGGCGAGAAGCAGAGTTTAGTGCTCACACAGGGAAATCAAACATTGCCAACTAAAAGCATAGCCATGGCCATACACTTGCAAGATCTCTACTGGTCTTGTATAGTATTAGAATTTTTAACAATCTTGATACGTAATGCAAATTCTTCACAAGACACAAGAAAGGTAGGTAGTGAGGATGAAGAGATGCAGTAGTCCAGTCATCAAGATGAAAACTCTAGAACAGAAATTATTAAACATAAATCATATTAGGCTACAAGGTGCCAAAGCACAGGCTAGTCATATTAGTTTGTCCTAAGATGGCCATAAAAATTGCAGCATGGTATAGATCAGTGGTGGTCAACGTACCAGCTATGGAGGCCTCAACCATGGCCCTTGACATTCCCAGGGAGCCACAATTTTTCAAGTTTTTCAGGCGCTACAGCGCTAAAAATAGCGCCTGAAAAAAGCGTCTCCTTTCACTCCAGTGTGAAAGCCGGAGGGCTTTCACACTGGAGCGGTGCGCTAGCAGGACGGTAAAAAAAAGTCCTGCTAGCAGAATATTTGGAGTGGTGAAGGAGCAGTGCATTCACCTCTCCTAATTTGCTCCTACCCATTGAAATCAATGGGGCAGCGTGGCTATAGGGTTGGGGCAGCGCTGCTAAAAGCGCCGCTGCAGCTGTTTTAACCCTTTTTCCCTTTTTATTCGGCCCCGATAGCGGCCGAATAGCGCCGCTAAAACGACGGTAAAGCGACGCTAAAAATAGTGCCAACGCCCAAAACGCCCCAGTGTGAAAGGGGCCTAAGGCCTTAGAGCTATAAATATGCTGCAGATTACTGTTACACTGGCCATACATTGATTGAAATTTAGCCAGTTCAGAAGGGACCGACTGAATTTCAACCCATGGATGGGCAGGTTGGTTGTGTAACTACCAGTCTGTCTGAAAATGTCCCTGTGATCAGCGCCGCTGGCTATAGCTGGCAGCACTGATCAGTGTATTCTGACGTCAGAGAACAATAGCTCACCCCTTAAATGTGTGGACAAGGGAATCGGGTAATTTATTAGTACGATAGAAAAAATGACCAATGTATAGGCTGCCTTAGAGGCTATGGATATGTTAATGGACACTGCTGGAGAGCAGGGTCATTAATATTTTAACAAATCAATGCTCCCACTATTGGATGCTGAGGCCTGAGGTATCTTGGGCCGCAAATTGTGCATCAGGGGTGTAGATGGTTTTGTCAAAATTGAATAAAACTTAATTCATGTGGAGCTAGAATAACATTTGGCAAGGACCACTACAGCCATTCTGGACTGCTTTGTGTGCCGCTCAAGCTCACTGGAACAAGGTGTGAATGCCAAGCATCCGCCACTGGGAGTGTCAAAAGGGGAGGGAGCTTGTACCAGCTCCTACAATCACTGGCAGTAAGGAAAGGACTTGCTGGAGCCACACATCCCTGCTGCCCCAAAACTAGATGTATGAATTGCAACCTCAGCCTGGACCACGACCAGGCCACGACCCCAACACCTTTTACTTGTTGTGAAACATGTTGGAGGTGTGGCCTGTTCGGGGTCTAGGCTGAAGTTGCCATTCATACATATAATTTAGGGACAGCATGGATGTGCGGCTCCAGGGAGTCCTTTCCTTACTACCACTACAGCCATTGTAGGAGACCTAGTGGATCAAAAAATATCTTTTGATTGGCTTGCATACAGCAAATTAATTGTGTGCTACACTGTAAGATATAATAAGAAGCAGTAAGGGATCAACAGAGTGGAGAAGGGATACAAATTATATTGGGTTAATAAGGGATCACCAGGGTGGAGAAAGGTTAATCAATTTATTGGGCTTGTGTCCCCAATGGAGAGATTTCCAGTTGTAATGACCACCTGGCTGAGGTTCTAGCCCTTTCCTATCTACTAAGCAGTGTTTTTATTGCTGTTGTGATCCAGTTGGAGAGAAGCTGATAATTTTCTGCATGAAAAATAAGTTAGTGCCGTGTTGTAGCAAAGGAATGAAATAACCAGGGCATGAATTGGGCTAGGTGCACTCCAGAAATACATGTGTCAAAGTAGTACTAAAGCCTTGTCTTTTTTTTTTTTTTTAACAGCAACACTTTGATATAATATATTTAACACAGGGAATAAACAATGCCTTTTCCACAAAGTTCAGAAACCAGGCCAGTGCACATGTGTGCCCTTGCATTTATAAAATTTGTAGGGACGGTGCCTGCACAATACGCACAGGCAGCTGAGATTATGCCCAAACCACGCCTCTGTTCACCCTCCAAGGGAATACGGAGGAGCACCTCCTGCATGTTGTCCATCTAAACTGAGGAAAATCAAGGAGATGTGTGTTCCAGTGCCTTTTTGATCTATTTTGTCACTTTCCATATGCGTTCCATGCAGAAAAAATGCAACATGTTCTGGAACGCACTGCATTGGTGTGAACCAGGGCCATTGGAATTCAGGTTAAACACTGTCCATGTATTTTTTATGCAGAATAAAAATGCACTGGGCTGCATCTGGTGTGAACCAGTCCTGAGGCTTTAATATTAATTTAATGCATGCTGCTTTGTGTTATGTTGACTTGATGCATCGTATTAAGGCTTTCATCTGTCTAGAACTGCAAAATGCAGGGCAACATCCAACAGGATGAAGGACTTTTCACAATGCAAAGCCACACATTGGTGTGATATGGTCTGTCCACAGACTTTAAAATAAAGCAAAATACATGGGAACGTGTGCAGTGTAAATGGCCATTTAATGTTTTGGTCATTTCAGCGGTGAGGAAAGGATGGAAGAAAGGGACATTTTTCAGGTGGGATTGACATTCTTTCGATGCTTTTCAAACATGAGGCATGAGCTTGAGTCAACAATCATTTCAAGACAATAGACTTGTGTTTGGGAATGTATGGTAGGTAGTACCAACAACATTCATGAAGAAGTAATTGAATTTGCTGAGCTACCCCATATATTCTCTAAATCCTGGTGAAAAGGTACATTACCAATGAAAGTCTTTGTTAGACATAATTACCATTATTTTCCAACTTCTTATAGTAGCAGGGCATAGCACACTTCACTTTTCCTCTAGCTTTTTCTGACGTATCCCATGATTAAGGCTCCCAGTAGGAGTGTCTGGAGCAGCTACTAAAGGAAAAGCAACCCATATTAGATGGTCTAAAAACCTCATGCTGCATGTTTTGAATTAAAGGGGAACGAGTACCAATATAAAAAATCCAGCCATTCTAATTGGTACATATTGATACAAAGGGGCAGCAGCTTAACACTGTGATCAAGAAGACCAACCTGTGGTTGGGCCCAAAAATGCATAGTAGTACCAGCTCTCTTATTGCCTTCAGGCAAAGTCATTTTTCTTTGCCCAAAACAGGTGTGATATTAGAGAGAAAAGTTCTTCTTGGGGGGAGGGGAGCTAGAAGTGGTGATTTGTGTTAATAGGGGGGAGCGGAGAAGAGGATTTGTGCTAGGAGGGGGGATTGGACAAGGTGGAGAGGAGGGGCAGTAGCATCACAATCTCCACTTTGTCCAATCAGAGAATGTCTTGTATTCTTTGAAAAAAGTACAAGGCCTTCTATGAATGTCCGCGGTGCTGAGTGAGAGACCACCTGTAATCGGTACAGGGCCCAGAGGATCACAGCTACTGGTGCCAACTACTAAAGCGATTGTCAGTGTCCACAGCAGACAGTTGTGTCTATACATACTTGCATTGGTTCAAGCTGCTCCAATATCTGGAAATCAGCTTTACGGCAATTTAAATAACTATAACAAGTATATTAAGTCCAATATTTGCAATATGTTATATGCAAGAATATGCATGCAACCATAAGGAATAATCTTCAGCGTTCTCTACTTGTCTCCTAATGAAGCTCTAAATGAGTGTGCCCTGCTCCTGACCTGATAAAGTTTTGTACAAGCACATTATTATCTTCATTATTACAACGTTCTCTTGTAAACTGAGATCTGAGTGCAAAGAGTTACAATGTTACACAGTCAACTGAAACAGCTTACAAGGAAGAATCCAATGTTTCAGTCAGCTGTGCACATTGTAACTCTTTGCTTTATGCACATTTCCCAGCTGTCAATTTACATTGCAACACTTTACAAGAGAAGTTGATCTATTGAGCTACTGGGAGAAGAGCTGATATAAACACCAGCCGGCTTCTGAACTGACAGGAGAGAGAAGGCGCTGCGGAGAGACATAGCGCGGGGTAAAGGGAGATACTGAACACACAAAACACTGAGGAATTGTACAAATAAAAGAGAGACCATACATTACCCACATATCGAGACATGGGCCCCGAAAACACAGAGAAGAATTCTGGCATTTAAAAAAAAAATGTATTCGTTGATCTTAAAGATACATATAAGCTAAGTTTACCCATAGCTTTACTCAAAGAAGACATACTATAAGTTTAGTGGTCCTTTATAGAACGGATTTATTCTATGCCAATTGTTAACAAAACAGAATGCTGCAAATAAAGTGTACCTGTCCCCATGCATAGTGGAATCAGGCATTTTCTGCCCTGTATATGTGCCCCTAGAGCAGTGATGGTGAACCTTGGCACTCCAGATGTTTTGGAACAACATTTCCCATGATGCTCAAATACACTGCAGAGCGCCTGAGCAACATGGGAAATGTAGTTTCAAAACATCTGGGGTGCCAAGGTTCACCATCACTGCCCTAGAGAAAGTGACATCAATGACAAGCACCTAATTGAGGTTACTACTGACTTCATGGTTTATAGTCTCATGAAATGTACATATCACCTATGTAAACAATGGAGAAATATCCTGTGCATAGGGCTTTTCCATGCTACTCTTTCTTTGTTCTTTTTTTTTTCCATGCAACTGCATGAAATGTATAATCTAGCATCTGTGCACTTTAGCTCATCTGCACATTATTTACAGTAGTGATTGCAGTTAAAGTAAACGGAGCATATTTTGCCTGTGCAGTTCCTACACAAACCTAAAACGAAATAGCAAGTAACCCAAGAAGGTGGGTGGGGAGGGGTGGATTTCCACTATGAGAATGGCACAGAGGGTGGAAAGGGCAGGCCAGGTTTTCATCAGGAATGATGCAGAAGGGTGATGGGGGGCAAGCCTGGTTTTCTATCAGGAATGATGCAGAAGGTGGTGGGGCAGATCTGGTCCTCCTTTAGGAATGACACAGAAGGATGAATAGGATAGGCCAGGTTCTCCTTTAAGAATGATGTAGAGGGGAGTAGTAGGGAGGAAGGCCAGGGTTTCCATCAGCATTGGCACAGAAGGTGGTGGGGGCATGCCAGGTTCTCCATCAGGAATGATACAGAATGATGAAAGAGACAGGCTAGGTTTTCAATTAGGAATCATGCAGAAGGGAGGTGGGGTTCAAGCCAGGTTTTCCTTTAGAAATGATGCTGAGGGTGGTGGGGGCAGGCTAGGTTCTCCATCAGGAAAGACACGGGAGGGACATGCCAGGTTCTTCACTAGAATTGATGCAGGAGGTGGGAGAGGCAGGCCACATACTCCATTAGGAATGATGTAGGTAGGATGCCAGGTTCCCCTCCAGGAAGCTTGATAGATATATACCTTCTAAAGTGACCTGCAATTTTGGGCACCCAGGGCACTTAACAATGTAAAACAACTCCTGTAATACATTGAGAGCAGTGCCATGTTGTAAGTATTCCTTTAGCCTTAAATACATACAGTACATACAGGAATGCATACAGGAATATGGAAGACCCCCCCAAAAAAATCCAATAAGGCACTGCATACAGAATTGGGGAAGACCCCAAACAACAGGAGCCAATAAGGCACTGCATACAGGAATGGGGAAGATCCAAAAACAGGAGCCAAGACACTGCATACATGAATGGGGAAGGCACAAAAAAACAAGAGCCAAAGAGTGCACTGCATACAGGAAAGGTGAATACCAAAAAATGGGAGCCAAGAAGGCACTGCATACAGGAATGGGGAAGGCACAACACAACAGAAGCCAAGAAGGCACTGCATACATAAATGAGGAAGGCACAAAAAACAGGAGTCAATAAGGCACTGCATACAGAAATGGGGAAGACCCCAAAAAACAGGAGCCAAGAAGGCACTGCATACAGAAATGGGGAAGACCCCAAAAAACAGGAGCCAAGAAGGCACTGCATACAGAAATGGGGAAGACCCCAAAAACAGGAGCCAAGAAGGCACTGCATACAGAAATTAGGAAGACCCCAAAAACAGGAGCCAAGAAGGCACTGCATACAGGAATGGGGAAGGCAGATAAAACAAGTGCCATAGAAAACACTGCACACAGGAATGGGGAAGATCCAAAAACAGGAGCCAAGAAGGCACTGCATATAGGAATGGGGAAGGCAGATAAAACAGGTGCCATAGAAAGCACTGCATACAGGAATGGGGAAGGCAGATAAAACAGGTGCCATAGAAAGCACTGCATACAGGAATGGGGAAGATCCAAAAACAGGAGCCAAGAAGGCACTGCATATGGGAATGGGGATAGCACAACAATTAGGAGCCAAGGTGGCACTGCATACAGCAATGAGGCAGATGTTACATACTGGTAGACACAGGAACACTGCTCTAACATGAATGGGGCAGACAATGAATACTGGAATGTGGCAGGTATTGTTTATATTAGGAATAGTATATATAGTATATTGTATAAAAGGTAGGAAGTACATGCAAAAAATGCCAAGTGCCATATGTATAAACAGGAAAAATGAAACCGCACATACTAGCATGATCACTATGTTATGCGAAAGCAAAGAGCACATGTAGAGGGGGTTGCGTTAAACCTGCTTCACTAAAATTGCTTCTAAAATATTAAGTAAGTAGGCATCCGTCCAACTGGAGATATATGACAGCAAGACTGTGAAAAAAAAGAATAGCTAAACAAACAAACCTAAAACAATAGAGCAGGTTACCAAGATGCCACTAACAAAAAAATTCAATTTCTGAGGGATCCACAAACAAATGGAACGCGTCAAATATAAATGAGAGTTGTGTATTTCTTCTACTTGACGCAGGTACAAACGGATAAAATAAAACAAAATAAAAAGTGCCAGCGCTACTATCCAGAGATCAATAAATAGACCCCTAATGTCACATTGTGAAGGAGAATGAGCAAGGTAAAAATATGCTTTGCTCCAATCTCCTGCACAGTATCTGGGAGATAAGGTTCAGATAGCTCGGTATAATTTCCTTTGGCAGAGCAGTGTTGCAGAGACTAAAACATAAAAGAATAAAGACCAGTGAATTATTGTTATGGGAGATTTCTCCACTGCATTATTTCTGCACTGCTAGATCTTATTTGGCTGTTGTGATTTCACACAGTCAGTGACCTTTTAATCTCTAATTAAAATGCTGATTGCCTGTTAAGTAAGGCTGTGCAGTTATGGTCAGAGATATTCTGCGTGCTAAAAGTGTGGGCTGGCACAGTAATCCCTATGAGCCTATAGACAATACAGCCGCGCTCTGCCCCCAGCCAGGGTGACTAGTCAGGAATTGCATTCCGTTTGCCACGGCTCTGATCCGAGTATGTCATCCCACCGAGAAGTTCTCATACATGATAATACATACCAAAGAGACAAACCGCTTCAATTACAAGAGAGATCTTATCAAAAGCAAAGGAGTTAACATGCTCCAGAAGATGATCATTAAATAAAGTACAAAGCCAGAGCAAGCTAATAAACGATTCAGGACTCCAAATTAACACTATGTTTTTTAAACAGCGCAGTCTGTGTGGCACAGATTGTTACATCTCCTAAGAGCCCTTCATTTATTTTTTTGAAATAATCACGTTGCCGTTGTTGTAGTTGTATTAAAGCATTTCTTTCTCTTCTACATCTCCAGCAGAGAACATAGTATCAAAGGAATACATCCCAGTATCCTCAGCACCAGGCTCAGGAAATACAACTCATTGGAGGCTGGGGGGGGGGGGGGGGGGCAAAGCCTTGCTGGACAAAGTCCTATAAAAAAGCATGGCATTGCTTCAACCTAGAGATTATGGAATGAAGGTATGGCTTCTATTATGCAATTATGGCATGACTGCATGGTGTCTATCAAACAATTATGGTACAATGGTATGCCTTACATAAAATATTTATAGTATGGTGATATGGCTTTTATCAAACATTTATGGCATGATGGTGCGACTTCCATCAAGTAATTATGGTATGATATATGACTTCTATAAAGCCACTGAGGCATGATGATATTCCTTCTACATTATGGTACACTGGTATGGCTTATATTTTTTTAAATTATAGTATAGTAGTATGGCTTATATCCGACATTTATCATATGATGGTATAGCCTCCATCAAGCCATTATGCTTGTTGGAATTATTATGCCTACAATTAGTCTATTATGGTATGATGATATGCTTGCTATCAATCCATTATGGTAAGATCATATGCCTTCTATCAATCCATTATGGTAAGATCATATGCCTTCTATCAATCTATTATGGTAAGATCATGTGCCTTCTATCAATCTATTATGGTAAGATCATGTGCCTTCTATCAGTACAATCTGGTATGATCATATGCCTTCTATCAATCCATTATGGTATGATCATATGCCTTCTATCAATCCATTATGGTAAGATCATATGCCTTCTATCAATCCATTATGGTATGATCATATGCCTTCTATCAATCCATTATGGTAAGATCATATGCCTTCTATCAATCCATTATGGTAAGATCATGTGCCTTCTATCAGTACAATCTGGTATGATCATATGCCTTCTATCAATCCATTATGGTAAGATCATATGCCTTCTATCAATCCATTATGGTAAGATCATGTGCCTTCTATCAGTACAATATGGTATGATCATATGCCTTCTATCAATCCATTATGGTATGATCATATGCCTTCTATCAATCCATTATGGTAAGATCATATGCCTTCTATCAATCCATTATGGTATGATCATATGCCTTCTATCAATCCATTATGGTAAGATCATATGCCTTCTATCAATCCATTATGGTAAGATCATATGCCTTCTATCAATCCAATATGGTAAGATCATGTGCCTTCTATCAGTACAATCTGGTATGATCATATGCCTTCTATCAATCCATTATGGTATGATCATATGCCTTCTATCAATCCATTATGGTAAGATCATATGCCTTCTATCAATACATTATGGTATGATCATATGCCTTCTATCAGTACAATATGGTATGATCATATGCCTTCTATCAATCCATTATGGTAAGATCATATGCCTTCTATCAGTACAATATGGTAAGATCATATGCCTTCTATCAACCCATTATGGTAAGATCATATGCCTTCTATCAGTACAATATAGTATGATCATATGCCTTCTATCAACCCATTATGGTAAGATCATATGCCTTCTATCAGTACAATATGGTATGATCATATGCCTTCTATCAATCCATTATGGTAAGATCATATGCCTTCTATCAGTACAATATAGTATGATCATATGCCTTCTATCAACCCATTATGGTAAGATCATATGCCTTCTATCAGTACAATATGGTAAGATCATATGCCTTCTATCAATCCATTATGGTAAGATCATATGCCTTCTATCAGTACAATATAGTATGATCATATGCCTTCTATCAACCCATTATGGTATGATCATATGTCTTCTTTCAAGCTACTATAGTATGAACATAAGTCTTCTTTCAAGCTACTATCATGATCGCGAGACCCATCGCAATGTAAACAAGGCAGATCCTCGTTCTGACAGGGGATGAGAGAGCGATCAGCTGTTCCTAGTGATCAGGAACAGCGACCTCTCTCTACTCCCAGTCAGTCTGTCCCCCTGACAGTTAAAAAGCACCTCCCTAGGGATAACTTAACCCTTTGATCACCACTAGTGTTAACTTCTTCCCTGCCAATGCCATTTATACAGTGATCAGTGCATTTGTATAGCACTGATCACTGTATTGGTGTCAATGGTCACCAAAAAGTGTCACTTCTGGTCAGATTTGTCCTCCGCAATGTCGCAGTCCCACTAAAAATCACAGATCGCCACCATTACTAGTAAAAACAAAAAAAATTAAAAGTTCCTAAATCTTTCCCCTATTTTGTAGATGCTAAAACCTTTGTGCAAACCAATCAATATACGCTTATTGCAATTTTTTTTACCATAAATATGTAGCAGAATACATAAACTGATGAATACATTTGCTTTTTTATTTTTATTTTTAAAAGGTATTATAGCAGAAAGTGAAAAATATATATATTTTTTTTGTAAAATTGTCAGTCTTTTTTAGTTTATAGCGCAAACAATTTAAATCGCAGAGGTGATCAAATACCACCAAAAGAAAGCTCTATTTGTGGGTAAAAAATTACATCAATTTTGTTTCGGTACAGCGTTGCACGACGCAATTGTCAGTTTAAGTGCCGCAGTGCCGTATCCCAAAAAATGCCCTGGTTAGGAAGTGGGTTAATCCCTCCGGGGCTGAAGAAAGTGGATTTAAATCCAATTCATTAAATTTGATCTGGGCACATATATCTGCAGTGTTTTCTTGTCTCTCTTCAAAGCACTAGGTCCCCTGGCTTTCTCCTGCTCCGTTCTTCTGTTATCAGCATGATAACTTCCGACAAGTTCTCCAACACAGGAGATAAAACCAGCCTGAATTTTGTGTCAGGGAGGGTGCTATAAATAGATTAGCAGAAAGCTGCTCTACTCACAGGGCAGCTCTGAAAGCCTCTGCCTATCTGGAGGGGGTGTGTGCCTTTCCTCCAATCAGCTGTCTTCCAGTTTAATCCAAGACTTCTTTCACAGTGCAGAATGAGAAAGTGAAAATTCTGGATCTGCACTTTCTAAACAGTGTAAAGCTGAAGACAGCAGATATACATGTAAAACTTATGTAGGGAGATTTGTTTCATCTCTGTGTATCATCTGAGGCTGTTCACTTTACTGGGTATATGTGATGGTATATGTGATCCACTTTAATGCATTCCCTGCATTAAGGTATAAAAATGCCCCAATACCTGGATCCCCCTCACCCAACTTTCCTATACACTTACCTGATTCCTCCCAGCACTGACCTGGCATAGCACCACTCTCCTCTCTTCCAGGTCTTACAGGTGACACAGGCAGCAGTAGAAGCCGTGAGTTCCTGCTGCTGACAGTCAAACTCCTGTGAGGAGGGAGTGGGGGCATGGCTTACTTGAACTGTGTGTGTGTGTCTATGGATGCACACAGCCCACCTTGGAAGCATGCCTGCAAGGGTGCCTCCTTAGCACCCAGCTTGCTAATAGAGCAAATGGTGGAAGGAGTGAACAGCATCGGCGGGGGACCGCCAAAGAGAAGGTAAGGGACCTCTCTGTGCAATATAAATGCACAGAGCAGGTAAGTATAACTTCTTAAAAAAAAATAACCTTTACTATCGAATTAAGTCATTATGGTAAGATGATATCCGTTCTACATTATGGCATAAAGGCATGCCTTATAGCAAGCCATTATGATGCGCCTTGCATAAGGTGGGTACCGTAGAGATTATCTTAATTTTCAGGGATTTCCTGTCACTTCCTATTTTGCTTATGTGGCAAGAAGTGAGGGGGAATCTCCCCAATTGAAAACAGATGGAAAAAAATAAACCTTACAGGGGCTATAATCCTCCTATACTCTATCCAAAATAACAAAAAGGTTTTGTCTATAGTTTTACTTTATGGTAAAATGGTTATTCCCCCCTTACAGGTGTCCCATATTAAAGCGGTTCTGCACTGTTTTTTTTTTTTTTTTTTTTCGGGGGAATATGCCAAGGATTACGAGGTAAATTGGGGGACTCACGTGTTCCATCTTCCATCTTGATCGCAGCCGGTTTTCCTCCAATAAAATTATTTAGATTATGCTTTTCTGCTGGGGGCCATCTTGACTGTGGGCATGTGAAACCCCACAGGCACTTTAGATGGCAAAGCATGCACCGCCGTTACTGCGCCGAGCTCGCACGTGCGCAGTAACAGCAAATTGCAGCTCACGTTCTCCAAAATCTCGCGAGATGTCGGCACATCTGCCGACATCTCGCGAGATTTCGGAAGATGTGTCCGAAATCTCGCGAGATTTCGGAAGATGTGTCCGAAATCTCACGAGATTTCGGAAAATGCCCGCACAGACTCCTGGGATCAATGACACCAGATCCCAGGAGACAGTGCGGCCTGACGACGATCAACGCAGAGACCCCACCCACCGCCGCAGAGACAGAGGACAGGAAGTCAGCGATTATCAAGGTAAGTGAAAAAAAAAAACACATTTCATTTAGTACTCTTTGCCTGATTTGGAAGGCAAAGAGATTTACTAAATGAAATGTGTGCAGAACCGCTTTAAGGACATAAGGTGAAATAAGGGAAGCATGTTACATTTGGGGCAAATTTACTAAAGGCAAATAGACTGTGCTCTCTGCAAGTGAATTTGCACTCATTTTCCTCAGAGCTTAGTAAATGTGGTAAAGCTCTGCTGATTTCCCTCATCCAATCATTTGCAAGCAAAAAGGAAGTTTTTATTTTCCTTGCTGATTGGTATTCTTTACAAAGTGAAGCATCAGCACATTAACTAAGCTCTGGAGAAAATGTGTGTAACTGTACTTGCAAAGTGCATAGTCTATTTTCTTTTAGTAAACCCACTTCTTGTGTTTGTGTTGTGATTCACTGCATACTGGGGTTGATTTACTAAAAAAACTGACTGTTCACTCTGCAAAGCGGATATTTACTTAGCTTGGTGAACAAGGTGAAGCTGTATTCACGCTGAAGTCCAAATCATATACATGGAAAATAAAAAAGCCATAATTTTTGCTTGCACTTAAAGCAGTAGTAAACTCTCCATTTTGATCTTTACCTATAAGTAAGCTTATAATAAAGCTTACCTATAGGTATAATAAAGATCTTCCAAACAAGCACCGTTTAGGAGATATTCTAGTTGGCAGCAGCTGGTGACATCATACCCGTGCTGTTCCTTCAGAGCTATGTCCGGTGCATGACACTCCCACGCGCATGTGTAGGAGTGATGTCATTGCGGTTCGGCCATTCAAGCGGCAGCAGCCCGCGAACCCGGAAGGAAGACGGGGAAGATGGAAGCCTCTTCAGTGGTGACAGTGTGCCGCTGGACGGCTTTGTTTCAAGGTAAGTCTTTCATAATGTGCTAGTGGTGCATATTAGCACATTATGATATTGCCTCGCAGGAGGAACCTTTTTATTTTTTAAGAGAGTTTACTACCACTTTAACTAGATAAATAAAGTGAACACAGCTTCACCTTATTCACTAAACAAATTAAACAAACATTCACTTTACTAAGGCTGCTTTCACACTGGGGCGGTGCGGGGCGGCGACGGTAAAGCAGCGCTATATTTAGCGCTGCTTTACCATCGTTTTACCCGCGGTATGCGGCCACTAGCGGGGTGGTTTTAACCCCGCTAGCGGCCGCAAAAGGGTTAAAAACCTCCGCAAAGCGCCGCTGCAGCGGCGGTTTGCGGGCGGTATCCCCGCGGTTTCCCATTGATTTCAATGGGAAGGAGCGGTATAGGAGCGGTAAATACACCGCTCCTTCACCGCTCCAAAGATGCTGCTAGCAGGACTTTTGTTGCGGTCCTGCTAGCGCACCGCTCCAGTGTGAAAGCCCGCCGGCTTTCACACTGGAGTGAATGGGGCCGGTTTTTTCAGGCGGTGTACAGGCGCTATTTTTAGCGCTGTACCGCCTGAAAACCGCCCCAGTGTGAAAGGGGCCTTAAAGCACAGTCTAGTTTCTTAGAGAATCAACCCAAATGTGTTTTAGGACTCTTCCCTTCATATTGCATACAGCATTAAACATTCAAAAATGAACCCAATGATCTTGAACAGCTTACAAGGCCATAAATAATTAACCCTTAATAATCCAAATTAGGAACCACATTCCCAAAGTTCATGCTCTATCTAGATAAACGAAGGCCCATAGACGTGGTGTATCTGGATTTTGCAAAAGCATTTAACACAGTTCCCCATACACGTTTACTATAGGGTGAGTAAATGGATTGAAAACTGGCTACAAGGGCGAGTTCAGATGGTGGTGATAAATGGGAAGTACTCAGAATGGTCAGGGGTGGGTAGTGGGGTCCCCCAGGGTTCTGTGCTAGGACCAATCCTAATTGATTTATTCATAAACGACCTGGAGGATGGGGTAAACAGTTAAATTTCTGTATTTGCGGACAATACTAAGCTAAGCAGAGCAATAACTTCTCCGCAGGATGTGGAAACCTTGCAAGAACATCTGAACAAGTTAATGGGATGGGCAACTACATGGCAAATGAGGTTCAATGTAGAAAAATGTAAAATAATGTATTTGGGTGGCAAAAATCTGAATACAATCTATACACTGGGGGGAGAACCTCTGGGGGAATCTAGGATGGAAAAGGACCTGGGGGTCCTAGTAGATGATAGGCTCAGAAATAGCATGCAATGCCAAGCTGCATGCATTAAAAAGGGGATTAATTCCAGAGATAAAACGATAATTCTCCCGCTGTACAAGACTCTGGTCCGGCAGCACCTAGAGTATGCTGTCCAGTTCTGGGCACCAGTCCTCAGGAAGGATGTACTGGAAATGGAGTGAGTACAAAGAAGGGCAACAAAGCTAAAAAGGGGTCTGAAGGATATTAGTTATGAAGAAAGGTTGCGAGCACTGAACTTATTCTCTCTGGAGAAGAGACGCTTGAGAGGGGATATGATTTCACAATAGGGATAAAACATTTTTGTGGAAGGGAGTTTAACAAGACACGTGGCAACTCATTAAAATTAGTAGAAAAGAGGTTTAAACTTAAACTGCGTAGAGGGTCCTTTACTGTAAGAGCGGCAAGGATGTGGAATTCCCTTCCACAGGCGGTGGTCTCAGCGGGGAGCATCGATAGTTAAAAAAAAACTATTAGATAAGCACCTGAACGACCACAACATACAGGGATATACAATGTAATACTGACATATAATCACACACATAGGTTGGACTTGATGGACTTTTTTCAACCTCGCCTACTATGTAACTATGTAACACAGCAAATAAAACAAACACACTGTTATACAAACATATATACTACAATTACAATATCAGCCAAATAAAACCATTTAAGTTGATCTAAGTTATTTGGTGTTCTACCTCCCACATTCCAAAGTATTGTAAAGGTATTGCCTGTTGAAGGGAGGGAAATTATTTGATTGCCCTAGTCTGGTCTGGAAGGAATTGTTTCCCTGTGTGAGGCAAAATTGGGCACAGTTTCTCAGTGGGTCTTGTTTTGCTGGAGTTTTCAAAGGTTGAACTCAATAGATGGGAATATTTTTTCAATCTAGTTTAACTTGAACTTCGGCCAAAAATGTATCTTTTGTTCTTTCGCTTTTGATAGAGTGGGAAGGGATCCTATACTCTTCTAACTGCTGTCTGTGTCTTCTCTGTGGTCACTGGGAAAGGAACAGTGCCACCTGTGCTACACATTGGGCATGGCTTTTCAGTCTGATTATAAACTTCAGTCTGTTTTTTTTAACCTTTTTTTTTTTTAATTTTTGATTAATTTTATTTTGATATATTTTTTTTTATATATGTTTTCACATTATGCTGTTAAATGTTTCACAATGCTGTTGGGGGGGGGGGGGGGGTCTTTGATGATTTATGAATGAACACAGTGAGATATTGGTACCACTTAGAAAAGGTGCCGATAAAGACATTTCAGCTCCTTCCGTGCTTTCCATCCTAAAGATTCTCCTGTGTGCCTGCAGCTGGTGGATGGAAATCCAATAGTGATCAATGCGGCCAGAGGGGAAATAACTGAAACCGATCTTTTGTGTTTTCCCCCACTTGGACACCGATCGCCTGCTCTAGCCATATGTGATTCCCCCTGATGGCGTGGGTTGCAGGGGACCCCCATGCAGCTTGGGCCGCTGGACAATGCCCAGGGTTGTCCATGCGAAAATACATAAAAATAAATAATTGATAGATGTGGGATCCCTTGCAGGATGGACATTCTTTTGAGGTCTCTCTATTCGTGCCTTACCCATGGCCTATCCATAGCCTTACCTTTGACGGTACCCTAATTTGGGAATTAGTGTTTACATAATCTATTGAGGATGGTACTATCTCCTTTCCTGCCTCCATTTTGTGGTAAAATTGTTTGTTATTTTCAGGGGACGGATTGTGATGTGTATCAGGTGGTCAAGTGTACTGGAATTACCGGAATAAGTGGATCTATTATGAGGCCCTCTTCTTACATCTCTGTGTAGATTAACTATATACTTACCTGATATTGTATGGACCCTGGTTCTTTGATCTTGTGTGGCATGCTTTGCCTGGGCTGCTCTTCGGCTGACATCATTGTAGCATTTCTATGTTAGCACCTCAACTCCTGAAGAAGCGAAATATGTGAAACATGTTGAGCTTCATGTGAAATGCTGGTGAAGCCCTCTACTATTTTTGCCTCTTAGTTTGTAACTCAACAAGCTCAGTGTATACTTCAGTGTCCTGTACTCTTTAACCTGGTCCACCACCTTTAGCGACATATAGTGCATAATGCTACCTTGTTCTTAACTTGCATGGTTTTACCTCTCTATTTTTACATAGTTGGTCAGGTTGAAAATAGATACAAGTCCATCTAGTTCAACCAATTGTGCTTTAATAACGTTTTGTATTTTATTTTATCTGGTGTGGCTGTGCCTATAAAGTCCATGAACTTTGGTTCAATTTTCGTTATCTCTTATACAGACTCTTAGGCTACTTTCACACTGAGGCGCTTTACAAGTGCTAAAGCGCTAAAAATAGCACCTGTAAAGTGCCTCTCCTGTTACTCCAATGTGAAAGCCCGAGTGCTTTCACACTGGAGCGGTGCGCTTGCAGGACACTAAAAAAAGTCCTGCAAGCAGCATCTTTGAGGAGCTTTAGGAGCGGTGTATACATTGCTCCTAAAGCGCCCCTGCCCATTGAAATCAATGGGCAGCTCTGCCAAAATGACAGTAAAGCGCCGCTAAAAAGCGCTTTACTGCCGACGTCCCCGCGCCTCAGTTTGAAAGTGCCCTTATAGAGATGGTAATAGACACTATTTGTATTGTGGGAACGTTAGACACACATTTTAGCGCATTGCAGCAAGTGCGTTAAAATACTGTGTAAATAGGGCCTAAAATTTTTTTTTTGCTCCTTTCTCTTTTAAAAGAACATATTATATTGGACTGTCTTTTTCTTTACAACCCTGTACACAAAGGATCTAACCAGGAGAAGTAAATTTATTTTTACCCCATTTTATCCTGGCAGAAAATAGGAAAATGATCCTTACTTCTGTTTGATATCATTGGAAGCGAACCTCTCCTGCACTGTCAGTCTATTTCTGTGCGTTCAAAGCTCTTCCTGTGAGCCGGTGTCACCTGCTTGTGATAACTGCGTGGGCTCACCAGCCATGTCTGTGCACTGAGCTGTTTGGAGGTGCAGTACATTACAGGAGTAAATACCAGCATGGTCCCTTTGGCTTCGTTTGTTTCATATCAGAGCTTTGGCACAGCTGTCTTATGTGATGCTTCAGCCTGCAAGGGGATGCGGGATTAAAGTGAAAGAGGTGCTCGAGTGAAATGCTACTTATCAAGTCAGTGAGGCCTTTGTAAATAAGAAATCAATGATTCAATGTGTATTATTCATCTCTCTGTTCTCCAGACTTCTAAAACCATACTTTGTTTAACCCCTTTGCTGCCAAAATGCCTCCCTCATAGAAAAAGGGGGTTAAAGTAAAAGGAAAGGCTAAGTAATAAAGCAACATTTAAATATCCCCTCCCCTTTTCTCCCTATGGCCCTTCAGACATTTTATAACAAATTGCAATGTAAATTGCATTTTCTTCTATATGGTCATTGCAAAGCTTTGATCCCTCACTCTTTCTGGTGTAGCTGATCGGAATGAACCCTCTCCAACAGTAGCTATTGCACTGGATGTTGGCAGGTGACATCACTGCTCTATGGAATATTGGACAAAGGTGGAGACCAGGGTATCACCACTACTCCTCTCCACCTCATCCAATCAGAGAATGTTTTGCATTCATTGAAAAAAATGCGTTCTATGAATTACGGCAGAGCCAAGTGAGCGACCCCCTGTGGTTACTATACAGAAAGGCAGCTTTTCATCACAGCACCCAAAAGACCAAGTGTAGTTTGAACTTTTTAAGTGCTTTACAGCTTCCACAGAGGCTGATCAGGTATCACATATGCACATATTATGCCAAGCTGGTCCAATGTACAAATTCAAAATATATTGTCCCCAGAGTTCAGATTTAAATGCAGGTTTATTATTTAGCCATTACTTCTACTTTAAGGGCTCCCAGGGGGCAGTAAATATAGGGGGCTGAGTTGCAGTTTGTCTGCGGGTGAGTCTGCCACCCGACCCCTCCCTCTAACCTAAACACAGCCACCAGAGTGGGTTGGACACATACCGCAGCCAAATTATACCCCCTGTTGTGTTTAGTTGTGTTCAGCAGGTGGTACCATCGCTGAAGGCAGCACATTTAAAGTGCAACTAAACTAACTTTTAGAAAACTGAGCAGGCAGCTTTTTGTTAGTACAAACATACTTGGCTGCTTGCAGTTTCCTATGGAATGTACAATGAGCTGCACATGCTCAGTTCAGTGGGAATTCCCAACATACTTCAGCTGTGCCGGAATGACTAACTCATGTACACATGCATGCGATGATGTCATCCCCTGTCGGCCAATTAGGAGGCCAAAAACCCAGCACCCAGGGAGATGACGGCGGCTGGCAAGGGATGTAACCGTTACATCGCTGGAGGGTGGAGTTGAGTATCCTGGGGTGTTTAAGTTCCACCTTAAGTTAATAGGGCTGTGCTGCAACCACATGCAATGAACACAGTTAAGGCACAGTGGTGAAGGCTTTTCTGGGTTAAAGCAGGCGGTAAGTAGGCAACATATTGGCTCCCAGCCACCTGTTAACCATCCTCTGAAAAGCAATTCACTGCAAATTGCTTTTCAAAGGGGTGTGGCAAGGGTTGCCGCCAGTTTGAACAAATCCTAAGAAAAATTTGTCAGATTCCAACCTGGACCATATGGATAAACTCTCAAGTGTCTGGGCACACATCAGTGTTAAAAAGAATATCACCAGCAAAAACAAGAATGCGTACTTGTAAATGCAGCGCTCCTCTAGGATATGCGGAATGAGCTAGTCTATGTAAGTACAAAGTCTGCGCTGAAAGCAGCAACATGGAAGGAAGGATGAAAGGTTGGATGGATGTAGAAGAGATTATTGAAGTATGGTTCACCCCTGCAGCTCCTGTAGTGGATCTGGGTAGGATCATTTCATAAAGTAAAGAAGTAAAGAACAGGACGCTGAGGTTACTACCAAGCAATGACACATTTATTAAAAAGCAGCACCAATCCTCCAGACTGTAGGGCCACAGTATATTAGGGACATCAAGACATAAGGCAGGTGAAGGCACAATGTGTACAATGGCGACTGCTGAGCATGCAGCAACACAAGAAACCAGGGTGGCAAAACCAGACAGTAATATGGAGTATTAGAATACACCTGTTGCTCTAAAACAAAATAAAAAATCATAAATAAATGCAACAAAATAAAAAAGTCTTTTCTACAGTAATATAAAAAACAATATAATGAATTAGTAAGTCCTACATAAAAAGGAAAGTGAGTTCACCATAAACATTATAATCCACGTAAAAAGAAATCTCTAATTCACCAGCACTTCCAAAGATTCTCGTGATGATCACCACCACCAAGGATAGATGTACACTTACCACCTAGTTTTGGCCCTCTGAAAAGAGAGGTCAAAAAGCACCAGTATACAATATATGCCAAAATAATCTCCTTGCACCTCCAACTTCAGGGGTCGGCTCGGAATGATCCTGACGCTGGGGGATCCCAGAGAGGGTGGAAGAGCTAAACTAAGTAAGTGTTCACGGAAGTGTGAGTATGGACTGCAGTAGCGCATTGCTGGATCCCTCTCCCACTTGGTGAGACGACCCCTGAAGTTGGACATGGAAGGAGATTCCTTTGTGGTATCTTGTATACAGGTGCTTTTTGACCTCTTTTTTTCACTGGGTCAAAACTACCTGATAAGCATACATCTATCCTTGGTGGTGGTGATCATCACGTGGATTCTCTGGAAGTGCTGGTGTTAGAGAATTTGTGAGTTTTTTAATTTAGAGTGGACTCAAGTGGATTATATTGGATTGACTCACTTTTTTATGTATGACTCACTGGTTCATTATATAGTTTTATATATCACTGTGGAAAATACTTTTTCATTTTGTTTTATTTATTTATGATTTTATATATTGTATATTAGCACAATAGGAATATTCTAATATTGATTCAACTATGATAAATATCTCATGGTACTGTTGCAGCTAAGCACATTTATGTTTTGTTAGATGCACACAAGCACGGTATAGAGTTCTTCTTTCTAGTAATATGGAAAAGACCAGTGGCATCTTCAGCCACACTCAGAAAATGATAGCTGCCAAAATGTCTGGATGGTCTTGGGCGGGGACGGGCATAACGGATTTCAAGGGGCTCCTTTTTCAAATGTATGTATTGTATACTACTGGCTGACTTTGGCGCCCTGGTGTCCAATGTTGCTGCATGCTCGACGGTCGCCACTGTACACATGGTGCCTTCAGCTGCCTAATGTCTTGATGTCCCTAAGATACTGTGGCCCTATAGTTTGGGGGATTGGTGAATATTCACATGTAAGTGTGCTGCTTTTTAATAAAAGCATATTGACTTCTATGCAACTGTCCACCGAAAATTCAGACCTTCCACTGCTGACTACTTAGCTGCATGTAAAGTAAAAGTGCTTTCTACAGAGTCTGGACCAGCTTTACAGCAATATTATCTCACCTTGTATATGATAAGATTCAGAAAGCTTTCAATTATTGATGATCCAGAAGACTGTGAAGAGAGCAGGAGCATAAAAAGAGAACCTATTATACCGCAAGGGCTGAGCAGTGGCTATGAAAGGCGTCCATACAGTGACAGGCAATAACGTAAGGAAGACTAAACATATGGCCTTGTGTAATGTGCATATCTGCAACTCAAAAAATTGCCTCGATTCATATCATATTAATTTCACAGAAGACCAGGAACGATCTAATAATCGCACGTTTTATTTACAAATGCTTCCAAGTTTTCAGTTTATTAGTTTTTCTATAAATAACTCTTTGGCACATGTCCATTCTGCGAATCTGTATTTGTACTGAAAGCCAACAAGGTCACAAGCTCAGAAAGACGATGCATTTTATAACCCCAGAAAAACACACATTACAGATACATGCACTTCCATAACAGAATCTATGGAATAAAACAGCAGACAAACTTAATTATCATTGAACGAGATTATGTATCAGGAAAGCTGGATTGTGTGCAGAAAAAGTATATTGCCTGAGAATCTCTCCCGTTAGACCAGCCTTTCCCAACCAGGGTTCCTCCAGAGGTTGCTAGGGGTTCCCTGATTAAATTCTGTCTCTTGGGTAAGTAATCGCTGACTGCAATGATATTTCTAGCTATCAGTAAGGCCTCAATTGTAGCACAGTAAAATGTATACAACACATTGCGTTTCACAGGCAGAACCGCCACCAAACTCAACTCACTCAAATGAATAGGACCACACTGCAACCGAGTACATAGCGTGTGGTGTGTGCGCCTTTCAGTGGTTAAGACAAGTGTTCAGTAGGTGACATATGGCCACCTGTCAACTGCCTCCAAAAAGCAATCCACTGCAAATCGCTTTTTCCGAAGGGCGGTAAACTCTATTGCACATGTAAACAAGACCTAAGGAAGGGGAGATTTCCTTTCTACTGACTACAAATTTCAGTAACATTCTTTCTACTGACGGTCACACTAATGTAGTATTAAAGCGAAGGTCCACCCTAAAAAAAAATACTAAAACACGCTTCTTTAAATACATTAAAAAACATTTGAAAAAAACATTTTTTTTTTACTTACCAGAAATGGCTGTTTCTAGGCAGATCGTCCTAATCTGCCATTTTCTACTCCGCGGTGCTTTGTCCTCCCTCGCATTGTCTCCTGGGAGATGTGTGTGTCCCAGTAGACAGGCATTCATTCACGCGTGACTTGCGCATGCGCAGTAGGAAAAGGGCAGTGAAGCCGCAAGGCTCCACTGCCTGTGTTCCTTCGTTAGGATGGCGGCGCCGTCACCCGAACTGGTGGACGGATCGGCCTCAGGGGGGCCGACATCGCGGGCTTGCTGGACAGGTAAGTGCTCTTATTAAAAGTCAGCAGCTACAGTGTTTGCAGTTGCTGACTTAAAAAAAAAAAAAAAAAAACGCCGGACCTACGCTTTAGATAGCAAGGGTTCCCTGAGACCCGAAAATTATGTAAAGGGTTCCTCCATGTTAGAAAGGTCCAGAAAGGCTGCTTTAGGATCTACATCACTATGGAAATGTCCCATGTAATCTTTAGACAGGCTGTTTATAGGCAGAGAAGGTCTTCAATGGCCTTTCTCTGATAATAATCAGTCAGTGTGCTGGCACACCTTCAATGTATGAGACATTTACTCTGAAATAACCATCACAATTCAATAGCAATTCTTCATTTACAGAATGTTATGTACCCCATACTAAGCACAGCCTATTTCTGTGCAAGTCATTGATATCTGATGGAAATTGTATAATTACGCATAAGCAATTATGTGAATTAGGACTAAGGATATATTTGCTGTTATTACAACTACAGGTATAATCCACACAGATGGAAGGCAGCCAATATCCCTGGCTGTACATCCACTCAATCAGCTCACTAAGAATTAGTGACATTATGCTGGTGCGAGGAGCTTGCTCACTCTCTGGAACTGAATGGGTTAAACAGTGCAGCTGCCTTGAAAAGAGCGGGGATGTTTGTAAGCTTATGAGAAGAAGAGTCCCTAGTCAGTGGATATAAAACACAACTAATGGGACCTGCTCCCAATCTGCTGGCCAGTATCAATGCTCAAGCTCTCCGATGGAAGGGATTTCCTTTTCAACATACCATAAGCCTTTTACTGCTCTAATTGTTACTCGTGAGACCTGGCTCCTGCTCAGGGCTCCTCTAGCACCAATATGGAGAGAGGGATGGATGAGTTGTGTCTCAGGCCCCATCTTTTAATGGGCAGGGATGACGAGTAAGTGGCATTTCATAGCACTTATCCCATGGGTTGGTGGTGACCAGCTGAACATGAGGACCATCGTGACATTACTGTAAAAATCCAACATTGCAAAGGTCTCTGATCTGTTAGCTAAACTGCAATTCCATAAACACATGCAAAGCTAATGCAAGACATATTTTTACTAGTGCACCGTGTATGAAATGATTAAACAGCCTTCTAAAAAAACATGATAAAATGGCACATCCTAATAAAAATTATATTTTACCCGCCAGATGCAAATATCTTTCATGGACTCCAGAAGCCAGTTCTCCTTATTTACTTCCCCATAGTAGGTCTCTTGCCCCCTCCAGTTAGAGCCATTACAAGGCCAAGAAAGGAAACCCATTACTTCTGTTACATTCTTTCTACAGGCGGTCCCCTACTTACAAACATCCGACTTACAAACGACTCCTACTTACAAACGGAGGAAGACAACAGGAAGTGAGAGGAAATTCACTCCTGTAAGAGTTAATATGGGAAAAAGGTGTCTCCACTGATGCTTTATCACCAGTCCACATTTCCCTAACAACCCAAAATTTTCAAAATCCAATTGTCATTAGGACAGAAAGTGAGGTGGAATCTTCTGAACAGGGGCACAGACAGCAAAACAAATGTTACAGGGGTGATAACCCTTCCCTATGTTATCCAAAAAGCTTAAAAATAGATTTTTGGGCTGAAGCTACAATTAAAAAATGTACCAGTTCCAACTTACAAACAGATTCAACTTAAGAAAAAAAATACTGTCTCTATCTTGTTTGTAACCTGGGGACTGCCTGTAATGGCAAATGTAATCCTAAACAGGGACTTTAGCAGTGAGAGTGAAACCCCTTAGTAATGTGCCACGTGTGTCACAGTGTTGGAGACTGCAGCTACTGGTAACATGAACACTTGGCCACATTACCCAATCTCTAATCCAGATAAACCAATACATTTATATGACGCAAAGTTGATTAGATCTGAAAATCAAAGCAACCAATACACCTTAAAATTACAAATGGTGCCTAACATTTTTATTCTGTAAATTTGTTGCTAATAGAAGCAAATGTTCCTTGATTCATTAAAATTACCAGTGGGCAGCCTTATTAAACCACCTGTATCTGGAGTAATTTGCCCACCCCAGATGCTGATGATGGCAGAAGAGGTCATTCCTCATTTTAAAATATAATCACCATAAAGAGATGAAACTGCAATAACCGTATACATTTTTTTTTTATTATTGAAGCTCGACTCCGAGCAAAACTTATATTTTAAATTTGCATAGTTGCTAGCAAGTTAAATCACAGGTGGGTTTTATATACCTCTCAGAATCTGCAGGGGTGAGATATATCCAATAGATTTTCCAGCTCTGCCCAACTGCAGCCCACATTATGAAGGCAAATGAGAATATACCACACTCTCCCTGTGGATTCTCTATAATGAAGAATCGGCAAATAACTTGCAAGTCCATCAGTAAAAATATCAGCTATAGGTCTAAAATAGCCTAAAACCATAATAAACCCTCTACTACCAATAACCACAACCCTGACAATACTGTTGATAGTCTTCCTCTATGTCTATTTTATTTGGCCAAGCCTAGATTTCCCTAAAAACCCACCTAGGCCATGTGTGTAGGCTACACAAAAAGAATTAGGAACATTACAAACGGAGATCTCCAAATAAACAATACATAGGGTGGTAAAAAGGGGTGTCATATACATAAAAGAATTTCCAAAAGAAAAATAACCTGGACTTTTGGGGCACCACTCATAGAGAATATTAATATAAAAATAAATATTCTATATGTTTTTTTTTACATAAATGCCTCAAAAAATCTAAGATCACATATCATAATGTTACATCTCCACTCATTGGTTGAAAGTTATACTACCACCCATATGTCTTTGTATACTTAAAGAGGTTGTAAACCCACAAAAAAATTAACTGTAAGACAAAGGCATAATGAGCTAGTATGCATCACATATTAGCTCATTATGAAATAATCACCTTAGAACGAAGCCCTCTCAGCAGCGCCCGCACACCGCTCAGATGGCTGACATCTTCCCCGGTGTTCCTTTCGATTTTGCGGGCTCCGGCGCTGTGATTGGCCAGAGCCGCGATGACGTCACTCCCGTGCATTGCTCAGGGCCCTGATGAAACAGTACGGGCAGCCATTTCTTCAGAGCGCATGCGCCAATGACGTAGTCGGCGGTGTATACAGTAAATATATCCCAAACGGTGCAAGTTTAGGAGATATTTACAGTACCTATAGGTAAGCCTTATGATAGGCTTACCTGTAGGTACAAACAAACCATGGGAGTTTACTTCCTCTTTAAGATGATGCAAATAAAGGAGTTCTGCTTTTCATGATCCATTCTGTCTGAACTGCATTACTTCCTGAGCTCAGCACCAGGTAGGTGGGATGGGGAAAACGGTAAGAAATGAACCCATTGTTTTGAACCCTTTGTACCACTGGCCAGCTATCTCTATTACAATCTTCTTAAAGTGATTGTAAAGTCTTGTTTTTTTTTTATATAAAAATAATAAAAATGTCATACTTACCTTCCCTGTAGCAGTGGATTTGCACAGAGCAGCCCAGATTCTCCTCTTCTGTATATATGTGTGTATATGATCAGTTTTACAAGAGTACCATAAGACAGAGGTGTATGAATTGGCTTGAGCTCTGGAGTCTCACCTCTGCTGCTTCAGCTTCATGAACAGCGTTTTATTCCATGGAGGTGAAAAGCCTCTCTAAAGAGATCACTTCCAGGAAAGGAACTAACAGGACGTCATTCACAGAGAGGCAGGGCAGGGAACCAACGGCCCTCTCTGTCTGCATGCTGACAAGGTCACATCTAACTGACTGCTATATAACCAAACGCTTTGCCTCCTGCAGATACATACCGTGTACACATCGTCATCCTGCCGTTACACAGAGAGCGCAGACACCCTTTATGCAATAACACACAGCACAGACGTGCGAGCATTACTTACACAGAGACACCTTTTATCTCAAGTGAATCTGGACTTCCTGCGTACAGGTACATAAAGTGTGAGTGCTATAAATTTTTTATTTTTTTATTTTGTTAAGCGCTGCGCAAACTGTTGGCGCTATATAAATCCTGTATAATAATAATAATAATAATAATAAATGAACATACATGAGACAACATGGCTGTGAATCTATACATACGGTCTGTGTCACATGCCATCACATATAAACTAATTCATTACTGCCATTTTCAGGGCATTTTTTTTATATTTTGATTTTATTAAAGTTTTACAGATTTAATATGTTTAAAAATAAACATCTATACTGTACACAAAGAACATAGGGATGGATTTACTAAAACTGGAGAATTCAAAATCTCATGCAGTTCTGCATAGAAATCAATCAGCTTACAGGTTTTTTGAGAAAGCTTAATTGAACAACCTGAAGTTATTATTATTATACATGATTTATATAGCGCCAACAGTTTACGCAGTGCTTTACAAAGTTAGAAGCTAATTGGCTTCCTCACTCACAGGCTGTGATTGGCAGCAGAAGGAACCAATGGCTCCTGCTGTTGTATATGAGCCAATGAGGAGAGAGAGCCTCTGCTCTCATGCACATCCTTGAATCAAAATTGGGCTAAAGTATAAGGGGGGAGCAGCATGTTATATTTTCTATTGTGAATAAATTATGTTTATGAGATATGCAAATCATTGCATTCTTTATTTATGAAGATTT
This sequence comes from Lithobates sylvaticus, assembly GCA_028564925.1. Lineage (NCBI taxonomy): Eukaryota > Metazoa > Chordata > Amphibia > Anura > Ranidae > Lithobates > Lithobates sylvaticus. The sequence goes on along the minus strand of CM053038.1, from coordinate 138,700,177 downwards.
TACCCAGTGTCCCAGCCGTTTTGGAATTGGGGTTGCTCATCCCAGGAGTCTTCAGAAGGGGAGGTTTTCTCACCTAAGCACACCCTCCTGTCTGCATGTCTGAAATAAGGGCAGATGGTTTCTAGGAGGTAAGTGCTCCATGAATCATCTGCCCTTACTCAAGATGGTCGTGGCTAGAAATGCTAGGGGGGGGGGGGGGGGGGTTCAAAGTGATTTCTCAACAAAATAAAGCATAGAGACATGGATGGATGGGTGAGTTTGCTTTTAATATTAAAAATGAATTGAACAGCATTTTCAGTTTGTGACACTCAGATACAATTTAGTTCTGCTGTAAGGTAGTATTTTGTTGTATGTAAAATGCTGTCCTAGTAAGACAAAGCGGGTAAAGATCAGATTTCTCTTATAACAGTTTAAGGAGATGACAGAGTACTATATGTTGGGGAAGGGGTTGGGTGAATGGGTGTAAAGGTTTGGGATGGGCAGGTGAATGTAGGGCCTAGGTAGAAAAGGTAATAGATCTATGTGGCACCATGGCTTATAAAACAAGTCTGAATGTTGTTCTTGCAAGGCTGTGCTTGTGTTGTAAAACATCCTCTAACAGGTTAACATTAAATCATGAAGACTGAGCGACACACAAACCTTTCCACTCAGTGATTGTGCAAATGGAAGATTGCATGTTTGTGCACCTGTCTGTGATTTTTGTGAGATGATTGCTGTGCCGTTAATCACACAAGACTAAACACACAGCCATACAGGACCAATAGCAGACATTATTATATCTCACTGAATTTAATGCAATGCAGTTAGTTATGAAGCAACTGAACTGCAACATTGTGCAAGACTGTACAAGGCTACGCACAGAGCCATGCATTAAATATTGAATTTTAGGAGGTACAGAAATCCAGTGGAAATACTCTGCTAAGCACTATTTACTTCTCCTGCTGTAAAAATGCACATGTTGGGCTATTTATTAAAAATCAACACTGACATTTTCTTTCATATAAAATATCGTTTCCGAAAATTTCTCCCAATTATAAATTATGCTCTGAGCAAATGTTCTCCTTATTTTGTCACATTTCAATAGAGGTGAACAGTAAAGTCCGCAGAACATAAAGAATTTCTACTATATTCTACTATATTTTTCTTTATTTAATGAGATGGAGAAAACTTTCTTTAAGGCCGCATTTTTTTAATTTGCACTTTTGCCATCATAAACTTTACACATTCAAAAAAGAAAAAGAATCTCACTGTGTCCATGCCATCAAGCAGCCCTTAGATGATCAAAAATCTCTTGTGTAGGGTGGCCATCGTCCAAGAACTCTTGGGGGGAATATTGACAACAGTAGTAAGAAAGCCTGACACAAACACCATTGTTCTTCCCTGAAATAAAGCTGGCCATACACTGTTGAATTTTTGTGCCAATACTCACACAAAGATCGTCTGTCATACAATTGGATAATACCATCAGTGACTATACAAACTTCATGTAGTGGTACTAAAAACTTTAGTTTGATTGCCATTATAATGTTGCAAATTTTAACATTTGATTTCAGGATGGACCAAAGTAAATGTGGTTTCGATGTTTCATCTTCTGACCTTGATTGTCCTTGTGAATCTCATCAAAAACAGTAGTTTTGACCACACTAAACATTACAAAATCAAACTAACATTTCAAAAACAACTTTGTTCGAACAAAGCACTTGTTGTCTATACTGACCTCGTCCCCTCTGTATTTAACATCACCTTGATAGGGTAGCAGAGCCAACATTGCAAATGAATAAAGTGCTCTGAAGGTTTGATGGCTTAAAGAGGAAGTAAAGCCATTCTGTAGGCTTGTACCTATAATAAGGCTTACCTGCAGGTACTATGAATATCTCCTAAACCTTCAGTTTAGGAGATATCCACACTCGGCACTCTGAAGGAACGTTATACCCATGCCGTCCACGCTGCAAACTGTGACTCCCATGCGCATGCGCGGGAGTGATGTCATCACGGCAAGGTCAATCAGATGGCTGGAGGATGCGAACCCAGACAGGGTGAAGATGGAAGCGTCTGTAAGAGCTCACAGCACGGCGGTGCAGGGCTTCATTCTAAGGTAAGTATTTCATAATGTGCTACTATGCGATGCAAACTGTTGGTGCTATATAAATCTTGTATAATAAGAGTAATGCTGTATATCCCTGTGTCCACCACTGTGCATCCATATGCCCATGATTGTACTTCCCTGAAGATATATGGGCACACAGCAACCTTTATTCCTGACAGGGATGAACAGAGAACATGTACACCTAAACATATCCTAAGACCTGTTTGTCTCTCCTTCCCTATTCGCAGCAAGCTTTTTTTTTGCATATGATTCTAGATATGCTATTTAAAGAAGCTGTAAACCTCCAACCCCCCCCCCCAAAAAAAAGCCTGCAAGACAAAGGCATAATGAGCTAGTATGCATCGCTTACTATGAAATACTTACCTCAGACCGAAGCCCTAGATCGGCGCCGGCACACCGCTCTGTCGCACTGCCGACATGTTTCCCGTAGTTATACAGTACACATATAATATTATACAATTTAAGCAATTAAAACAATAAAAGGGGTATTGTATAATATATGTGTACTGTAGAATTCTACATATGTTGTATTATCTATTGTTAGGCAAGCTATTATCATTTTAATGTTTTTAGATTCATGATCATTCTTGTTTTATATAAGTTTATCCTGCCTCCTGTAGTAATAATCAAGACAGCCTGTCACACCAGCGCGCTTGATATACATTAGGATCACCTGTGAGTAGTTGCTATGGCACCGCATCCATACTTCCTGGCCGACCAGACCTTAAATACCACTTCCAATATGGCCACTGACACAGCCTGACGAAGGAGCATGCATACTCTGAATGCACGCTCCTCCCCACTTCTTTTCCAACTGGAAGTGACGCGTATCGCCGCCCCAGAGCTGTTCTGAGAGTCTGGAAGCCACCAGCATCAGCCAGACTACCAGCTGCCTCTCTACCTGCGAGCCGACCGCCTTCCCCTAATGAGTGGATGAACCTCCTTAATATTCCAATGCACGGACAAAGCTATGATCTTGTGAGTTACCAATGGTCTACTTTGAAATAAATGTTTTTACATTGCTGCACTTAGATTGGCGCTGCTCTCCTTTGTGTCTTGTTTCCTGCAGAGCTCCTTCTAGCTTGTTACAAGCCGTCAGCCCTCCTCAGTCAGAACACCTGAGACCACCATTACATTCTTGTGCTGCACATGAACTATCCTAAACGCACTCCCTATTTAAAGAGAGTATTTAATTACCCACACTCTCTCTGACCAGCTGGCAGAGCACACATGAGTTTGCAATTTGTTCCTATTATAGGCCTACCTGTAGGTACAATTAAAGAGGAAGACTTTACTTCCTCAGTAATGTATGTGCTGTAGAGAAATTACGATTTTACACTCACGATAGATTTACCCAGGTATTTTTATCTTTATCACAAAGATGGACAGATCGTTTAAAAATGGATTTCCTATATCTGTGTCATACTATTATGGCATAAAAATGGTGTTTGCTCAGTAAGCCAAGTCCAGTGTCCTCCTGTCAATAAATATGTATTGAATGTCATGATTCTGGTGACTTCCATCTCAATAAATGCAAGTGAACCACAACATATGAAAATAGCTTGTGATAGAAGAGCTGACTGATGAGCGATTGCAAGCATGTGTTCATCAGTTGAGTTGAGGAAGAGATCACAGGGGGTCCTGGAGATTCCCTATTTATATGAGGAAAAGTAGACTGCTCTTCATTTTGTAAAAACTTACATTGGAATTATTCAAAATTATATTTTAGAAAGAACACATATTGAAAGGCCGGATGCAGTCATTTGCTTGCTTTTATTTGGCCCTTCCTTCCATCAATTCGTGGCATTATTCTTCCTACTGACATAAATGATGAAACACTATTCCTCCCACTAACACCAAAGATGGGGCACTAGTCCACCCCTGATACCAACGATGGGGCACTATTCCCCCAACTGATACCAACAATGGGACGTTATTCCTCCCACTAATACCAGTGATGGGGCACTATTCCTCATCCTACTGACCACAGGTTTTATGCAATTTCTTTACTCCCGCTGACCACCAAGCCTGAGGCATTGTTTACTTCCAATGACCTCAGGTCATTTTCTACTCCAACTGGCCACAGTCCACCCTCTAATGTCTGGACGACAGTAAACTGGCCCTTTGCTTAGAAAGTTTGGAGACCCCTGCTCTATTAATATATACTGCCTCACTCCACTTCTACATGTCCAATGATCCTTACTCCTGCAAAATATATAAACTGTGCAAATAATTTATGAAAATTTTAACTTTTACTACAACTTACCCAATTTTCTGCTTTAATTTACCAGTACAGGTCAGAAAAAACTGATGAAAGCCCTTAGAAACTGGCCATCACTAATTCTGTACGCACATCTGACCCTTTAAATTCTACATAGATAATAGCATGACAAACTATGCAGAAATTAGCAAATGGAGATTAGTTCGCGAATGGAGACATTACTGGTAAACAGAAGTAGTCTGAATATGACCTAAAGCAGAAAAGAATGTAAATCCGACCTTGGAACTGGGCAATCAGCTCTCATCTGTCTGTATAGTCTCATTAACGGAGGTGTTATGCTGATGTCTTGTCTCTCTCTGCCTCCTCTGAAAGAACCTCGGCTGTTTTCCTGCCTGTTCACAGAGCCGCTGCCACTGCACAAGCCTGGCGTGTCAACTCTGAAACATGCATTTATGATTAACACGTCCACATTAACACTGTAATGCAGGAAGATGTCTCTGGCGATTTATACCAAGCGCTCCGGGCCTAACTCTCTTCCTACCAGCAGATTCAATCACAGTGCAGCTTAACCCTTCTCAATAAGTGCAAATAACGAAACTGTACTATCCATAACTTTCTAGTTATAGTCAGTTATCACCAGTAATTCAATGGAACTCTATATATAAAAAAAACATAAAATTATTGCGTTAATGTCACAGTCAGAACAGCTGCTGGCACCACAATCTAACAGAGAGAGTATCGTGTAACAATCAAAAAATAAAAATAAAACACAATATATGCCTAAGTAAATGTACATGAACAGTAATGGTACCATAAATCAAATGACAAAGTGCAGTGTGCAAATAAGCAAGTGGAGCGCTAAAAATTAAACACAAATATACATATACAGATATAAAACCATATATCAAATGATAAAGTACAATGTGAGAATAAATGAATATGTGCAAAAAAAGTCCAAATAGTACAAAAGCCACAAGTAGAAACTGTATAAAAACAGCAGGCACTGTGTGTCAAGACAGTCCAGATGTGAAAAGTTGGAGGTGAAATCCACTCAAGTAGCAGTTATAGAAAATAACCAATGTCCACTTAAAGTGATTGTAAGGCTCTGTTTTTTATTTTTTTTAAATAACAAACATGTCATACTTACCTCCACTGTGCAGTTTGTTTTGCACAGAGTGGCCCTGATCCTTGACTTCTGGGGTCCCCTGGCGGTGCTGATAGTTCCTCCCTGCATCGTATAACCCCCTAGGAGAAGCACTCTCCTGGGGGTTACCTTTTGGGAGCGTTTCCAAGTCCAGCATTCGGCGAATGTAAGACTCTGCACCGGCGCCCGCGTCACTGGATTTGATTGACAGCAGCGGGAGCCAATGGCTGCGCTGCTATCAAGCTATCCAATAAAGAGCCAAGACAACGGGGAGAGGGGAAGAGCAAATCTCCGGTGGGGGAATACAGGACTCAGCTGAGTAAAACGGGGGTGGGGGGGCAGTCAGTAACTGAAGATTTTTTCACCTTTGACACCTGTATCCACCACCCAGGAGGGAGAGTAAACATGTTTACTGGAACATATGGCCAGCAGCAAAGAGTCAAACACGCATAAAGATGGAAATACCAGGATGATGATCAAGGGAGTAGTCTGAAGATCTGTCACCAAAACTCTTCACCACGTCTAGGCCCTTTGTTTGATCAACATTTATAAAAAAAACAAAAGGTCTCCACATAGTGTAAAACCAACTATTACTTACTTTATTTAAAAGGTAGAAATCTTACATCAATTCTGAAGTAATAAGCATATCACTAGAACATCTCCATAATTGTGATCACATAGGAAATGACATGGAGCAGGCTCAATCCGACCCGACATGTTTCGTCCACACATCTATCTATCTATCTAGCTATCTAATCCACAAGTCTGTTTGTATACTATATAAGAATGTGCTATGCTTTAAAGATCTCTTTTGTATTGATTGTCTCTTTCAATATAAAGTTTTGGTTCCAGGTTCGATAATTCATTCTGCCTTGTTTTTTTTAACTATATATGGGGACTTCAGGGTAGGTATCAGATACCTAACTGGTGTCTCACCACTGTTCTAGGTTATACAAGATCAAAGCTACAAATAGGTGCTTCTTGTACTGTATTTTATATTTCTTGTTATATAAAATCATGTAATTGTATATTATCGTATATCTTTGATAAGTCGTGCATTGCCTTCTGTCCAACCCCAAACCCATGCCAGTACATAAGTAGTCAAGTAATAGGAACCATCTATCTCCAGGTCAACATCGTCAGCAAAACGCTGTTAAAAAAGATACACATAGCATATAAACAGCCTGTTGGTATGTTTATTTATAACTGAATGGACGCATATGTATGGAAAATCGTTCCTTATGAAACATTAAAATGGTCCATTGGTTTGTTAGGTTTTATTCCCACACACACTTACAATGTGTTGTGTGTGAAGGAGCTCATATTATTAAGGGGATGTTCATATATATGTTGTGAACAGACTGAGCTGCTGCAATTTTTATTTTAACATATAGAAAGCCTTCCAGTGAACAGCTTATTCAAAACAGGTTGCATTGCTTTGCAATCGCACTGTTTAGCAGGTCTGGGCAATGGCCGGAACGGTAATTTACAGAGCTGGCTGCTGCAAGAGACTGATTGTCATGGGCTCTCGGACTTCCAATTTGTTTTGCTATGTATATTCTTGTGCAAGGGTTGAGGGGTGACAGTGCTGGCTGCCAGAAAGGGTACACTGCTATATAATTAAGGGCATCCACATGTAGTTTATATCCATATCAGTTGGAAGAGGTTGATATTGGTAGAACACCGTGCAGAAATCATCAGGCCCTGGTGTAACGAAGCAATATTCTGCAGAGTGCTCAGTCTGCAGCCAGCAGCCAGACAGGAAAGTCTTCTGCTCTATACTATAATACACAGCCCACTCTACACAAGTTTCCGAACATTCTGCATACAATGCTCCAGAGTATTACCCCCACCCCCTTATCTGTCTCCTATTGTTTTATTCTCTTTTCCATATCAAAAGTATTTCATTACCAGTTATCTGTCCGGTACCCTGAGAAGCAGTAACAATTAAAATCCCCAGCCCCCTCCTTCACCATCTTCTTTCATTGTGATTGATACAGCGTTGGCTTTCAATTTGTTCCAGTACACAGATCATGAAATTCTAAATGTGATCATCCTTATTGACCTACACTCTTTTGCGCCTGGATAAAACAGGCACATTACTATTGTTGTGGAGAGAGATTTTTTTTTTAAAGAGTATGTTTGGAGAGAGATTTAACCTGTTCTTCACTATGGGATCTTGACAGTTATATCATGTTGTACTACTCTGACAGATACAGGACTTCTCTCAATCTGTAAAGACGTAGAGAGCCTATAACATCACCAATGTACAGTAAAAAAAATGTCCTTGTTTTGCATTATATCCTTAAAGGTACCCATACTCAGCAGAGTTAAGTGAACAAGATCGATGAAAATTACTGGCCACATGGGATAGAAATAACTCCACAGGCTGACATGATATCAACCTGAGTAAAAGATACAGTTGCACAATGCCACATACACGTACAGTTCCACAATGGGCAATGTGACCCCCTTTTACGTGCTAACTAGAGGTGAAACTCAACTGTGAGCAGGTGACTCTGGACCCTCTAGAAACAGAGTCTGCGCACCAGCTTGTTTTCACCAGAGTTCCTGATAGTAGAGATGGGTTTCTCTGCATGCTGGTACCAGGTTGTGACTTCCAGATTCACACTGATCTAACAAGTGGTGGTACTAGTAGGGGTAGATGAGCGCAGGAGCTTTCTGGTGGCAGTGTCGTACACAGAAAAAGTGCTAAGAAAAGAAACTGTGGAGGACTGTGGAGCACATCGAAACAGACCGTAATGCAACACAAAAGTGCACTAAATGAAGCTGCAGATTGGACCTGGCAGTAGGGCTATGGACCTCAACAAATCAGGTTAGAGGGGAATGGAGATATAAGAAATGGAAAACAGGCAAAGGGTCAAGACAAAGAGCAGACAAGAGAATCCAGAGAGAGCCGAGGTCAGTACATGAAAAGTCAGTTCAATGTAGAAACTGCCAGGGAATAAGTGCATTGGGGGCACATAGGATGCAGTTATGCTGAGTGCAGGTGGATTGCACAGGGAACTCACTGGCGCTGGAAGGCATGATGTGGCTAGATTGCACAGAAACACACTGGAGCTGGAAGGCAGGATGTGGATGGAGTGCACAGGAACACACTGGAGCTGGAAGGCATGATGTGGCTAGATTGCACAGAAACACACTGGAGCTGGAAGGCAGGGTGTGGCTGGAGTGCACAGGAACATACTGGAGCTGGAAGGAAGGATGTGGATGGAGTGCACAGGAACACACTGGAGCTGTAAGGCAGGATGTGGATAAAGTGCACAGGAACACACTGGAGCTGGAAGGCACAGTGTGGATGGAGTGCACAGGAACACACTGGAGCTGGAAGGCAGGGTGTGGCTGGAGTGCACAGGAACACACTGGAGCTGGAAGGAAGGATGTGGATGGAGTGCACAGGAACACACTGGAGCTGTAAGGCAGGATGTGGATAAAGTGCACAGGAACACACTGGAGCTGGAAGGCAGGAAGCGAATGGAGTGCGCAGGAACACACTGGAGCTGGAAGACTGGACATGGCTGAGGTGCACAGGAAACACACAGAAGGAGTAGAGCTGGATGCAGCTGGAGGGCACAAGGAACACACTGAAGTAGGAAACTGGATGCTACTTTAGTGCACAAGGATCCCACTGGTATTGAAAGGCTCAATGCAGCTGGGGTGCAAAGGGAATACAGTGCAGCTAGGACAGGTACTAGGAGTAGGAATAAGGACTAGGAGGTAGAGAAAGGTATTAGAACAATCTCTCAGGAAACACTTAAACACATGTCAGGTAGCAGAAGAGCTTTGCATGTAGAGATGCGGGATTACAAGTAACGGCCTGCCTGCTGGTCCTTGGGACTGCAAGTAACAGATCAGCTACAGGTAACAAGTCAGCCTTGCATGTCCACAGAACTATAGATGACAGATGACAAATCAGCTTTGCAACTGATCGGTGACATACACATAGAGAGAACTAGAGAAAAAATCACGGACTTTATAGGCACATATGTATAAAATGAACACATTAATTAATGATATATTTTAATGAATGTATGTTTTCACCTGATTAGATTTTCAAAGCTCCTGAAGAAGCGACAAGGTCATGAAACATGTAGAGCAATACTCAGAAGGTCGATCAAGGACAAGTCAAAACCCAGTGCCGGGAGAATATGCAAACTTTGGTGTACGGTTCACATATATAAGTTGTTTATTTGTTAGATTGTCCTCTAGGGGGATGTGCCTACATCCCTCTACAACCTATCAGTCTACAACCGATCATTGATTTAATAGTAAATATTTTTTACATATGTTTTATACATATGTGCCTATAAAGTCCATGATTTTTTCTCTATGTGGCACAGGATATATTATAGGTGCCCATTGGCCACCAAATGGACACCAAACTTTCTTATTCCATACAATTACACATAATAAATTCTACAATTGGTTCCTGCATCCAGAAATTTGGGCTCAAGTTCTAAATTTAACATCATGGAGGCTTTAAGCCCCATACACACTATCAGATTTTTTGCAGATTTTTGTCTTCAGATTTACCAATACCATATAATATGAGGTCAAACCTTAGGAGTTTCAATTTGTGTGCAATCAGGCAGGCCCTTGCACTACATGGTTTTGGTAAATCTGAAGACAAAAATCAGCAGAAAATCTAATAGTGTGTATGGGGCTTTATAGTTTTGACAAGCCACTTGTTTAGTTCTGAGTGTAAGTTCCATTCACTTCACAAAGTGAATGGTATCAATTATTTTATTACAGGGGTCTCAAAAATGTCTATACAAAGGGCCAGTTTACTGTCCATTGGGCTTTAGGGAAGCCAGATTGTAGCCAGTGGGAGCAGAAAACACCCTGGTGTCAGTGAGAGTAAACAATGCCACATCATTGGCTTTAGTGAGAGGACAAATGCCCCTTTGTTGGTATCTGGTGCCCCATCTGTGTCCACAGGAGGAACCGTGTCCCATCATAGGTGCCTGTGGAAGGAATGGTGCCCCATAATTGGTGTCTGTGGGAGGAGTGGTGCCCCATCGTTGGTGTCTGTGAGAGGAATGGGTCTCCATCATTGGTGTCTGTGGATGGAATGGTACCCTAAAGGCTAGATAAAGGGAAGCAAATGGCCAAATCAAGACCAAGGGGCCGCAGTTTATACACCACCGATATAATAGTTCAACCCCGCATTCACTATGCCACTATCTCAAGTGCTAAAGGTAAAGGTGAGTATCTCTTATATTACCTAAAGTGATTAGCATGATCATTTGCATTGTCATTCGGGTCATTTTTGAGAGGACAGTCCTACATAAATGTAATTGTGGAATAGTATATAGAAATTATCAGCCTATGATTACTTAGTAAGAATACAAGTATATTACATCTAATTATGTCTCCACATAACAAATGAGAACAAGGAAAGCATCACTCCAGATAAAGTTTACTTTCTACAGTTGATTGTCTGGAATCACATGAGATAGGTAAGGCTTTGCTAAACTCATGTTTGATCTGTCTTCTTCAAGCAGTTACATTAGATAAATATAAATTAGTATATACATCATTTTTTGTGGCTAGCTCCTGGCACTAAAGACATTGAATTAAACAGGTATGTGGAGCAGACACTTTTTTTGTTCACAATCCTGGTCTGCGGGTACAATGCAGAATGCAGACAGGCTGTTTGTAAGCAATGCAATTTTTACATTGCTTGTAAAGACAAGCACCAGGAAAGAAAAGGCAGATGTAAAGGGTAATAGTTTAGAAATTTGCTATCCATAGATATATAAAAAGGTCACAGCATACACTTTCATTTTATAACATTAGTCTTGTAATAGCAATACAAACAACAGATACTTTTGACAACCCAATATCAGCTTACTTGAAAAAATGCCTTTCATGTTGTGAGTGCAACCTGTCTGCTGGCCATCTCTTTCTACAACTTCCTACATTCTATGCATGCTTTGCAGGTCCTCCTCTGCTCAATTCTTTGGAAAGCTTTCTATTTCTAAGAACTACAAATTCAATGGTGCCTTCATACATGCAAACAGTGATTCCTGTACTGACTCCACCTTCTGAAACTTCCTCTCAGCACCTCTGTAGTTTAGAAGGCAGAATTCAAGGAAATAAAGGTGGGGATCTTCACAAAGTACAAACCTCAGGAACATTCAGATTAATGGAAGTATGCTAGAAATAATTGAAGTTCAATGTGGAAATGAAAAGAATGATTTAAAACAGGGGTCTTCAAACTATGGCCCTCCAGTTGTTCAGGAACTACAATTCCCATCATGCCTAGTCATGTCTGTGAATGTCAGAGTTTCACAATGCCTCATGGGATGTGTAGTTCTGCAACAGCTGGAGGGCCGTAGTTTAAGGATCCCTGATTTAAAATGTGGATCATAGATACACTTTAAGTATATCTAAAGCCAATTTTATTTTTCATTTATTTTGGATTCAGTAAGAGATAGTTAAAACCCCTATCAGTTTTTTTTGCCATCTGGGTAAAATTACGGAGATTTTCCATCACATCCTGTCCTACAGACACAAAAGGAATTTGTGGATTAGCATTCACTTTCTGTGGCAGTGGTTACCAGGAAAAGTAAAGAACAAGGCTCCCCGGCAGAAACAAAGACAAGACTAAAAAGCTGACTTGAGTTCTTATTCCCACTACTCTATGCAAAGCTAAAGCCAAATTTTACCTTTAGATACACAAAATATTGTTTACACCTGTACAATGCATTGAGGAGAAATGGTCATAGAGTACATTTTTTGCTGATTATAGGTTAATGGCCTATTTAGAACTGTGAAGGATGCATTGGGGTACATGTTCTTTCTTCTATTGTATCTCAATTTACAATAATGTAAGGGTTATAGGAATAAAGCAACACATTTGCATCTATCAGAAACAGAGCTGCATTGATTTCACAGTCAAATTGGGACTGTTCCAGCATTTTTCAATAATCCTAAATTTAACAAACAAGAGTAACAAGACGGTTTTGATTTTTCTTTACTTGAATCTTGCTAATCTATTTGTCTCCCAAATTCCCCATGATGCAAATTCATCCCATAAATCTAAATATCAATACTGCACTTAGAAAACAAAATTGTGTCTACATCCATTTGTTGGAGTAGAGAGGGAATAGGTTAACAAAACAGTGTGGTGCCCATCTCTTGTATCAAATCACTCCTAGACACCCCTGATAATGCCATTTCCTTCGTGTCTCTTTTTAAATCAAACCCATTTAGGAGATTTACACATTTGATTTAATCTCTTCTAATTAGAGTGTTTGTAGATTCTTACAAAACAGTCAAATGTTGAATTTGCTGTCTATTTTCCTTTAGGCTTGTTTGTCACTTTTCCAAATGTGCGTGCTTCCAAATGACGGCTCGGCAGCATTTGTGCAATAGAATATCTCACACAAGAAAATCAGATAATCTTTTACTTCTTAGTATTACAGTATTACAGTTTTTTTGTTTTTTTTTTACAGTCAAGGAGTATGTCACATAAAATGGAAATTGAATGGTAACTCCACTTTCAAGAAAAAAAAAAAAAATAGCAATAGCAATGCTACACAAGCCATATTGTAATGTATTGTTATTAAAAATTGCCTTCCAAGCTGCAGCCTTATTAAAAGGCTATCAACTGATTAGATTGAACACAGACACTCCCATTTAGAAATCAGCATTTCAAGGACATAGTTGAATAAACAACTTTTCTTGGGCCGCTGGTAAACGGACGTTTAAGATCATTTGGGCATTATTTTCAGCAGCCCCTGAACTCTCCTCAATGTTATCTTATGGGTACACTCTGGTGTTTATAATAGTTTAGAAGCAGTTGAGGTTAGAAACATTTCTTTGGAAGCAAAAATTTGCATTCAGGATGAAGGTTCAGTGGCATTTGAATTGCCAAATGGTTGTAACAGAATGTAAACACATCTAAACGCAGTAAATCATGTTTATAAGCATTTTAGTTGATAGGCATTTTCAATGGGAAATCATGTCCGACCATTGGCAATGTTAAAAAACAGACTTTCCAGAACCCTTGTATATTGCAGACTGCAGAGAGAGAGATTTTCCTTCATTGTAGGCATTTGGGAGGGTCTACTGAGCTGTAAAATCTGTTATTTATCAAAAACGCTTCTGAACGCAAACGCTCATAAACGACGCTAAACGCGGCATTTAAAAGTGGCAAACGGATGTTCTTAGCTATCGGTTACTAGCTGTCCAGTTCCAGCGTTCAGAATAGTTATGACATACATGAAGCCCTAAAGTGATTGTAAACCTTAATTTTTCTCAAAATAATAAACATGTTTATACTTTCCTGCTCTGTGCAAAACCATTGCACAGAGCAGACCTGAACCTCCTTCTTTGGGGTCCACCGGCAACAATCTTGGCTTCTCCTCTTCTCCAAGTGCCCCTATAGCAAGCTGCTTGCAATGGGGGCACTTCTCCAAGCTCGATCTAGAGCAGAGCTGTGTGTGTCTCTATACACACATGGCGTGGTTCGGCCCTGCTCCCTCCTAATAGGATTTGACTGACAGTTGCCAAGTCTTCTGTGAGAAGAGAAAGAGGGGAGAAGAGCGCTGCAGACGGGCACAGCACTGGATTGTATCTGTATTGCCTTCAATTTTGTATCTGTATCATTTCATTACTCAGTACTTCCCAAAAATGTATTTCAAATGTATGACGTGACAGGTACTGTAAGTAAATTATTCACTTTGTATTACCTCTTACTAATCTTTTTCTCTTGGTACTGCACAGTACTTAATGTACCTTATCTCTGCTTTGAGTACTCTACTGCCGCCAAAGCAACAGCACCTATGCAGCACATACGCAACTATTCACAGTGCTAAATTTAGGCATCAAACGAAGTAGACCTAATACAAAAAAATGGAAAAAGTAGAGTTATCTGTTGTAAGTAGCAGGTAATCATATCTTTTTATGTAAAGTAGACCAGTGGCCTGGTATTAAACATAATGTTTTTTTTTCTATAGTAAGTTTTTTTTTAAATAGTCTGACTCCTCAATACACGTTATACAGAGACAGGGCAGACAGTTAATTAAAACAGATAGAAACGTGCATTTATGTAAAAAACGAAATAAAGAATACAATATTTTTCTAGTATTTAAAAAGTACAAAGTGTACACTAAAACTAAGAAAATGAAATAAAATAAAAAATGTATGTGTGACAACCTCTGTAGCTTTAAACACAGTGGTGAAATCCATCCTCAAGCTTTTTTTTCATTTTCTCTCCTACCTCAGCTCCCCTAATGTGTAGAAGGACTAGAACTTCTGTCAACTTTTAACTGCTCTGTGTGTCTCTACTGGGAAGATCTACCCACAACTTGTCAAATGGTGACCACTGTCACTAGGACATCAACAAACTTTTTGCAGTTGTCACAGGTACTGGATTCAAGAGGATATCTTTTAAAGAGAACTTGTTCCAGTGACAAGTGTAATAGGTGAAAATTACCACTACTTTTAAGAGATTTCCAGTCATTTCTTCTTATGTCTCTGAGCCAGAAAGTAAGGGATGATCTCTCTGATAGAGATCCAGACAGATTTAACCAGTCCCCTAGCTATCGTAGGCTTAAAAAAGTAACCTGACAACCACCGCCCCAATGTACATCTTCCTTATGTCCCCCCCTGTCCCAGTCAGAACTAACAAAAGACTAAGGACCCTCCTCAAACCCCAACCTGACAGTGCATGGGTCTGGCAATTAAGCACTAAGGTAACCAGCATTTCATTGTGAACCAAAGGGATAACAGTCCCAATACTCACAATACCTGGAAACACAAGACATTTCACCAACGGAAAACATAGCAATAAGGAAAAATATGTATACATAGCAGAGGACAAGCTATAAAGCTAACCTGAATGAGTAATGCATAGATTCCTTTGTGATGGTTGAGTGTCAGTGAGAGCCAATCTGTGAACCATACCTGATCCCCAGCATTGATAACAGTGGCAAGCTAAGGTGAAGGAGTGGGCCTAGACCATTGATGGTGAACCTTGGCACCCCAGATGTTTTGGAACTACATTTCCTTTGATGCTCATGCACTCTGCAGTGTAGTTGAGCATCATGAGAAATGTAGTTCCAAAACATCTGGGGTGCCAAGGGGTTTGCCATCAATGGCCTAGACCAATGTTTCTCAACTCCATTCCTCAAGTACCCCAACAGGTCATGTTTTCAGGCTTTCCATTATTTTGCACAGGTGATTTGATCGGTTTCACTGCCTCAGTAATTACCACAGTCATTTCATCTGAGGGAAATTCTGAAAACATGACCTGTTGGGGGTACTTGAGGACTGGAGTTGAGAAACATTGGCCTAGACAGTTCCTAGTTCTTTTGAGTAATGTGCAATAATCTTTGGCAACCAACTAGAATCCAGCAGCTTAGTTTAGTCACACCAAAGCCAGATGAAGTCTTGGGACAGGTTGGTGTCGTTTACACACTGCTTTTGGCCTGATTTATGAAAAGGCAACATATTAGGCCCTAATTACTGTTGAAATGCACGCAGACTACACTTCTTATCTATGGAAAATTTGGGGTGCCGAGCCATCAAACTGGACTGTGTCCATTGTGTTACACTGCAAGCTCCATTGATAGCATTTTTTCTTTGTGTTGGCAAGAAAGCAGTGCTCTTATCACTGTTGTTACTGTACGGTTTTATTATAAGAGAAATGCTTATACTGCAGGCAGAGTATAAATAAAATGATACAGAGGATTAGTCTATCGCACATCTCTCTTGGTAACACATTTTGGCCAATGCAAATAGCCTGGGTAATAAGACACAGTAGACACATAGGGAGCGTGGGTATCTCTCGAGCAGGCTCGGCTCTGTGCCTCTGCATTGTTTTGATGTAGTGAAGATGAATCTAGCTAAAAAGGATTACACACCTATCATTTATTTAACAAGAGCATCGTGTCCTCTGCCTGGGTTTTAGGTATGCCGTGTGAATTCTTGGAACAGATTTATTCATATGTGGCTTGTATATTAACAGCTTTTTTTTCTGGATTCTGCCTTGGCTGGGTGTGCAGCTGAGAGGAGAATGCGCCCTTTTAACAAGTTGATTTATTTCTAGAGAAGAAGAGGGGAAGAAGGAATAAAAAGCATTGCACTTTTTCAAAGACAGAGAAGGAAAAATATTGCAATAAATGTTTCATACATTTTTGTTTAACTCTTTATTAAAACATGGGGTGCCCTCTAATGTTTTAACTGCACTTAAAAAAAACATGACCAGTGGACAAAATAGAAATCCACACCTACATCAATGTATAAGTGTTTTTATTTTTTAACATATAACTGGATTGGTCTGCTGACCAAGACAGATATATTATAGGATTTATTATTTTATATAAATGGCAAGTTTGTATTCATGAAAGAAGGAATCATTAAAGGTATACATTAAAATTGAGGTATGAGTATGAATTTTATGCAAGTATCTGAGATTCTTTGCTTTAACGGATTAGCACACTGGTGTCAACTTGAGGATGTAAATGTAAGAGGTTGTGGTCCAGATTATTAATTCTATATTTCCATAGCAGAATAGCAGAACCTTGAACTGTGACATCAGACCATATTGGCAAATTAATAATTGGGGTCCTAGCTTAACATTGTTGACCAGCTTACAATACTTACAATTTATTTATACAGTCTATTTGCTTGGGGGCTCTGTTTTTCTTCTTGCTGTAGCCATGGTAAATTAGGCCACCCTTTGGTGGCATTAGCCTGATGTTCTGGGACATCAACTCTTGCTCTTATTGCAAAAGCACCTACTGTAGGTTCCTGGAAGGGACATGGTGTTTTTCTTTGGCACTACACACTTTGACCCAGGGTAATCTGCTTGTGTAGGGCTCTCCACAATTTTCTCAGCCACTTTCCAACATTTCCCCTTTGCCTTCCAACTGGACATTTCGTCAGTTCTTTTCTCCTCCATTATATTCCTGGATCCCTCTACTGTCATGCAAAGTTAGAGTGACGCCTTCTTAGAATGCAGATGTTCCACCCAGAAGCCATATGAGAAGAGTCATGGGCTCAGCAGTCTAGGTTCAGGTTAACCTAAATAGAATTTAGGTTGTGGTAAGTGGAGTTGACATTTTTTCTTTAGCACAGGTGGAATATTTCCTTAAACAAATTAGCAGTTTACTATTGATTTTACTTTCTGCCCTGAATTTCCCTTCAACCTGATCACATTGACATATTTAACAAAGTATAAAAAGACTACAGTTTTTCATGAAAACACTGATTGAACAACCTGCAAGTGTTTTAGTAAATTTTACTCAAGGCAAATTCATAATAAAGTGAATTGTTTCAATGAAACTGCATTGGATAAAAAAATGTATATACCAGCAGGCATTCAAACAAAAAACTACTTTGAAGTTAAGGATCCAATGAGAGGTTTCCATGAGCAACATCAAAGAGAGCAAAAAGGAATATTCAACTCATAGGCTACTAGCTCAGGACCCCTGTAAAAGCTAACAATGTTGCAGGAACCTGAATTCCATTTCTGGGAAGATGACATCGGCATTTTTGTAGACACTATGCACCAGGAATAGTTGGATAATGCAAATTCAATGTATAATACTCAGGGTGAGAGGGAAATGTACACGCTCTCATATCTCCGTCACGTGGCGTGTTACTAAATTCCATCCATGGAAATTACTCATTGGGGGGATTTACTAAAAAGAGTGCAAAATCTGGTGCAGCTGTGTATGGTAGCCAGTGTTGCCAACCTACCAGATTGAGATTTAGTGACACAACACCCAAGTTTTTACTGGCATTTTCAAAAGTTACAAAATTACAGTTTAAAGTGCAAATTTCAGTATTTAGGCTAGTACAATATGCAATTAGGAATGTGATTTAACTGCTTAAGGGCCGCAACACGGTCCTGTGGACACGATGTCCGCTGGGAACCCGGTGATCGTTCAGATCGCCATTCTGCTTGTAAGGAAGACAGAGATATTGTGTTTCTGCTAAGCAGTGTTGTGTTTCTACAGTTAAACCATCCCCCACACAGTAAGAAAGCACTCCCAGGGAACACATTTAACCCTTTGATCGCCCCTGATGTTAACCCCTGCCAGTGTCATTAGTACAGTGACAGTGTATTTTTTTAGCACTGATCACTGGTCCCCAAAAAGTGTCACTTAGTGTCAGATTTGTCCGCCACAATGTCACAGTCCTGCTAAAAATTGCTGATCGCCACCATTACTAGTTAAAAAAAAAAAAAGTCCATAAATCCATACCATAGTTTGTAGACGCTATAACTTTTACGCAAACCAATTAATATACGCTTATTGGGATTTTTTTTAACAAAAACATGTAGCAGAATGCATATTGGCCTAAATTGATGAAGAAATTACATTTTTGTACTTTTTTATTGGATATGTTTTATAGCAGAAAGTAAAAAAATATATATATTTTTTTTTTCAAAATTCTCTTTTTTTGTTTATAGCGCAAAAAAAAATTAAAACTGCAGAGGTGATCAAATACCACCAAAAGAAAGCTCTATTTGTGGGAAAAAAAGGACATCATTATTATTTGCGCATGACAGCGCAATTATCAGTTAAATCAACGCAGTGCAATATCGCAAAAAAATGGCCTGGTTCCGCAGCTGAAGTGGTAAGGTAGATATTTATGCAAAAAACATTCCTTATTTTATTCACGATATAATAAGTAAGTAAATCAGGGACAGGACTCTGGAGGGCAAAAAATTTGAATGGGCGGCACACATTAAATTGACTCTCACAGGGACCTTAACAGTGTGCAGCAGCACAGATGATGATGACACCTCACTGACACGACATGTCACTTCCTGAGTCACAGTGACAGTCTTGCTCCACGCCAGGTGGTCCCTTCAGTCCAAACAGCACTGACAGTCCCACTCCCAGCTTGCCTTGCCATCCCGCAAACTAGGCTCCAGATGCTGTGCTTGGCTCCCTTGCACCATGACATCATGCTCAGACACGACCTCCATCATGACCTTCCCCCACCGGCGCTGCCTGAACAAACTGTAGCAGGCACTATGAGGTGGACTCGGCCAGCTCCAGACCGGAAACTGCTTTTTTTCAAAGTGGGTTTTGAAGCAAAATGATACCCCAGCTCTACTGCCAATATGATGATCTATGAACTGTAGACCAGTGCTCTAGCCAGGACGTTCAGGCCCCAAAATGCAGTACTTGAATCAGAAAAGGGCTGGCGACTCGGATGCTCTTGAATAAAAGTCCTTTATTTTGTTACATTTTGTTACATGGGTACACGGGTACAGGCTACGCTGACGCGTTTCAGCTAAGAAGACTTCATCAAAGCAGCCCTTTTCTGAGTCGCCAGCCCTTTTCTGATTCAATTAAGAAAATTTGCCAAGTTCAGTGGGGAACTAATTTCTGTAAAATATTCCCAAAATATAACGATCATTGAAATGATCAGTTTTTGAGCTACGCTTTTTGTGTACCATAAGGGCCTGTTCACATCACATAGTTACATAGTTACATAGTTAGCTAGGCCGAAAAAAGACACAAGTCCATCCAGTTCAACCATAAAAATAAAAGAAATAATAAATAAAAATAAAATATATTGTACAATCCAATAAACCCCATTCTATACCCACAGTTGATCCAGAGGAAGGCAAATAAACCCCCAAAAGAGCATGCTCCAATCTGCTACAGCAGGGGAAAAAAATCCCTTCCTGATCCCCCTAGAGGCAATCGGATTTTCCCTGGATCAACTTTACCTATAAATGTCAGTACCCAGTTATATTATGTACATTTAGGAAAGTATCCAGTCCTTTCTTAAAGCAATCTACTGAGTTAGCCAGAACCACCTCTGGAGGGAGTCTATTCCATATTTTCACAGCTCTTACTGTGAAGAAACCTTTCCGTATTTGGAGATGAAATTAATGCAGTGCAGTGCTTTTTTTTCTGTATCAAAAATACATGGAATGTAGGTTATATGGGTTCCAATGGCATAGTTCACACCAGTGAAGTGCGATCCAGTGCTTTTCAGTTTCAGAAAAAAACATGCTGCTTTTTTTTTCTGCACAGAACTGTACTGTATCAAAAAAGTGTTAAAAATGCACTTGCAGAAACGCATCAGAAACGGATCTGGAGGACGGTTTTGTGGTGTGAACGGGCACTAATACTTTTTTGTCTTACATAACTATTTGTGGATGAATGTAAATGCTCACAGCAATGGGCAAGGCTAAAAAAGAAGAGGATCACCTCTATTATATTATCACCTATATCTATTTAAAGACAAAAATATGCCCAGAGCAGAGCATCTATTAAAAGCTGGTGAATTCTACAATACCACAGATTTTTTTTTTAGATCACCGTTATCGGCGGCGGGAGAGGTGCCCCCCCTCCGCCGCTCTCCCGCGCCTTCCGCCGCTTACCGGAACCGTCGGCAGCGGCAGAGGCGATCGGGTCCTTTCTCCTGCTGGGCATAGAGATGAGTGATGGTAAGATGGCCGCCACTCATCTCTATACCATAGGAGGGCGGAAGCGACGTCAAAAACGTCACTTCCGCCCATACCTCTTAAAGAGGAATTTTCAAATGTCATTTTTTTAAATTACATTTTTTTTTTTTTTTTTTTTTTTTTTTCCATTGAAGTCCAAATATGAGATCTGAGGACTTTTTGACCCCAGATCTCATATTTAAGAGGACCTGTCATGCTTTTTTCTATTACAAGGAATGTTTACATTCCTTGTAATAGGAATAAAAGTGAGCCAATTATTTTTTTTTTTTTAAAAAACTGTGTAAAAATAAATAAAATCAAGAAAAATAAATAAGAAAAACAAAAAAAAATTTTTTTAAAGTCCCCCGTCCCTACATGTATATTTGTGTTACATTTTTTAAATGACTGTACATTCACCTGTAACCCACAGCACTTAGACTGGAGGAGGGGGCAGTAATCAGAGATGTTCAGAAGACTTACGGGTGTGGACATGGACAACCTCATCAATATGCCACGGCTCCTTCATTGTCCAATGACAGGCTTGGGCAGGTCCTACACCAAGCTGTATTGTTTAACTGCAGTACAGTCTACAAAGAGGATGAGGTATATGAATTACAATATTCTAAAAAGTCCAAATAGAAGCTGCACTCTTAAAGTGATTGTAAAGCCTCGTTTTATTTTAGTTAAAAGTAACAAACATGTCATACATACCCGCTCTGTGTAGTGCACAGAGCAGCCCTGATCCTCCTCTTCTTGGGTCCCTCATCTGCTAGGCTTGCTCCTCCCTCCTGTTGAGTGCCCCCACGGAAAGCAGCTTGCTATGGTGGCACTGGAGCTGAGCCACAGCTCCCTGTATCCATTTAGACACAGAGGCGCGGCCCAGCCCCGTCACCTTTCTCCTCTCATTGGCTGACTGACTTTGACAGCAGCAGGAACCAATGGTGCCACACTGCTGTCTCAGCCAATGGGGAGGGGAGTCCCGGGCAGCCGAGACACTCCTGCAACATCGCTGGATTGAGATTGGGCGTAGGTAAGTATTAGGGGGGCTGCTGCACGCAGAAGGCTTTTTATCTTAATGCATAGAATGCATTAAGATAAGAAAATCTTCTGCCTTTACAATCACTTTAACAGTATTTGACCTTGTATTAATGGGTGCTCGAAGTAAACGCCATGGATGGTGCCATGCCAGAACCAGATGCAAGTGTGAAGTCCCCAGCACTCCAAATGAATGCATTTCACATGTTTATTGTGAACACAGCTTCACATAAGGCATAAGAAACAAATGTTTTGGGGTCTCGCAAGGTCCTTTTCTCAAGACAACATATTGACCTATGTTGCCTTAAAAAAGGGACCCTGCGAAGCCCCAAAACTTGGTTTCCTATGCCTTATGTCACATTGCATTCACAATAAACACGTGAAATAAATGTATTTGCAGTGCTGGTGACCTTGCATCTTTGCATCTGAATCACAAGAATGGCTAGGCAGAATTTTCAAATCCTTTTAACAGTTCACATATATGAATGTCAACTACAGCTTGAGTTTAGGTTGTGGCTTGATGTTTTCTTTGCTTTAAACTGTAAATATTTTGTGCAATAGGCAAAAGCTGACAAATGCAATTTACTTGGTTGTAGTCATCTTTTTCCATTACTAGAAATGACCATATACAAATATTTCATAGCAGTTAAGTGATAGGTACTACCCAGCTGAATGAATGACATCCAGGAATGATTTTCAATTGCCGTTGATCTTTATTGGTCTCTCTCTGACCACACTTTAAATGATATGCAATTACTTTAAAAATATTGCATTGAGCAAGTGAAATACTACGTGTGTAGTTAGCTTAATTCTGTTTGCACTGAATTACTTGTAACCACAAATCCCGAGTCCCAGTAGGGAGATCAGAGGACAGTCATGCCTAAACAAACTTATCAGTAACCATATGATACTGTATTGACTCGGCCTTATTTTACATTTTGGAAAGCATAATAAATCTCAATGTCCAGAATAATTAGAAACCAAGCAAACTAATGCCAAAAGAAATATAGCAAAATGCTACAGCATTAAAGTCATAATAAAGTCTTGTTTATTTTTGTTAAAAAATAACAAACATGTTATACTTACCTGCTCTGCGCAGTGGTTTTGCACAGAGCAGTCCAGATCCTCCTCTTCTCAGGTACCTTGTCGGTGCTCCTGGCCTGTCCCCCCTGTTGAGTGCCCCCACAGCAAGCAGCTTGCTGTGGGGGCACCTGAGCCGAGCCGCTGCTCTGTGTGTCCATTCAGACACAGAGCTGCAGCTCAGCCCCGTCCTCTCTCTCTCCTCATTGGCTCAATGACTTTGATTGACAACAACAGCAGCATATCAGGAGGGAGAGTCCCAGACAGCCAAGTCTTGAGTGCAACATCGCTGGATCGAAATGGGGCTCAGATAAGTATTAGGGGGGCTGAGGGGGCTGCTGCACACAGAAGAATACATAGAATGCATTAAGATAAAAAAAAACTTCTGTCTTTAGAACCACGTTAAGTCAATTTTATAGATTAGGGGTCTACAAACATTCCAAACAAAGGGCCAGTTTACTGTCATTTAGACGTTAGAGGGACAGGACTGTGGCCAGTGAGAGTCAAAAATGCCCCAGCGTCAGTGGGAGTAAACAATGCCTCAGGCTTGGTGGTCAGTGGAAGTAAAAAAGTTACACAAAACTTATGTTCAGTAGGATAAGGAATAGAGCCCCATCACTGGTATAAGTGGGATGTATCCCTTTGTTGGTACCAGTGGGAAGAATAGTGCCCCATTTGTGGATGTCAATTGGAGGAATAATGTCCCACTGCTGGTGTCGGTGAAAGGAATGGCGTCTAATTTTTGGTGTCAGTGGGAAGAATAGTGCTCCAAGGGTTGGATAAAGGCAAGCAAAGGGCTGTGGTTTGGAGACAACTAATATAGATAAACAGAGTAGGGTTTCCCATTCACATAATGGTGACCAAGCTCAGGGCACAAACACAGCAACTGCTTCAAAACAGTGTGAAGGAAGGGGTTAACCAAAAATAAGTCATATAATGTGTGAATTTGGTCTTAAAACAATAACTCCCAGACATTCTTTCATCCCAGTGATTGATATGTCATCTGACAGCCCTGATCACTGGAGAATATGGAGGAGCTGGTTCCAACTGCTGGACACAGCGACAGGTTCACCATGTTCCTATTGGTTAATTGATGCATTTACAAAAGTAGGGACCTATGTAGAGGGATCTGTTCTGTCATACATAATTATGTCAACCAACAGGAAGTATTGAGCTAAGTTCCACTGGTTAAATGGCAGAATTGTAAATGATGGAAAGAAATTCCCACCCCATAATACCCCTCCCTCCCCACAATACCCCACACAAAAAGGTTGTAGGAAGTTTGCATCTATGAATGTGGGAGAATGCACCTGGTGCGCAAATGAACTGGGAACATATAATAGGCCATTCGAATTTTTAAAAACAGGATTACCAATTATCTGCCCCAGCGAAATAGATCTTACCAACTTGCTGCAAAGTAAATTGGTCATCTCTATTAAATATCAATGTACTCAAACCGTAAAAAGAATAACTAGAAAATAGTTCAGATGCAAAACTGAAATTGTGCAATTTTGAGAACTAGGCAACCCCTCCTATTATCAGTTATTATGAAGACATAAAAATAACGCTGCTTGTATGTCATATATTTTAAACTATAAATTCAAATGTCATCCCTGGATCAGCAAGCTTTAACCCCTTCTTGACTGCGCAGACTGCAAGCGAGAGGGTTAACCCCTTGCCACCCGCGGCACCGCGCACTCCTTTTTTGGCAGCAGGCTCTAATCGGCAGCAGCTGGAAGAAGGTGGCTCCTATTTTTCCTGTCCTTCCAAGGCTAGGCCAGCTGCCAGCTCTCTGAATTATGAATAAGCAATGAACAAAAGAATGCAGATATGGTGCTGACAAGATAATCCTAGCAAATTTATCTGTGACAAATTTCCCGGGATTAACAAATTACATTTGCACAGAACAATAAAAAAGGGGATAAATATGCAAAGGGAGAAAGAAGAAGGTGGTAGGTGTGCAGTGGCAGGTATAGTGAGAGGAAGGCACAGTGCATCTTAATAAAGACACAGGGCCAGGTTAACTAAGCAGAGCTC
This sequence comes from Lithobates sylvaticus, assembly GCA_028564925.1. Lineage (NCBI taxonomy): Eukaryota > Metazoa > Chordata > Amphibia > Anura > Ranidae > Lithobates > Lithobates sylvaticus. Next base: position 138,675,105 of record CM053038.1, on the reverse strand, counting down.
TGCCATATGACTCCCCCTGAAGCTACAAAACACTTTATGTCTCCTGTAATTAATAGGCTATATCTGCCTGGAAGGACCATGACTGATGAGTAATTATGAGTGTTTGGTTCTTCAGTGGTCAGGAATAATTAGCCCCATGTTTTTGTAAGTTGTAACATGGTGACTGATAGGTTATTATATATGAGTGGGTGCAGAAAAGAGAATTCTTGGGTATTAATGTGCCACATGTGCTTAATTTTGTTATGGTATTTTTATTGTATGTGAAGGTGGTTCCTGTTTTTGGCCATTGTGAGGCCAGTTTTCCCTGGATATAACAGTTTGAGGAGCAGATGGAGAAGCACATATCTCTTGGGTCTCTGAAGCATTGTCTACGATCTTCCTATATTTGTAGCAAGCATCACTTTGTTAAGTGGGTTGACAATGTGGGAGGGACGTCACAAAGGTTAAAATTTGTGGAGGTAAAACCATAAAGGCTTTGAAATAGGTGTACCAAAAATATTTCGTTTTTATTTTTTGCGCTATAAACAAAGAAGAGCGACAATTTTGAAAAAAAACACAATATTTTTTACTTTTTGCTATAATAAATATCCCATTTTTTTTAAAAAAACAATTTTTTTTTCCTCAGTTTAGGCCGATACGTATTCTTCTACATATTTTTGGTAAAATCGCAATAAGCGTATATTGATCGGTTTGCGCAAAAGTTATAGCGTCTACAAAATAGGGGATAGATTTAGAGCTACATTTATCACACCGCTAAAGATGAATACTAACCAGTACCACTGAAAGTAGCAGACTTGGAGGCACAAAATGTTACAGCATAGACTTCAAGGGATACTCTTGGCAGGGTAAAAGAGTAAAAGGCCTTGTTGGATTTTTTTATTTTATGAAATAACAATAATATGGGGGATTCTGCAGTTTACGTGCCCATTTTGCAGGAAATAAGGGTGCATGTCTGAATGTATTTAAGCGGATGAAAGATGTAGCACCTGCTGATGTCCAAAAACCATGTATTCTAAAAGTTAACTTTGGGGTGTATCTGCCCTAAACCCACAACCCTCTGATCCTCCCCTTCTTTTACGGTCCAATCCATCTGCTGATAGTACAGAGCCTTGGAGGCACTCTGCACATTCTCAGTTTGGTGTGTATTGCAAAATATTTTTTTTCTTTTTAACCATGTAACCTGGAGGGTGGGGCGTTTGTTTGTCCCCCCCTTTCCGGACCTGCCGGGCTGTGTGCTCAGATAAGGGTCTGGTATGGATTGTGGGGAGTTTTTTATTTGGCGTGGGGGTTCCTCTTAAAATCCACACCAGCCTGAAGGCTCTGGTATAGTCTTGGGGGGGACCCCACGCAGTTTTTTTTTTTTTTTTTGTCGTGGAGTCCCCTCCTCAAGATTAATACCAGATTCAATGGGCCTGATATTGTCAGGATCCCGTTCATTCAAGTCGCATGGAAGTCGGACATGAAGTCGTGGGGAAAAGTCAGATCGGAAGTCATCCGACTTCCATGTCGTACCAGTGTGAACCGGGCCTAAATGGGTAAGCACTAGGAGAAAGGAAATTCTTCCTTGCGCCTTTAGGAGACTCAGTTAACATAATTCTCCAAGCATGCTTTCCCAGCCCAGCCATTACAGACTGTATCATAGACTGCTTTGTCACAATAAGAGGAACACTTTTTTACACATGCAGACTTTCAAAGTCTAAATTGTACGTGAATGCAACATGACCTTATGGTTGTGCTTTTTGCTGCATTTGATGAGTTGAGGTAGAGTGTAGATAGAAATGAATCTCTTAGATTTTCAGCTCTTCAAATATCACTAAAATTTAGACAGCTCAGTTTTAGTCCAATGACAAACATAGATTCACTGGATACTTACAAAGCAATGGAGTGCATGCTGCAGGACCTAAAGTTCTTCTAAGCCCACCCATGAGGATAAATGTTGCTTGGACACTGCCACCGTCACTATTCCATTACAGGGGATAAAGACTACATCCCATTCTTGTATAATACAACAATGTTTGAAGCAAATATGACACTTTCTCTTTAAACAAGTTGTGGCCAAGGAAAAATATTACAATTCCTAATTTCAGAGTCAACATATCTGATGATTTATAGTACTTGCAAAACTTTACAGGTTTCTTTTTCATATTAGATACACTGTAATTTGGAGAATACTCAATCACCAGGTGCACAGTTCAATTAACTTTCTGTTTGCAAATCATAGTAAAGAAAATGAGATATTAATTTCCATGCTCAATTCTAGAAGAATAAAATAAATGAATAAAAATCACTATGCATATTTTGTATGTGCTCTCTGCCAGAAGGGTGTAGGAGATTAGAGGGCAGCTTCTATGATGGGACTAGAGCGCCATCTCCTGGAGAGAATTTGGGGTCAGTTAGAAAGTAACATATGGAAAAGGCCAGCATATGGGATTAAAGTAATGTCCAGCATACAATAAAACAGCATGGAATCATTCGGTGTGGATAATGAGGGACAAGAGTATAGTGCAATCTCAGACATGGGAGCCAAGATTCTAGGTCTGAGATTTTAGGTCATCAAGTTACCCAGACTAGCAGGACCAATGGATAACCCAGGTGATAAGACTGAAGGGTGACTTACTTCCAGTGTTTATACAGCATCAACAAATTAAACAATGCTTTAAACTATGAACTCCAGTATTTGGGCAAGTGGAGCTTACAACCTAATGTAACCTAGTATAGTCATAGAAGTAATCCAAGCACATTTCAAATCTCATCTCAAATAAATTAAGCAGATGCCTGTTACCTACCAGTATGGTAATAGATTATAGTAGTAGAGTTGATATATAGTAATCCAGTCAAACATCGAGAGAAACACCATGCAGTTATGTTAATGGTGGGATGTCAACACATGAGCCCAAAACTCCAAGATATGAGTGCTAAGCAATGTATCACCATACTTCCAATGAATGGATACATCCACAGAGCAGTCATTCAAAAGACACCGCAATGCAACCAATGGTGTGGTAGAACAGTTGGCCTAAAGAAGCCACATGTCACTCCCTGCAAAAGGGCCCAGGGGACAGTACATATTGCAAGGAAAAAATAGAAAACATTGCTAGTAAAATGGCAGCTACATGCCATTATGGCCGGGTGAGGCCTACACAGCCATGATGATACTACAAACTGAACATCAATACAACTTGGTATGCTAGCACCAAAGCAGCATATGCTTCTACTGCATTGAATCCATCTACAGGCAGATTGCTTCCAAAGGAAGACAAGGCTCAGTTCGCTCTGATCAAAATAAAAATGACACAGTGTCAACACATGGATCAGCCGCTTCTCAAAGACAGCTTGATCATGAACCAGTTTTTAGTTCATACACAAATTCATTCATTTGGGTACATCACCCCCCTATGCATGACAATTACCTGTATAAACTCTTACACCAAAGAACCCCAACATCTTCTGCTTCCTTATAAAAAAAAGCTTATTTAAAAAAAAAAAAGACACCAATGCAGCCTTCTGCACTTGCAGGAAAGAGTTAAAACTGATTTTTGTCTCAGCAAGGGCACAGCGTCCTTCTAGCGCTGAGAATCGGCTTGTGTTGCTGCAATTTCTAGTTATAAATTAATGACTTTTTTATTGTTATTTCCCTCCATACCAACTTAAAACTGTGGGATCCATTCCAGGAACCTTCTCCAAATTCCCGACCCTGTGCTAACAGAGGTTTGTGACGATAAAGGAATATGAACAGTACAAATATTGAGATGAATGATTTTAAACAGTTGTCAGCATAATTTTTAATACAAGGCATTCCCCACTAACATGTAATCATTACTGTTGCCAAATGTGTTAACAATTTTTACCTTCCTTACCAAGGTTTGGACAACAAAATATTTTAAAAATATATGACACAAAAATGTCCCACGGTCATCAACTCACCATTAAAGATGCCATTTACATAATCTCATATTTAATCTAACATTACATAATAATCACATAATTACATAATTATAACATAACATTAAAGACTTAAAAAAATAAAAACTCAAATAAAAATGCAAAAAACATAATGAGCTAACCCTGGATAAACACAAACAAGATAATACGATTTTACCCGAAGTCTCAAATGCCTAAGCTCCAACAAAAGCAAAATGGTCTGTTTAAAAGGATTTGATTGTAAGCTTTTCTATCTAGAGCTATCATTCCTTTTGATTTATGTAGTGTATAGTAAAATATTAAGGTTAGAGCCTTATGACGTCATAACTTCATACAGTACTACGAAAGATATTGGCACTTTCTAAATCAATAAATGGTAACCACAATTAAAAAAAAAAAAAAAGCTAATACTGAAGACTGTACATTCACCCTGGCTGATTCTGCTTTTCACAGCTATTCACTGCGGGTTTGTATAAGAATAGATGCTCATTTCTACAGACGATCTATATGCCTGCTTATGACAAGCTCACAATCAATCATATGTCATTATGTAGACGCTGTACTATTTGGACACTGATAGTTTTCAAAAGCTTTTGTTTCGATAAGGAAATGTAATCATTTTTCCATAACTCTATATTTTATACACCATATTCATATTACATATTTTGTCCTGTAAGGCAGGAGATTGAATGAAATTGTTTTCCAATTCCACCGGTAAAACAGAGAAGCCCCTCCACTGTGCCCCAGTGAGATTTGGTGGGTAGCGCTCTGCTCAGACCCCGCTGATTAACTATTCTGTTTTCTTTACAAAGAAGCTTCAAGGCTGCCTTGGTGCTCGGATGCTCCACCTTTTATACCACTACACTTCTACATCTCTGGGAAGACCACTGAAAGCCATAGGAAAAAAGGTTCAGTTTTGTCATGGAGATATACACATTTATAGGAGATAACTCTCCGAGGTTATACCAAGCTCCCTGAGAACATTCCCCATGACAAAAATAATTTTTTTTAGCAGCACAACTGATTTAATGGGGGTGATTTAATAAGAGAAGAAGCTTGTTACTTAGCAGTGTGAATGTTCACTGCGATTAGTAAATCAGTTAAAGAGCTCTGTTCACTTTGAATATCCAATGATGTGCAAGTGAAATAATAAAAAAAAAAAAAGTATTTTTGCCTTCTCAACTGTATAATATTATATATATATATATATATACATATATACAAAAGATTATGGACTTGGAAGCATGACATTATTATAACTTAAGCCCAATGAAGTAGTATTGATGTCGTTAATGCCTCTTACGCACATTGTTCGCTAATTAAGGCCCTTGCAACCATCACCATTGCCACTATCCCATATGAGGGATCGTATTCCCCAAAATATGCCCAGAAGAGTCTGGGTTACAGAAAAAGGGGTACACACAAGGTGAACCCATCTTTACCTTGTTTACTAAGCTCAGAGAACATCCATGAACCCACAAATCTGGCCTGTTGTAAGCCTTCAAAAGAGCTTGAGCTGAGTTAGTACCACATTTATTATTTTTTTTTAATCAATGTTTTTTATTGAAATTTCACAATTTACAGGACAAAACAATACACAGGGAAAAAGTAAAAAGTAAGAAGGGTAATACAGTGAATATACCGTAGTCACAACGAGTACCATCTATGTTTTAAATAACAAAGTCTATACATGTGTATAGAATATCTATAACATTCGAAAAACGTTCAACTTCAATTAGCTTTAAATCTATCAGTCCACATTTTCCATTCACTATCAAATTTTTTACAGCGAAGTGAGTTAATTGCTAATAACCTTTCAAAGGAGTGATTCCTATTGACCAATGCGATAACTTCTGATATATTTATGGCGTTAGTGCTCTTCCAATTGCGCAGAATCAGGTTTTTGGTTGCCAATAATATGTGTGTTACCATCACCCTATCTGCATGTGGAAAGGTACCACATTTATTATTGACTGAATACCAAACATTTTGTGAGGCAGAACAGACTTTTTAACATATGTACTAAAAAAAATACATTATTTCACATTTTCATTATTCAACAACCATGACATGGATGATGAGGAAGCATTAACTTTTAAGAACCGAACAACGTCTTTTACTAGTATCACTACTTTAAAATGAACCTGGGAGGAGAGCAATATGGGAGCAGCCATTACTGACATTGCTATGATTCTGATTCCTAATCTGGGACTAGCATGCTACCAGTGAAGTTCTATCCTGAATGCAAGCTTCTAGGAGAATGACTGAATTCATAGTGAAGCAAGGATGAAGAAAACATAACCGGAACCCACACTTTTAAAAATCAAAGGCAGCTGCCATATTTGGGTCCTCATAAATTCCATTCAACCTAAATATGATTGATCCCCATAGGTTTCTGCACTTTGCGTATCATTATTCTTCTTTGGATCGAGGCACTGAATAAGCCTGCATGGGGACATATACTACAACCTGCAGTTGTGTTGTATCACGTTTCGAAGAAAACATTGCCAATTCTACAACCTTGTTTGCAAATGCGTAGACCAAGGTATCCCTTCATCTCTCAATAGCTCTATAATTACCTCTCAAGCCATTCAAATACAAACACACACCACTTTGGTTTTAATTTCTGTTTTAATTCCACTGCTATTGATCTGTTTGCAGCCTGGAGAAGATTGGGCTGAAGGTCTTAATCAGAGAGGGAGAAAGAGCAAAAGCAAGAGAGATATTGGAAAAGATATATAGGCAGCGACAAGGAGGGTTAAATAGAAAAGGTAGAGAAACATGTATATACAGAGAGCGAGATGCACAAACACGGTACGGAACGGCACTGAATGAGCGCCAGAAAAGGGCAATGAGTGACAGACAAGAGCCAAGACGGAGAGTAAGAGACACAGGCTGACTAACATTCCAGAACAAAAGAGGCTATGGCCAGAAAGCAGCAAATTAAGTTTGCTGATTCTCTGTCATTGCTTATTATTATATCCCTCCCGCAGGCAAATCCGCATCACGCCAGAAGGATTATATCATTTACACATGCAAATGGGCTCTGTATCTTCATATGGAGATCATGCAAGGGATTCATTCCCACTAGACGCCGTACAGTGAAAATACGCAAACATATACACCCTGCATAGACTTAAGTGGAGAGGGGGTGTAGGACACTAACGGAGGGAGAGACAATGTGCGACAGAGAGGAAAGGATGAGGGACACAGTAGCTAAAGCCTGTGTTTTATAGTGAAATGATCTGAAGGTGTGTGTGTGGGGGGGGGGGGGGGCAATAATGACTTTGATGGGGGGGCTGCTTTTATACATATATATATATGATCAATGGTTGGATCCCCTTTCTGTCACATCTTGGAATGTGCATAGTATATAGTCTAAGTACCGGTAAATTACTTTTGCACTTGCATTTGCACTTCACACATTTTCTTCTTCCTACAGTGGCAGTGCTAGAAACCACTGTAGGAATCCTAGGGATCCAAATAACCCAGGTTGAGAAAAACCTGGGTACAACTTGCATTTATAAGGGATCATAAAACCAAAATTGCACAAATACTTTCTAAACATATATAAAGATGGAGACCATAATCTTCATGTCTTATATACAGCTGTTGCCTCAGTCACTTATGTGCTTATCTAATAATTGCAGGTGACCATCTCAAGGGGACAAACCCACAACAGGCAATAAGAACTCATCTTTTTCCTCTGACTAAAGTAATCCAAAAAGATACTTGGTTGTTAAGGCTTACTGAACTTGGCCTGCTTTATTAAAAGGGGGTGTAAATGAAAATTTCTGTAGTCTGTTGCTTAAGCCAAGCTCGACTGTACATGTGCAATGGCGGTTTTCCCAAGTGTGGCTCGGGTTAAATTTCAGTACCATTAGCGGTAACCCCGAGCCACAGGGTCCTGCAGGGTCCTGGTGTGGTACTTACCTTGTCCCCAGAATCCTGCGATGTCCCCCCGCTGTGTTCGTGGGCTCTGTTCCCTGCGAGCGTCGCGACGCACAGGGCGGAGCCCGGCGGCAAATTCAAAAAATTTAAAATCATAATACATACAGTACACTGTAATCTTACAGATTACATTACTGTATGAAATCATTTCACATGCCTTTTGTCCCTAGTTTGTCCAGTGCCCTAAATGCAGTTTTATATTATATATACTGTTCTTTCTGCCTGGAAACTGGAGATTGTCCATAGCAACCAAAAAGTGTCCCTTTACGTCAAAAGTGGTTTAAGACCAGCTAGAAAACAGCGATAGGAAATTAGAACACTTGCAGAATTGCGCGATAGTGAATCATGGGGAAATTGAGTTTATTATTATTATATTCTTATTTTTTATTATTATTTATATTTATTTATTACATTATAATTTATGATTTTGTGTTTCAAACTTCATCATACCCGGGATATCTACTAGACTCTTGTTTGGACAGATTTAAGTGTGTTATTGCTAAGAATTACAGGCCTACAATATAAAATGACAAATTTCTATGCAAAATAATTGTACCGATTTGAGACGCAAAAATCTGACATAATCATACCGCCAGGGAGGTTAAGCAACCCCAGATGTTGCCAATTTAGAGTAAAGTTCTAAATCTTCTTACGATCTTTAGATATTCAAATATACATTCAATTATTTGTATAAATTAGCTGATATCCTAAAATAGACATGGATAATTTGAAATCTGTCTAAAACGGGATTTAGTAGCAGGAGCGCTCTACTTTGCACATCCTTACAGCTACGGCACTCTGAACAGGAAGTGTGCCCACACTCAGGTCCCAGATTCTCTTTTTTTATGGCATGGGTTTTTCTAGAACTGCACTGAGTTATCTGGTCAGTTTGGATGCAAGACGTATTTAGCAGAGCTCATCTTTAACTTTAAAATTATACAGCTATATAACTAAAGTATCTGTCAAACAAATTTCTAGGTAATTTAGATTTTCTTCTTGTCATGTGTCCCATTTAATACTGCGTCATGCCAATATTATCAAGACTAAGTAGATTGGCCTTATTGTAGGGGTTATTGGTTGCACTTTCTCCTGGGTTGGCTTTAGGTAAGGCTGGCCATATATTATACAATTTTTTTGTACCATTTTCCTTGAGATTTATCAAAACCATATAATATGAGGTCAAACCTAGACACTATAATTTGTATGCAATAAGGCAGACCCTTGCACTACATACTATAGTTGAAGGTTTAATCTAAAGGAAATTGAATAAGAAAATTATATAGCGTATGGCCAGCCAAAGCCTTTAGGGAAAGGACGAACAGAGGTATTTTCCCTAGAATCCAGATGTTTATTTTTACCACACAAACTCCATTATATAAAGCAGACTGAATCTAGGCCGCATTGGCAATTCTTTGAATCATATACAGTATGTATTAGAGGTGCACTGAAATTAAAATTTTGGTTCCAAAACTGAAACCAAAAATTCAGGATGCACTTTGCCGAAACCGAAAAATGACAGTTTTAAAAAAAAATAATATATATTTTTTTTATATAATTGCATTATATTCAACTTTTTAGTTATTCTCATGAATTTAAATTAATATGAATTTAAATTAATATGAATTTATTGTCGGACATTATTTGCACCTTTAGTGAAGAACAACTCAAGAAAAATGCATCTCTTTAAAGTCTATGTATGTCTTTTCACTGGTCCGTTGCACTTCCGTTGTGTTGCTGCATTTTTGGTCAATTAAAAAAAACGCACCTCCCTGTTGAAATGCATTTAAAACACAGCAAGAACGCATCACTAACACACCCGTGTTACGTTTTTGATGCGTTTTTTGAGTCACATGACCTATGAAAAACACACTATAAGCACGGTAAAATCGTTTTCAGCGTTATTATCTGCATTTTTTTTTCTCTATCAGCAAAATGTCGATAACCCTATTTTCAGCTGATAATTTTCACTGGCCGAAATTTTGGTGCATTTCTAGTATGCGTTCTAATATTTATTCCCATTGTATATCTGGTTTGGTAAACTACGGCTGTGAAGACATTACTGGAATATCAGTTGTGAGGAGGTAAAGCTATGTATTGCAGATCACTAAAAATCCCCAAATCATGACTATTGTTGGAATCAAAACTGTTTTTATTAAAAGTGATATTTCAGTTGCTTAAAAAAAATCGACAGGTCAGTTCCACAATATAAAAGAAGTGTTATCTCCTCTCCTCCTCTCTACGCTTCAGTGCTGCAGTGTTCAACTCTTCCTGAAGTGTCAGAAGTCTGTGCCCCTGCCATGTGCTGTGGTTCTATCACAAGTGATAACTGAAAATGTCATTTAGCTCTAATAATGACCACTTTTTACGAGTCATACAGACCATCACTAATGCTCCAAATCAAAGTCCATGAATCACTGATCAGTCCATGCGCAAACATTGCACTGAAGCCATTGCAGAGAAATCCAAATCCACACATGCTATTATCATATACACCACAAAATCCCACATAACAAGTAACTGAGACATCTGAATCCTCTCCATCAAAACAGGAACCAAATAGCAGGCCACAGATGCCAGCTCATTTCCTTAAATAACACACTGCTATGTCAGGGTACAGAGCAGATATTATATCCACACAGTCTGTGTTTTCAAACACAGCAAATATGGTTTAGGAAGCGGTGCCAGCTCCTCCTAAATATAAATCCAAAGCTCTGCCAATAGATAAGATCCTGAGATATCTGCTTGTCCTCAAAAGCACTGCTGTGCCACCAAAACCCACTGTGAGCTCCTGGTTTATCAGGTAAAGGTGACACACACAGGGTGCCAGGCGTGTTCCCTTTTCTTCACAGCAAAGAGAGTTTTAAGCACATGAGTTGAAAAATAGCACTTCTGAAGTTCTTATTATCTTCCCTAAGAAAATTCCTACACAGACTGATCATCATCCAATTATCGCAAGAAATGCTTGCTATTGGGTTGGGATTGCAGGGTTCAAGCTATATCAATACATATTCAGATCCCCATTAGTAAGCCAGTTCCAGGACAAGGTCCTCTAGTATCTACGGTGAAAATGCCAACATGCCCCACCGAGACCTCAAATAGCTTTGCAACAAGTGAAAGTCCAAAAATGGTCAGAAATCCTTATCTTAATTAATATGTTCTGGGGTCAGAGGCTTAAAAAAATATTGTAGTCAAAGTATTAGCATGTGACAGCCATGCAGCTAGCATTTTTAACAGAAGAGGTTGTAGCATCGGCCTACATATTTCTCCCCCTCCCTACATCAACATTCTATGCTTTAGTGATGTAGAGATCTGCACATTGATCTACAGATTTTCAAGATTTGTGTCAGATGCTTAAAGCCCAATAGCAGGAAAATTAGAGAATATCCCTTGGGGCTGCACCTGCACTGCTCCTTTAGGTCTAAGGAACTTTTAAAGTATATTTATTTACCGGATCCTCCATGCTGCTAGACTGGTCCCCACAGCGTCTTCTTCCTTACTCTCCAATGGACTCCATCAAGACCACTGCAGGATTGATGGTTCTGCACTGGATGTGCTTCTTCTCTCCCCTTGACTAAATAAGCAATTCACTTTTGCACTGTGGGCTGAGCACTATTGAAAGGGATCATTTTAAAATTTCCCGGACTTGGATTTTAAAAAGTATGCAAACTCAAAAACAAGAGTTGAATATGTTAACTTTATCCTGGAGAAGGTCTTTAAGGCAGCATTAGCTTTAATTTAGCTATCAAGTAAACTGACAAAAATAGGTGTTGATTTACTAAAGGAGTTCAGTTGATTTACTAAATTGAGTAAAGATTTACTTCAATTATCCAATCATGTGAAAATCAAATTCCTGTTTTTTGAACAAAGCTATAATTTATTAAGTGAAAATCCTCAACTCCTTTGGTAAATCAGCCTCATTAGATGTTTGTGTACATATGGGCGAAGAAACATTCTTTAAGTTCCCTCATTCATAGACTAGTTCTCTTTTTCATAAATGGCTCTCCTGATGGCCTCAAGCCGCATGTTCTTTTTGCTCTTGTCAAATTCAAATTCTGGCAAACAGCGTCTGTGATTGAGGCCTGTGCATTAGTGCCCCTCCATCTGCTCTTCACAAGCTCTCCCAACCACCTGATGGAACACTAGAGAAGAACACTGCTAAAGCATCCAGCCTAATGGACTAATCTCTCAGTATAAAAGAAGTCTCAAATGCATTGCTTGAAAAACACGGCAAAATAAAGGAGATGCTGAAACTAGGGGGAAATGATAACATTAATCTCTAAGATGTCCTCTTTCTTGTGTCTCATATGGGATTTTGAAAGCTTTAGCTAGATATCTGGTAAATGCTCCAGCTCAGTCAGATTGTTAATAAATATGCGGGATTTAATTACAAAGATATACAAATATAATAAGACAATCTTTCCTGTCGTATTAATGAAAGAAACAGACATCTGGGACAGAATTATGTCCTCTGAAATACTCCTTGCTGTTTGAAGGTGATTCTATGGCAAACCTGAGAAATGTTTAAAAATTTCTGAGTCAACTGCCACGGGCCTAAGCTGAAATTTAAAAATTTGCATTAATCAACCTAAATCGGAACTAAAGGCATTTTAAAAAAAACTTACAAGCAGGCAAGCTATCTATTGCAGAACAGACGTGCAAAGTCTCTTCTGCAATGAAATACACCTACCGGTCCTCTGTAAAATGTAAATTGAGCTGAGCATGTGCAGTTGAGTTTACATTGCCAGCACATTCTCCGTATACTGGGATGACTGGCTCCTGCATGTGCAGGAGTCACGTCATCCGGAGCCAGCAAATGAAGATGCCCAAAGACTAGCATCTGGAAGGAGTCAGGGAGAAGATGCCAGCACTGGTGAGGGACCACTCCCGGACTAGAAAGGAGGTAAGTATACTGGGTTTAGTTCTGCTTTAAAGGTGAATTACAGGTATAGACTTTAATGCATAGTTACCTTGGTATGGCTTGGAATAATGTAAGTTTACCTATTCCATACCTAGGGGACCACTGTGTAAGCAGAGAAGCACTCTAGTAGTCAGAGCTACTACAGTGATCGATGCAATCTTCCGAGTCTAAAGCTGAGTGGCTGTCTTTCTGCATAATGTATTTTTTCAATGAATATGGCATTCTCTGATTGGACGAGGTGGATGTTGTGATGTCACAGCCCACCTCGCCAACTCATCCAACCAGAGTATGCCTGGTATTAATTGAAAATACTACAGGGCATTCAGTGATTGGCAGCCATGCTGAACAGGTGACCCCTTGTGTTCAAAATGCAGAAGGGCAGCCGCTCAACATAGGACCCGGAAGACTGCAGCGATCATTGTAGTAGTGCCGACTACTACCGTGATTTTCCGTTCCCACAGCAGCCCCTCAGGTATGGAATCTGTATACTACATTGGTCCAAGCTGGACCAATGTAACTATGCAACAGACACTGTACTTGGAGCTCAGCTTTAAATAGTGATGAATAAGCAGAGGTACAAACACACACTGCTATATTTTAAGTGGAAATGTGGAACTTTTACCAACACACAGAATACCTATGTCAGAGGACCCTTTGCACCCAGGCCTACTTTGGCATAAAGTATGCTCACATGCTGTTCTTTTAACATGCTAGAAACTAAACTGTTATTTTGACCTACTGGCTTCAATACTTTCCAACCCACAGCACATTCGCACCTAAGTTATAGAGAAGAGTAAAGAGGGTGTGGTGCAGTAGTCTTTTTCTGTAATGACAAAGTTGCTCCTCGATAAATTCAGTATAGTAAGTTATAATTGTCACAGTAGAGCAGTAAGTGTGTTATTAGCAGGATCACCAGGTTTTAAATAAAGCTAATTAAAAAAAAAAGAAAACTAATGCAGACACCACATCTAGGGACCCTTTAAACTGCAATATATAATATTTATGTTCTTGGTTTTAAATATACATTAACTGAACTTCATCCATAGAGGAAGTCCTCCATACCTTGCTTCACACTCCACTGAACTTCATAAGACCTCTTATATGATGCAGCTTATATTTTGTCCTTCCTGCATGCAGACTCAACAGCAAACTGTCCCCTGTCAATCTGCAGGACAGTCATCTCTTATACAAGCTGCCAGGGGCATGGTCAGCCTCCTCTTCCTTTGTGCGGCTTGTCCAAGAGTGATGGTCCCAGCATAAGCTGCATTTGTAAGCCAATATCTTCCAGTGCAGGACCTGATCCTGCAAAATACACATCTCCGTTTGGCTCATTTTTATGGATTTATGCATAAACTGTTAGCTGGAACGATTACTGCTCAAGTAACGAGGAGGAGGTTGGGAAGCTTTTGACAGCATTGTTCATTTTTTTCTTTCCCTTTTTTTTTCCTAATGACTTTATCAACAGAAACCTATCCACTGTAGCCAAGACTTGTATCTGTCAGAGGTGCTTGGTTAACTACCAAAAATGCTTTTGCTGCCCAGGCAACATTTCAATAACAACCGTGTGTTTGTACACTATAATATATAGCAATATAGTAAAAAAAAGAGAAAAAAAGGCGAGAGAAGGGGAAATGGAAGAAAGTACTGAGGCAGAAAATAAATATTTGATTATTGTCAAAACTGTAATACTTAAATTAACTACATAATACTTAGAGATTTTGCATGTTGCGAAGCTATAAATATTTAAAAAAATTACCAATATGACAAGGGCTTAACACAGATTTTTCAGCCCAACGCCACCTTTTCTATGGTTTTCACCCTCCGTCCTTCTGCCCTCCCTGAAGTCATTCTTTTTTTTTTTTAATTACTTCATATATTTTATAAAGCTGTAGTTTAATCTGCTTTTCCTGGTTTCTCCCTCCCCTCCCTTATAAACATGCTAATGAAATGTTTAAAGCAGAGTTCTGCACACCCACCCCCCCAAAAAAAATGAAGTCAGCAGCTACACATACTGTAGATGCTGATTTTTAATATTAGGACACGTGCCTGTCCTGGAATCCAGCGATGTAGACATCCCAGCCGATGTTCCCATTGGCTCTCAGGTGCTGCCGCCGTCATTGCCTGTAAGGGAAACAGGCAGTGAAGTCTTGCGGTTTCACAGCGGGTTCCATACTGCACATACGCAAAGCGCGCTGCGCTTTCTGAATGGCCTGGCAGCGGGGGAAGGAGGAAGGGGGCCACACTTCCGAGTGATCTCGCCGTCGCAAGATCTCTCGGAAGTGGGGACAGGTATCTGTTAAAAACAGGTATCCACTACCCCCCCGATAGGTGCCAAATATGGCACCATAGAGGGGAGGGAGGCAGATAAGCGGAGCTTCCACTTTTGGGTGGAACTCCGCTTTAAGACCCCTTTCACACTGGAGACGTTTTAGCGCTAAAAATAGTGCCTGTAAAGCACCTAAAAAAAGTCTCATCTGCAATTCCAGTGTGAAAGTCTGCGTGCTTTCACGATGGAGCGGTGTGCTGGCAGGACGTAAAAAATAAAATCCTGCAAGCAGCTTCTTTGAGGCGCTTTAGGATCGGTGTATACACAGCGCTAGCACCCAAAAAGCCAGCAAAAACTATGGTAAAGCGCTGCTACAACTAGCGGCGATTTACCGCTGACGCCCGTGCGCTGGCAGTGTGAAAGGGCTCTAAGTAAAATGATTATATTTTCATTACATACCTTTTAGATCTCAGTGCTTCCCTATGCAATGCAGGCAGATGATAGTTGGTGGGAGAGGCCAACATGGTGCTATATTTATCTATCTTAAATACATCACAGCACCTTGGTACTCCTCTCAAGAGCCATCAGCTTTGGTGAAAGCAATGGTATGGCTCTTGGGAGGAAGAATGCAAATATCAAAGTGCTTACATGGGTGGGTGTCAGTCTGCAGAAGTGAGAGTTTCTAGACGGGCATCATTTGCATGCAGATCACAGTAGGAATTATCCACATGTGATGCTGAGCCTCCAAGATTCAAAGAACTAAAATGCAATGAATGAAAGGGGAGGGCCAGGGACAGGCTGGGGACAAGAGCGCTAAATGATGCCAGACATCCTCCAGACAGAAAATCAGGTAGGCTTTATTTAATTGCTGCAGCTTTAAATATACAATGTGAGAAGCTCACAGTGTGCTGTGAAATCAAAGTAAGAATTTCCAATGCAGGAAATGGAACCTGTACAAACTGTGTAACACTGAAGATAAAGCTGAAGTTCAGCTTTAAATCCTCAAGTTGCTGACCACACTAAGCCACTGTTTCACAATTGGCAGCAGAATTAGCCTGCGCTGAGTGCTCCTTCTGTAGACAGACTATGGCCAACTGAAGGAAAGCACACAACAGGCTGACAACTCTGCTGTCACTTGTAAAGCGGTGGCTCTGCGGTGTCAGACAGCAATAGGAAGTGCTCTTACTGCAGGAACTCCAGGTAGGAAACTGCAACAGATTCAGAAAAATATTTGCGCAAAAAATACTGTATATAGTGAGATATGATGCCAAATATACTAAAAGATAGATGTAACCTTCATATACACTTTAAAGCGGAGTTCCGCTTAAAAAAATGTAATAAAAGTCAGCAGCTACAAATACTGCAGCTGCTGACTATTAATAATCAGACACTTACCTGTCCCAGGGTCCAGCAATGCGGGGGAACGAAGCCCCGCTCGTCTCCCCCTCCTCTCTGTGGCGCCGGCATTATCACTGTGGGCGCCCACCTGTGGCTTCACAGCCAGGCACGCACTGCGCATGCGTGAGCCGTGCTGTGACTGGTCGGGCAATCATCTGGGACCTGTGACGTGTCCCAGATGATTGCAGAGAGGGAGGGAGGGTGAGGTGATCTTCCTTTGGCAGGAGGAAGTGGGAGCTGGAACCCTCTGAAAAGAGGGTTTCCTCTCCCCCTCCAAAAAAATTACATGCCAAATGTGGCATGTCAGGGGGGGTCACCTTCCCTTAACGCGGAAGTTCCATTTTTGGGTGGCACTCCGCTTTAAAGAAAGCATTTATAGAGAAGGTACAGCGGCTGCCATTACTGACCTGATTCTGAAAATCCTGATTCAATGGACCCAGTGCCTTGTGAGTCACTGGCCCAGAACAAACATGATGTCTGAGGTCCTAATCTACATACTTGCTCCAGGTTAGTGACTCCTAATGTACTAAAGCTGTGGGATCAGCTTGACAGATGGTGAATTACCATCTTCAGATGGAGAGGACGACGAGACCTCCATATTTCCCAATACAGATTTCCTTAGAAAATCAATAAACATGTACTACAGGTATTTGTACCAAGAGGAGACTAGACATCAACATGATGCACAACTGATATATTTGTGAAGTTTGATACAACATGAAGCCTGAGTGGTTAATATATCAACCTTCCATCATCTGGGTATCCAGCATCTCATTTGGATGAACTTTGGTACTGTTTTCATTCAGTTTACTGTATGCAGACTAAAATACTTGCGCTAGCAAAGAACATGAAAGTATATTCTCTATGCTGCACTACAAAAAAGGAATAAAGAATGTATACATAACAAGCAAATAGAGCTTCCACCACGTGGAATGAAAAATGGGGGCAGCCTCTAAGCTTTATGAATCTTATCAATGGCGGTGTAAGTGGCACTATTGACTGGAGGTGGATGTAAATGGTAAACTTTTATTGGTCTGGAATCACAGCCATTTACAGGATTTAAACTCCAGACAGATATATAAAAACACCAATTAAAATTATTAGGGTCTGGTTTATAATGGAGTGTCCCCTCCCCGCATACCACCTCTGTTCTCCTCAATCTCCAACTCTTAAGCCAGCCAAAGACAGTTCAAATCTTGCTCAGTTCACCACCGAGATTTGATCTATCTATGGCCAGGCTGGTTGAACCAATGATTGACTTGGGTACAACCAGCACATCAGATCTCTGCCATTTCTGATCCATTTGTCTCCAATCACTCTCCTTCCTTGGGATGTCTGTTTGATCTTTCAGGAATCAGTTGCTGAAACAGGCTTCCTCCCTATTACTCGGTAAACTGCTTTTTGCTGGTACGCACAGTGGTGTAGTGGTTAGCACTCTCACCTAGCAGTAAGAAGGGTCACTGGTTCGAATCCCAACCACGACACTACCTGCCTGGAGTTTGCATGTTCTCCCTGTGCCTGCGTGGGTTTCCTCCGGGTACTCCGGTCTCCTCCCACAATCCAAAGACATGCAGGTAGGTAAATTGGCTTCTGTCCAAAAATTGGCCCCAGTATATGAATGGGGACCTTGGATTGTGGGCTCCTTGAGGGTAGGGACCGATGTGAGTATGCAATGTATAGGGATAGGGACAATTGTAGATACTCACTCAGGTTGAACTGGATGGACTGATGTCTTTATTCAACCTTACTAACTATGAAACTATGAAACTATGTGGTGCAGAAAACAAGTTTCCATGCGTGTTTCCCACACCACATGGGAACGTGCTGCCATCTGCAGACAGGCACGGTGTCATGGATTGTTAATGGTACCCCCATGCATCTATAGCCATCAAAACACGTTATGGTGTAAACCAGCCCTCAAGCAATGTAACAAATTTTACGCTTTTACCCTTTGATCAACAGGAACTATCACTGCTCATATAAGATCGCACAGCCATATCATTTTGTCACAATCAATCATGTTTATTAATCTAAACGGACCAAGGAACCTATGAAGGAGTTAGGATAATGGGGTTGATAAACTAAATAGGCTGAAATCTTTAGATTCCCCCGTCCACACTAATCAGTGTGGACAAAGGAATCTCCCACTGCTGGCTAATCAATACTGATAGCCAGCACCTACAGCTGTCAAACTACCCCAACAGTGACTGCAACTGATTGCCTCAGTGTTCAGCCAACCGTTTTCCACCCAATTCCTTTGATTTCTAAAGTTTGCTGAGCCAGGCGGTGTCAGCAGGGCCACTGCTTCTCGAATTGTGAGCTCTGTAGGGTCAGGTTCATGCCTGGTTCACGTCTGTACACTGTTTTATCTGTGTTGCATTTTACATGCGTTACCTTCAGGTGTATTGATAAAAGTGTATCAAAGATGCAACAAGCAGGATTTATTTTACCACACCTCACCTAAAGCATACCTAAAAAGCACAGGTATAAATAGAACCTTTGAAAATCCCATAAAATCTCCGCCGGGTGCTCAGACCTTGAGGCTACTGACACCCCCCCCCCCCCCCACCTGCAGGCAAAATCCTCTCTATACCACAAAAAAGAAAAAGAGGACATATCTCCCCTGTGTACATCTCGAAAATGTTTCAACACATTGGAGATATTTCTGGCATTGGGGTTCTAACAACTGTCACAGCAATGTTCCGAGATGCATGTGTGTAAGGGCTGTATGGTACATTTATCACATTGGATTAGATATACCACATGATGATCCCAACCACAATTAATGTACTGTGCAATTGTATGTGTTTCTCCTGTGGCAAAAGATGTAATATTCTTATTGGGTCTATAAACCTGACAATATTTGCATATATTGACCCCACAGCGAAATGATCCTGGATAGGAGAGCCAGGTTTTGTTGGTGACATGGGAGCTGACATGGACTAGGTACCAAAATTGAATGCAATGTGGTGGCCCTATGGCTACTAAAACCAATACCATTGGATAAGAGGTTATGTAATGCCTTATCAGTATACAAAATGGGTATGTTATTTTTCATTAAACTCACAATTTTATTATACTCTACAGAATAGGTTGTAACAAAATGTAACCTCCCATCTTTTCTATTTTTGGCCCTGGACCTAGATTTAACAGAATGAGTACTAGAGAGTAGATCCTCCCATTGTTTATGACAAAGTCCCCTATCTATACTCCATTGAGGGTAACCCCGATTGGACAACCCCACACTCCCTGGAAAAAGAAAAGTCAGTAGAGCAGTTTCTCTTTGCACATATAAACTCCTACAGGGATGGCATTTATCGTATGAGTAGGGTTGCAACTACTAACTATAAGGGTTGCATTACCCGCACAGGATTTCCTAAAAGTAGTTGTTAGGACTTTAGAAGTTTCAGAATCACCTTGTAATGTGATGTCAAGATAATAAATAGAAAAAGGGTCAGAGGGACCTCCTGTAAATTTAAGATTTAAAGAATTCCTGTTGACATAATCCAGCAAAATATTAAGATCAAAAGTGGTTCCATGATCAAATGATCATCAGATCGTCAATGAAGCAACCATACCAAAAAAATGATAAAAAAAGGGGTTATTATGTGAGAAGATAACTCTAAATTTGCTAATGATGGTGGAAATGTGGCTCCCATGGAGGCACCGCATAACTGTAAAAAAAAGGATCATCAGAAAGAAAAAAACGATGTGTCAACAGGAATTCAATACATATGAAAAGGTAGCTCTGAAGCTCTGGAGAATAACTACTGTACTTATTCAGGTGATGTTGTATCGCTGTGATGGCAAATGGAAACCTTAGTGTTTTACAAGTCTTCAGAATCTTATAAGCAGACAATGGATACTAGCTGGTTCCTCACAGAACTGAAAGCTATGGCCTGCTGTTAGTTATGACATTCTACAACTGTCATTTGCAGGAATGGCGGCTAATGTGAAATGAGCGCAGTCATTTAAAGCAGAAAGGGCTATCAAAACATGCATTCAGCTGACATACCCAGAAAATGCATGCTGCAAGTCATGCAAAATTCACTCTTTTGCCGCGTACACACGATCGGACATTCCGACAATGAAATCCTGGGATTTATTTCCGACAGATGTTGGCTCAAGCTTGTCTTGCATACACACAGTGGCACAAATGTTGTCGGAAATTCCAATCGTCAAGACGTACAACACGTACGTCAGGACTAGAAAAATGAAGTTCAATAGACACTGTGGCTCTTCTGCTTGATTCCGAGCATGCATGGAATTTTGTGTCGGAATTGTGTACACACGATTGGAATTTCCGACAATGGATTTTGTTGTCGGAAAATTTGAGAACCAGCTCTCAAATTTTTGTTGTCGGAAATTCTGACAAATAATGTCCGATGGAGCCTACACATGGTTGGAATTTTCAACAACAATCGAACATTTGTTGTCAGAATGTCCGATCGTGTGTACGCAGCATTAGGCCCTTTTCATATGAAAGGTTCGATCAGGTCCGCTTGTCGGTTGTTCAAGCAGACCTGATCAGGCCCTCCATTCACCCCCATGGACCAGCAGGTGTAAATAGACTTGTGTCTGTGTACATCCATCTACCTCCTAACCAGTCTGGCCCGCTAAAAAATATGGAAGGGGATCTGTCCCCCATTCTAGGTGGATGGGACTGGAGGGCAGTCAAGTGTAAACTGACAGCTGAGTCCGTCTGTTGATCCCCTGCTAATCTGAGCAGAGCAGGTGGATGACAGGTCCATGTCTGCTCAGTTTCTGCAGAGCGGACACGGACCAGCAGGCGTAAATGGACCTCACTGTCAGTTTACACCAAACTAACCTCCAATCCGATCTGCCTAGACAGAGGAGGACGGATCCTCTTCCTTTTTTCTTTTAGCGCACTGGATCTGATTGGAGGTAGGCAGGTATAAATTGACACAAGTCTGTTTACACCTGCCGGTCCATAAGGGAGAATGAAGGATCCGATTGTGAGGTTTGTGGGGGGTTTCAGGCGGTAAAACCCTACAGTTGAGCCACACTTTTCCTGTCCCCAACTTCTACCCCTTAACTGCAGAGGCAGTGGGAGGGAGTGTACAAAAGCCATGTCCGCAGCAGGATTTATACCCCACTATAGTTGCATAAAGCGACTGTAAATTTTGTAGTTTCCTTGACGGTATTTTCATTGTTATATGTTCTAAAGCCTGTGCTTCCAGTTCAATAAGACTTTCAAGATCAATGACTTTGTTACAGATGACTTCAATTTATAACACTATTTAATCACTTAAATAATAAATATCTTTATTTATATCGTACTTGTGTAAAGCACTGCAGATCTCTTGTCAATAAAAGAATAAAATCTTGACCTGTTTTCAGCAGAGAAGTCATAGAGAAGGAGGTTGAACAGCTTAGCAGTTATATTACTAGAGGATGTTTTTAGGGTTGAATTGTAAAATTTGCAGTCACAGGGGTCCGAAGCGCATTGCACGGTGCTTCTGTAAATAAAAGTATTTAAAAAAAACACTTTTCCCTCACAAAGTGAGTTTGAACTGACTGAATACGCAGCTTTTTTTTAAAAAAAATTCTGAATGAAAGGACATAGCAGATTAATGAGTGTGGAGATGCTAATTCCAGCTCTGTAACAAAGGGGCCTTTCTGCGAGCGGATTTCACACGCAACAATTAAACATATAATCATTCTGAGAAAATGCAAAATGCATGAAGTTTTGCTTTCTCAGAGAGCAAATTATATGCGAGCAGCAAGAAATGATTCTACAAAGCCAAACAAGACCTGCTGATACATAACAAGAAATTGAGATTTAAAGAGCTACTACCATATTTACAACCAGCGCATACCATCGCGTAACTAGCTCTACTTCCTCTTACCTAACACAGACTTGGTAAAGGTAAGACATAGTCAATAAGACAAATAAACATAAAGGTATATCTTAAAGGAGGTCTATCATTAACTTTAAGGATTATGGTTGGTCACAATATACAGCAGCATAATATAAAAAAAATAAGTTTTAAGCAACAGTCAAATTACAGTTTCAGGTCTGCCTGGGAAACAAATGCTTGGAGAATAAGGTCATCAGTCTTTTGCAGGCAGGAGGAAGCATTTCCGAGTCTTTCCTCTCTCGGCGATCGATGTAGTGGTCTGGCAGGACATAAGGTAAGAGGCAGTGGGGGAGGGGGACAAAGACTTGATCTGTGTGAGACTGTGAAGGATTTTACACTGGCTGGTAATGAGGTGAGATGCAGTAAACGGGCTGAGCTATGTAAGCATGATGGATTTTTACATTGGCTGGTCAAAGATTGAGAAACAACAATACAAGAGCTGAGCTGTACGAGACCAAGACTGGATTTCTAAATTCTATAATGTGCTCTAAAAAAGGATATTTTTGTGACATATATTATACCATGTACTGTATATAAAATTTGGATAATATATATTAGATCCATGTCTTTTGCCTTGATTATGGTGGGGGGGGGGGGGGGGGGTTAGTTATCACAAAAAGTTTAGTGATCATCATAACTCTCACCTATCATCAATCACAATGGGGGGGATTTACTAAAACTGGAGAGTGCAAAATCTGGTGCAGCTCTGCATAGAAACCAATAAGCTTTCAGGTTTTATAGACAAAGCTTAAAGGAGAAGTCCACCCAAAGCTCGTTTGGCTGTACTTCTCCTGTGGATTCGTTTTGCACTCCTGTGATACGTTTTCAAGGCAGAAATCCACTCTCTGCTGATGTCACAGATATCAGTCCAAGCACCGTGTCATCCTGGACTGACACCCCGCTCAGCCTCTCATCGAGCCACTGAGAGACTGAGCGGACCGCCCCCGCCCCACCACAGCTCAGCACTCCAATGATCCTGGAGGGAGATGAGCAGAGAGCTGTGACTGACAGTCTGCATCGGGGAACTGTCAGAACTAAGCGATCAGTGAGGTTCGATCGCCCGGTTCTCAGTGCAGAGGTGACGGGGGACAAATGCAGTATCGAAGCGATGCTGCATCCACCGACGTAAGTATGATTCTAAAAAAAAGAATTAAACCCATACTTCTCTTTTAATTGAACAAGCTTTGGTTAGAAGCTGACTGGTTACCATGCCACTCTCCAGTTTTATTAAATCAACCCCACTCATTGACCTTCATTGCTTTAGAAGGGCTCAGCTCAATTGATAGCGCAAGATGAGTTCAATGGATTCAATAACAATAAACGTGGGTCCCTAGATTACAATTCATCTAGAATATATTTTGGGGTTTATCACAGTGATGCATTGCAAAGTGATTTTTGGACTTTTGTATTGCTACAAAATTCTGTTATATAGTGGTTATCACTTATGCCTGGCAACATTAGGGTCTCTGGTTGGAATCCCAATCATGGCTCAACCTGCCTGGAGTTTGCATGTTTTCCCTGTGCATGCGTGAGTAAGGGCAGATGGTTCATGCAGTATCTACTTCATGGAATCCAGATGCCCGTAGCTCTGGCATGCAGGCAGGAGGTTGTGCTTAGCTGATAAAACCCATCCTCCCCTCCTTAAGACTGGGATATATGACATAATTTGCCTAGGCCTGGAAACCAGGAAGCAACTGAAGAAATATTTAAAAAAAGTTTAAAACGTGTAAATATTATATACTTGGCAACACTTTTGGAGAGCAGCATTGTCGGTCTGGGATGAGACTAGTGTTTGATCCACTAGCAAATTTGGATAGACTTGATCAGGAGTCTTCAAACTTTGTAAACAAAGGGCCAATTCACTGTCCTTCAGACTTAAGGAGGGCGGGACTGTGGCAACTGGGAGTAGAGAAGGTCCCGACATCAGTGGGAATAAACAATGCCTCATCTTTGGTATCAGTGGGTGGAATAATGCCCCATTATTGGAGTCGGTGAGAGGAATCGTGCCCCATCATTATTGTCATTCGGCCCTATTGTTGGTGTCATTGGTAGGAATTGTGCCCCATGGTCTGTGTCATTGGGAGGAATTATGCCCTTTTATTGGTGTCAGTGAGGGGGAATTATATCTCATTGTTGGTATCAGTGGATGAAAATAGTGCCCCAAGGGCCAGAAAGTAAGCAAAAGGCTGCATCTGGCCCTCTTGGCCACAGTTTGGAGGTCACTGGACTTGACTTACTAATAAAGCTGAACTCCAGCTAAAACTTTTTAATCAGCTAAAGCAGTGTTTTTCCCTTTGGGATAAAGGTTTTACAAAAATGAATAAAAGCTGATCATTGTGTCAGTGTCAAATGGTTTGTCCAATCCCTTTAATATCACTTTTCCTGGACAGTTTTATTGTCTGGATCACGAGGTAAAAATAAATCACATTTAAAGTGATATTAAAGTCTTGTTTTTCTTTGTTCTTCTGATGACTTTAGAACCAATTTAAACACTGGTGAGCTAAATTATAGTTTTTATTTTTGAGTTTAGATATGCTTTAAGTACACTTTATTAAAAAGTGCCAAAAAATTCAGTGGACTAGCTTACAGGTTCCAATCAAATTTCACCATACTTAGAAGTCGTAATGTGACTGGTGACACATCAACCAGAGAAAACTTTTTTCTGAATTTTATGCTGGGGGCTGTTAATCACCCTTCTTTTTGAAAACCAGAGTTAGATTTACATCATTGCAGGATATATGACTGCGCTGCTGGTAATGTTAAGACTTCTCTGGAATATGCCGCTCACATTCCACGCCCTTTGAAAACTTGAGTGTAAGCAATAATTTATATTTATGGAATGTGAATAGGAAGTCATAATATGGACAGACTTTTTTGAAGAAATGTATTTATTCTGTTGGTTCTGGATACCTCCTTTTAGTTCCTCTCTTGCCTTCTTTTGAGCAAGGGTTCATCTTCTTGACTATATGGTGCATGGCTCAACATTTCTATAGGTTCACCACATCCATGATGAAGCAGATCTCTTGATCTGAGAAACATGTTGAGCTCTACCCCTACCATATCATCTAAACCAGTGTAATATAAAGCGTTTTACCTTGATATTGAAAAGCATTTCAGTCTTTAGTTATACATGTTGTAATAAGAGCTGTTGATGAGGTGCTGGTCTAGAAACACATCTATATAGAGCAGCCATTCTGAAACCTTTTTACAACAGAGTAACTCCTACAAATTACTTCTACATCCTGGAGAACTTCTGCTACAACCAATTTGTTGGGGGTCAGTGGGAAGAAATTACCCTTACATTGGTCAGTTGGAAGATGCTCCACTTACAGTGGTGGTCTGATTGCCACCTTTACAGACAGCTAGAAAGGTGTCTGGTGTCATTCTACCAGCTCTGCTAAACGGCGTTGTCTCTTAAGCTATGAAGACACTATTAAAATGAGAGGTCAATTAGCCACAACTCAAGGAAACCCTAGCAACCACTGGAGGACCCCTAAGGTTCTATAGAACCCTGGTTAAAACTGGCTGTCAGAAAGGAAATTATACATCATGGATTCAGGAAGCAGACCCACCCAACTCACATGAGAGGAGCTCTATAATATCTAACTACAGTTGTTTATGTAGAGAGACAACAAATCAGCAATGGCTGCTCCCATATTTCTATCCAGACAGTGATGCAAATCTAGTAAATAACACAGAACCACAGTGGTTTGATATCAGTTAAAGAAGGCCAGGCAAGTGTAAAAAGTTCATGTACATACACAAATGTACAGACACATTATTATTTATTTGTTTAAATGAGGCTGGCCATAGAATATGCCATTTTCTTTCTTCAAACCACAGGTTGAAGTAAAGAAAATTGCTTGATCCCCCATCACCGTCACCCAAGGTGCAGAGTCTAAGCACCTGCTGCTTTTCACTAGAGCTCTTGGTGGTAGAGATGGGTTTCACTGAGTGCTGGTACCTAGTCATGCCCCTTAGGATCGCCCCACCAAGAGGTGAGCAGGGACAGAGGCTACAATGTGGGGACGGTACACAAGGGAGTGACTGGTCTGGTCCAATCGAGAGAATGGTCTGATCCAAGCAGTGGTTCGTATTGGGCAAGGCAGCAGAGGTCAGGACAATCTGGATTGGCAACAGGTGCCACTGGAAGTCCTGGATGGAATTCTCGATTTTCTGTCAGGGATTCAGAAAGCAACATTGGAATTACTGTCATAGATTCTGGAAATGCTGATAGATGTCCTGGTGGACCTGGAGGTCCCAAGAGACCTGGAAATGCAGAGATGGGGGGAGTAGAAGCATGTCCTGGAAATAGAGATGGACAGCGACATACTCCAAACATTACATTTGTCTGAACCAAGAAAACTCTTTATCTTTTTCTATATTGGATGATAGAACAAGAAAGAAGGCAAAGGAAAGGTAACCCACCATAAACGCAAGTCTGCACTTTCCTATATGCAGCTCTGGGTGCATGGTTTGGAAGCAATGGAGTTGATTTACTAAAACAGGAGGGAGCAAAATCTGGTGCAGTTGTGATTGGTAGCCAACCAGCTTCTAGCTTTAGCTTATTCAATTAAGCTGATTGGTTTCTATGCAGAGCTGCACCAGATTTTGCGCTCTCCAGTTGTAGTAAATAAACCCCAATCTGGTTAGCGATGCAACTGTTACGGCATTAGAGTTTATTTACAAAAGAAGAAGACGCTCTTCACAAAGTAAATGTTAGTAAATAGGCTGAACCTGTGTTCATTTTGTATACCCAATCATGTGCAAGAGAAAAAAAAAAAAAAAAACAGACTGTTGTTAAAACATGATTGGTTTGTTAAAGAGTATACACTTTGGGACTGTCTTAAATTGTAAATATCCTAGGCATGGTAGGTTCTCTTGTTGCTTTGTAACCACTCATACAAAAATACTTTATAGTACTCATTTATGTAATTTGCTCAAAAAGCTAAATAAAGTGATCCTCCTCAGATCAAGAGTCTCCAGATCACTTGACACTAGAATGATATATTTGGTACAGAATTGGTTAAAAAAAAATTTCTCCTTAGCTGCAACCTTTAAAATGCCAGAAGCCGAGCAGGCAGCGCGATTAAAGGGCATTAAATTAAAAGATCCCCCTCCTACAACTTCAATCAGAATTTCAGGCCGTGTGTTATTTAGCTTCAGCTCCTCAAGTGCAGCAGAATAACAAATTGCAACACTTTGATTTACTTTCTGCCGACACCAAATGGCGACAGGTGATAAAGAGAGCGCTGCGGCGCGGGGACGAGAAGCTTTCCCAGGAAATTAATTCCATCTTAAAGATTTCTATCCCGATATAAATATGTATGGATGTATTTACTTGTTACTCACTATATATATATATATATATTTTTTCATATATATATATATATATATAAAAATACCATATATGTTTATATTTCTTTGTTAGATACAAGGATAACATAACGTTCTATTTTATAAAAATGACTATGGAAATGTCTTACTCAGAATATCAGATATTGCCTGCTTACTTTACTTAACAAGACCACTGTACTTATGCTTGATTATAAAGGAAGGAACCCAATAGAAGGAACTATCACTCTTTTCATCCATTGTGAGGTTTTATAATTTCATAACATGAAAAACAATGATGATGTAGGAGTACATCCAACACCTCAGAAATTTCCATACTCCCCATAGCAATCAGTTTCCAATTGTCCGTCTTCTTGAAGAAAAAAAGGAAGCACCATATTGGCTGCTGTAGGCAACCCCTCCACTTTGCCTTTCCAATATGACAAGTGAATAACAAAATAAAATCACTTGTAAGTAAATGTTGGGTTTATTTAAGGCAATCAACAATGTAACACATGCAGTGATCCATATCAACTAATCACATATAATATTTTTAATAATCTAACTGCAGCAGTGCTGGACAAATCCCAGGTTTTTTAACTTCTTGTTGTTGTAAGTACCTGCAAGCTTCTTTCTCATCCTGAACACTGGGATGAACAAATATTGTTTAAATATAAAATGCATGTGTATTCTTACTTTGGTTCTCTTTGTGTATTTCTTCCAGATCTGTGTAGTAATCCAGTGTGAAACATTGCCTCAGTGCAGGAACTTCCTGTGATGAAGACCGCTCCCTGCTGATCTCTCTCCTGCAGGGTGACTGGTCTTGCATCTGCCCTCCTGTTGCTTTCTGCAGGCAGCCTGTATTGGGTGGGGCCTGCTGGGCCCCTCCCATAGCTCTGCTGTCTGCACGAGATATGTACAGCACAGTGATGCTGTCACCCCAACTTTTATATGGGAATAGCTAGGTTTATAAAGGTATTTATTGAACACATAGTTCATTTATGTCCTTTGTGGCTATTGTGGAATATGTTTTATCGTGCATGGAGTTAACCTTTAAAGAACACCAGGCATGACTTACACCTTTTTAAACATGACCCAGAAGTGATAAGTAAGCACTCTAAGGAACCAGCATATACTTCTGTATATCTTCAGGGGTATAGTAAAAGCATGATGCTGTAACCTGAATCAAAGCCCAAAAAACAGGATAACGTAAAAGCTGCCTGTGCCAGGACAAACACTATACATACCATCCAACAGTAACAGGACAGAAAGTCTGGCAACTTAATAAAGCCTTATGGATTTTATGTGTTTCGAGTTGCAGGTCTTTCTCCTATATCTTCAAGGGTACCCTAGAGCAGTGGTTCTCAACCTCAGCCCTCAAGTACCCCCAACAGGCCATGTTTGCAGGTTTTCATTTATCTTGCACAGGTGCTTTAAATCAGAGCCAATGGCTTGGTATTTTGAACAGCTATTTTATCTATGAGAAATCCCCAAAAAAATGGACTGTTAGGGGTACTTGAGGACTGAAGTTGAGAACCACTGCCCTATAGGCCTACAATCCCATACCGCTCTAGTATGAATATTATAATACTTGCTATCAGCTGCTCCACCCTTCATATCCCACACCATTCTATTAGTCTAGCAAGGAAGTGCAAAAGGCAGGTGAAGCAAGTCAGCTATGGACACTGCTACGTGTGTCAACATCTGCATAATAGAGCATCCTAAGATTTATAGAAACCTTATTACAAAAGTGTCAGAAAAAGTGTGGGGCTCACCCTTATACCAGGGAAGTCCATGATTATATATAACTTCTTATGCCCCTATATCTATAGATCTATTGAAAACCCTACAACTCCATTATAGGCTGGGGGGAAGGAGAGAGTGAGCGGCACTTTGAGTCTCTAACCTGGAAGAAGTATTCTGCTGGTAAAGTCAGGATGAAGTCATAACTGGTGACCTGCAGGCCCTCCTAAAGGTCAGTAATACAAAAAAAGTACTGACGTTAATGAATTTGCATTAATGGCAACCAATAGAATTTTGAGAAGGAGAGACCAGCAATGGAAGCCGACCTGTTCGTTCTCTACAGAAAGGATGCAAACATTCGCCTTATACCTGACATTGTTTGCAGCTTGTACTTTACACTTTTGGCTTTATTCATTGACAGTAACTTCACCCATAACACAATGACCTGTGAGACCTAACAAATGGCCAGTTTAAAAACCACCTTTTAACTCCAGTCAAAAATAGAATATAAATGTGATAAATTTTATTGCCCCCCTCTCCAACCAAAAGTCTTAATATGTGCATTTGTTTCAGCAAATTACCCCAATATTATAGTGCCTGGTGCATACAGAATCATTTGTATAATGTAATTCTATAGATACTGACTATACTTATGGCTAATAAAATCAAATGTTCTTGTTAAAAGTAATATCCAAGCTCTTTTTATAAATTAATAAAAAGTAATTTGAATGAAAGATGTCATTTAATATTGACTACACATGAGTGGCACTTATCACTGGTTTTAGACATCTAATAGAGCCTCTTTTTAACTGTTTGAACATGATTTCCAAAATGATACGGTACTCATGCATTGCTCTCTCTTTTTCAGCAGAGATCACTGGGGATATAAACAGCCAGTAACAAACTACTGGAAATGCATATCTGAAATTCTAGTCTTTATAATATGGGTGATATATTACCAGCTAGGACTCTTCTATCCTCAGTACCAATCCAGAAGGGAAGCAATGACAATCAGTGCTGAATGAAGCTGAAGAAGTATTTAGCACTGACAGAGAAATTGATCAATGCATATGGCTACTGAATGAGATTGTGCCTACCCTATTAATACAAGTAGGACGGTTTTCTAGCAGGTAAAGGACTTCAAATCTGAATGATTCCGCAATGGCTGGCTTCTACAGTAGACGTGCAAGTAAAGCTAAGCTCCACACTGAAATAAAAAACACAAGCAAACCCAGTTATGCAATTATTAAGTAGATGAAGGCTCAGTACAGAGAGCCAATCAAAGAATTTTGTACACTGCTGTCAGTCTAACAGGTGTACGTACTTGCAAGAGGGTAGACACAGAGATGAGCTCATCAGTGCGCTGCTGCTTCTTACCCTCCAGTCACAGGCAGTGGCAGGTAATGTACCAGGCTATACCTCTTCCCCGCTTAAAGGGGTTGTAAACCTTCAAGGTTTTTCACCTCAATGCATTCTATGCATTAAGGTGAAAAACCTCCTGTAATGCTGCAGCCCCAGCCTCTGTTTTACTTACCTGTACCCCCTCTATCTTGTCCCGGGGACAAGCACACCAGCAAAAGCCAGTGTATCAGGTCCTGATTGGATGGATTGATAGCAGTACAGCCATTGGCTCCCGCTGCTGTCAATCAAATCCAATGACGTAGGCGCGGGGGGGAGTCCGGCATTCGTGCCTATGGACGTAAATGCTGGACTCTGGAGCGCGCCCGCAAGGTAACCCCCTGGGTGAGCCCTTCTCCCAGGGGGTTATCTGATGCAGGGAGGAGCCGTGGGAGCTGCCGAGGGACCCCAGAAGAGGATGTTCGGGCCACTCTGTTCAAAATGAGCTGCACAGTGGAAGTAAGTATAACGTGTTTGTTATTTGAACGAACCTTTAGTATCACTTTATTACTAAGCACTAATAAAATGTATATATGTAAACAATTAAACTTATATTTACATGCCTCTTTAGTATTTGCCCAATCCCATTGGTCATACCCAGCCGCGCAACCGATGCTACTATTTCCGACAAAAAAATAAAAAGGTCATCAGTGCCCAGCCTATTTCTTCTGGTGCTGCACACCCTTAAATATCTGAGCCGAATCTTGTGCATTATCACAGCAGGTAGTCACTGCTTGTCCAGAAAGGGCCCTTTCCCTGAAAGCACACGGGATCTTAAGGAGAAGGCTTTTTTTTCCTCAAGATCATGAGAACTCTTTGGAAGACACCGGTGATACGGCCTTCCCAACGGGCATCTGGAAGGCACTGGTTACATCACTGGTGCCTCAAGAAACTAGAAGTGAGTTAAAGGAAAGTGTAACTTTACCCATATGATGTTCAGATGACTGTGATGTGTTCTCATATCAGCGTGCAGAGCTGCATGCATCTGTTTTTTTTTGCTGGGAATAGAGGGAGGTCTATGTGTGGTCTGCATGGAGGTACCTTGCTGTGCTGTCTGGCAGGGACATCCAGAATATACAACTGACTGACAGGATTAAAAGTTCTTTGACAGATAAAACTGATCACATATGTTTCAATTATGTATTTAGTTGTTTGCCTGGAGTTCAGCTATAGTTAGTAGTGAGAGTCCAAGCATGTACCACAGACAAACCTCAATGCCAGCAAGAATGATATCTGGAATATCTGGAAGATGATATCTGGATATCATCTGGAATGATATCTGGAAAGCAGAATATAATACTAACAGTCAGCTTTTATTCTCTAACTAAATAAAAATAAGATCAGAGTAGTTTAGATGAGCAACACCTCCACTTTTCTTTACTCTAGTTTTCATAAATAATCTCACTATCTAAGGTCCACTTTACCAAGCCTTTCTGTAAAATAAATCTGTTTCAAATGGGAAATTTACATAGAATTATGAATAAGCATATATTTTGTCTTGTACTACAATTTATAGCCACTATGGTTGTTTTTTAGAATAATTCCAGTGTGCATTTACCTAATTATTATGATATATGGACAGGAACAGTTGGCTATTATGAATGCACACAGCCAGCAGTCCACGAGGCCCATTTGTCCTTATTTGTAGAGAACAAATATTATTCGAAAAAATGTAAAACTACAATCAGAAAGCAGCAAAGCATTTCAAATGGTACATGTACTGACACTTTCAAAATACGGCCATAGTGGTATGTGTATTATTATGTACGGTATAACTTGATGTGGAGTTATTCACTTTCAGGTCATTACAGAGGACAAGGGGAATTCTTTACGTCTTTAGGAAAAGAGATTTAATCTCCAAATACGAAAAGGCTTCTTCATAGTAAGAGCTGTGAAAATGTGGACTAGACTCCCTCAAGAGCCGGTTCTGGTCAGCTCAGTAAATTGTTTAAAAAAAGAGTTGGATGAATTCCTAAATGCACAAAATATAACTCTATACTAATTTTTAGAGGTAATAACGACAACGAGTAGTTGATCCAGGGACTATCCAATTGCCTCTGAGTCCTGAGGGATCTTGAAGGATTTTAATTCCCCACTGGAGTGAATACTTTATTGAGGTACCGTATTTGCCGGTGTAAAAGGCGACCCAGCATATAAGACGACCCCCTACTTTTCGATTTAAAACAGAACGAAGTTGGCACCGGGTAACATGCTGTCTCACAGTATACATACAGTATACCGCCTTGAGCCAATCACGGCGAGCTATGCATTCTATTATTGAATACAATGCCTGCTTGGATTGGCAGAGGCTGTAACATCATCAGCCCGCGCCTCTGACTCTCACAGCCAATCCGAGCAGGCTACTGTATGTAGCCTGCTCGGATTGGCAGAGGTTGTTACTCCAATCCGAGCAGGCGCTGTATTCATTAATAGAATACATCGCTCACTGGGATTGGCTCAGCGGTGTATACTGTATGTATACAGTATTACCGCACACTCCGTGGGGCTTAACATCCAGCGGGCGGCTGGCATATGAGAACCCCAGCTTTATACCCGGCGTATAAGACGACCCCCACTTTTTGCCCATTTTTTTTTACTGTAAAAGGTCGTCTTATACGCTGGAAAGTGTATATGGAGTGTGTGTGTGTTTGTGTGTTTTTTATTTTATTGGTTGAACTAAATGGACTAATGTCTTTTTGCAACCTGGCTGGCTTTAATGAGCCACACTTGTAGACTTCAGAGTGGACCTTCCCACCAAAGCTAAAAAGTCCTGGTTCCTACAGCTCTGCATGCTGATAGTTTTAGTAAAAGATTTTTTTTGGTACTTACATTTGATTTAATTCAACTTTCAGGTATTCAGATGCACTGGTAATACGGCTCTGCATCCCAGCTGCCCCCTGGGAAGGTTACATCACCAATGCCTGACAGAGAGATCTCATCCCTAAACGTTGAGATCTTGCAAAATATTGGGGGTAAAAGGCATTTTTTGAATTGTTTATATGTTGCCATGGCTTCAGCCGCATGAGTCTGGGGAAGCGTAATAGGCTCAGGGTACTGAAGCCATGGCAACATATTAGATAATAACAAACTGTGCAAGATCCTACAGCATGTGGGTGAGATCTATGCAGACATCACAGAAAACGTGGAAGAAGTTGGCCATCGAGGAAATTTACATAAGGAGGAGGAATGGGACTTTAGCATTAAGGAACACAATAAGAAATGAGGCAACCAATACTGATTTTATGTACTCGTTCCAAAATGCTTCTTTTGGTATAGGGTGATTACAGAGAAGGTGTGTGTGTGTGGGTGGGGGGGGGGGGGTCCGCTTTACAAAAAACAGGTAACAGTTAACAAGCAAATCTTGCCTTTAGCCGTCAAGCAGAGTTTAATTCACCCATTGGAATGAATGGGCCATGGCACGCCAGCGCAATGAAAAGAGGACCTGCTGAGAGGCCGCCAGACAGATAGGTAAAAATAACCCAATTTTCAAAAGGTGAAAACAACCCGATGAAATCAGCTTAGTAGATAGATTTCACCAATTTAAAACTTGCCAACATTTTTATAAACAATGAATCTAGCATAACCCATTCAATTCTCAAAGTGGAGAAGGAATTTTCTGTGCTGCAATATTTTTTTACTGTATTGTATACCAGTTTATTTTTTTTATTTTTTTAACCAATCGCTCTACTTTTAACCATTTTTTTACATTTCAACACTGCAGCGTTACAATGGCATGCTTTCAATCATCAGACAATATTACAGGCTACAATCAGGCATTGTAATCAAAGAACAAATATTTCAGCTATCCTAATAAGAATATTATACATCTTTCATTACTTCTGTGCCCCCATAAAATGCTGTTAGTGAACATAGTGAGCTCTCGAGTGTTTAGCACAACACATGATGTGTGAATAGCAAACGTACAGTACTTATTACATCTCCATAGTTCATAGCTAGTCACCTGACATAATGTAACCATCCAAACCCTTGGGAGATATTTAATAAAACGGAACAACCCCCCAGATCCAACTAACCACTGAACAGCATTTCATTCTCAGCAAGTTCCATTTATTAAATGCATTGGTTGGTTGCTATATGTATACAACATTGTACTATGTGCGGTGACCAAATAAACCTAAATATGCTTTTCTGAAAAGGTATTAACCACAAACCAATATAATAAAAGGCTTTTATGTGAAGTCCGATTTGATGATCTGCACTTAGGTCACAACTGTTACCTAGAACACGTTCCATAATCAAAAAGCACTAAAGAAGAACTCTGCTCTACATACTTTTTAGGCATCTTGTACCTGGCTGGCGGAGGGCCGTACTGCATAAAACCAGCCATGATTTCTGTGCCTGGGAGTAAAGGTGGATTGTACAGCCATGTATATCTCACCTGTACAAACCAATGACAGGCTGGCTGAAGAAGCAGCTGTATGACCCCTTTCACACTGCGGCCGTTGTTCAGGCGCTACAGCACTAAAAATAGCGCCTGCATAGCGCCTGAAAAAAGCGCCTTCATTCACCCTCGGGCTTTCACACTGGAGCGGTGCACTGGCAGGGCGTCAGAAAAACTCCTGCCAGCAGCTTCTTTGGAGCTGTGAAAGAGCAGTGAACTCACCGCTCCTCCACCGCTGCTCCACATTGAAATCAATGAGGCAGCGCTGCGATACCCCAGTTAACCCCTTTTCGGCCACTAGCAGGGGGTTAAAACCGCCCCGATAGCGACCGAATAGCGCTGCTAAAATGACGGAAAAGCAGCGATAAAATAGCGCTGCTTTACCGCTGACCCCCTAGACGGCTCGGTGTGAAAGGGGTCTATGATTACATATGCAAATTCTATTTTTTATATGTGACTAGGAATTACACTATACTCCATAGCAGACCCTCTGCTTTTTTAGTATCAAGGTTTGCATTTTGATTACATGGTGTGGTCAGTTTTGCTGAAAACAGAGCTTAAAGTGGGGTTGCCCACAAAAAAAAAATCATTAATATTTCTAAAAAAAATTAATAAAAACATTTGTAAATTTTTTTTTTTAACTCACCTCTAAATGGCTGTTGCTAGGGGGTCCCTCGTAGTCTGCCTCCTTCAGTGCCTGGGCTGGTAACATCACTTCCCCTTGGCACAGGAAGGGCTAAGCTCTGCCCCCTCCCTCCTGTCAATCATCTGGGACACGTGACAGGTCCCAGATTACGCAGCCACTCATGGCGCGTGACATCGCTCGCTAATGCGCAGTGGGTGCCTGGCTGTGAAGCCACAGCCGGGCACCCACAGTTACAATGCCATTGCCGGGAAACGGAGGGGGGGGACAAGCGGGGCTTCGATCCCCCGCATCGATGGACCCTGGGACAGCTAAGTGTCCGATTATTAAAAGTCAGCAGCTGCAGTATTTGTAGCTGCTGATTTTTAATTTTTTTTTTTTTTAAATGGGCACCCAGCTTTAATAAAGTCTATTTACACCCTGCAATAAACAAATTGGAGATGACTTAGTAAAGACAAAGAAGCTTTCACTTGGCAAGGGAATTAGCCACAGAGCCTAATGAATGTGGTGAAATTTCACTTTGCATTTTTGCTTGCACATGTTTGGATGATAGAAGCCAACAGAGTGCAAGATCCCTTGCAAAGTCCAAGATCCCCTCGAGAGCGAACTGTTTGTTTGCTTTTAGCTTTTAGTAAATCCACTCGATTGTACTTTGCTTCACATGCCTTCTTTTCTCTGTCCAAATGCTGGGTTTTCAGCCCTATCTTTATATCATCACACAGAAAGTGCCACTCCTCAATCGCAAGGGTTTTAACTCTCATTAGGTCTAGAGAGTTAGAAGAAAAAGCTGTAATACTTACCTTACTCCTTGTTCCAACAGGGTCCTTGAGGACTGGAGTTGAGACTTCTATCAGTGTCTGGTTAAAGCTTATAGGAGGAGATATGATTCTCTTCTGACTGTCCTATAAGGCTGCAGGACCCCTGACCCTCTGTCTAGACAGTGCTGATTGGCCCTGTGCAGATCACATGTACTCCCCCATGAAAAAAAAAACTCTCTAGCAATACACATTAAACTGAGCATGTGCGGCTTGTCCCCTACCCTCTGTACTAGCCAGAGATGGATTGGGGACAGTGGAAGAACAGAGAAGCCAGGATCAAACAGCCTTTTTACACAATGCAGAGGGTTAACCCTTAGGTTCCACAGTGAGTATAACAAGCATGCTTTACTGCGTATATAAACTGATTTTACTGTTGTGGGTTTAGTAAGAATTTAACACAACCTTTGGATGATTTGTGGTGCTGAAATATTTAACATATCTGCATTTTTCCATCCTGCAACACAGCTTTCTGAGTTTCTAGAAATGAATGAAACATCACAATGTGACATTTTAATAAAGTTAAAGTAAAGTAAATGCTCTCTTATATGTACCAGGATGGCTTTGAGAGTCAACCTTCCAGGCAGGTTAAGGACCCAGGAGTATACATGGGAACCCCACTGACAAGCAGGAAAGGCAAAAATGCTCCCAACCTTGCTGATTTGCACAGTCAGGGGAAACGGCAAATACAACAGACGAAATCGATCAGAAAAACAAACAAATATGGCGATGCTTCCACAGTAGGAAAAACAATCTTATCTGAGGCACAAGGAGGGTACGAGGAGTTTTTAATTGCCTGTCTTGTTTTTTCTGTAGAGGGAGGACCAATCATCTCAGGCTGTTGTTCTGGAATACGACTGGGGAACGTGAGCTTAAAAAGAGCAAGACATCATTTTCTTATATCACCGCATCGCCCCTACCTGATGGGCATAAGCTCCTCCTCTTGCTGCCTGAAATGTGGACGCTTACTGTAGATGTGGACCTGTTTAGCACTCTGTGGATGTGCCTCAAGATTAAACACATTTGGAACTCAGTAGTGCATTATGTTACCATGTCCTTAGTAATTTACCTACCACTAACCCAATCCGCAAGGATAACTTGCTACAAATTTTCACGAGCACTTGAAGCTCAAGTTCTAGTTGACACTTTTCCAATTTGTAGCAAATATGCATGGCAAGTCTCTAGCAAGTCTAAATCACGACAATTCAGCCACAGTGCCCCCTGTGGTGGGATGACTATGGCACAACATATCTGAACCAGAACTTGCAGCAGACTTGCAGAATCTGGGAACCCCTGAACAGGCACTTCTTAGCCTACTCAACATACAGATATTTAAATTTCAAGAGGCTGTAAACAACTCCTCTTTATTATAGCCCTTGAAAGTTATTCTACATAAGTGTATATATCCAGAACCCCCAAGCCTTCCCCACCCCCACTATTATAGACATTATTCTATTCCAAATTCTGCATGAAATGGGTGGGTTTTGCATAAAATTGGTTCAAAAATTCTTTGATGTTTCGTGATATTTCATCCAAAGCTTACCTGCATATATACCCAACAATCTATAGTGCAATGCTTCCATTTCACTGGATGGTATCAACTCAGCCTCCTAACTAATGACGCTCTGCATCCCACTTAAATCAAATTGTACTTCCTAATCTGATGATCAAGGCCTCCTACGATTTCCTCTGCTCACTACTGGTCCGTTCCAACCACCATACATTCAAAAGCTTATTAAAGCCATATTAAATGCAAAACCAAAAATCTCATATATTGCAGCTTACCCATCATTAGATGTGGTAGTCACATCAGTTTTTATTTTTAAACTGTGACTAAACCCACAACAGTAAAATCAGTTTGTATATACAGTAAAGCATAATTTTTATACTCACTGTGGAACCTAAGGGGCTAATCCTCTGCATTGTGAAAAAAAGCTGTTTGATCCTGTCTTCTCTGATCGTCCCCTTATTTTTACTGTTCCCAATCCATCTGCTGGTAGTACAGAGCCTTGGAGGCACTCTGCACATGCTCGGTTTGGTGTGTATTGCTAGATAGTTTTTTTTCTTTTTGTTTGGGGGGGGGGGGGTGCAGGTGACCAGCACAGGGCCAATCAGCACTGTCCAGTCAGAGGGTGAGGGGTCATGCAGCCTCATAGGACAGTCAGTTGAGAATGAAAACTTCCTCTACAAGCTTTAACCAATGCTTGGCAGGACACTGATAGAAGTCACAAGACTGCTTTGTTACACTTTATTAAGCGCTACTATTTTATTTCACTATCGTTAGAGGTCTAAAAAAAAATTCTTATATATATTCTTACTGTTAACTGCATTCTTGCATCAAAATAAAAATGAAAAAAAAAAAAAGCACAAGGCACCATCGGCCAGAACTGACACTTCCTGCGTGTTAAAACACTGCGCTGTACCATGCAGAAAGTGTTAACCAGGCCTAAGTTTTACACCCTATTCCTCTACCCAGTAGACTTACCGAGTGTTTATCCCCTGCGTCACACAGGGGATGTCACCGCAAAGGTAATTTTTGTGCAATTTTCGGAGGATTAAACATCTATGCAAACCTGTAACGCATGGAGATCAATTCACTAAAGGCTGACATATACAATAAATTCATTACTGGGTATGAGTACATAAATGTTCGATTCACTAAAAGATTCACAGATTAGAAAATGTATGACGTATTACATAAAAAAAGTCACAAATGTTATCACTTGGGTTTTCTTTAAAATTTCAATAGTAAAATAATTATTTCCTGCAAACTAATGCAATTCCAAACCAATATTTATAAATGTAATCTGAATGTGAGATACAAATAATGAATCCCAGTTAAATTACCTAAAAAAGGTTTAGGTGACAAGTGTGGTGACATTTTATAATAAGGGGTGCTGCAGTGCAGTGCACCTCATAGTAGAGATGGATGGTCTACCATGTTAGCTCTTGGGAATCCATGCCCTCCTGCCACACGAAACATGAAAAAATATTCAAAATACAGCTACAGGGACACAGAAGCTGGTAACTTAACACTACTGAAAGTCCCACTGTTAAACCAACCATCGCACATGATGCTAATAGTACCATCTAACCTTGTGCCAGCACCAGAGTGAGACATTTGTCACAGGTCTCAGCTTCAATCTATGACAGTACTACTGCAAGAGGAGCCTTGCTGTTGTCATTTTACAATCCTGGTTTAATGTTTTACTTCATTGCTTAGTTCTAAATAGAGTATGGAGTGGTTAGATCCTCTGTCAGGTTTTCACTGCTTTTTTCCCAGTGAGGAGATTCCCACACTTTTCCTGTTCTGGTATCCATAATTCTGCCACCAGAACAGTTGAAAGGATATAGAGAACTGTGAAAGGATTTTCCCCCACAACTGGTGTTCTTCTGGGAGGGGAAGTGAGGAGAAATCTCCTTAACAGAAGGCAGACATCAACCCCATTGATTTTCTAACCCCTTAATGTCTAGCCTGCAATCTGAGGGCCACTTGCAGCTCTTTGGTACTTACTGACTGGTTCTCAGGTCCCAGCAGCCAACTGTCACTGTTCTCCTCATCTAGGTGCTAAGGCCACTTCTGCAGCATACCGGCAGTCTGACCACTTTCTGCCCCATCCGGTAATCAGCACTTAATAGATGCACTGTCTGTCTCCTAGAAGCTCCATCCGAGGATCAGAGCCTCCTAGATGCTCTGCATGGTGATCAGCACTTCCTAGCTACACTGTATGGTGATCAGCACTTCCTAGCTACACTGTATGGTGATTAGCACCTCCTAGATCAGGGGTGTCCAAACTTTTTTCAAAGAGGGCAGATTTGATGAAGTGAACATGCGTGAGGGCTGACCATTTTGCCTGACATTCTCTGAACCATTAAAATTCAGTCTAAGTGGGTTCGTCTGAGCACTAATACATGCAGCACCCTCATTGACATGAATGCAGACTCACCGTTGCCATAAATGCAGCACCCACATTGTCATGAATGCAGCACCCACATTGACATGAATGTAGCACATACATTGCCAAGAATGTAGCACCCCCATTGACATGGATGCTGCACCCACATTGCCATGAATGCAGCACCCACATTGCCATGAATGCAGCACCCTCGTTGCCATGAATGCAGCACCCCCATTGACATGAATGCAGACTCACCATTGCCATCAGTGCAGCCTGTTTCATGCCCATCTGCAGCCTTTGAGGAAACAGGGAGGGGGCAGGACGAGCGCCGCCAACACATTACATACAGGAGAATCTGTTTTCTCGGCAGCCTCTTTAATACAAAGTCCCACCTCCTATGATGGACAGAACAGTCGTCCAATTGTAGTGTAGGAGACGGGACTTCCTTTTACAGAGACCGCTGTGTAAACAGGAAATTCTTCTGTATGTACTGCACTTGTCCCGTCTCCTCCCCATCCCCTCCAAGACAGCCAGCATATATATCTTTTGTGGCCCCCGGAGCTCGCAGATGTGTTGGGGCCACAAAAAAGATATACATGTCCAAACTACCAGGCAGGCCGTACGAAACCGGAAAGCAGGCTGCAATTGGCCCAGGGGCCGAACTTTGGACACGCCTGTCCTAGGTGACTCTGTATAGTGATCAGTATTCCCTAAATGACCTGTCTGAGGATCCGCACCCCCTAAATGCCCTGTTTGGGAAGTCAGTACCCTCTAGATAACCTATATGAGAGTCAGCACCCTCTGGACTCCCTGTCTGGGGGTCAGCACCCTCTAGATGCCCTGTCTGTGGGTCAGAACCATCTAGACTTCCTGTCAGGGGGTCAGCTCCCTCTAGATGCTCCGTCTAGTAGTAAGCACCCTCTGGATTCTCTTTCTGAGGGTCAG
Organism: Lithobates sylvaticus; assembly: GCA_028564925.1. Taxonomy (NCBI): domain Eukaryota; kingdom Metazoa; phylum Chordata; class Amphibia; order Anura; family Ranidae; genus Lithobates; species Lithobates sylvaticus. The sequence continues at coordinate 138,633,590 of CM053038.1, read as the reverse complement.
AACCCTCTAGATGCCTTGTCTGGGGGTCCGCACCCTCTGGACTCCCCCTGTGGGGGTCAGCACCTCTGGATTCTCCATCTGGGGGTCAACACTCTCTGGACCCTCCCTGTGGGGGTAAGCACCCTCTAAATGCCCTGTCTTGGGGTCAGCATGCTCAAGACTCCGCATTTCAGGGTCAGCACCCTCTGAATTTCCTGTCTGGGGGTCTGCACCCTCTGGACTCCCCCTGTGGGGTTCAGCATCCTCTAAATGCCCTGTCTTGGGGTCAGCACCCTCTGGAATCCCTGTCTGGGGGTTATCACCCTCTGGACTCACTGTTTCAGGGTCAGTACCCTTAAAATGCCCTGTCCTGGGGATCAGCACCCTCTGGAATCCCTGCTTGGAGGTCAGCACCCTCTAAATGCCCTGTCTAGTGGTCAGCACCCTCTGGACTCCCCATCTCGGAGTCAGCACCCTCTGGACTCCCTGTCTCAGGGTCAACACCCTCTAAATGCCCTGTCTTTGGGTCAGCACCCTCTGGACTCCCTGTCTGGGGGTCAGCATCCTCTGGACTCTCTGTCTGGGGATCAGTTCCCTCTGGACTCCCCATCTCGGGGTCAGCCCCCACTAAATGTCTTGTCTTGGGTCAGCACCCTCTGGATTCCCCGTCTTGGAGTCAGCACCCTCTGGACCCCCTGTCTCGCGGTCAGGACCTTTTGCTCTCCCCGTCTCAGGGTCAGCACCCTCTGGACTCCCTGTCTTGGAGTCAGCACCCTCTGAACCCCATGTCTCGGGGTCAGCACCCTCTGGACTCTCTGTCTCGGGGTCAGCACCTTCTAGACTCCCCGTCTCAAGGTCAACACCTTCTGGACTCCCCGTCTCAAGGTCAGCACCCTCTGGACTCCCCGTCTCGGGGTCAGCACCATCTGGACACCCCGTCTTGGGGTCAGCACCCTCTGGAATCTCTGTCTTAGGGTCAGCACCCTCTGAACTCCCCATCTCAAGGTCAACACCCTCTGGACTCCCTCGTCTTGGGGTCAACACCCTCTGGACTCACCGTCTGGGGGTCAGCACCATCTAGACTCCCTGTCAGGGGGTCAGCTCCCTCTAGATGTTCTGTCTAGTAGTAAGCATCCTCTGGATTCTCTTTCTGGGGGTCAGAACCCTCTAGATGCCTTGTCTGGGGGTTCGCACCTTCTGGACTCCCCTGTGGGTGTCAGCACACTCTGGATTCCCCCTGTGGGGTTCAGCATCCTCTAAATGCCTTGTCTTGGGGGTCAGCACCCTTTGGACTCCCCAGTGGGGTTCAGCATCCTCTAAATGCCCTGTCTTGGGGGTCTGGCCCCTCTTCACTCCCCCGTGGGGTTCAGCATCCTCTAAACGTCCTGTCTTGGGATCAGCACCCTCTGGACTCTCTGTCTGGAGGTCAGCATCCTCTAAATGCCCTGTCTAGGGGTCAGCACCCTCTGGACTCCCCATCTCGGGGTCAGCACCCTCTGGATTCCCTGTCTCGGGGTCAGCCCCCTCTAAATGCCCTGTCTTTGGATCAGCATCTTCTGGACTCCCTGTCTGGGGGTCAGCATCCTCTGGACTACCTGTCTGGGGATCAGCACCCTCTGGACTCCCTGTCTGGGGATCAGCACCCTCTGGACTCCCTGTCTAGGGATCAGCACCCTCTGGACCCCCTGTCTCGGAGTCAGCAGTCTCTGGACTGCCCGTCTCTGGGTCAGTACCCTCTGGACTCCCGGTCTTGGGGTCAGCACCCTCTGGACTCCCTGTCTGGGGATCAGCACCCTCTGGACCCCCTGTCTCAGAGTCAGCACCCTCTGTACTCCCCGTCTCGGGGTCAGTACCCTCTGGACTCCCGGTCTTGGGGTCAGCACCCTCTGGAATCTCTGTCTTGGGGTCAGCACCCTCTGGACTCCCCGTCTTGGGGTCAACACCCTCTGGACTCCCCATCTCAGGGTCAGCCCCCACTGGACACCCTGTCTAAGGGTCAGCACCCTCTGGACTTTCCATCTTGGTGTCAGCACCCTCTGGACTCCCCGTCTCAGGGTCAGCACCCTCTAAATGCCCTGTCTCTGGGTCAGCACCCTCTGGACTCCCTGTCTCAGGGGCAGCACCCTCTGGACCCCCGTTTTGGGGTCAGCACACTCTGGACCCCCCATCTTGGGGTCAGCACCCTCTGGACCCCCCATTTTGGAGTCAGCGCCTTCTAAATGCCCTGCCTCTGGGTCAGCACCCTCTGGACTCCCTGTCTCAGGAGCAGCACCCTCTGGACCCCCATCTCGGGGTCAGCACCCTCTGGACCCCCCATTTTGGAGTCAGCGCCTTCTAAATGCCCTGCCTTGGGGTCAGCAGCTTCTAAATGCCCTGTCTTGGGGTGAGCACCCTCTGGACTCCCCATCTAGTAATCACATCTACATTCAGACGACCATTCTCTGGATCAGGGATGTCACTATGGGTTGCCAGCCATGCACACAATGTAATAAAGCAAACAAAGTTGTGCCCTGTCACCTGGCACACGTCTCCATGTACACACAGCCTCTTGCACACCAGACGGGTAAAGTTGCCACAGCACACCATCGCTGCCATCCTGGCATACATCCCCGGAGCCCATGGCCGGGCACACGGCGGTGTAATGGCAGCACATGTGCGGGCTCTGTGTACATCATGTGTCAGACACGGCTCCGTCCGCCGGGCCTGCCCGATCCCCGGCCTCTCTTACCGTTCTCTGCGGGAAGGGTCCTGCTGGAAGGCGGGCTTGGTGGGCGCCATGATCCGGGCCCCGAGATGTGCGGATGATGAGATGTGCGGGCATTCCGTGCCCGGTGCGGGGAGGGGGAGGGGGGGGGGGGAGCCGGTGCTCTGCCTCCTCCCGAGGGGTGACAGCGGCTCTATCTATCGCTGCATCCCTCCATCACAGCCCACCCCTCTCTCCTCCTCTCCTCCTCTCCTCTCCGCTCTATTTACCTTCCACACTCACCACAACTTTCCTCATCTCCATCTAACTAGGCACACAGCACTGCTATCTATACATATACATAGGTCATATATGTACAATGTGTACACCACAGGTCATATATGTACAATGTATGCATCACAGGTCATATCTGTACAATGTATACACCACAGGTCATATATGTACAATGTATACATCACAGGTCATATATGTACAATGTATACATCACAGGTCATATATGTACAATGTATGCATCACAGGTCATATATGTACAATGTATACATCACAGGTCATATATGTACAATGTATACATCACAGGTCATATATGTACAATGTATGCATCACAGGTCATATATGTACAATGTGTACATCACAGGTCATATATCTGTACAATGTGTACATCACAGGTCATATCTGTACAATGTGTACACCACAGGTCATATATGTACAATTTATACACCGCAGGTCATATATGTACAATGTGTACACCACAGGTCATATATGTACAATGTGTACATCACAGGTCATATATCTGTACAATGTGTACATCACAGGTCATATCTGTACAATGTGTACACCACAGGTCATATATGTACAATTTATACACCGCAGGTCATATATGTACAATGTATACACCGCAGGTCATATATGTACAATGTATACACCGCAGGTCATATATGTACAATGTCTAAATCACAGGTCATATCTGTACAATGTATACACCACAGGTCATATATGTACAATGTATACACCAAAGGGCATATATGTACAATGTATACAACGTAGGTCATATATCTGTACAATGTATACACCACAGGTCATATATGTACAATGTATACAACACAGGTCATATATGTACAATATATACACCACAGGTCATATATGTACAATGTATACATCACAGGTCATATATTTGTACAATGTATACACCACAGGTCATATATGTACAATGTATACATTACAGGTCATATCTGTACAATGTATACCCCACAGGTCATATCTGTACAATGTATACCCCACAAGTCATATATGTACAATGTATACCCCACAGGTCATATATGTACAATGTATACACCACAGTCATATACTGTATACACCACAGGTCATATATGTACAATGTATACCCCACAGGTCATATAGTCTATATATGTACAATTTATACCCCACAGGTTATATATGTACAATTGGTAAAAATTAAGAAAGAAACTGCGCTAAGGTATGCAGAAAAATGTGCGAATATGCTCAGCGGGTGTGATTGAGGACTTAGGTGAGTGCTCATCACATTTTCCACCTAATTTTGTGTGGCACTGGTCTAGCGCAGCTTTTTTATTTTTTCATATATGTACAATGTATACACCACATGCCATTTATGTACAATGTATACATCACAGGTCATATATATATATATATATATATATATATATATATATATATGTACAATGTATACCCCACAGGTCATATCTGTGTACAATGTATACCCTACAGGTTATATATAATGTATATGTACAATGTATACCCCACAGGTCATATCTGTGTACAATGTATACCCCACAGGTCATATCTGTGTACAATGTATACCCCACAGGTCATATCTGTGTACAATGTATACCCCACAGGTTATACCTATGTGCAATGTATACCCCACAGGTCATATACTGTATATATGTACAATGTATAACCCTGAGGTCATATATATATATATATATATATATATATATATATATATATATATACATACACATATATATATATATATATATATACAATGTATACTCCACTGGTCATTTATATGTACAATGTATATACACAGGTCATATACTGCATATGTACATTGTATACACACAAGTCACATATATACAATGGACACACAAGTCAATTAATGTATGTACACAAAAGTCATACATGTACAATGTATATACACACAAGTCACATACACCAATCAGCCATAACATTATGACCACTGACCAGCCATCTGTGAATAATACTGTTTATCTGATTACAATGGCATCTGAAAGTCGGTGGGATATATGAGGCAGCAAGTGAACATGTTGTCCCTGAAGTTGACAAGCTGAGATTTTTTTAATTGTGAGGCTGCATTCACATCTGAGCGTTTTCTGCTCATAAAACGCCTGAAAAAAATCCTGAAAAACTCCCAACAAGCAAAATCCCATTCATTTCAATAGCACCTGTTCAAATCTGAGCGTTTTGTCACCTGAAGCAAAACGCCTGAAAAACTTAACTAACTAACTCCCAAACTTTCATATACGCACACAGACTCACATACACACACATTCATACATAAACTCACATACATACAAACACACATACATATACAGGGGGTCCCCGAGTTACGAACTCGTTAGGGACTGGCCGCCTGTTCTTATCTCGGAATTGTTCGTAAGTCAGCCGCGCATGCGCAGACGCCAATTCCGGACAATTACGGACATTTCCGATGTTCCGTCGAATGCCGTTCTGCGCATGTGCGGCAAATTACGGACATTTCCGAAGTTTGCCGTCATTTTCCGAGGCTCCGTCTGGCCGCGCATGCGCAGAACGGCCGAAGGACGGCGGAAAATGGCGGAGGGTCCCCGCAGCGCCCGGTTTGTAAGTAGGGGATGTTCGTAGGTCGGGCGTTCGTAAGCCGGGGACCCCCTGTACGCACGCATACAGACATCAGCTCACATACACATATTTACATACACACATATATAAACTCACATACATGCACACATCTATACATACACACATCTAGTACATACATAAAGCCTTTTTTAAAACTGCAGTACTCTACCCAAACCTGCACTTCTGGGTCCTGCCCTGTAGGGGAGGTGCAGCAGCTCAGGACTCAGGAAGACATCTCCCCTTCCACTGCTCTGAACTTACTGTCCTGATCGAGCTCCCGCTGTGCCTTTGTACAGATGAGCAGTAGGAGCTCAATCACAGGCTTTCACAAACGGGATGCCGCAGCACCCCTGGCAAACTCTGGTGATACTCCAGTTAGAAAAAGCTGGTCTAAGGGGACCAGGTAAATCAGTTTTGCTTACCTGATCTTCTGCTCCCACATGCTCCTCTGCGCTGCCAGACCTGTTCCTGCAGCCTCTTCTTCCCTGCACTCTGGTGGTCTAAGGTCCTCTGATGTCATCAAGACCGATGCAGGGACCATAGCCTTGCTCTGGAGATGAGCATGCTTAGGGACAGACCACCTGTCGGAGGGGAGGAGAGTGCAGTTTGTCAGGGAAGTGGAGGATCAAGTAAGTAAAAGTGCTGTTACTGTCCCTTAGACTAAACAAGCAGTTAACCCATGCAGGCTTAGTCCCACTGTAAGGGAGGACTTTTAGTATTCTTAGAGTTGCGCTTTAAAGGGGTTGGAAACCCTCGTGTCATCCTATGCATTAAGGTGAAAAAAACACCTGGCAGTGACCGCCCCCCCCCCCCCCCCCCCGTTTTACTTACCTGAGCCCAAGAACTTGACCCACAGGGACATGCTGTCTCTCTGCCCGGGGTTCTCAGCTCTTTATTGAATAGATTGATAGCAGCGCAGCCATTGGATCCTGCTGCTGTCAAACAAATCCAATGATGAGGGTGCCGGGGGCGGGGCCGAGTCCTGCATTCGGCCTCTATGGACGCCAAATGTTGGACTCGGGTTCGCACCCGCAAGGTAACCCCCGGGAGAGCGCTTCTCCTAGGGGGTTATCTGATGCGGGGAGGAGCTGCGAGAGCCGCCGAGGGACCCCAGAAGACCAGGTTCGGGGCCACTCTGTGCAAAACGAGCCGCACAGTGGAGGTAAGTATGACATGTTTGTTATTTTATTTATTTTTTAATCAAACCCTTACAATGACTTTGTACTATAGGTTATTGGCTAGAAAACACCAGCCAAACTGCCAGATATCCCCCCAGGAAATTCAGCTCGGAATCTCTTTTGCGGTCTGCAATAGGCCTTAGTTACAAGTATCGGGGCTCCATCTCCTAACTGCAGCCTCTCCTATGGAACCCCCTTTATTGATGTTCACAATCCTTTATTTATTGGTCCTAACGTGGCTTAGAATATTGTGACAATGTGTAAAAAAGCTGATATGACATGATTATTCTTCTAGTGATGATTGGGAAAGTGTGTGGTCAATGATTTCCCTGTGCCAATCACCGGCACAAGCCTACTGTACCCAATGGTAAATCCAGCCCACCATCATAGTGCAGCACTACTAAGTGATCAACAGGCTGTCATTATAATATCTATAGGTAGCTGTATTTCTCCTTTCTCCTTCCGTCTTTCACATTATCTGCTGAATTCATTGTCATTTCCTGGATATGTTGCAGTGATTTGTGTTCTCTTCTCTTTCCTTATAAATTGAACCGTCAAGCACTCTGTAAAGGTAAATGATTTAGCGTTTTCCCTTTTCTTCCAGTCCATCATTACCCCTGATTCTGTGAGCGGATTTCCCTATGGTTTAGGTTTTACACCAGCCCTGTGACCTGGGTGTTGGAATGGATTTGCTTCTGGCAGAAAATGTACTGCCCCTTGTTCCCTCTCACCTGGCTTTACAAATGTTTTCCCTTACCAATGGACACCTGTAGAATGCTAACATTACAGAATTCTACCTTTACACTGCCAACAATAAGAGCTCATTTTAAAGCATTTATAATTGGACGAAATACAGTTTAGAAATCCTGATAAGTAAGCCATTCCTTTAGCTGAGATTCTGATTTAAATAATTCTTTTGATTACACGTTTATATATTATTAGGATAGCTTCAGAGATAGGGAGATGTAATGTTGAGAACAAGCTGGGTCCAAAATTACAATTATTTTGGGTTAATATCAAGACTAATTATTATGTTGGGTCACTCTATGTTCTATTCTTATCCCATTTTTCAGGGTGACTAAAACATGAAAACCTCAGACACTGACGAAGCAAATATTTAACTAATGTGTCTACTAGGGACTGGTAATAACCAAATCCCAAATATGTGTGGAAACAGAAAATACATATCAGCAATAAAGCCTAGAGGGGAACAGTATGGTATCCCCTTTAATACCATCTACCATAACTGAAATCCTCCACTTGGCATTATGTGGACCAGCCTTTCTCAACCTTCTTACTTTTTACTGGAACCACTGAAAAAATTGTAATGTCTCTGTTAAACCGCTGCTAAAATTATTTCGTTGGTGGTCAGTGGGAAGAATGGCCCTTATTTCAGACAAAGGTCAGTAGGAATAATGCTCCTTACATTGGTAGTCAGTGGGAATAATGGTCTTTACATTGGTGGTCAGTGAGAAGAATGGTCTTTACATTGGTAGTCAGTGGGGAGGATGTCCCTTACATCGGTGGTCAGTAATGAGAATGCTCCCTATGTTGGTGGCCAGTGGGGAAAATGCCCCTTACATTGATGGTCAGTGGGAAAAATGCCCCTTACATTGATGGTCAGTGGAAAAAATGCCCCTTACATTGATGGTCAGTAAAAAAAATGCCCCTTACATTGGTGGACAGTGAAAACAATGGCCATTCCATTGGTGGTCAATGGGGAGAATGCTCCCTATTTTGGTGGCCAGTGGGAAAAATGTCCCTTACATCCGTGGTCAGTGATGAAAATGCTCCTTACATTGGTGGTCAGTGGGAAAAATGCCCCTTACATTGATGGTCAGTTATAAAAATGCCCCTTACATTGGTGGTTTAGTAGGGAGAATGCACCTTACACTGGAGGTCAGTGGGGAGAATACACCCTACAATGGTGGTCCAGGGGAAGAATGCGATTTAAATTGATGGTCACTGGGGAGAAGGCGATTTGCATTGGTGGTCAGTGGAAAGATTGCTCCTTACACAGGAGATCAAAGGGGAGAATGCGCCTTACACTGAAGGTCGTGTCGAGAATACACCCTACAATGGTGGTCAAGGGGAAGAATGCTCTTTACATTGGTGGTCAGTGGGGGGGAATTCTCCTTATATTGGTGGTCAGTGAAAGAAGGCTCCTTACATTGGAGGTCAACAAAGCAAATGAACCTTACACTGGAGGTCAGTGGTGAAAGTACGCCCTACATTGGTGGTCTAGGGGAAGAATGCTCTTTACATTAGTGGACAGTGGGGTGAATGCTCCTTACATTGGTGGTCAGTGAAAAGGATGCTCCTTACACTGGAGATCAGTGGGGAGAATGACCGCTGCCAGGTGTCATTGAACCTGGTATTTTGCAGGCACCATCAGATGAGAGGTTAATCTGCCACACTTCAGGGAAACCCTGGAAACCTCAGTAGGAACCCTAGGGTTCCACTGAACCCTGATTGAGCATGGCTAGTGTAGACAGTGCTTATTGTGCCGATTATACTACTAGGGCTACTTGCTTTTTACCCATAAATAACTGAAATATTCCGTTCAAAGTTATTGTTGATTAATCCAAGTGAATGCTTACTATATAAAGTGCAGCTATGATGACTTCTACCATCCAGTCATGTACAAGGCAAAACCCTCTGCACTCGAATGGAAATTTAAAGCTTCGCTTTATATTCAGTAAATCCACCCCATAGTCTTCTAATAGGCTGATTCTCTATTTTAACATATGGTGGTGCTTCTCTGGAAAAAAAAACATAGCAGACTCTATTTTAACCATTAACAGCATTGGTGCCAAAGCCCATTTTTACAGTCAGGACCAGAAAAGGACCGGGCAGGTGGAAGCTTATTCTGCACACAACTAAAGGGATAACATTTTACAGCATTGATCCCATATCCTTCTTATTACTGGCTATAAGTTTGGGGAATGTAGCAAAATGCTTCTAAGGAAGATATAATTTATAGTTCTGCCCTTGGTAATACCACTGACGCATGAAGAAAATTTGTAGAAGAAGCTGTCAGAGAAGAGATGTAAGGAATACTCATGCAGTCATCCTGTAACATGAAGTGAAAGGCTGAAAGGTGCAATACGGGGCTATGGAGAAGTGGTTCCACCTGGATATGAAAGGGTGGAAGGATGTAATAAATCGATGCTGTATTAGGCTTGTACAGTTCATTGCAAAAGCACAGGATATATTTTTCATGATGTGCGATTCCTGGTATAAAATAAACCATGACAATGTAGTTACAGGTGATGTAAGAAATATGTACTTAAATGAAGATGCTGTGAGAAGGGTGTTATTTGGGATCACAGTACATTGTTCAGAGGATGCTAGTTGGTCTTCATGTCTAAACACAATATATTTGCTGTGGCGGTGTACAGGAATAATAACCTGAGGCTTGTTGCTGCTGTCCCCTATGTGTAGTGCTGATATCAGTGGGATCTTAATGAAATCAAAGCTCTTAATACAAATACGTTCCTTAGCCTTGCGTGTTGTAGCTAAAATACCAATGCCTTGTTATAGGAAATGGAAAAATGTTTTCTTTAGCTAAAGCCAATTATTACCAGTGACAAATACTAAGCACGGCAGATTGATTCTAAATATTAAATATCAATAACACCACTCCCAGTCTGCCTCCATCGGTCCTATCCAGCCAATAACGTTTGATCCTCATGTTTCAGACACACAACATACAGGCTCAGTTCTCTCGTCAGCATGGTATTCATTGTAGGGGTCAAACATAAAACCTGAAACTGGTACTCACATTAACTAATCAGATGTCCCCTTTAATTTACTATCTAATTGGTTACTAAAGGATGAAACTGCACTCTGGTTTCCTTGAGAATACATACATGAAACACGCCAACTATAATAAGTGTCTCTCTGATGGTGACTCCAAGTAATGATGTGAAGAGGACCTCACATGATCCATCTTTCAGCCTAGCCTTGAAGACGCAATATCCAGATTCACTAACATTGTGGCTTGTCTACTGAGATATTATTTTATTTATTTGTTTCAAATACTTACTGTATATAGCGCCGTCCATTTACGCAGCGCTTTACATATAAATTGTACATTCACATCAGTCCCTGCCCTCAAGGAACTTACAATCTAAGGTCCCTAACTCACATTCATACATACTAGGGCCAATTTAGACAGGGTCCAATTAACCTACCAGCATGTCTTTGGAGTGTGGGAGGAAACCGGAGTACCCGGAGGAAACCCATGCAGGCACAGGGAGAACATGCAAACTCCAGGTAGGTAGTGTTGTAGCTGGGATTCAAACCAGCGACCCTTTTGCTTCCAGGGCGAAAATATTAACCACTACACCACTGTGCTGTCCATTATGGAGCTATAGGAGCCCCATTCTATCTCTATCATAGGACATAATTAATGGAGTAAAAAAGAATAAGAAAGTGTCTTCTTTTTAATAATAAGGTACTACGGGATGATAAATGCCTTTGTGTTACATTAGACAATGGTCTGGAGAAGAGACCACTTTTTCTAGAACACCATTTAATGGTACATGCATAGATCCAGGGCCAATGCCACATGGCAGAGCCAGTAACATGGTGCTAGTAACCTTTTTTAGCAGTCTTAAGGGTGGAATTTTGACCACCATGATAAAAGGGGCACTCTTCCCACTGACCACCAAGGTGGGGGATGGGGGGCATTCTTCCCATTGACCACCAATATAAGGGGGGCATTCTTCCCACCGACCACCACTAAAGGGGAAGCATTCTTCCCACTGACCACCACTGTAAGGGGGGCATTCTTTCACTGACCACCAATGTAAGGGGACCATTCTTTCCACTGACCACCACTGTAATGGGACCATTCTTCCCACTGACCACCAATGTAAGGGGGGCATCCTTCCCACTGACTACCACTAAAAGGGGGGGCATCCTTCCCACTGACTACCACTAAAAGGGGGGCATTCTTCCCACTAACCACCACTAAAAAGGGAGCATTTTTCTCACTGACCACCATTGTAAGGGGGCATTCTTCCACTGAGCACCAATGTAAGGGGGGCATTCATCCCACTAATCACCACTGTGAGGGGCCATTCTTCCCACTGACCACCAATGTAAGGGGTGGGCATTCTTACCGCTGACTACCACTAAAAGGGGGGCATTCTTCTCACTAACCACCACTAAAAATGGAGCATTCTTTCCACTGACCACTACTGTAAGGGAGGCATTCTTCCACTGAATACCAATGTAAGGGGGGCATGCATCCCACTAATCACCACTGTACAGGAAGCATTCTTCCCACTGACTACCAATATAAGGGGGCATTCTGCCAAATGATGACCACCAAAAGGTGAGCATTCTTCCCAATGACTACCAATCTAAGAGGGGCATTCTTCACACTGACTACCAATGGGATTCTTCCCCCTGGTCACCACGGTAAGGGGGCATTCTTCCCACTAACCATCAGTGTATGAAGGCTTTTCCTAATGATCTACTATTTTATTTAGCAAGGGCTTCTTGAGACCTGAAAAAATGCCTTAAACCAATGTGCCAAATGTGAACTTGTGCCACCTGCTAAATGGCATATCTGTTGGACACCATATATAATGTAAAAATCAGCTAAAATAAATTAGGTATATACAAGTGATATACTACTTAATGGGTTGCAATGAGTATGGTAGCCAGTACAGTATACCTGTGTAGCAGAACTTTTCCATGGATGTATTGCATTAAATGTGCACTAAACACATCTACATATACTGAACACCCTTACCCAGATAGCCTCAGATAATGAATATACCCAGAATTTCTTTAGTCGTCTGTTACATTGATGCAGACACATGGCACGTGCATTCTGAGACACAGTTTATGTGTAATGTATATGAAGCACCAATAATTCTATAAATGTGTGTGCGTATGTCTGACAGAAAAATGAATAAATAGGAGCTCACAATAGAAGCTGAGATCCTTGGACATGTCAATAAACCAATACTGATCACACAGTGTTTTACATCTTCCAATTACAGGGGCTGACGTTCATCTCACTCAGACCCATAACAACCCCCTCCCCCTACGCTGTCAGGCAATGTTGATGGTTGATGTTGGAGCTACGTCTGCCAGGATGCAGGGCAGTGCCATTGATGGGTTAACTCTTTGTGCCCTATGTGAATCTGCTGCAGGTTGTTCAGAAATGAGCAAGAGGCCCCTCTGACAGCAAAAAGGGTTGGACAGCTGGCTTCTAAAGTAGATGGTAGTACAAGTAGATTGCCTGAAGAATAATTGAATTTCGGGGCTCTCGTGAAAGCAAACACTGGCTGCGCTGCCTCCTTTCTGTGCTGTACAGGGTGGCAAACTCACTGATTCAATTATTTGCTAGTAATTCAATGTATACCGTGTGCAGCATTTTACTACTCTATGCTTTAAAGGGCTAGACACTATTTAATCTATCCAAGCTCATGCATACTAGACTGCAGGGTTCCGTGTTTTGCTCACATCAGGGATCATTGCTCTAAAATGATATTATCATTATAATGAATGTAAGATTTCAAGTAGAAAATCAAGCCAAAATAAACCACAGCTGCAACATTTACTATATACTACATTACCATAACTTTGGCACTATGTAGGAAAACTTCATACAAGTCATATATGAATTAATTGTTTTCTTATTGGGGACTTTAATCTTGCCCTACAGAATCAATTAAGACCAAGTCCATTTTGGCGATCGACGCAACAACTACTGACTCGCCTCTTTGAGGTGCCGATACCCATGACACCGTAATCTTTTTGCTGGGCCTCTCTCCATTAAAAATAGCCAATCACTGGCTCCTCACCACTATAAAAAACTACTTATGCCGCGTACACACGACCAGACTTTTCGACAGCAAAGGTCAGACGGAACAAATCCGCCTGACAATTCGATCGTGTGTGGGCTCCATCGGACCTTTGCTGTCCAAAAATCTGCCGGACTTTAGAAACAGAACATCTTTCAAATTTTTCGGCCGGAGCTCCGCCGGACCCAGTTCCTATCGAGAAATCCATTCGTGTGTATGCTAGTCCGACGGACAAAAAACGACACTAGGGCAGCTATTGGCTACTGACTATGAACTTCCTTATTCTAGTCCGGTCGTACGTTGTCACGTTCGAATCCATCGGACTATGGTGTGATTGTGTATGGCCAAGTCCGTACATTTGGAAAGTCCATCGGAACTCCGCCGAAAGTCCGTCGGGAAGACTGTCGGACCTAGTCCGTCGAAAAGTCTGGTCGTGTGTACGCGGCATTAGGCACATCCTTATGGCTGCACGTTGCCTTGTCGCCCTCAACTGGAAGAGGCGCTCACCACCCTCCCCAGGTGCCCTGTATGCCAGGGACAAGGATCTGGAGCTTATGGAGAAAATGACCACTATGATACAGGACAGACTAGAGGACCACGATAAGGTCTGGGAGCTGTGGCATCTCCGGGAGGACCCACCTTGAGCCAGTGGCGGAGCTAATGTGATAACCCTCTACTTTTTCTCCCTCTCTTCTTTCTTCTTTTTTTCTTTACTCTTCTTTCTTCTCGTTACTCTCTATGCCATACTTTATGTGAGGTCAGACTTCATGCACTGCCTAATACTGTTTCAAAGCAATATCACTACTGAAGTTGATAATGTATAATGCTAATCTTGAAGAAGGCTCCTCCTTCCTCACTGCTATTGCGACCGTTCCCACATTTATTTTTCTATCATATTCTTGTACTGTTTCTCCTTCAAGACAACCAATAAAATGTTATTTGGGAAAAAAAAAAGATAAAGCACAATGTGCAAAGGGCAGTAACCTAGAGCGACCAATCAAAATAATTTTTCTTTGGTATGACTGCTATAGACCAATGGTCGCCAACCTTTCGGACCTCATGGACCACTAAACTCACAATATTGAATCCAGTGGACCACTAACACGAATTTTACATGCCTTATACATACAGTGCTCCGGCTCTCTGCCCCACTCCCCCTGGATCACACTGGTGTCTTACACACAATGCTTCGGCTCTCAGCACCTCTTCAATCTGCATCACACTGCTGCCTTACACAGACTCATCATTGGATCTCACCTCTTTATCCAGCCATGTGCTGGATCTCCGTGCTTCCTTCCACACTCTATGATCAGTGCTGCCATTGGAAGTCCCTTCTTTCTTCACCTCCCACTCTCTGCACTACTCCTGGCACTTCCCTCTGAGTTCTCAGGAGCCAGCACTACAGAGGAGGCATCGGGTATCAATGTGCGCTGACAGTATTGACTGTCAGCGTGCTTTGAGAACAACACTGGAAACAACATTCTGCCGCAGAACCCTTGGGGACCACTAAAATTTTCTTGTGGACTGAACCACTGGTTGGCGACCGCTTCTATAGACTATACAACTGAGAAATTGGATTGGTTGCTATAGACTGTTGCCCATTATCCCTGCTCTTTGCAAACCTCTATAAAAAAATATTATTTTCTGAAATTTGCCTCCTTATATACAGTATATTGTTCAAATACATTTATTTCATTAAATATTTACCAAGACAACAACCCTTGGAGCAGTGATCTGCTGATACACATAGGAACCAGATCATTTTAAATCAAATTTTTTTCAATAGTTGTGCACCATTACAACAGTGAAATCTAAACTGGTTGCTTAGTTCATGGCTATACTATGTGTTGGTATATAAAGATATACATTTACTCACTGCAGCTCAATAAGAGGTTCATCTACTCCCAGTAGCAATCCATTAAACATTTTAATTGCAGGATTACAAAATATTAGGTTTATAAAAAGTATAATTACCTAAAACATTGATATTTGTTTGCATCCCACCGGCTGCACATGAAAAAGCAATGTATTGATCATAGCATAAATAATATATAGAATACACAGCATGAGAACACACCATGCAGGCCGCCCCAATCTCATCACTAACTGCGCCACTTTCTCACTATTTAAACATGATTTTTGAAGATTCACACAACTAAAATTGAATTCCAGACACAAGATCTGTTATATAAATATACATGGACACATTTCACATAGCTGTTTCTATAAAAGTTAATTGTGGGGCTAAGTACTTGTGTATCAATCTATGTATACCAATGACTTAGATAATGTGTGTGTTACATGAGCATTTTCCCTACAATGTACATTACATAAAAGTAACATTGCACTTTTCTGTTTAATAATTCAGTATGATGACTACAAAGATTTATTCTGATTTCTTTGGGTTGCTAAACTACACTTTATACATCACTAAACAAATTTGAATCTATCTATCTATCTATCTATCTATCTATCTATCTATCTATCTATCTATCTATCTACCTACCTATCTACCTACCTACCTATCTATCTATCTATCTATCTATAGAGTTGTGTGCAAACGTTTTTAACCCATCACTAAATTTCTGAAGGAAAAGCTCCAAAAATATGAACTGACCTTCTTCTATGTTGTTAATATTAAAACTATTAACACACACGCAGTAGCACACAACGTTGTAATTTTGCATTGCCAGGAATACCCAATCACATGCAATGAAAAAAAAACAGCCTTCTTGCTTGCACATGATTGGAAGATAGAAGTCAGCGGAGCTTCACTTCATTCATTGAGCTCTGGTGCATATTCCATTGCAAAGTGCAACCTCCCTTGCAAAGTGAACAGTGTATTTCCCTTTAGTAAATCAACCCTACAGTATTTTCCATTGTTCTTTCCTTGTTGAAAAATGGTTTCAATAATCATAGTCACAGACAAAAAATATGCAAACTTCTAACATAATGACATTTTGAAATGAGAGTCATTGGAGTAAGGTATTCTAATTAAGCACAAGGAACAAATTGTGCTGCCGGCTCCTGCTTTAGTAGAAATCTTCCACCTCTGATCCCCCCACCCCCACAATCTTCTGGTGCAGCAGGGGTTAATAGAGCCAAGGGACCTGTCATATGTACTTGTCTAAAGTGCCAACTATGCCCACCCTTTCCGCACCCCTCCTCTGTTCATAGAGGCTGTACTATAGCTTCTATGAGTGAAATATAATATATGATTGGAGGACGGGCAGATAAATGAAAGGTCCACTTCCTTTATTCATAGGCTGTTTCTCATTCATAGAAGTTATAGTACATCCATGGCACCAGAAGATTATGGCACCAGGAGTGGGGGGGGGCATCGGAGGAGGAAGATTTCAATGAAAGCAGGGGCCAGCAGCAAAAGGGACACATTGCATTGACAGTAAGTCCCCTGTGCTGATTTTTTTTACTAATCTTAGGTTTTATTTTATAATTGTTACCAGTCAATACAGACGTGGGTTTGACATGTCATATAAAAAAAATGACAACATTCTAATCACCTGCAGTACAATGCAGTCAAAGTGCAATATGGTCTGATCAAAAAGATTTTAACCACTTCAGCCCCGGAAGGTTTTACACAAATAAAGCTTTCTTTTGGTGGTATTTGATTACCGCTGCGGTTTTCAAAATTTTGCGCTATAAACAAAAAAAGACTGACACTTTTGAAAAACATATATATATTTTTTACTCTTTGCTATAAAGCATACTCAATAAAAAAAAATAAAAAATCGAATTTCTTCATCAGATTAGGCCAATATGTATTCTGCTACATATTTTTGGTAAACAAAAAAACCCAATAAGCGTATATTGATTGGTTTGCGCAAAAGTTATAGCGTCTACAAACTATGGGATATATTTATGGAATTTTTTTTATTTATTTATTTATTTATTTTTACTAGTATTGTCGGTGATCAGGGATTTTAACGGGACTGCAACACTGCGGCGGAAAAATCTGACACTAAGTGACACTTTTTGGGAACCAGTGACACCAATACTGTACAAATGACACTGACAGTGAAGGGGTTAACATCGGAGCAATCAAAGGGTTAAATGTGTCCCTAGGGGTGCTTTCTAACTGTGGGAGATGTGCTTTGACTAGGGGAAAACAGAGATCTCCATTTTTCCCTCTGACAGAAAGGCGGTCTGCCTTGTTTACATAGGCAGACCACCGTTTTGCCTCCTCTGAGAAGGATCACGGGTCCTGGCGGACACCGCATCCGCTGGACCCACTGATTGGCTCCCACTGTGTCCAATCATAGCGGGATGCCGGTGGCGTGCGCACCCCAGACCCTGTGCACAAAATCACGTACAGGTATGTGATTTTGCGCAGAAGGGCCGCCCTGCTGCAGTATATCTGCGTGGGGTGGTCCAGAAGTGGTTAAATGACCATAGAAAGAATTCATGGAACTCACAAGACTTGAAAGGAGTATAGAATTCATGGAACTCACAAGACTTGAAAAGAGTATAGGATTCTAAAGACTTGGGCTTCATCACTCAGGCAGATAGTCCACAAGACAAAATTAATTGCTACATTCCTGCCAAGATGTTTGAGTCATTTGTTAAATAAGTGTTACAACTTAAAGATGATATCACGTTTTAGGAGACATTCATGAAAAAGTAATTTGGGGTTAAAAAAAAAATCCTATTTCTTACAGTTATTTGTGCTATATGTATATTACATTTATACTTTATAACACACCATATTGCATGACTAGTAATGGCAATGTCAGAAAACTACACATCCATGAAAATATACCATGCTAGCATTACAACAAAAAAAATCATCCTACATAGAGGCGGATTTTGTTTTAAAAAAAAGTAGAGAATCTTCACAAATTAAAATGAATATTCACTTCAATTATCCAATCATGTGAAGAGCAAATCCCTGTATACTTATTTTATCAGCTCATGATTGGACCATTGAAGTTAATATTTACACAATTTATTGTTTGAAGAATCTCAACCTCTTCAGTAACTAGGCCCAATGGCCTCAACGTAATTTATTGTTTGTACCCTTAGATTTTAAAGCCCACACTATAAAGATTTACGTATTTTGGATAACATATCAGCTATTTAGACCATACGTACTCTATTAGATTTGAGCATTCAACCACAAGGCAGTGTAGCCACCTCATAAGAGGAAATAGTGGCAAATACCTTCAAGTAGATCTTCTGGGGCATGGGGGGACCTGGGAGGAAAATGACTGCAGATATGTCTAATTAAATAAGTGAGACATATTTTGAAGGTTTAATAACACTTCAACGTCTGCTAATGAAGGCTAAAGAAGTATGCCAAATAATGTATATGGAGTAACCTGCTACATACATGAATAGTAGATCAGAGAATATCTGGACTACATTCCTAAACTCCTTTATATGTAAGAACCAGTATTTCTCAACTATGGCTACGTGGACCCAAGGGGTTCCTTTGATGTCACTAAGGATACCTTGACCAGTGAGCAGTGGTGGACTGATCTCCAACCTACACCAACCTCCCATGCAATAGGCAATTTTCCACTAAGCACCAGTGTAAGGGGGTCACTTCTACATTGACCACTAATGTTAGAGGACACCACAATTTATACTCTCCACCTTTTATTCTGCAGTTTATTCAAAGAATATCACTCAAATCATTTTGGTGGGGGTCTCTAAAATTATCTGCCTAGGGTGTCAAATACGCAAGGTACGCCACATTTCTTTGAAACTATTTTTAATTTATTGATCATATTAATGTATCCTGAGCTGAGTAGACACTGGGGTTGATTTGGTAAAGGCAAATAAGCTGTGACCTTTGGATGGAGGTTGCACTTTTTATAGGAATTTTCCCCTAGGCTTCCAGAAGGCTGTGAAGTTTCACTTTACAAAGAATATCCAATCATGGGAAATAAAAATACAGCACTTTTCCTGGAACATGATTGGATGATGGAAGTCAGCAGAGCTTCACCTGATTTATTAAGCTCTGGGGATAATTCCCTTGAAAAGTCCAACTTCCCTTGCAAAATGAACAGTCTGTTTGCCTTTAGTAAATCAACCCCAATGACCCTCTTACACTATCAATACAGTAAATATCTATTTATAAAAATGCATTTCTCTTCTTTTTTTTTCCTTGCTTCTGTGCCTTCTCTTGTTCAATATCTCTGACTAATGATTGCTGAATAAAACGTATTTGATATCTTTTTATATACAGTATATATTATTAATATTTTATGAACTGCAAAGCTAGTATATTCATTTGTTATGTAAAATAATTGTAGCTAATTTACAGACAATATTTATGCTAATGCGTTTTAAATCATGATACAATGCAGTTCTACTGAATGAAAACAATATGCTTAAAATAAGGGACAGCAGGACAGACAACGCTCAAAAAAATTCTCCTGTACCCTCTCCCAGTATTACAGCTAACACTTCCCAGCGTTACATAGTTACATAGTTTGTACATTGAAATCATATCCCCTCTCAAGCGTCTCTTCTCCAGAGAGAATAAGTTCAGTGCTCGTAACCTTTCTTCATAACTAATATCCTCCAGACCCTTTATTAGCTTAGTTGCCCTTCTCTGCACTCTCTCCATTTCCAGTACTTCC